>CM073501.1:27615000-28315000 GCA_037074585.1 Biancaea sappan | reverse complement strand
GTATTTATAATTATTAAAATCCACCTCTACGTGATTAATAAATAAATATTCAATTAAAATATGAGTTAATTTCAATCCAAATTTGTTTAATAAGAAATATTAAGTTATTTGTAAATCTGTATTTCTATCTCCATGTGAATAATTTATTTGTTAATTATATATATTTTTTGATTCCATATTTCATGAGATATTTTTTCAATGATGTTTTAGAAGCAAAAATTAATTATTATATAACTTGAAATGAAACAAAAAATTAGGGTTGGTATTTTAATATTCATTAATATATAAAAACATTCCAACAATTTTGCATCTTTCTACATGATAAATTTTAATTTAGAACAAAAAAATCAAAGTCCAAATGTTCATTCTAAATTCACATAGAAGGTTATGACATTTAAATTTAATTTTGTAATTCATTTTTAATCCATTCAATATTAATTCATATGTTAATTGAGGGGAGTCAAATTAGAAGGTTATAATATTTGAATTTAATTTTGTAATTCACATACTAATCATACACTCATCATACAATTAAATCTTTTTAATTTTGTTATAGAATTAATACATAATTAAATATCATATAACCTTTTTTAATTATAGTATAGTCATTAATATATAGTAAAAAAATTTAGATTCAACATTTTCTCTAAACATAAATTTAGACCGTCAATAATTTTAATTCAAGCGATATTTTCTCTAAACATAAATTTCAAACAAAATTGATAGTTGTGTTTTTTTTTTTATGCTTCTTATGTATCTTTCTCACATTTTTTTAGGATTTGTAATTTTTTTAAAAAATAGTATATTTAATTACGTATTAAAATAATTTTGACAACAGATTAGGGTGGCCTTTAATCACAATATCGCCTTTTAGTTTCCCAACAACAATTAATTAAGAACGTGCAATTGTATCAGTTGGTGATGCATTATATTATCAAGTTCATATAGAACAATAAATTATAATAATTAATAAGTATGTAAATAGAACTATTTTAGATTTTAAAGTGCTTACTTTAAATTGTTGGTCTTACATATAAAATTTTTTGATTTTAATTTGATTATAGAAGTGATATGTAAATTTAAAATCATATTTTATTTGACTTTATTTTGACTTATCTTCAAAATATTTTTAATTTAATAGAAATCAAAGTTATTATTATATTTTGACCATTGTAACGTTTTAGAAGATTTTTTTAATAGATAAAATAAATTTAATTATAGAATTGATATGCGAATTAAAAAAATTACTTTTCTGGAATTAATTTTGATTTCTTTCCAAAATAATTCTTAATTTAATTGAAATCAAATTTATTATTATATTTTGATCATTGTAGTGTGTTAGAAGATTTTTTTTAGTAGGTAAAATAAATTTGATTATGGAATTGATATGTAAATTTAAAAATTTGTTTTATTTAACTTTATTTTAATTTGTTCTCAAAATAGTTTCTTTCCATAAGAAATTGTTGAAATATACATATAATCTTCCATATTAAAAGTAACTAAATGTCTCTTTACAGTAATTGTGAATTTTTTTATTTCTAGGATACAATGAGAATAAATTAATAAAATATGAATAAAATTAATACTAATATTAATTTCATAATTAATGCAGATTATGAAAAATTTTCACAAATTTGTCAATATTGTACTTAATGTATATATAAATGACCTATAAGGGCCTATTAATTCAAATTTAAATGTTTCTTTTCATAACAAATGTTTTTCACAGATTTGTCAATCATGCAACAACTTATAAATTATAATTTTTTATACTGAATGTAATTAAATGTCTCTTGCAGTAATTAAATATCTCCTAAATTTGAAAAGATTTATATTCTTTGTTAATTATATTTTTTGTTTTCATATTTCATGAGATATTTTTTGAAGATTGTTTTTGGAAACATATCAAAATTGATAGTTGTGTGTTTTTTGTCCTTCTTATGTCTCTTTCTCACTTTCTTTTTTCTTTAGGATTTGTAATTTTTTTTTAAAAAAATAGTATATTTAATTACATATTAAAATAACTTTCACAACAGATTAGGGAGGCCTCTAATCACAATATCGCCTTTTAGTGGGAGTTTAATAATTATGTAATTTTTTACACTTGATAATAATTTGAGCCCATATTCATTACAAAATTTAATTATGTAATATCTGAATTCCATAATTAATTCTTTCCAAATTTATTGCATCATATAATCTAATAGTATTTCATCATACAATTAAAATTCTCTAATTTATGATTTGATTGTATAATGGTTGCATGATTGATATATGAATTAAAGAATTTAAAATTTTTGTAACCTTCTAATTTGATTGCATGTTAATATGTGAATTAATGTTGATATGTTAATTATATAATTAAATTTGAAATGTATTATAATATTCATTATAATCAGATTTAACGAGATTATTAAATTTTACATGAATTAATAATTAGTTTTTGACTTTGGTTTCTTTCCAATTAAAAATTATCGTTTGAAAATATTCAAAATTGTTAATTGTGTAGCTTTTATTTTGATCACATACTTGATAGTAGAATTAATTCTGTAATTTTTTTAATTTTTTAAGTAAATCTTTCTAAATTTAATACACTACCTAATAACATTGTATTAAGTCAACTAATCGAAATTAGTTAATTATTTAATTTATTGTGAGAAGTCTGTAATTATGTAATTTTGGACACTAGGTAATTTTTAATTCAAATTCATGCTTAGTTATTTAATTCTATAATATGTTAATTTCGTAATTAATTCTTTCCAAGTTTATAGGACCATTTAATGACATAGTATTAAGTTATACAATTAAAATTCTCTATTTTATTATTTGATTGCAAGATAATTGTATAATTGTATGTGAATTTAAAAAAACAGTTCATTTGGATAATAAGTAACTATTAATAATTTGCTTGATTAAATAACATTCTATTAGGTGATGTAAAAGTATTTCATTATGATGTTTTATTTTTTTCACATATATATACCATACAACACAACATTGCTAATGAGATATTGAGCCCACATTAATGTTGAAAAATATAACAATCAAGTTTCATAAAATATTTGTTCAAATACATTAATAAGGGACATGATAGAGTAACAATTGCTTTCTATCAGGGATCGGAAGAAGGTAGACATAATAAAGAGAGAGATGAAATAAAAATATTTTATGATTGCAGAGACTTATCTCCTTGTGAAACAGTTTGGAGAATATTTGAGTTTGATATAAATTTTAGAGATCCACCCGTAGAAAGATTGAGTTTTCATCTTCTAAATATGCAAACTACAATTTTCAAGAATGATGAACTAATTGATTCGGTTGTTGAGAGAAATTCTCATACTATAACTATATTTTCTGCCTGGTTTGAGGCAAACAAAAAATATGTTGAGGCAAAAACTCTAACATATGCTGAGTTTCCAACAAAATTTGTTTACAAAATTGATCTTAAAGAATGGTCTCCTAGAAAGGCTAGTTTCTTAATTGGAAGATTGTATTACACTCCTCCTAGAAGTGGTAAAGTGCATTATCTCAGGACTTTGCTTAATGTAATTAAATTTCAACTTCTTTTGAAGAGATTAAAACAATTGATGAAGTTCTTCATCACACATTTAAGGATGCATGCTATGCTTTAGGATTGCTTGATGATGACAGAATATGTTTATGGAATCAATGAAGCAAGTCAGTGGGCAACATCACAGTACTTAAAAAAATTGTTTGCAACTTTACTATTATCAAATACAATTTCAATACCTAAATTAGTTTAGAACAACACATGGCAACTTTTATCTGATGACATATTGTACACACAAAGAACATTATCGTACCATAGAGGTAACCATGTTCTAAGTTTCGATAAAATTACACTATAAATATAGACAAAATTTTCTCTATTATATTGTCTTATCGTCTTTCATTTTGAAACATATTTGCAACTTATTGATAATCAATTGAAGAACTATGCATTAATCAAAATTGAAAATATACTCCAAAGTAATGGAAGATCTCTCAATGAATTTGAATCTATGTCATTTAGAGACATAGCCATAAGTTATGAATATGGAAATAGGTTTATATATGATGAGATGTTGTATGATTGATCTCTTTTAGAGAAGGAGCATCTTTATTCAATTAAAATGTTAAACATAGATTAGTTATATGAAAATACAGAAGTCACTGATGCTGTTAATGCAGATAGTGGAGGCATCTTTTTTGTACATGGATATGGAGGTACTAAAAAAAATTATTATGGAAAACATTATTAGCAGCACTTAGATCAAAGAATGATTGTATTAAATGTTGCATCAAGTGGGATAGCATTTCTCTTACTTCCAGGTGGAAGAATTACTCATTCTCAATCCCGCATTCCCTTACAAATTACTGAAGACTCAAGCTATAATATTAAACAAGGAGATAACCTTGTAGAACTTATCATCAAGACAAAATTAATTATATAGGATGAGGCACCCATGATGAATAAAATGTGTTTTGAAGCTCTTGACAAAACTCTAAGGTATCTGATGAGATTGTCTATGCTCAACCTTTTAGTAGTAAAGTCATTGTGTTTGGTGGAGATTTTAGATAAATATTACCAGTCATACTGAGAGTAAGTAGACAAGAGATTGTATTTCTATAATTAATTCCTCCTTACATTTGGAATTATTGCAAAGCAATACCTTTGACTCAAAACATGCAATTCCAAACATCTAAATTAATAATTGATGCTGAGTAAGTCAAATTATGTTTTGATTAGATCATTAGTGTTTGTGAAGGCATAATGAATTATGAAAATATTGGTGAGTCAATTATTAGAATTCCTAAAGACTTACTAATCAACATTGTTGATGATCCTATATCTTCGATCGTGAAAAACACATATCATGATCTTATGAATAATTTAAACAGTTTGAGTTACTTCAAAAAAAAAAGAGCAACCTTACTCTGAGGCTGAAAGATGTTGATACTATAAATAAATAAATATATGTTATCTTTACTTCTGAGAGAAGAACAAGAATATTTAAGTTCTGACAGCGTATATAGAGCTAATGTAAATACTGAACAATAGGCAATCTTTACAAACAAAAAGTTTTGAATAACATCAGATTATCAGGTGTTCCAAATTATGAATTAAAGCTGAAGATTGATGCTTCAATAATGCTATTTAGAAATATTAAGAAATCAATAGGACTTTGTAATAGAAATAGACTGATTGTGTCTCAACTTGGTAACCTTGTCATCGAATCAACAATTATCTTTAGAAAAAATATTGGAGAAAAAGTCATGATTCCCAATATGATAATTACTCCATCAGATTCAAGATTGCCTTTTCAACTTATAATATGTCAGTTTGCAATAACAATGTGCTTTACAATGATAATTAACAAAAATTAAGATCGATCACTTTCAATAGTTGGATTATATCTAACAAGCCTGGTCTTTACACATGGACAATTATATATAGTAGTTTCAAGAGTGAGGAGTAGAAATAAATTGAAATTTTTGATTTTTGACAAAGATGATAATCATACCACAACAACATTAAATGTGATATACAAAGAAGTTTTTAATAACTCGCATTGCACGGGTCGATATACTAGTTTGAATATATAGTGTATACTTATTTACTCTTAATTTTTTTCAGTTCAACTAATTTTTTTAAATGAACTAACAATTGAATCAGACTCTTCATTAGAATAATAACCAGCGAGTCTAAAGTCTAGATACTATCCATAATTATGTCTTATTTGATCTAAGCTACCCATTGATATCATATATTCATCCCTATCACCCAATCATATCAATCCCATGCGGTTCCTAGTGACATTATTCATTGTGCAACCACTAAAAATAATGTGTTTGGAATGACCCGTCATTGACTCAGATTGGCATCTAAGACATCGGATCAAAAACAAATATTCATAAATAATTTTATTTGTCATAAAAGTACAGATAATTTTTTTAAAATATTTTATTGTTATTTTTTAAATTAGATTATTATATAAATTTTTTTTGTTTATGCTCTTCAATTTTTCTTGAATTAAATTTTTTTACATCAAATAATTATATAAATTTAATTATTTTTTTCTTATCTCCTAATTCATTAGTAATAATATATTTATTTTTTGTTAAATTAAAGGTCTTTTTCATTTTAGTTTTTCCCATCTTGCCACATGCATTTGGTTAGAATAATTTTAGCACCTTAAATATATAATATTTCACTCATATAAATTAAGAAGAAGTTGATAACAAGATGGTAAGTCACAACATATAAGTGAGCATATAGAGTTTGATTAATAATAAGTGTACATTTTTCTAAATTTTCATACAAATTTAGATAATTTTTTTTAAAAAGAGGTCCTAGTCAACTGGGGTCAAAGTCTGGGTCGGCCTTGACCCAGCCAAGTCAACCCTGCATTGATTGCACAATAGTCCAAATAATTGACCTGGACCAATTTCAGGCCTGGGTTGCCGGGTCCTAAAATTATGACTGAAAGAGTATATTAATGTTGTTATAACAGAGAATGCTCCTTGTGATTATGTTTTACAAAGTAGGTAATAAATTTAGTAGTAAAATTCATAATTTAGTCTTTCGATGATCATTCTCTTTTTAGTTTGGTTCTTCAAATATAAAGTCTCTTAATTTAATTTTTGAAACACCAATTTATCTCAATTTTTGTCTTTTAATCTAAGAGCATCTCAATTTAATTAGTGCCTCAAACATTTTCTCTCAATTAAAATAACTTATTTGAAAAATATTTATAGGCTATCTTATATATAAGATAAGCATAATTTTAAGGTGGAAAGCACTAGAAAATTTTATTTTATTTTTTTGTGAAAGTGGAAATATTTAATTAATAATAAAGAGAAGGTACAATAAGGAGTTTACAACCTAGATCATCAGAACCAAGCAAAACATGATTAGCAGTTAATCTGCAAATATTAAATATTTATGTTTAAATATTTAGTTAACCGTTATAGCCGTTTGAGTAGTCGTTAGATTAGAGTAGACGTTGTTTTTCTTTTTCTATAAAACGGTGTATTGTTCCGTTCTTTATTATCTCTTGTATCTTGTTTTACTGTATGAATAAAGATCAGGAAGAATTATTCTGATTTGTACAGTTAACTTGAATACAACAAAATACCAGAAGCAATAGAACAGAAGCATAAAGTCAAGTACAACTACTACGAAAATAAAGGTCTTGAGCATAAGCATTTTGGACAAAAGGAAGCGGTGAGCAGAAAGTTCTCAAGGGAGATTTACGAGATCTTGCTGTCTCTGCCAGTAAGTTCTCACAACTATTCTTTCTTTTGGGGATCTTTATGAGCCTGTATTCTTTAAAGCAGAGGAGAAGGTGCATGCAATTTGAGAGTAACACAACCAAGGGATGAAAATCATTTATAGTATCTTGAACAAGCTTAAAAATCTCCTTGTTATCTGTTTCAATTTCAATTTTATTAATTTTCAATTGAACAATAAACTGTAAACCCAAGAATAACGACCAAGCCTCAGCCAGAGCCACCATTCTAGTTCCTAAGAACTTTGGGTATGTTGGTGTATTTTGAGGGAATGGAATGTGATTCCATCACTTTTTTGATGGAATGAGATTCCATCAAAATTGCTCTATGGGAAATTTTTTTCAGTCAAATTAATGACTACCAAACATAAAAATGAGAGAATGGGAATCCCTTTCCCATTCCATTAATTCTGTATACCAAACATAGCCGAGTAACGGATGTCCAAACACCAGAGTTAGTTTAATCACACCTCTAGCCCCAAGGAAGTTCTTTTTTGCTCATCCATAAACATTTAGTATATGCCAACCAGGTGATGGCTTGTCCCAAGAAATATTGTTAAGTTGAGAATCTGTATAAGACTCAAAGAGGTTAAAAGACAAGGATTTTAAGGGATAAAGGATCAAAACTCAGCAGCTGTAAAAAAGGATTGTTTTTTTAATATCAATTATAGAAGATGGAATGGAAGGGAAAACAAGTTTGTTTCTACTAAGCCACAGTTTTCTGATTGAGTAGAGAAAGATGGTTTTCCAGAGGACACTAAAATGACTTATAGCATTATTGTTGTAGTTTGTGAGCAGCCAATTTTGGTAGTTTTAGTTAAAGAAGTTTGAGATTTCTGGCGGTTGTAGGGATTGCCAGATTTGTTTTGTAATAGTGCAATCCCTGAGTCTATGAATGTGCGTTTCAGGTTTTCATTAGTTATAATAGCTAGTTGAGATCCCTTTTTCCCCTAATAGTAAGACCAATTTGATTGGGAGGAACATCATTAAAAAATAATAAAATTAGATAACGCACCATCTCGATCTATCTTTTAAAAAGTAGACCAATTTTTTTTTACTATCAATATTTAATAATTCACTAAATTTCAACCAATCTAATTTAAGTTGATTCAAATTACAAAGGTGTAAAAATCTCCTAATACTAATTAATTTTCACACAACTCAAGTTTAAAACTTTATTTAGAAAAAATAAGTGCCAAACTTTAATTAGAAAAATAAGGTGCAAAACTCAACGATGACTCCTTGGTCACATTCTTTACCGTTTTAAAACATATGTTTTTATTTAATATATATATATACTTCAAAGTCTTCAGGGGGGGAGCGGTTTTCTACTTTTCCCTAAAGAAAAGAAAAGTAGGTGCTTTCCGTATTAGCAGCGGTTTTAACGTTGTTAATATTTTTAGCAACGGTAATACAAAACCGTCGCTAAAGTAAAATCGTTGTTAATTTTTGCAATGATCTCCATCTTTCGCAACGCTTTTGTTGTAGCAAAGCTTTGTTCGTATTAGCAACAGTTTTAACCGTTGGTAAAAATATGAGCAACGGTTCAAGCCGTTGCTAATACAAAAAGCACCTGCTCTTCTTTAACGAAAAGCAGGGAAACCGCACGGGGAGGGGGGAGAGAGAGAGAGATAAAAGAAACATCACACCTGTTGATAACAAAATCACCCGCGAGCTATCGACTATCGTTGATTGGATTATATATTGACGTTGCAAAGCTCAAACTTTCAACCATTAAATGTGGTTGTGCAATAATCTCATGAAACATATAATATGATTTTTTTAATAAAAAACTAACCAATCAAAACTTGAGTCTTAAAAACCTTCTCCATAACAAAATCCCAAAAAGATAACCTCGATGAGTATTATGTGAGTCTCAGGCTATTATCTATATTTTTTACATTCACATATATTTATTTTATAATTTTTTTGAGTGAATTTGTTTTATTAAAGATAACTAAATATTATTGTGTGTTTGAATATTCTCTTTGGTTAATCCTATTTATGATTTGATCAAGATCAGTTACAGACACTTGGAGGCTCCAATTTTTTAGTAGCCACAATTTTATTTATTTAACCCCATTTAAAATTGTAGTTAAATGTAAATTTTAGCTACAATTTAATTTAGTCACGGTTATAACCATGACTAACAAAAAGTTGAAACTTTCAAGTAACTATAACTGATCCCTTTCCTTTATGGTCAACTCTCTTCAAAAAGATACTTAACTTTGAGGATAGTTGATCTAGCCTATATTTTAAGCACCGAAAGTCTTTTTGAGTTAATCTTCTAAATCGAATGTGTGTATCTATATACATACATACATATATATATATATATATATATATATATAGTTAAAACCTTTGGTAACTGAAATTTTATAAGGCCCTGACTAATTTATTTTGAAGCGACTTGAATTATAAATGTGTAAAGTTTTTTATTATTGATTTTTTTTTATTTATTTATCAAATTCAAACTCAAAACCTTTCTTAAAAAACAAGTGTTGAATAATTTGGATCCCGTTCCTCAGCTTGTCACTCAAGTTCAGACACTCTGCCTAATGGTTGTGGACCGTTAGATGCCCACAGCGATGGTCCAAATTAATTATAGCCACAACTAATCAATCATAGCCACGTGTCAACCCACATCATTTTCCACCCACGCGTATCTAGTCTTCTTCCTCACATCATCGTCATTGAATTCTCTCTCTCTCTCTCTCTCCCTCTCTTTCTCTCTATTTCCATCTCTCATACTCATAAAAAGATTTCAATTTAAAGTAAAACAAGAGAATGAAAATACTCACAATTAAGTTTGAAACCACTATAACATACGCAATTGAAATAAATAGAACACAAGGCAAATAAAGGAAGAGATATATATTACAAGAGAATGGTTGAAAATAAATTTAAAAAATATAAGTGAGGCAAGAAAGTAATTTGATTGCCTATTGAGGCCTTTGAGAGAGTGGTGGAAAACATATTCTTTTCTTGGCCCAATATTTTATGGAGCCAAACATGTCATTTGATCAGAGTCAATCGGTAGGAATGTTCAGTCAAATAAGAGATTCGTTTTCAGTCTGGTGGGGGACCTGGTTGTGCATTAGGGGCAATTTATGTTTGATTTCTAAACTGCAATAATTTAGGACACAAGAATTAGCATCCCATAAAAATTGCACTTTCTAATAATAAACATTCATATCAAAAGACAAATTAGAACAATAAATAAAGTTAACATGACACATCACATGAGTTGTTCAATCTATCAAAAAAGTTACACATGATAGATGAGGTTTTATAAATTCCCAAAAACAAAAAAAATTACCATCCAATCTTCAATCTTAGTTTATTTACCACTGTGCTAACATTTTTAGAATGTCTACTATTAGGCTATGGTGCCAACATTTGTGTTTCCCTCAATCCTTTTCTTCTATTACTCATTACCATAGGCCTTATTATAAGCAGAGAAAGATCTAATGATCTTTGCCTATGTATTGCTTATATTAGTGGAAAGAGGATCAAAGATTGAGCATATGAAATCTTACATTTCGGATGGTGTTATATCGTTTAATATATATAAGATTGATTCAAAATTTTGCATGAAATTATTGATTGGCTATTCATATACACACTCAAACGAGTTTTGGATAAGGGATTGTTATCTCTCAAAGATTTGAATTCTTTTGGGATTACTTTCTTGCTGATCCTTTTGTACTATACAATTGTGGAGGAAAGTATTTGACATTTCGTGGATGTGGGAACAGGTGTGATTAATTATTCTAATTTTGGATTTTTATTTTGCTTGAGGGTGAGAAAAAATTAAGTTTGGGATGTGATAATTCTATTTAATAGAGTTATTTAATCTCAATTGTTAGCCTAAAAGTTGAGTGAAATTAATAAATTTAGAGTAATTTTTGTGGTGATTAGTCTTTTTATTTTAACTAATTTTTGGTTTTAGTTGATAGTGGTTTTTAGTTGTTTTGATTTGATTTTACTTCTTGTTTTGTTAATTTTTAGAGTTTCAATTTGTATTAATTAGTGGCTTGTTTTATAGGGACCCAAATGAAAGAAATTGAACAATAGCCAAAGAAAAGAAATTGAAGGCTAAGCATGAGATTTGGAGCTAAAGCATTGAATGTTAATGCAAAATACATAGAAATTCCCCAGAAGCATTGCTTAAGCACGGAATACCAGTGCCTAAACATCCTGTTAAAAATTCTGAAAAGAATAGTTTCATATTTCTGCCATTTGGAACATAATAGAAGGCTTCCTTTTAGGTTATCTAAACTAGAAGACGCCGTGAGACAGAGCTGGAGGCCGTGGGAGAGATGCAACATGATTCTTCAGCATTTTTCTTCTCTTCTTCGCCTAATTTCTGCACTTTGATGATAATTTTTCTGGTTTATGTTCATTTAGTTGAATATTCTACCATGAATTACTAAATTTTAGTAGTTAGGGGAAAATGTAGCTTCCTTGAAGGCTGTGTTTGATTTTCAATTTAATCTAAGATCCTTTCTTGTTTGAATAATTTTTTTGGTATTTATTGTTGCCAATTGATAATTAAATTTGGGTTCATGTATGGAATTGAAAAATTCATATGTGAATGGTTGCTTATGAAAATAAATGCCACGAGCCCATCAGTGAATTTTATCTAGGAATAGACAAGTTACTTGTATGGTTAGGTGAGAACTCAGGAATTGGATTCTCTACCATTGGATTTCTGTAACATCGGTGACCGTTGGATCGCACAAGATGGACGGCATTCCATGTAATATCATCAATGTTACAAAAATTCAATATTAGAGGATCCAATTCCGGAAAGTCGTTAATATTACATGCCTTTAACTTCTTTACTTTATTTGAGGAATTAGAAAATTAAATTAGGTTTGGGAGAGCTAATTTGTCAAAGAATTGGATCTTAGCTAATTTAGAGTTTAACCATCAAATAGAAATTGTAAAACTTAAATTAAAAGTGAAATCAAGTCATGATTGTATAGGTTAGTGAAGTTATATCTCTTAACACTTTTATAGTTGTTAGTCTCCTAAATTCGCGTTGTTTTATTTGTGTTTATTTTACCTTTATTTGAACTTTGATTATTTTCTAGTTTTGAAAAGTTTAGTCTAGTTTCTGTGTAATTAAAGAATTCAAATCTGATTGTCTAAATAGCTTGCAATTAGCAAAAATTGTACTTGACATTTATAATTTTTGTGGAACGATACTCAAATTTATTTTCTATATTACTTGTACAATTCAGTATTATTGTCAAGTTTTTTGCAAACACGTACTCTAAAAGTCAAAGGGGAAACTTCATAGCATATACATCTAGATTGCCACAATTAACCTCATTGCCCTTAAAACTTGCAAAAAGACACAGTGGAACAACCGAACAGGAGAGATTTTTGAGAGATCATCTCTAATGCGGGAGTTATAGAAAAAAGCCATACAAGAACATGAGAGGGGGAAGGTTCCAGAGACTGGTGGAGATATAGCTGTTCAAGGAATTGAAGGGGGTATTTTTGTCTTTCACAAAAGGAATAGAGGCAGTAGCTCATCCTGAGTTAGTACTAACAACATTACTGGTACAAGATGAGTCACTATATCAATGTTTACTATTAAAAAATTTGAATGACTTTAAAATTTAAGAATATAATTAAAATTAATTAAAAAATATGAATATAACTGACAGAAAGTAAAGTTTCAAAAAAATAATTGAAACAATGGTGAAAGTTTAAGGACATAAAAGTTACTCTTGTGCAAAAGTGTTTTTATTTTTAATGAAGGTTTTTTTTTTTGATAATGGCCACTTTTTAATAAAGGTTTGAATACAGAAAGAACCACACCTATTGATTACAAACAAGATAGGACCAACTTAGATTGATTATCTTTGATGGCCTAAAAATAGATTAATTGAGATCCATAAGTGTTGATATAAAAATAAACTGATTGCAATGTTGAAACAAAAATATCAGTGATGAGTATCAAGCAAGTCATGGGCTTATGCTAAATATATCTTTTGATTTTGAATAGGTTTAGTCTACTAATGATAGGTAAATGTAACGTCGTTGTGAGTTGTAATCTGGCTTACACATTTTGTGTTTAGATTTTGGAGTAGAATAAGAAGAAAATCAAAAGGAAAACGCCCAGTCAATCAAGCTATTGAACAATTTGGATTTTGTTTAGGTTGAACAAGGAAAATGCTCACAAAAAAATACACATCTTTCCTATGCTTAGTTTTAGTGGCTTTTGTGTCTGATATAGTTTTGCATAATCTAATATTGAGTTTCTTTTTTTTTTTTTTAACTAAAGGACCCTCAGAAAAATGATTTAATTGAGGATAGATCACTTCACTTAATAATCTTTCAAGTCTCAACCATACTTATGTATAGTACCCAATGACAAACTATATTTTTGTGATGAGTAAATTATTAATTTAATCTCTAAAAAATTACAATTGTCTCAATTTAATTTTTAAAAAATTAAGTATCTCAATTTAATTTTTAAAAAATTATATTTATTTCAATTCGTCCTTTTTTTTTAAATAATTTTTAGCAAATAAAACTTTGATATTTAAAAACGATAGATTCTGTAATTTAATAATAAAAATAACTAAATAAAATCAAATACAATCTTTTATGAAACAAATTGAGACACTTAATCTTTCAAGAACTAAATTGAAAAAGTTATAAGAATCAATAATATACTCCTTTTCTATTTGGTGTGGTAGCTCAACATAGTTTATCAGTGCATTTGGTGCAGTGAGAATGGGAAAAAAGCTCATAAGAAAGTTCATTGACAACCACAAAGAAGTGTGCAGATTCGTAAATTTTGATGTACCATCACCTCTAACAACGTATGTAAAACAAAAGCATGGAAGTATGACTAAAGGTTTAAATCAATACACCACAATTAGAATCATTCATCCAAACAAGAACGAGAAAGCAAGAGTAATCTCTAGATGAAAACGAAGAGAGTGTCTGTAATATCCCAAGAATTTATATGAATATTTAAAACCTATTTTGAAGTTTAGTGAAAAATTTAATTACGTGGAAAATTTGCTTTTTGAATTAGTGAAGAAACTATGGAAATAGAAATTTTAATTTTTAATTTAGGAAATTTTTACAAATTCTCAAGGACTAAAGTGAAAAGAAAAGAAAGTATAGAGGACTTTTGAGAAATGACCAAATAGGAACCTGAGAGGAAGAATAAAGCTTATGAGAATGAATTATGAGTCCGGTACCGAAAAGATGATAGATTCGAGATTAAAGTGGTATTGAGACATCGAGAGGGATTAAAGTGAACAAATCTTATAAGCTAAGGTGGCTATGAGTGATTTTATCGAAAAAGAAATTGGTGGGGCCCACGCGTATACATTTCCTCTTATTCTTTTCTTTCTCTCATTTCTCCCGTATGCTTCCTCACTTTTTCTCTCTCTCGATTATGCTTGCAAATGAATTTCTTCATCAATCATTCATGCAATTTTTGTACGGGGAAGGAAGCTATGAAAGTTAGGATGATTGGTAAGTTGATTTTCTTCTTCTTCTTCCTCTTATTACAAGACCAAATCCTTGGTTATTATTTTGTAAAATTTTTGTAGAATATTTTAATGGATAAATTTAAGTGTGGATGTTAATCTAAAACATTCCTAGGTGGTTTATGATGTTATTAGAACAAGAAATTTGGAGAAAACTAGGAGAAATTCGTAGAATTTGGATATTTGAAAAAAGTTAGTGTTCTTGATGAAAATTTGAGATTTGAGCTTGGATTGTTGGTAGAAATTGGGGTTTTTGGTGTTAAAACACTCCTTAGACTTTAAGGATGAAAACCCATGGAAGAAATCAAAAGAAATGTTGTTTTAGATATGATTTTAGGATTTTTGGATGAAGAACACGAAGAACATCAAAAATTTTCCCCAGAAATTACTGTTCACCGAGAAAATTTTTCCAGATTTTCTCGTTACTGTAGTGTTGACTCGGTCAACGTTACTGTAGCTGCGTTGACCGTTGACCGTTACTGTAGCATCAGTTTTTTTTTTTAATATCGTTGAAAAGCTCTTTGAGTCTAGTTTCTAATGGTATAAGTTTCATTTGGATATTCATTACCAGTTAGGAGTTATGATTTGAGAAGTGGATGAAGGTCGGGAGTAGTGGTAAAGAATTTCTCTATTTCGTAACCCTGATGGTTTTTATCTGGTTACAATAGGAATGGTCAAGGTGCAAGGTGGAAGTACCGAGAGCGTGAAATCCAGGTGAGTGGGTTAATAATTGCTATGATTAAATATCTGTTATTGACTTTTTACATCATAGTGGAAATATGTTGTATATCCAAGTTTGAAGAGGATGATGTGGAACGATGAGGCATAAACAATTGTGAAACGTGTCTGGTAATGTATATAATTATATTTTCTTATTTTCTCATGAATGGAGGTTATATGATGGATTGTCAATGACATGTGAACTGAGTTGAAATATATCATACTTTGATTGTTGAGTTCGTTCATATGCGGATAGTTGAAGTATGTTATTGTTGAATAATTGTTCTATATTATGGATTATGTTGTGACTTGAATTGTAAATGACTGAGTTGTGTGTGTGGCTCAAGATTATGATTGAGCATGTTCTTGGATGTGATTGTGATTGTGTTTGACTAGAAAGGAAAGGCATGGTGGTGCACCCCATGGAGAAATTTATGTGAAGTTATAAGGGTGGAGAATATAAATGGAGCGATAAGGGTAGATGCGGCGGGGGCCGCGGGCAACGATCCAGAGGTATTCTGGATGACCCGGTTGGTACGGGAAATGTATGTGAAATTGATTTCATCGATTGCTGTTGTGAATTTTGAATTATGTTGAAATGTATTTGATTTACTTGGATATTGTTGTGAAGTATTATGAATAATATTATATCATATGATGATCGATTTACGTATGATTGCTGCATGTTATCATTATGATGCATGATATTTTTTTTTGTCATAGTGTTGTGTTATCTACTCACTGGGCACGTGGTTTGCTCATACCCCTCTTATTAATATTTTTTTCAGAGTTGACAGCTGAAGGTAAATATCGGAACAAGGAAT
Organism: Biancaea sappan; assembly: GCA_037074585.1. Taxonomy (NCBI): domain Eukaryota; kingdom Viridiplantae; phylum Streptophyta; class Magnoliopsida; order Fabales; family Fabaceae; genus Biancaea; species Biancaea sappan. The sequence continues at coordinate 28,298,638 of CM073501.1, read as the reverse complement.
TATGGATCCTTAGTCTATGATTACATTTTCATTTGTTCAGGATAAAAGTATAATAGTTAAGTCTTATTCTAAGTTGTATAAATCTAGAAATCTCTGTAATCGGGTAGGTTCATTCAGTGATGTAATGTGAATAATTGTAGTATGTATAGAGAACTCGGTTTGGTTGCATGAAAAAGAATTGTATGATTTTTAAGAGAAAGATAGGCTTACGGAGGTGAAATGAAATTCACTTTCCGTGTCGGTCACGTGCTCAGATTTTGAGATGTGACAGTGTCTTTTCTCTCAACAACCATCTCATAGTACTTTCACTTTGTAACCGCCTCATAAAACCTTCTATATTCAATTATAGTGAGTATATAATTAGTTTCACGTTGAATTAATCAGCTTTTTATTTTCAATCTTCATTCTCTTTGTTTTCTTTCTTTTATGTATGAACCAGTGAAAGTTTAAGAACAATTTTTAGTTTAAATATTTAATATCACAGTCTCCAACATAAATATAATATGTTGAATATTTTAATTTAAAATACATTCTTTTAATATAGAGTCGTAAAAAAACAAATTGATTACATACAGATAATCAATCATAATAGATTGGGAAGCAAAAGAAATTATTTAATGCTATTAATTAAGATAAGCCACTTATATTTTTCTAATGCGGTATGAATATCATCGGAGTCATATCTAAAAAAAATACCATCGTTATAAAATACATAATTGAAATGCACCATTAAATGAAAAGGCAACAGCATATTCAATTACACATAAGGGTCAAATAACAAAGAATATTTATTGCTTGATAAAAATAAAATTCATACATATTACCAAACATGCCATCTAGTGTGGAATTTAATGCATCAAAAGTAGGAAAGTGAAAGGAAAAGGGGCAAAAGAAGTATTTATGCCCTCTTTTAACTGTTGAAAACAAGAAAGAAATTTTGTTGAGCAAACAACTTTTACCATACCTTGTTTTCTTCCAAAACCTAAAGAATATCTTCATAGAACCACAATCTAGTCCATTCGCCAAGCTCTTTTGGTGGTTGTTGCGAAACAATTTTTCTCCTCATTTTTTGAACTAAATCATGCATTGTCACGAAATTATAATTAATCTCTACGAGACATTTATCTACTGATGAGTCCTCTATTTTGGTTAATTTTGTTTGCTTCTTTAGGGCTTTTTCCTCTCCTTGATTCCATTTTTGTTAGCTTTTTGCTTGCTTTGTCCTTTATTTTGGCTTTTCTCTTTGTACATAGTTGTTGCTTTGCTTTATCTTGTTTTAATCTTTTTCCTTGCCTTTTTACTCCTTTTTGTTGTACATTCTAGTAGGCTTTCCATTCTGGTCTGGAACATGGAGAATCTGAAGTTCTGCTGCTCATCTGATGGCTGGCGCCTAGGTGCCAGCCCCTCAACTCTCTGCCAAAGAGTCAGAACGTGGCGCCCAAGCACCACCCAGGGCGCCTAGGCGCCACTCCTTGTTTTCAGCTATTTTGGGCTGGCGCCTTTCCCTTTTGTTCTGCTTGGCGCCTAGGCTCCCCGGTTCTGTACCTGCGAGCTTTCTTGTATATATTGCTCTTTTGCAGATGTTTTGTGGGATCTTTTGGTTGGAGGGCAAGGGAGCTCTGCTAGGGCAAGGATGGAGGAGCTGGGAGACCTCTTCTCTACTGAGTTTGAAGCTTTTATTCTTTTTTCTCCTTCCTCTTGATCATATTTTGTTGTGTATTTGTTATGTATTTCTTCCTCTTGTGATAAACTCAAAGGTTAGGGGATTGATGTATATTAACTTCCTATGAAGCTTTGTTGTTGGATGCTTAAATACAATTGCTTTTCTGATTATTGGAGTAGTTGTTATTGGTTTAACTGGTTTTAGGTGATTGTGATCATTTCACTTAGATGCATTTGGGGTTTGTATTAATGTTAGACATAGCTTGATATAAACATGCCCTTGTAACTTCTACCATGAATCGGGTTAGTCTAGACATAGATAATTTTGTTTGCGTGGTCATATGAGTTCTTGAACTTAAACTCCGAACCAATTAATTGGACTAAGACATTAGCTAATTATTTTGGCTAGGAAGATTTGCTCACCAAGACATTGGGTTCAAATATTTTCGTGAACTCGACCAACATTAAATGGAATGTGTGAATGTTTCTAAGCATCCTTTAACGATTCAAAGATTGGTTTGTCTATGAATTAATCGGATTAGGAGTTAAGAAAGTCAATCCCCTACCCGTTGTGTTTTGGCGTAGTTCTTCGTTTGGTGTTTAGTTAATTCCTTGTTGTTAGTTTAGTTTATTTTTGGTTTATCTTTACATTTTTCCTCTGTCCAAATATAACTTGATCTAGTGAAATTGGTAATTGTTAAAGTCAATCCCTGAGGACGATAACTTTTTCTCATCACTTTACTACTTGTGCGACCCGATATACTTGTCGGGAAAAAGCGCACCATCTACCAAGACTTTAAGACCATAATCTAGACATATACCAGAAGCATATAGCGCACTTTTAACATTCCAATTTGCCTCCCTTAAAACAACATGCAATGTCAAGAAACATTTCTTGCTCATTTTCCTCCAAAGCATCATAGCTTACTTTAAATATCTGTTGGATCTTTCTATTGGGGATTCTTCCATAAGTATCTAATGTAGAATCCAAATCATCTAGTCCTCTTTTGAACAAGTTGGAACCTATAACTTCAAAAGCCAATGGAAGATCACATGCCTATTGGCAATGGGAAGTCCAATGTTAGTTTGTTGCTATTTTGTTGGATTTGCTCGTTAACCTGTCAATAAACTCTTGCTAATTTTTGTTGCTGAATCGTTGCAAAATGGTGGCTATTTTTGTTGTTGGTCCCTCGCAATATCACTGCCATTCTTTCACGAAAAATTTCTTATTTTCCCTTTTCAAAAACTTTAAAACGTACGCAAGCCAAAAAACAAAATACACAGCAGAAAAATTGGGAAAAAATCCATTTTATTAATAGAAAATTACCAAACACAACAAAAATTATATTTATTTCAATTTTTCTCCTTTTTTTCAAAGTGATTTTTAGCGAAGAAAATTTTGAGATTTAAAATCGATAGATTTTGTAATTTAACAATAAAAATGACCAAACAAAATCAATTGCAATCTTTTATGAAGTAAATTAAGACATTCAATCTTTCAAGAACCAAATTAAAAATGTTATAATCTTTCTAGGACTCAACCTTTCTACCATGAATTACTAAATTTTAATTTATAGTTAAAGGGAACATGTAGCTTCTCTTAAAAGCTATGTGTTTGATATTCAATTTAATATAAGATCCTTTCTTGTTCTAGTGATTATTTCAATACTTATTGTTGCCAATTGAAAATTGAATTAGTGTTCTTGTATAGAATTGAAAAATTCATATGTGAATGGTTGCCTATGAAAATAATTGTCATGAGTAAATTTTCTCTAAAAATAGACAAGTTGCTTGTATGATTAGATGAGAACTCATTCGAATTACATGTCTTTCCCTTCTTTACTGAGGAATTGGAAAATTAAATTAGGTATAAGAGATCTAATTTGTCAAAGAATTAGATCTTAGCTAATTTTAGAGTTTAACCATCAAATAGAAATTGTAAAACTTAGATTAAAAGTGAAATCAAGTCATGATCGCATAAGTTAGTGAAATCATATCCCCTATATTAGCGTTGCTTTGTTTGTGTTTATTTTACTCTTTTTTGAAATTTTATTATTTTCTAGTTTTGAAAATTTTAGTTTAGTTTCTATGCAATTAAAGAATTCGAATCTAATTGTCTATATAGCATGGAATTAGCAAAAATGGTACTTGACATTTATAATCTTTGTAGGACAATACTCAAACTCATTTTTTATATTACTTGTATAAATCAGTATTCTTGCCAAGTTTTTTTGCAAACACATACTCTAAAAGTCAAAGGGGAAACTTCATAGCATATACATCTAGATTGCAACAATTAACCTCATTGCCCTTAAAACTTGCACAAAGACACAGTGGAACAACCGAACAGGAGATATTTTTTAGAAGATCATCTCCAGTGCGAAAGAGAAGTTCTTGAAAAAAGCTATACAAGAAACATGGGAGGGGGAAGGCTCCAAAGACTATGGCGGAGACACAGAGGTTCAAGGAAGAAGAAGGGGGCATTTTTGTCTTTCACAAATAGGTTCAAATTGGACTTGGCAAAGCTAGTGTGGATGAGTTATTACTAACATAAATAAGATGGATCACTACATTAATGTTTACCATCAAAATATTTGGACGATGGTAGGATTTATAAATATAATTAAAATTAATTAAAAAAATAAATATAATTGACACAAAATAAAGTTTCAAAAATATAATTGAAACAATGGTATAATTTTAAGGACATAAAAGTTACTTTTGTCCAAAAGTTTTTTTTTTAAAAAGGTTTGAGTAAAGAACGAACCACACCTATTGATAACAAACAATATAGGAATTGATTGTCTTTGATGCGCTAAAAATACATTCACTGAGACTATTGATCTAAAAATCAACTGATTGCAATGCTGAAACAAAAATATCACTGATGAGTATCAAGCAATTCTTGGGCTTATGCTATATATATCTTTTGATTATGAATATGTTTAGTCTACTAATGATAGGTAAATGTCATTGTGAGTTGTAATCTGGCTTACACATATTTTGTGTTCAGATTTTGGAGTAGAATAGGAAGAAAATCAAAAGGAAAATGCTAAGTCAATCAAGGTATTGAACAAATTGGATTTTTTTTTTAGGTGTAAAAATTTGGATTCTGTTTAGGTCAATCAAACAGAAAATACTCACAAAAAATGACACATCGTTCCTATGCTTAGTTTTAGTGGCTTCTGTGTCTGATACAGTCGTGTATCTATCTATTATTATTAGTTTCTTTTTTTTTTTTTTAACTGAAGAACCTTCAGCAAAATGACGTAATTGAGGATTGGTCACTTCACTTGATAATCTTTCAAGTCTCAACCATAATTATGCAAAGTACTCAATGACAAACTAAATTTTTGCGTTGGAATAAATTATTAATTTGATCTTTAAAAAATATAATTATTTTAATTTATTTTTTAAAAAAATTAAGTATCTTAATTTAATCCTTAAAAATTATATTTATTTTAATTTGTCCCTTCTTTTTTTAAAATGACTTTTAACAAAAAAAATTTAAAAATTTAAAAAACAATAGATTTTATAATTTATCAAAAATAAACAAAAAATAAACAAACAATCTCTTATGAAGTAAGTTAAAACACCTAATCTTTCAAGGATCAAATTGAATAAGTTATAATCTTTCTAAGACTAAATTAGTAATATACTCCTTTTTTGTTTGGTGTGGTAGCTCAACATGGTGCATCGATGCATTTGGTGAAGTGAGCATGAAAAAAAAGAAAAAAAGAAAGGAAAGCTCATTAGAAAGTTCATTGACAACTACAAAGAAGTGTGCAGATACTCAAATTTTGATATTCGATCACCTCTAATAATGTAAATAAAACAAAAGCATAGAAGTATGACAAAAGGTTCAAACAAGAACGAGAAAGCACTACAATTAGAGGGTTCACAGTCCAAAAGAAGCTCCCTATAATGTTCTTCAGCAAGAGAGTTGGGATTCGTGGAAGATCCTTCCAAGAAGTCAAGAGGAGATTCCTCACCAGGATTTGTGAATCGGACATCTACCATTCTGAATTTCTTCTTGTACACATAAATTCCAACCCAATTTATCCTTAAAAATATTCTCATTGTATCCATGTCAATCAGCATATATTTTTTGATTTCAATCAATAAGCTTTCTGTGAAAGTCTCAAGACAAAAAAATCTGGATGTGGTCCCATTCAGGCCATAAAACTATACTCTCGAGCTTATCCTTTAGAGCTCCTTGCATATCAAAAAAAAAAAAAAAGGTACATTGTGTAAGAAAAGTATTTAGACTGTCTTTTACCCTAGGTCTAAACCCAATATCTATGCCATTGATTGGAACTTTGATATCCACGTTAGTCCCTAAAGCACCTCTGACCCGCGTCCTCTCTGTTGAGAAACATACAGTCATGTTAGGGAATTTCTTTCGGATCCAAAAAGACACTGAGTGTCCCACAGCATAATGGTCAAGCCATTCTGGATTCTCATCATTTTGTATCACAAACTTCAAGTTCTCAACTTCATGTAATACTTGTTGTAAAGCATAACAAAATAGTCATTGTACAAGAAGAGCGTTTTTGGGAAAGGGGAGCTCTTTTTAGCAAGTTATGCTTCTTGAGAAAGGAAGGTAGGTTTAGTGGGAGACGATGTGAAGAAGACGAGATTGAGAGAACTTCCTATAGGATAACAGGTCTTATCAATTGGTGAGATGCTCAATTGTGCATGTAAGACAAATGACATGCTTGGGTCTACATGCCTCATTTTATGAGTGAAATCAGATATATAAGATGATGAAGTGTGACAGTGCGTGCATTAAGTAAAGTGATGCCAATTTTTTAGACAAGCAATGCATAACATAATAAAAAGTGAGATATATCCATGTTGAATTTAGGGAGACATAAGGTATTTAAGAGTGAAAGAGCCTTAAAGCTTTGCTAAAGAGAGAGTAGACAAGGACATAAACATAGAACAAAAAAACTAGACCAAGATAAGACAAACACAACAATAAAATGCAATAAAATTTTGTGTAAAGTCTGGTTCAAGGGTTATGCCATGTTTTATTGGAGAAGTACGTTTCATTATTTCAAAAATGTTGGAAACAACTTCTATTTTAAGTGATTTAGAAGTCACTACATAGATGTGGCTAGATGGGAAATAAAGAAAGAGAGTACCTAACTCAATAATATGCTACGAGACTCCAAATTCAAGTGTGGGCAGTCTGCAAACAATTCTTTTAGGTTTGGTGAAATCCCTCTTACAATTCTGAGACTTCTGCAACACTGAAGATCTAATTCTTGTAACCCAATTAGGTTCCTGAACGACAATGGCAATTCCTTTATGCCACTGCCAGTCAGAGAAACATATCTTATATTTTCAATTATTCCTAACACCTCAGGGAATCTTTCAAGGCTACGGCACCATGAGAGGTCAAAATGTTCAAGGGATGGTAACCTAATGCCAGGAAAAGCCTCGAGCTCCCCGCATTCTATAATAGTTAATCTTTTAAGTTTATCGAGAAATCCAATAGAATGATGAACTTTAGTTAAATTGGTACAAGAATCCAGACAGAATTCCTTCGAATTTGGGACACTAGATAGGTCAAGAGTTCTTGTTAAGAAATTGCACCTTGAGGATGACAAGTTTCTTGGGATGAAAATCAAATGGTAAAAATGGATAAGGATATCCGTTCCACTCCAACACTCTTAAACTGTTTGGGAGATACTTGGGACTTGTTGAAAAGCTTGCATTTCTAATGATAAGTATCTTTAGATTTGGCATCTCTTCAAAGGCCCATCCATTCCAATCCACCTCTTTATATCTAGGCATACCCAGATTTATGGCTTCAATCTTCTTAGTTCCCTAGCAAGCCAAAATCATGACTTGACCCCAAATCTGTTAGATTTGTTAGGAATTTATGTAAAATTTTACAGCAGTTTCTGATTTTGAACTATGATTTAAAAAAGAAAAATACACCACTATGAAACATGTCATCTAGTGTGGAATCTAATGCATCAAAAGTAGGCAAGTGAAGGAGTGAAAAGGGGCAAAAGAAATATTTATGCCCTCTTTTAAGAATCATTAGGGAGGGCATTTAGTGTCAGCAAATACATATAAAACTATAAAAAAAAACTAAAGAAATTTTGCTGAGCAAACAACTTTTAACATTCCTTGTTTTCTTCCAAAATCTGAAGAATGTCTTCATAGAACCACAGCCTAGTCCGTTCGCCAGGCTCTTTTAGTGATTGTTGCCGAACAATTTCTCTATCCATTTCTTGAACCAAATCATGCATTGTCACAAAATCAAAATCAATCTTTGTGAGACATTTATCTACCAAGACTTTAATACCATAATCTGCACATATAACACAAGCATATAGCGCACTTCTAACATATTCCAATTTGTCTCCCTTAAAACAACAAGCAATGTCGAAAAATTTCCTGCTCATTTTCTTCCAAAGCATCAAAACTTACTTTAAGTATCCGTTGGATCTTTCTATTGGGAATTCTTTGATAAGTATCTAATGCAAAATCCCAATCATCTGGTCCTCTATTGAACAAGTTTGAACCTATAAATTCCAACGCCAATGGAAGACCACAAGCATACCATGTTACTTTCTATAAACATTCCATGTAACTTGGATAAACTCTATTGTGTCCAAAGGCATTCCATTTAAGCAATTCAAGAGATTCTCCTATATATAAACTCTCAACCTCATAAATTTTTACAACACCATGTCTTGCTAGCAAATGCTTATCCCTTGTAGTTATAATGATTCTACTACCAAAACCACACCAATCAAGTCCTCCGGCAATTGCCTGCAATTGTTTCTAATCATCAATATCATCAAGAACTAGAAGAACCTTCTTTTGGAATTCCTTTACTAACATCTACTAACTTGATATCCTTCCCAACTATCTTATAAAGAAGCATTTCTTGGAGATGCACAAGACCACGCTTCATTGAATTTTCTCTAACATCAGCAGTAAAGCAGATGCCATCAAGTGGGCCAGTCAGCAATCAAATTATATACTGCTCAGGCAATTGTTGTTTTACCTATTCCACCAATGCCACAAATCCCAACCATTTGGACTCCCTCATTAGACCCAAGGTCGAGAAGAGAGATTACTCGTTGCACTTGAGCCTCAATTCCAACAGGGTAGTCAACAATGTGTAAAGGGCTGCGATTAATCCTCCTACAGACCTCTTGAGCAATCCCTTTCTATAAAAAGATATTCATATTCCTGCCTGCCAATTACATTATGTGATAATTCATGCCAAATGTCATAAAATCAATCTAGTTATATATTTTACCACATCTTAAGTTAAACTACATGCACCAGATCATAAACTTGGACACAATACACCTCTTTAAATAAACTGTACAAAATAAATTACTTCTGCCAAAATAAACACATGCTCTGTTTTCTTGTTTCTTCTAGGACATACAAACACTAACAGAAGCTGATCTTCGTTTGACTTGTATGAATAAATGACGAAAAATTATATCAGACACAGTGCAACACTTTAACATCACAAATTTTGTTCATTTGAATCATAATTTGTATGGTTCTATGATGCTTCGTAGCCTTTCTTAGACATTAATATGACAACAACCGTCAGATAAGAAAAGAAGAAATGTAAAGCAAAAGAGAGGTAAAGTAATCAAATGCCCAGGTTTAAAAGGGAGACCGAGAGATTAGCAACAACATGCAGAGCCTGCCCCCAATTTCGCACCTTCTCCTTGTTATTCTTGAATCTTTCCTCATGCTTGCGAAAATCTTCTCCATAAGTTTCTCTCTGATGTCGCACTTCTGACGGATCCACGTCATAGAAAACCGGCAAAACCAATCGACCCTTTTCCTTTACACACTCAAGGATCCTTACAAGCTCATCTAAACAAAATGTCGAGGCAGCGTAGTTTTTGGAAAAAGTAGTGATAGCAATTCTAGACTCTTCGATTGCTTTAAGAAGTGCTGGGGTAATATCTTCTCCTCTTATAAGCCCCTCATCATCTACGAAGACGTGTATACCCTTCCGATCTAGAGCTTTATAGAGGTTTCTGGAAAAATCAAAGCGGGTGTCCTCACCTCTAAAATTGAGGAAGATGTTGTAAGTCCATTGATAGGTGAAGGAAGAGAAAGAAGGTGCTTGCTTTGCCATTATAGACGTTGACCCACCTTGGAAGATGAGCAAGAAATAGAGCAGAACAGCAAAGTTAAGCGATTTGGGTAGTGGAAAGCAAAGTGACGATTGACTTGGACCATAGTCGTTGATGTCTCTGTAATGGAAATATGGAATACACAACGTTCTTTACTTCGACCCCAAGTCACTAGTATATTTATTTTATTTCAAAAAAAAAGTTCTTTTATTATTAATGCATTTGCAAATTTTAGTTCCTAATTTTACTCCCAAAAAATGGCTTCACGTATCTCAAGTTTTTAGATTTATGGTCTTTTTCTATTTTTAATTAAAACTTTTAACGTGAAATAAAAATTGAAACAGCGTTAATTTTTTTTCATTTTTTTATCTTTTTGTAATTTGTAATTTTATTTTTTGTTATAATTCAGGAATATTAATTTGTTAACCCCTTAAATTTAAAAACATTCATGTATCATTAGTAAATATCAAATGTAAAATTTAGTTGTGCAGTAAGAATCCTTCTAATATTTTTAATAATAATATTGCATTAATGAGTGATAATGTTTTATGTTTCATAGTTTCAAGAGTGTTCTTAATCCAACAGCAAATTACATAGATGCCTTTTCGTCATTGTTGATTTTGTCACGTGCCATTTTATTGCTCCATAAAAGTTAGGAGGCACACAGTTAAAATGTCAAAGAGTTAGAGCATTTTGTTAAATTTCAGGGCAAATTAAATTAATCATTTTTCAAAATTTGGCTAAATATTATTTGATACTTCTCTTAATTAAATTGTTAGTATGACAGTAAAAATTATTAAATTGATATTTAGTTGTAATATGAAAATATGATTTTATTTTTAATATAATAATAAAAATATTCAAATAAATTTTATTACTAGAAGAAATACATGCTACGCATAAAAGTAACTTCAATAACGAAAGATGAATTAGAAATGAGTTGGTGTGATATTTGAAATAAAAAGAAACTAAATATAATTTAGTCAAATCTTAATTACCAATATGTAATTATATTAATTAACTCTATATATTTTTGGTAGCATTGTGAATTTGTGACCATTCGTGTCTCATATACTAGCATATGTGCCAAAAAAAATTCCTTTCCTACCCATTTATCAAGAAATATTATTTTGTAAATAATTTAAAATTATATTCATACATTATTCAAATAACTATGTTTTGATGTTCAATGTGTAGAGAGATATTTAATATCTTATCTAGACATCTATAAATTAAGTTTAGTAAGAAAATCGGAAAAAAATTGGTTATTTATATATTTTCACTAAGAATAATTACTCTAATTATCAAGACCACTTTCAATTTTCTAGTATTAAAGAATAATATATAATGAAATTATTAAGTATTGAACTTATATAAATATTTAGTTGAGTAATTTGTCTATTTCACGAAGAATATATAAGGAAGAGAACTCAACATATTTTGTATATGTATGTGTGTATATATCTATATATACATATATATGGTTATCTTTTGAAGGATCTGAAATCAGTTTCATACAGCACGCTACTCTTTCATTATATTATATCTTAGATTAGCTCTAGTACTAAAATGGCCTAATCAAACGACTAGTAATCAATTCTTAAAAAAATTTTGTCATCAACCATCTGATCCCGTGATCAAATAGTTTGCAAAGAAATAAGTAATTCCAGTACCAAAGCTTTCCAATATATCACAACCTCATGCTTTGATTTGCTTTTAAGCATTCTTCTAAAAATCAAACCTAGTCAAACCAAAAAAATCAATAAATTAGTACCTAGTCTGGTCCAGACAAAACCAAAAACCAATGAATTAAAAAACTAGTCAAATTTAATCAGTTGAATCTATCTAAACTAGGCAATATTTGGTTCAAATAAAAAATAATAATAATACGGAAACTTTGAAGCCCAACTTGAATGAATATCAAAACAACCTTTAGCCCACCATTTATTATGTAGGCTTAGGCGTACAAACCCACCATTGCAGTGACGGAAACGTGATGGCAAAGGAAGAGCAACTTCCTGGATCTTGAATGATGTGGGCTTTCAAGTTTGAAGTTTCACCACCTCTATTTATTCTTTTCTTCCTATCACCTATACCAAACATGACCTTCACTAGCTTTTAAGTTACAATTAAGTGTAACACTACAACTACACCTTTTTCACAATAACCCAAGTTTAATTATATATATTTAATAATTATTAAAATATACATTAATATTTAGTTGGTTTTGAATCCATAAACATAGATATATGAAGCTAAAGTTGTGTTCCTGATTACAGAAAAGCAAAGATGGGAAAGAGTGCAGCAATTGGTTTCACAGCCTTCTTTGGATTAAAACTATTTATAAATATATATATATATATATATATTATATACTTTAATATTTTAATATATTTAATTTATTATCAATTCGATCCCAATCCGACTATTGACCCTTGAACTAGTGGCTCAATCAATTTAATGATCAGTTTGATTCTCTGAACCTTGCTTTTAAGTCTAGTGGTTTATATATTGGTGGGAGTGCCAATTTTACTGTTATGCTTTTCCCATGTATATTAGTATATGTCAAATGATTAATGTCTAGCAAATTAAAAAAAAAAGGATTTTGAGTTTGCGATGTAATTAAGGATAACTCAATTGCAGCCCAATAAAGGGATAACACTTTAATTGGACCTCTAACTCGTCAAGAGGTAAAGGGCTTGGATTAGGCTTAACCACATTGTTGAAAGTGGAAGAAATATGAACAAGATTACATGTGGGAAGGTTGAATTTGTTGAATATAGTTGGAGTTTATTACCTATGTATTTATTGCTTTTGACATTTAACTACCTTTGTATTTATGTCTTTCACATTTAGTTATCTGTGCATTTATTGTCTTTGACATTTAGCCTATACTACTTGACTTTTAATTGATATATTTAATGCATTTAGTTAGAGTCTTTTGTCTTTTGTTTTGGAGACCCTCTATAAAAAGGGTCCTTACCATATGTTGTAAACACTATCCTTGAATTATATATAAGAAATTGGTATTTTGCTTTCAAGAGAATTCTTGAGTTATTTCTTTTTTCTAACTTAGGTTAGTGGCGAGAGCAACTAGATTTATTATCACTCATCTTCTTCTTTCTTGAGTATGACGAGATCAACCAATCAACCAATCTTTCTTAGTTATAGCGTAGCGCCCTTTGACTTATCAGTTAAGTGATTTGGTTTTCTTTGTTTGTTTCTTTCAACCTATTTAGAAAATCAACTAAGTGTTTTTCCTTTGGAAATCACGTCATATTGGTATCAGAGATACTTCAAATCAGGTTTTGTTATTTGTTTTGTATTTTGCCCCTTCGTGAGAGACTTATTTTTTCTGCATTTTATTTTGTGTTTTGTCCCTTCGTGGAAGGCTTAGTTTTTCATATTTTGTATTCTACCACCTACATGGAGGGCTTAGTTTTTCTTATTTTGTATTCTACCACATACATGGAGGGTTAATTTTCTAGTCTGTTCATCTATTTTTCTTGTTTTTATTCTTGCATTATTCTACTTTATTCCAGCTCGTCAAAAAAATATATGTTCATCATTACTGTTCATTGTTCGTCGTTACTATTCATTGTTCATTATTATTGTTCATTGTTAATTCGAGCGTAAACACTTAAAGAGTGAACTTACCCTTCACCAAACTCAAACCAACAATTATAAATCACTATGATAGGGGAAAATAGTTCTAAACTTCCTCTTGGACTTGGCCTACAACAAGCTCAAATTGTTTGCCTACAAAGAAGTCAAGAAGAAATGATGGAACAAATAGTTTAACTAACCATTCAAATGACTAGATTTATGGAGCTACAGCAACAACAACCAAGAAGAGGAGTTTATGTTGAACACCAAGGAGAAGAATATGCAGTCGAAAAAGGTGAACAACCTAGGCAAATAAGGTAGCAAAGGGAGTGTGATGCCAACATTAAAATGAAGATTCCTCCCTTTAAGGGAACTAGTTCTCTTAAAGAATACTTGGAGTGGTGCAATAAGTGGACAAGATTTTTGAATATCAAGAATATTTAGAAGCTACCAAATGCTGTGCTGCAGCCCTTGAATTCATTGATTATGAAAATCTATAGTGGAAAAATTTGAAGAACCAACGAAGAAGAGATGAAGAAAAGGAAGTTCAAAATTGGAGATTGATGAAAAGGCTCATGCAAAGGTATTTTGTACCTGATTACTACGAGCAAGAGTTTTATTTTAAGCTTCAAAGCTTGAGGCAAGAAGGTATGTGTGTTAAAGATTATGTTAAAGAATTTAAAATTTTGATGATTCGATGTGAGCTTAATAAACCCCAAGAGCAAACCATAGCTTAATTTTTGGGTAGTTTGAACAAAGAAGTTGTTGACTTGGTGGAGTTGCAGAATTATGATTTTCTTATAAGATGTAATTAAATTGGAAATTAAGGTAGAGAAGCAGAAAAAGAGAGTTTGTGGAAGAAACAATGAAGTGTCTATACCATTGGGGGGTAAACCTTTCCAAACAATTTCCCCAACCTCAAACACTACGAAAGGGAGTAATAAGGAGATATGGAAGAAGGAGTTAAACAAAACCGAAAGTTTTAAGGGAAAGGAGAAGGTAAAAGACAATCAATCCTCTAAAAGAAACCAGAACATTAAGTGCTTCAAGTGCTTAGGTCATGGCCATGTAGCATCTGAATGCCCTAATAGAAAAGTGATGATCTTGAAGAAGAAACAAGGGGAAATAGAGAGTGAAGATAAGGGGAGGAAAGTGAAGAGAAAGAATATTCTGAAGAAGAAGAAGTTGTTGAGTATGCTGATGAAGGTGCTATCTTGGTTACAAAACGTGCCTTGAATATCCAAGCCAAGGTAGAAGAAGAATAGAGTGAGAATATTTTTCAAACAAGGTGCACTATCGGAGGCAAAGTTTATAACGTGATAATTGACATTGGTAGCTGCACTAACGTTGCTTCAACCACCTTGGTTGGCAAATTGAAGCTGCCTATCATCAATCATCCCTATCCATATAAGCTACAATGGCTGAATGATCATGGCAAGATGAAGGTCACCAAGTAAGTGAAGGTACCTTTCTCTATAGGGAAGAATTAAAAAGATGAGATGTTGTGTAACATAGTCCCTATGGATGCCAGTCATTTTTTACTTGGGAGCCTGTGGCAATTTGATAGAAGAGCACTAGATAATGGCTTCAAAAACACCTACGCCTTTGAGAATAATGGAAAGAAGATTGTGTTGGCACCCTTAAAGACAATACAAGTACAGTCGAAAGAGGATGCAATCGAGGAGAAGAAGCCCATTTGTTTTGCTTCTAAGAATGAGTTAAAGAAAGTAATAAAAGGGGATGGCTTTGTATTATTACTAATTCTCAAGGAGTTAAACCTAGAACTTGTAGAAAAGCTTCCTAAGCTTATGAGGGAGTTAATAGAAGAATTTATGGATATCTTTCCAAATGAGCTACCTAAGGGATTGCCATCCTTGAGAGGAATTGAGCATCAAATTGATTTGGTTCCCGGTACTGTCTTACCAAACAAACCAGTATATAAAATGAAACCAGAGAAGGCTAAGGAGCTAAAAAGGCAAGTTAATGAGTTTATTGAAAAAGGGTTATCTGAAGAAATCTATGAGCCCTTGTTCTATGCCTACATTATTAGTTTCTAAAAAGGATGGCTCTATGAGAATATGTGTGGACAGCCGTACTATAAACAAGATTACCATCAAATACCGCTACCCAATTCAAAGATTGGATGACTTGTTGGATGAACTAAATGGTTCCAAGATGTTTTCAAAGATTGACTTGAAGAGTGGCTATCACCAAATCTGAATAAAAGAGGAAGACAAGTAGAAGACAGTCTTCAAGACAAAGCATGGACTTTACGAATGGATGGTAATGCCATTTGAGCTATCTAATGCCTCTAGCACATTTATGCAATTGATGAATTATGTGTTTAGATCTTTCATTGAAAAATTCATTGTGGTATATTTCGATGATATTTTGATCTATAATCAAATTTATAAGGAGCATATGCAATATTTGAAGGAAGTCTTAGAAGTGTTATGAAAGGAAAAACTCTGCTAATTTGAAAAATATTGCTTTTGTCAAAACCATGTGATTTTTCTTAGCTTTGTAGTATCTTAGCAAGGAGTAGAAGTTGATGAAGAAAAAGTGAAAGCTATCAAAGAATGGCCTGTTCCAAAAACCATATTTGAAGTAAGAAGTTTTAATGGGCTTATCTCCTTCTATAAAAGATTTGTAAGGGATTTTAGCACCATTTTAGCACCCATAACTGAATGTATTAAGGGAGGAAAGGAGTTCAAATGGAGTGATATAGCCCAAAGAAGCTTTGAGCTTGTCAAAGAAAAATTATGCAATTCACCCATATTGGCTTTGCCTAATTTTTCTAAAACTTTTGAGATTGAATGTGATGCTAGTGAAGTGGGAATTGGAGCTGTACTTCTTCAAGAAAGGCGTCACATAGCTTATTTTAGTGAGAAGTTAAGTGGACCCAGTCTTAACTACTCTACCTATGATGATGAGTTCTACTTTTTAATTAGAGCTCTTAAGACGTGGCAGTACTACTTGTTCCCAAAAGAATTTGTAATTCATACAGACCATGAATCACTCGAACATTTGAAAGGGTAGAGTAAGCACAATAGAAGACATACAAAGTGGGCGGAATTTCTGGAAGCTTTTCCTTATATGTTGAAGTATAAAAAAGGAGAAACCAACGTTATTATAGATGCCTTATCAAGGAGGCATGACTTAATTTCCATGATGAATGCTAAATTGTTGGTATTTTAATCTATTAAAAACCATTACATGGAAGATTCAACACTTATTGAAATTTATTTGGCTTGTGAGAAAATGGCACATAAGGGATTTTATAGATCTGAAGGTTTCTTATTTCACTTGAGGAGGCTTGTAATTCCAAACTGTTCTATGAGGGAATTACTTACACAAGAGGCTCACAGGGGAGGATTAGCTCGGCATTTTGGTAAAACCAAGACATTGGAGATCCTAAAAGACCATTTTTATTGGCCTAGCATAATTGGAGATGTGCATCATATGATTGAGAGGTGTATTGCTTGTAAAAAAGCCAAGAGCAAGGAAGTAGCCCATGGACTTTATAAGCCTCTACCTGTTCCAGATCAGCCTTGGATTGATATTAGCATGGATTTTATACTAGGCTTGCAAGGACACAAAGAGGTAAGGATTCGGTCATGGTTGTTGTTGATCGTTTTTGAAAAATATTTCATTTTATTCCATGCCATAAGACTGATGACGCTGTGCACATCGTCAATTTGTTTTTCAAAGAAATTATGAGAGTTTATGGCATTTCAAAGAGTATCGTATCAGATCGTGAAGCTAAATCTCTTAGCTACTTTTGGAAGACTTTATAGAGAAAATTGGGAACAAAGTTGCTATTTAGTACTGGCTATCGCCCACAAACAGATGGACAAACTGAACTGCTGAACCAAACACTTTCTACTTTGCTAAGAATTATCATTGGTAAAAACTTAAAAAGTTAGGATGAATGCTTAGCCTATGCTGAATTTGCTTACAATAGACGTGTACATGGTACTACTAAACGCTCTCTTTTTGAAGTAGTTTATTGGTTTAATCCATTGAGGCCACTTGATTTAGTACTATTACCACTTGAGGCTTGAGAATGCATAGATGAAAAAAGGAAGATTGACATGATAAAGAAGTTACATGAAAACATTAAGCAACAGATTAAGAAGAACTCTATCTATGAGAAGACTGCCAACAAGAGGAGAAAATTTGTTCAATTCAGTCTTGGAGATTTAGTATATGTTCATCTTCAAAAAGAAAGGTTTCCAAACCAAAGGAAGTCTAAATTAATGCCAAGGGTAGATGGTCCTTTCTATATCATAGACAAGGTAAATGATAATACATACAAAATTGATTTGCCTGAAGACTATGCTGTTTTTACTACTTTCAATGTGAGTGATCTTTGTCCTTACTTAGAAGATAAAGAAGACTTGGATTTGAAGACAAATCCATTTCAACTAGGGGAGGATGATGTAATCAAGGAAAATCTAATTGTAGCCCAAGAAAGGGATAACACTTTACTTAGGCCTCTAACTCATGCAAGAGCTAAAGGGCTTGGATTAGGCTTAACTACATTATTGAAAGTGGAAGAAGTGTAAACAAGATTGAATGTAGGAATGTTGCATTTATTGAATATAGTTGAAGTCTATTATCTATGCATTTATTGTCTTTGACATTTAACTACCTTTGTATTTATTGTCTTTAATATTTAGTTACCTATGCATTTATTGTCTTTGACATTTAGCCTACATTACTTGACTTTTAGTTGATGCATTTAATGCATTTAGTTGGAGTCTTTTGTCTTTTGTTTTGGAGACCCTCTATAAAAAGGGTCCGTCCTTGCCATATGTTATAGACACTATCCTTGAATCATATATAAGATATTAACATTTTGCTTTTAAGAGAATTCTTTAGTTATTTCTCTTATCTAACTTAGGTTAGTGGTGAGAGCAACTAAATTTCTTATCACTCACATTCTTCTTTTTTTAAGTGTAGCGAGATCAACCAATTTCTCTTAGTTGTGGCGTCCTTTGGCTTATCAATTGAGTGATTTAGTTTTCTTTGTTTGTTTCTTTCAACCTATCTAAAAAATCAACTAAGTGTTTTCCCTACAGAAATCACATCAGCTTGCATTCACGTCAAAAGCAACATAAAAAGGCCAATTCAAAATAAGAGCATAAACCACAAGGTCACTAATTAAAGATGCATGCATGATCATGGACTTTCATCGCTTGTTTTTGTCATGTGAGTTTATAAAAATTGACCATAGCAAATAAAGTAAACTATTGAATGAATTATTGCAAATTGTTTGGTGAGGCAGGATTTTGTAATGAAGTTACAAGGCAATGTGCATAGAATTTAACCAATTTGAAAACCTATGATCCCATCCCTGATATGATATACATGCACCCCAAAGAACAAGAAAATTTTGAAAAAGCAAATCCATTAGACCTATAACTAAAAGGTAGGGTTGTTAAAAAAAAAACTATACATTTTCTTTTGGATATTATAGTCTAATTCTAATTTTAAATTTGAACTTTAAAACGTAGCTCTTCTCCTCTAAACTATTTCAAAAAGTAGAATCGTCACCTGTAACTCAAGAGTAACACTTAAAAATTATATAATTTCTCATATGGTACATTATATTATAATTTAAGAAAAGAATATATATTTTAACCGTGTTTAGAGGACAATACTTAATTCTTTGGAGAAATTACAAGACAACTAGCTGTTGGACGGCTTCTAAACATGGCAAGCTCATATTTGAACTAAGCTTTTCATTACAGATTTGGAGGACTCGGTTGAACTCACCAACCAATAACCATGGTTCTATCATATGCTACCCAACACTATCCAAATATTCCCATAATTTATAGTCCGTCCAACAGAGAAGAAACATTTAACATGAACCTAGAATTGTGAAATGCTAACAACAAAGTATTTAAATGATAAGAAATTTGAGGTCATTCAAATTCTAGACTGAACAAACAAAAATCAATGAAAAAAAATCTATCTAAAAATTAAATTATCATAATTTTTTACCATTACAAGCTATGTTAAGCTAAGAACATAACATGATGTTATAGAGCACATGGCTATAAAAGTGCTAGAGCAAAATTACTGGAACATTTTAGCAACTTGATAATAACTTATGTGTGGTACTTTTGGTCTTGTTTACACTATCTCTTCTGTTTTCAAGGCTAACTTTATTGTTGTATAGTTTGTAATATTATGTAAAATTAAAGTTTTATACAATCAATATTATTTTGACTTGATGTATTGGTTCGAAATGATATGTTGATTGAGTTTCATATATTTTGAATAATTCAAAAATATGTGTTGTTTGAATTTTAATTATTTTAAAATTTCAACAATTATGTTGTTTGATTTAAATTTAAAATATAAAATGACACATCTATTAAAAATTGAATAGACAAAATTGTTTAAAGTAATGTATCTATTGAAAATTGAAAAGACACAACTATTAACTAATATGTCTTTTAAAAATTGAATAGACATAACAGTTGAACCCTATATATATCTTTTCAGATTCTATACACATATATGTTAGAGGGATAGAAAATATCTAGAAAAAAAAGGTTACAAAAAAATTTATTATATCTTGACTAACTCTTATAAAGTTAGATGCAACCTAGCCAATAATGCTAGCTAGTTCTCCTAGATGTGGCTTGACTTAAAAGACTATATACCCTTCACCCTCTTCGTGATTGTCCCAATACAAGAGATATCAAGATGTTCTTGGTGCACCACACGTAGTGGAGTAACTTCTTCTCCCTTGACCTCAAGTGCTGGTTTCGATGAAATCTTACCCATGAAATTGGGAAAGATGTGAGTTAGGACTGGCAAAGTGTTTTTTGGCTTGGGCTTGTGGGAAATCTAGTTGAGTAGGAACCACTTGATCTTCCATGGTGAACACACTGAGGGTGGTAATGACTTGCATTGGCAAATCCTAGCTGCTTTGAAAGAGTTTATGTTGCACCAGTAATATGAAAAATAAGAATAAACACAAAATAAAAGAATTGAAGATAAATGTAAAAAAATATAAATTACATGGTATTGAGTTGAAGTTTGAGTATCTTGACTTTTTTAAAGATAATTTCATGTCTCTCACAAATTAATTTTACTATATTATCCGGTGTAAGGGTACTTAAACACGTTACTTTCACGATACAACAGTTTAAAAATCGCTTGTTTATTTACTATCTCTATATACAAAAGGTAAATTGGACTCAAATTCTTACGCACCTTTTATCTACCCAAACTATTACACACACACACACACACATATATATATATATATCTCTTATACTTTTTCACGTCATATCCCCTATCTCTCCCACCCATATGTATAGAGAATATATGTTGGCTTTTTGTAGACATGCTAGATATGTTGGCTTTTAATTAAAATTGCAACATTTACTTATAATAAAAAGCTATCAACTCATTGTTACATTTTTCATATGGACTACTATAAATCATATTTATCTATACATATATTTATTTATTTATATGTACTGTCCAATTTTAATAATAAGTTAATTATAAATTCTTTTAAAAATTGAACAATCCTTATTGAATTAAAACTGGGCCTCCTATGGGCTAACTAATTATGGGAATGTCAGCCCATTAGGATTTCGCAAGGAAGGGTCTCTACTTTCTGCCTATATATATGGTGTAGCAGTCCCATTGAAGTTACACCATATGAAAAACATATTAGGCTAAGGAGAGCTTACTCTCCTTAGTTATTTTGTTTTCTTTTCTTCAATTTAATTTATACCCGATCATCAATTACCATCATGAGTTCGTTGCTTCTTCAGGTATGCATATTTTTACTATTATTCATATATGCTATAGAACTATCTGTAATACTTGTATATAAGAATTATATCATAAATTCCTTCAATTGGTATCAGAGGCAGGTTCGAAGAATATTCTATGGTTGTATGAAATTAAAATCATATGACGATTTATATATTTGTTCATATTGACTAGGAAAAATTATTGTAATTTAGGTAAATTACCTTTATTTGGGTTTATAAGAAAATTTTTTCTATAAAACCCTAAATGTGTGTTTTATTTATGATTATTGAGAATTTAGATAATATTTGTAATTATTATAATTCTCAATCTATAAATACGTATATATTGATAATGTATATGTGATTTTCAAATTCAGATAAAACCAATTTTGTGATAAAATTGAGTGAATCACCATTTTGGTGATCAAAATTGACGTCACCAGTGTGAAATCGACATGATTATTCAATATCATGACAATTGGTTTTTTTTTCCCAGTCATTGAAGGATTAGGTCAATTTGGATAGCTGTGTTCCCCTTGATTAATTAATTGATAAGATGGTAGCAAGTGGAAGAGTTATATTTTTAAATTGGGTGAATTAACGTGATCCTATTTTTTATTTTATAATACCCTAATATTCACCTTGTATTTTCAATTCAATTGAGTTTGTTTATATATATGTTATCTATATTGATATGGATTGAAATATATTGTGAAAATCGAGTTATATCATAAATATGAGATATGTGATTAGGTATGATATGTGATTGAGATATATCATAAATTTGGGATTGAATTGAATCATGAAAAATTATTGTCTATATCACGTCGATTCTAAATCCAATTTTATAATATCAAATTCATGATTTAATCATATGGAAAATTGACATAATCAATCCTAATTGATTCAATTCATATTAATCATATATATATATATATATATATATATGGAATTTGGGATTGTAGAAAATCACATATATATTTGGGATATGAATGATTAAGATTCAAACGTCGTTTACTCTAATTTGTGCCTTAAGATTTGGCATTTGGGATTGTATCATATATATATATATATATATATATATATATATAAGATTGAATTTTATATATTTGTTTATCTCAATTATATTTTGGTTATATATATTGATCAAAATTTTGAATTTTCTTATGAATTTGAGATTGAATCTGTCAAAAATCTTAATTGGATATTGTACTCCCTAAAATTTAACCCGAAATTTTTTTGGATACTATTATTTGTTAAATATATCTTACATTCTCCCTAGTAGAACTATTGTGTATTTTAATCATTTTAAAGACATATTGCATTATTTGATTACTTAAGTTGTATTGACTTATTGTAAATTGTTTATAAATATTCTGCCAAATTATTTTGGATATCCAAATATACAATTTGAATAATTTTGTGAGGTTGTGAGCTCGTCTATCGTGAGTCCAAACTTTTCGTTATTTTTGCATATATATATTCTTTATTTTTCAAAATAATTATGGTTTTAAAAAAAGGGGGAAATAGCAATTATGATGACAATAAATAATTTATTTTGAAATACCATTAGTGTACACTCCCTATCGGAGTGACATTAATGTGTGTTTCTTATGGTAAATATTTCTCCTTTTTTGGTGTTGCAATTTTGTATTTGGGTTGAATCTAATTTAGTTTATATTTCTTAATTCTTGGTGGCTCATTTTGACCTAGAGCTTCACCAAATGGATGTTAAGATAATATTCTTAAACGGTAATTTTTTAAATAGTGTACATGGATCAACTTGATTGTTTTTTAGAAATACGGTCAAAAGCATCCAATATACAAATTAAAGAGATCTATATATGTTTTGAAATTAGCCTTTAGGCAATGGTACCTAAAATTTCACCATGTTGTGACTTTGATTAGCTTTAAGGAGAATATGTGTCTCATCAGTGTTTTTACATGATGACTAGTGGGAGTAAGTTTAAGATTTTAAATATTGTACTCTCATTTTTAGACTTGAAATTTTATGAGTATTCCTTACTCTGCTCATGACACCTTGATATATCATACTCTACCTGTTGATATGTCATAATCAAGGAATTAATTTTTCGTCTATATGCGAATTGAATAATTTCATCAAACATGATATTATTTATTATATTTTTTTGAATATAATTGCTGATTATTTGTGGGTACAATTATACAAATTTTATGAATTGAATGATTAAATTTTAATTGTAATCTCACCTATCGTTGGTACAATTATATAAATTTTGTGAATTGAATGATTAAATTTTCTTTAGTTATTATTTTATTACATTAATAATAATGATACCCTATCAGTGTGTTATTATTAATGTAATTCATTGTACAACACACTGCTCATTTTATGCTTATATCAATTATCTTTCGAATACCCTATTGGTATTAGAAATTTTGGTGATATAAGATTTGTGCATTATAATTATTACATTTCTTATTTATTATGGTTCAAGACCCTCATGCAGGACCATGATAAGTAAGAAAATTTTTCTAAAGGGCATGATTGGCTGTGTATAAGGAACCATTTAATTCTCTTATCGTATAATGACTTCATGCATATTAAATGTTTCCTTTGTTGTTATCATGTCAGCCTTCTTTGCCTATGCTTGACTTCTATCAAGACTTTCAATGGGACCATTTTGAGGACTGAAAATAATCTTTGTATTTCTATTTCGCTATCACTAATATGGACTTGGCTTTAAAAAACAGAGCCTGGTGCTCTTACTACCTCGTCCATTGCTGTTGAAAAGGCTTCTTATGAAAAATAAAAACACTCAAATATGGTGTGTCTCATGATAACGAAATACACTATAGAGAAGTCAATTAGATAGACCATTTTAGAGAGCAAAAAGGTCCCATATGCTTCCGCTGATTAATGTATGCTCAATTTTGTACTCATCTTAATATTTTTTTACTATTAATACTTTAGGGATATACTTGAGCAGCCCAGATTTAGGTCATTGGAAAGCCGTGAAAAGGTCATAAGATATTTGCAGGGAACCAATGATCATGTATTGACCTATATGAAGTCTGATCAACTTCAAGTCATTGATTATTCTGATTCTTATTTAGCATGGTTGCCCTGACGACTGAAAGTCGACTTCTAGCTCTATTTTTTATGATGACATGAGTAGCTATCTCTTGGAAGAGTATTAAATAGACTCCTACAACTACTTCTACCATGTAAACAGAGTATGCCGCTTGCTATGAGGCTACTTGTCAAGCCATTTAGTTGAAAAATTTAATCTATGGCTTTCATATTGTTAAAAGCATTTCTAGGCCACTTATAATATATTGCGACAATACTGCTACTGTGCTTTTCTCTCAAAACAACAGAAACTCTTCTAAATCAAAGCACTTTGATATTAAATATCTGTTTGTTAGAGAGAAAATTTTACAGTTTCAGACTCGTATTGAACATCTTGCTACAGAGAATATGTTAGCAGCTCCGCTAACTAAAGGCTTAATTGTTAGAGCTCTTCAGAATCATGTAGCTCATTTGGGTTTAGTTAAGTCTTTTGATGTTTTGGGTTAGTGGGAGTCTGAAATTTAATGTTTACTTAGTGTCATTCTTATAAGATATGTTTGAGATAACGTCAATTATACTATCATATCTCTTAGAGCATTTTCAGATGTTTGGACTATTGGTCAGGATTGCACAAGGATCACATCCTTGTAATGTATGTTTTGACACCAGTTTTACATATTATTCAAATCTTTTGTTGAGGATCTTGATATGTAAGATGCTAGTGCCCCTATCGGACATAGTTTTTGCACTGTCAAATAGTTATTGTCTCTTGATTTGATTTGAGGATTGTTAATTTATAGTGACAACTCATAATTGACATGTCCATTTCATTGTATTATTAAATCTGAAAATTATTTATCCTTTAAACTAATGATTTATATTGTCCAAGTGGGAGATTGTTACATTTTTCATATAGATTACTATAAATCATATTTATCTATACATATATTTATTTATTTGTATGTATTGTCCAATTTTAATAATAAGTTAATTATAAATTCTTTTATAAATTAAACAATCTTTATTGAATTGAAACTGGGCTTGTATGGACTGACTAATAGTGGGAATATCAACCCATTATAGTTTCACTAGGAAGGGTTTTTACTAGCTGCCTATATATGTGGTGTAGCAGTCCCACTGAAGTAACACCTTCTGAAAAACATATTAGGCTAAGAGAGCAGTTTTACTTTCCTTAGTTATTTTGTTTTCTTTTCTTCAATTTAATTTATATCCGATCATCAATTACCATCATGAGTTCCGTTACTTCCCCAGGTACGCATATTTTTGCTATTATTTATATATGCTATAGAACTATCTGTAATACTTATATATAGGAATTATATCATAAATTCCTTCACTCATTGCCAACGTTTATAACCAACATAAAGAAAAATAAAGGACATCAACTAATAACATGTTATTGAATCAAGGAAAACCAATGTAAAGAAAAGTTAATGGATTGAACACATACACACACACAATATCAGGCTTTTTTATATGTAATTTAGTCTCTATCTTAGCCTCCTGACTATTTTAACATTGTAAACTCTCCAATTTTATTATGTTTTAGATTTATTGGGTGTAAATTAATTATAGAATTAATATGCTTTACTTTCATAATTTTATCCCAATTAATTCAATTATGTATTTTTCAGATAAATAATTAGAGAGTGATTTTATGACATGGATGCCATGTAAGCGCTGACATGGATGCATTTGATGATGTGGCACTGACTTGGGGTTGACTAAGGCTGACTGGACTGACTGAGGCCTACTATTCTACACTTTCCAGCATGCATCCAACTTTTCTGCATTTCTGTACAGCAAATAGCAGCAGAAGACAGCAAACAACAACATCAAAAAAAGAAATAGAAGGCAGTAGCAGTAAGGCAGAAAGAAGAAATGAAAAAGACTTGTCATAGAGTCAAACTAGAGGGCAAATTTCGTCTATCTCACTTCTAGCAGCTACTAAGGCACTGCAGAACTCCATTTTCGACAATTGAAGAGTTTCTTCTTCCACATTCCCTCTGTAAATTCGTATTTCCCCCTTGTATTTTCGTCTGTTTTGACCTCCATGGAATGCTAAAATTTCTGTTGTAATCAGTCCATGGAAGAACTAGTATTGTATCCTGAATTCTTGGAGCTAAATTAGATTAGTTTTTTTGTGGTTTCTTTTATTTCATTTCCGTTTTGTATCCCTCTATGTTTTCAGATTCATATTTGTGCTGTTTAGACTTTATGGATGTGATTACTGATTTGAATGTTTTAAATCTGAGATGTTCTTTGTTATTACTATTTGGTGTGGTAAGTAGGATAGAAATGACTTGCTTGGGTGATTATCAAGCATGATTTAGGTTAGGGTTTAATCAAAATGCATGTGGTTAGGTTTAACTTATGTGTAATCTAGTTCTAGGAAGTGTCTTGGAAATATTAGTTAGAAGACCTAATGATAGAGGACACTAGAATTAATTTGAAGACAATAATGATGATAGTTGCAACTCTAGGGATTCCATGACTGATTGTATCTCTGTTGTTCTGCAATTTCATCTCTGTTCTATTTTATGTTTCATATTCTATTTTGCTTTGTGTTCTATGTTCTGTTAGCTTTAGTTTCTGTTTTAATATTTAATTATGCAATCACCCCCTTGTGGTAATTAGGTAGCTAAGTAGTAGGTAATTGGGTAGATTAGTATTAGAACAATTAATTAGGAAATTTAAAAGTAAGGTTCTTTGAGAGAATATGACCTGGGACCACCATTATACTGTAAATTACACGAATCTAATTCTAGATAACTTGACGGTCGTAGTGGCTCTAACCAACACACACACACACACACATATAAACTATTATTATTATCTTAATTAATATTTTATAATAATAAACTCCAACAGTTTATGCATTATGAGAGGATCAACAGTCAAATGAAGATCCAACATTGGGGCTGCTGTTTCTCATAGTTTTCACTAAGCTAACTGTGTCGCTGACCAGCTGGCCTAACATTGCTCAAGACATGGATATGAGGCTTAAATATCATTTGTTTGCATCTAATAAAAGTTTGAATCTTATTCATTTAAACTTTAGATCATTAGGTATGTTTTTTTAAGTGATTAATAGGTCTAAATATATCTTAATGAAACAAATATTGTAATAAGTCTTAATACTATTCAAATGTATTATATATTTTAGACAAAATGTATTTTACCCCCATAAATTTTGTTTTAGGTGCATTTTATCTCTCATAAACTTTAGACTTAATAAAATAACTCTCTCAAACTTTATAAATCATGCAAATGACTCATTTGTCAAATAATTTTTGATTAAATTAGTAACTAAACCTTGGTTATTAATTATTATCTTTATTATTTTATGGTATGATAAATTTTGTTGTTAATGTTTTTATTTTTTTATAATTTAAAATCATTTTATGCAAATAATAATATGATTTACCTTTGTTATATTTTATGTAACTTTTTACCTTTAGATAATAATAATAATAATAATAATAATAATAATAATAATAATAATAATAATAGTAATATTTGATTAACTTTGTTGAAACAATTTCTTACAATCAACATAAGGCACTTCAAATCTTTTCAAAAGCTTTTTTTTAATATTCAAATAAAACAATACATATTCAGTATTAGATCTAAATAGTTTTAGACTTATCCTATGATATGATGAATTATGAACTATTCACATCTATTAAGTTCTTAATAATGAAAAAAATAAACGTACTTAATGATCTGAAATCTAATGAATAAGATTAATGCCTCCATCAAGTGCAAACAAATGCCTATAACAATAATACTTATTTGTTAAGTTTGAATTTTTTTTGATAATAATTTTTTTTTTCATTCAATATATTATTCTATTTTTTAATTTTGATTTCATCAAAATTTTCATAATATATGTTTAATTATTAATTTATTTGAATGTTAGTTTTTTACTAATAAACAGATTTTCATGTGTTTAAATACTAAAAAAAAAGTCTTAATCATCAAAAAAATAAAATAAGGACCACTTGTTGAGGATATGAGTGGAATTTCCTCTCCTGGGACAACTTGTGTTTAGGTTTTCTTGGCCTCCACTTTGCATCAAAAAATAAAAAATAAAAAATAAAACCTATTCGATTTATATAATTGTCCACTTAAAAAGTTTTCATTTACTGTACACCAACAATGTGGTCCCACTTTTTTTTGTTTGTGGGGGGGGGGGGGGGGGTCTCAAATCCTTTTTTATTACCATAATCGAGCTCAACGAAGAAACTTCGTCAATAATGATGAAGCACTGATCTAAAGAATACAGTTCTCAAAGGTAAGCAATGGATGGAATGATTTGATTCCCAATGTGAATTTCCGTGATGGGTTTTTTTCTCTTTTTTATTTTTTTTTGGGTGTATTGAAGAAAATTCTTCAATTGCCGAGTAAGGTACTGAGCCATGGAAATGGCATGGAGTATGATACTCTTCACTGGGGAGGCAGTTAGGATGGCTTTGATTGGCTGGCTTTCTTTGTATATTGCTGTCTCTCGAGAAATAAAAAATTGTTCCTATGCTTAATTTTAGTAGTTTTGAGTCTAAATAGAGTATTTTATTTACTTATTTATTGTTTTAGAGAAAATTATAAATTTGGTTTCGATTGTAATTGTTTTAATTTAGTATTAAAAAAATTAAAATCAAGTGTTTAATTTCAATTTAGTTTCCAATATATGTATTTGCTTCAATTCTATTTCTCAATTTGTCAAAATAACTTTTTCAAAATAGAAAATTTATAAGAGTTAAATTGAGACAAATGTAATATTTTAGTAATTAAATTGAGACACTTCATCTTTTAAAAATTGAATCGAAACAATTTTAATCTTTTGGAAACTAGCAAAGGAACATAAGTCTGTCTCTCGGCAGCCAAAGGAACATAAGTCTGTGCCTGTTCTTTAAAGGTTGGCTCAATGGGAGACTTCTGTTCATTGTTTTCCACCAAATTAGGAGGCATCTAGTTGGGAGCTTAAATTTCCAGAAATTCATGTTCTCCCAGGTTGTGTTTCTTGGGTTTGAAAAAACAGAGGTTGCAATGGCCTCATTCTGTTTTTCCTTAAAGAAAGTCTATCCTGACTTCACATTATATACAACATTGGATTATATTTCCTGTCTCTATCCGTCACAGCCTCACAGGGGTGTGTCCTAGGGGAATCCTTGATATTGTCTTGCTAGTTTGATTGTCATATATTCTCGAGTTCCTGTACATCCCACCTCCACCTTGCATTGTAAGCTCTCCGACCTTCCTCACGTCTTCCCTCAGGTTAGCATTGGGAAACCATAGCTCACTGTTGTTTTCTATGTTCCCTCCATTAGCAATCTGCAATGTCAACCCTTGTTGCATTTTTTTAAGAGTGTTGAACAAGCCTTTCCAAAAGAGTGAAGCATCCTAATGATTCTTGAAGTCCTCAGATGGTTGTTGGACGCATACTTTCTACTTAAGACCTTGAAGAAGAGAATATGAGGCTCGAAATGCATTCTCCACATTTGTTTCCCTAACAATGCTCTATTCATGGAGTAAAAATCTCCCAACCCAACTTCCCCTTGGTGTACTCCAGGCAAATCATTTGGGGGATTTCTTGTCATTATAATTCCTCCAAAAGAACCTTTCTACTATTCTATCTAGCTTCATAACCTTAGTCAGTTTCATGTAAGACAAGTGATACAAAGGGATACAAGACAGTATCGCCTTTATGAAGGCTACTCTAAGTCTCTGGCTGTTTGTGATAACAAGTTTGCTGTCCAACTTTGCAGCTTCTTTTCCAGTTTTCCCACCAGACATTGCACTACACTTTTATCCCATCCACTGATATCCACTTTACTGCCTAAGTAAATTCTGAGGCAGTCAACAACCTTAAATCTATAAATTCTGGTCATCATTGATTTAAATCTATCTGAGGTACTGGGAAAGAATCGAATTTTAGATTTTTGCTGGTTAGAAAGGAGGCCCAAATGACTTCCAAGCTCGTGCACAATGTCCTTTATCATGCCACATGACTCCAGCTCATCCTTTGAAAAAAAAAAAAATTAGTTAAGTCATCAGTGTAAAGCAAATGATTTATCTTGAGGGCATCTTTGTTTAAATTTCTTTTTTTCCCTGAACTTCCTTCAAGCTTTGCACCATCGGCAACCTTAGAGATAGAGCATTGGCACAAATTATAAACATTTAGAAGATGAAGGATTTTCCTATCTGAGTCCAGCCTATGAAGTGAAGGGGGTGGACTTTTAGACATTTATATTAAGTCTAAAAATAGATCTCCTAGTACAGTCCATCCGAGAGCTTCTGCCATAGAGACTGAAATCTCATAGCCCTGAGGACCTCCCTTAAAAAGGACCACAAAATATTTTCATAAGCCTTGTTAAGCCACCTAAAACTTTATGGTGTGGTGTATTAGTTCTCCAGCCACTGAGATGTTGTCTGGTATCACCTTGCCCTTACAAAGGCATTTTGGTAGGGGGTAATGAGGTCTAGCACTATTTCTCTCAATCTGTTGGTCAATCTTGGAAATTACTTTATAAGCCAAAGTACTATCTGTCTTTGGAATAAGGACAATATTGTCAGTTTGTGCTAACTTCCCTACTAGATTTCCTCTTTTTAGATAGGAGACCATTCTTGTGAGATCTGTGACCACAACATCCCAAATTCTGGTAATAAGTGCAAGGTTACCGTTAGGGTCTAGTGCTTTAGCTCTATCCATCTAAAAAAGGGTTGTTTCAATCTTAAAAGCAATGAATGGCTTGTTCAAAAACTCCATGCTGCGATGTTAGGCAAGGCAAGTTTATATGTTATAGTAAAATTATGTTTGGGAGGGAGTAGTTGTGCTACTGTCTTTCTATAGATTCTAGAAATATTAGAGGCTGAGCTATTCAATGACTTCCGGTTTGTCTATCCAGTTCCCTCCATCATCCTGAATTATATGGATTCCATTAGTTCTCCTCCTCTAGTTTACCACTGCATTGAAGTATCTTGTGTTTTGGTCCCCATTTGTTAGCCACAATTGCTTCGCCCTTTGTGCCCACATAATTTGCTTATAGCCTAAGAGGAATTCTAGTCTCTTTGTTAAGATCTAAGCTTGGTGAACATGGTTAGTAAATATCTATTTGTCTACATGTGGAAGTGAAGCTTGTATGTTTGCTAGTTCCTCCAATCTGGGTGTTATTTCCAAATCTCTCCTTGTTCCACCTTATTAAGCCCTTTATTGTGTTGTTGATCCTCAAAGTGAATTGGTGAGCTAGGGATCCTACCACTAGAATCTACTAGTTCTCTTTCACGATATCAAAGTAGGAAGGATCTTCAAGCCACATGGCCTCAAACTTAAAATACCTCTTATGATTAGTCTTTTGAACATATGTTCCCAAAATAATGGGAGCATGATCTGAAGCACCTATGGGGAGAATCTGTATAGAACTTCTTGGATAAAGCTCCAGCCAACCTATTTTGCATTACTAGAGCTTCATCCTTCTTGTTATTCGTCCAAGTATAACAATACCGCATTGCTTATATTTCTACTAGACCCAATTAGACCACTAATTAGGACGTCAAGGGGAAAATGCTAAGTTTGTCCTTGGGGTCCTTTACCTGATTAATACCCTAAAATATTAGCCACGATGTATCAATGTGCAAGTTTTGTGAGGCATATAAGATAGAAACGTCTATATCATTATCCCATAACAAAAGTAATCCTGCACTCCTCCCTACAGATTCAATACAAAAGTAAAAGGGGTTGACCCTCTTTCCATAAAGATTCTCAACTTTCTCTACACCTAGACACCTGGAGGAAGAACATGTTTGGTTTACATGACTGTAATACCAGTAAAATTTGTATGTGTAGGGTAATGTATTTCCATGTGTAGATTGGGTTAAGTGTGTCTAGAGGGACCAAAATGAAAGAAATCAAAAAGTTGGTGGTCAATTATGAAAAATTGTATTCTTCTGTGTACCATGATGGTATGTGATGATTTTGGCAACTTTGTGATTATGTGATGCATAAATATATAAGGTGCGAAAATTTCATTTTAGTCTCCTCTCCATATAAGACTCTTCCTCCCACACTGAATTTTTCATATACCATTTCCACACCTCCTCCTCCCTTCCTTCCATCACTCAACCTTCACAAACTCCAATCCCTTCACCGTATCGGTAGATCTCCTCCATGTTGGAAACATTATTCAAGGTAGGAATCTTCTCTTCTCCATTTTTCTTGTGAAACTGATATCTCTCAAATCTCTAGGGCTAGATAGTGTGGGATTTTTAATTTTGCCTATGGAATGGGTTGAAAAAGTTCTATTGAGTCCTAGTAAGATGAGATTAGCCTTGATTATGTTAAAATTTATGATTGGTGGTTGAAAATTTGGGAGAGCTCATGAATCCTAATTTGATAGAATTTGGAGATTTGTGTTTATGACCAGTTGAGGGATTGTGGCTTGTTTTTTATGTTAGATAGTATTTATTAGTATTTCTATGGTTGTTGGAAGCATTTATGGTATCTTATTGATTTATTTATTGAGTTTAGTGAGTGGGTAAAGATTTTGGGTTGAATAAGGAGGAGATTCATGCCTGGAGGCTAGCCCCTAGGCACCAGCCAACCAGAAGGCACAGGGTCAAAGTCGAAGTAAAGGGTGTAGCATGCCATGGCACATGTTCTTGTTTCCCCTCAACCTCCCTAAGTGAGATGAACATTGTGCGTCTATATAGATGATTCTTGAATCCCATTGCATATGGGACAAAGTGTACTCTTTTTGGTATAAGACCAATGTCATACAGAATGGTTTTCAGAATGAGTTGGAGTTGTGCATGGAATGCTAGAGTGACCTATGTGTCATTCAAGTTACAAAATTCTTTGTAGTGGCCAATTCTCCCGCATTACAAATTCTAAACACTCATATCTCAATTAGATTCACAGGGAGCCAACTTCATCAAGTTGAAGAATTCTCACCCTCAATCTCATGAAGCTAATGTTTTTACTTTTTAGGGATGATCAGGCCTAGTTCTTCGATGACTATAGCTATTAAAATGGACCAGGCCAAGTTGACCTCTTTTTGAACAAGTTAGTAGTATGCTGACCCAGATCCTTAGGTGCGGAATAGCAAGCTAAACAGGCTAGCCTACACCTCTTATTATTATTTTATTTTTTACTATTTATTTAAACAAAAATTAATAAAAAAAATAGTTTTTTTTCTTAAAAAAAGAGAAAAGTACAAATTTAGAGATTTGGAACTTCAAAAAAAAAAGCTAAAAATGAAATCATTATTTCTTTTTTGATTAGTTCATTCCAAACAAAAACATCCACTAATTTGTTATTAATCTTTTAATTGGTTCATTCCAAATAAAATATTCACTACCATCATTAATAAACTTTATTAAATTAGTATCAAATATTTAATGTATACCACTACCACAAAATATTAAATATTTAGTCTACATTCAAATCAAAATCAGCATATTCATAGCATCCTTTTTCATCTTCAAAAGCACTATCAACTTGCACTTGGCCTCATCTTTGGACAACAATTCTATCTACAATCACTCAAACCTATAAGAGAAAAAACACGACATCAATTATTACTACTGTCAGTCAAACTAAATGTAAGAATGGGTTGAAAAAGTTCGAATCTGAACTCTAGAACCAAAATGTAACATTTAAAAAATTCACAATGCTAGCTAATGAAATACCCTAAAAATAACAACTACTTGTACTTACCAAATACTCAAAATGGGAGCATGAACCTCCTGAAAAGGCCGAAAAAATAGTGAGTTAAAAAATGAAGAAAAAATTAAGGAGACCTACAAGAAATAAAAATATATATATAAAAAAAGGAGATCAATGAAATTAAGATTTCACAATGTCAACCCCAATAGTTGGGCATGAAATATACCAAAACTAAAAGAGGAAAATATTTAAAAAAAAAAAAAGAACAAGTTTGATTTGTAATAGGTTCTAACCAGTGCCAAGTGTAACTCTCTTTTTATTAAAAGGAAGACATATATATCCCCCAACTCCAATTCTCTGAACTTGCTTAAAATATGCAAGATGGTTACTGACATAATCTATTCTCAAGTTGTCTTTAAGTGGGTCTTTACTCCCATTGAGTTCATCAACCCCTGCAAATTTAGTTTGTGAAAATGAATGATACAAGACTTGTAAAGTCAAAATATATATATATATATATATACACACATATGAAACCATAGGATTTTTTAATCACTAACATTACCATTCTCTGTTATATAAAAACCCCGTGTTAAAAGGTAAAAGTTCAATATCGTCTCCATTGCTAGCTTCAATCCCTTCTTTGATAAGTTCCCAAAGCATGTCAATGACCTAAAAGCAAAAGCACAATTGCATAGTTTCCAACAATGCTATCATAATTAATTTCATGACAGGTGCATACTTAAAATATGTTTAAATTGAAAACTATGCATATATTCAAATGATGTGTCAAACTCCAGGTCAATGCAAAACCCAAGGCGCACTTTCAATCGCATTTTGCTATAGATCAAAGCATGTTAATTTGTAAGGACACCAGAACTGGATTTGAACAAACTCAAGTTTTAGGACATGACATTAGCCACAGAAATTCAATTAGAACTCCTGACTCTAAATTGATCTTTCCAAGCAAAAGCCTGATGCAGAATTCCAGTAAAAAGGGGGAGACTTGAACTGAATCCATACATTAAAGTTCCCATACTGAAGGATTTTCCTAAACATTTTCAGATTTCCAAGCACCAGCTAACACGAGTGGAAGTATATGCTAATTACAACAAAATTAGAAGCAATACTTAAAAGTCATAGGCAAAGAACATTCCAAAACTCAATGGTGTCTAAGACAAAATGCATACCATTTGAAGAGAAGAGTTTTCAATCATGAAAGAGATAAGCAAAACCAAACATAAGAGAATTATCTAAAATCCTAAAAACCATTATGCTAGATTTTTCATATATAAAAAAGCACATCCTAAATGAACATGAACAGATTCAATGCTGAGACAACTTAAGAGAGACACTTAATATTTTATCATTGTAAGCGAAGTGACAATAATGTTAGAGCAGCAAAAGTACTATTGAAGCCCTTAAAATTTGATTTATGATACAATTATAACCCAAAACTTTATTTTGTATCAATTATAATTCATATGTTTCTAATTAGTTTCAATTATGCCTTTAAACCTAATGTCGTCCAAATCTTGAACGACAGCCGCTGAGGTGTGTTGCAAACCTAAGGATGAAGGCGGCTTGGGTCTTGGTAATCTAGTGTCTAAAAACATCTCTCTCTTGGCTAAGTGGTTATGGAGATTTCCCTTAGAACCTAATTCCCTTTGGCATAAGGTCATCAAAGTAAAGTATGGGCTTTATCGGAATGGTTGGGACGCTGGTTCGGGGGATGTCGTTACGCACGCAAGTCCTTGGAAAGCGATTTCTCAGGTATACCATCTTTTCTCTCCTTCGTTATCTCTAATTGTTGGTGATGGTTCTCGTTTTCGTTTTTGGGAGGATTGTTGGACTGGCCCCATCCCCTTCAAAGAAAGATTCCCGCGCCTCTATTCTTTATCCTCCCTACATGACGCCCCCATTTCTGATTTCTTCTGCTTACAAGGGAATCACCACTCTTGGAACTTGCATCTTGTTAGGAATGTCAATGATAGACTTTTACCTGACCTTTCCGTGATGCTAGACATCCTTGATCAAATTCGCCTTTCTCCTTTTCCTGATAAGAGAATGTGGAAGCTTGATTCCTCAGGCTCTTACACCTGTGCTTCCTTTCTCAACTTTCTCGCCTGTAACCTTATTGTTTCTTCCCATTTTAAGAAGGCTTATTGGAAAGTTAAAGCGCCTTTAAAGGTTAAAGCCTTTTTGTGGATTGCTGTGCTCAACAGAATTAATACAAACGATCTGTGTCAAATCAGAAGGCCCCTAAAGGCCCTATCCCCTAACGTTTGCGTGTTGTGCTTCAGACATTCAGAGACTAATAACCATCTGTTCCTGCACTGCGACCTGACTTGGAGTATCTGGAACAGGTTATTTGGTCTTTTTGATGAGAAGTGGGTTTGTCCAAAGGACCTTGGCACTTTTCTTGCGATCAAATTCACCGGCTTTGGCCATAGGAAGGAGAACAAAATTCTTTGGAAGACAGCTCTTTTCGCAACTGTGTGGTGCATTTGGATGGAAAGAAATGCCAGAGTCTTTAATGATCGGTGTCTGCCTATCCAGATGTTGTGGGATCGAATTCGC
Organism: Biancaea sappan; assembly: GCA_037074585.1. NCBI lineage: Eukaryota > Viridiplantae > Streptophyta > Magnoliopsida > Fabales > Fabaceae > Biancaea > Biancaea sappan. The sequence goes on along the minus strand of CM073501.1, from coordinate 28,262,125 downwards.
TATGCGGCTTCATTGTGGGTCTCCGCCAATGGGCTGTTCAAAGGGGTGCCTATTTCCGATGTTTATAGGGATTGGAGGGCGTTATTGTATTAATATGTTCTCAAGGGACTTGTGGGGTGTTTTGGAGGTTTTTTAGCTTACTTTTTGTTTTTGTTTTCTCTTTGGAGGATCCCTTGTCCTCCATTTTTTGTTGTCCTCTTTCCTCTGTATCTCTCTCTTCCACTACAAGAAAATTGACTTTTAGTAGCGACTTTTTGGTGGCGACTTTAAAAGTCGCCACCAAAAGTCGATTTTTGGTGGCGACTAAATAAGTCGCCACTAAAAGTTGACTTTTGGTGGCGACTCTTATAGTTGCCACTAAAAGTCGACTTTTGGTGGCGACTATAGTCGCCACCAAAATTTTTTAAAAAAAAAAATAAAAAAAAAGTCAAATTTTTTAAAATAAAATAAACAATTAGACTTTTGGTGGCGACTATAGTCGCCACCAAAAGTTTTTTAAAAAAAAATAAAAAAACTCAGATTTTTTAAAATAAAATAAAAAATTAGACTTCGCCACCAAAAGTATTTTTTAAAAAAAATAAAAAAAAAGTCAGATTTTTTAAAATAAAATAAAAAATTAGAAAGTCTTTTTTAAAAAAAAATAAAAAAAAATCAGATTTTTTAAAATAAAATAAAAAATTAGACTTTTGGTGGCGACTATAGTCGCCACCAAAAGTCTTTTTTAAAAAAAAAAGTCAGATTTTTTAAAATAAAATAAAAAATTAGACTTTTGGTGGCGATTATAGTTGCCACCATAAGTCTAATTTTTAAAAAAAAATTAAAAAAGTCATTTTTTTACTTAAAAAATTCAATTTTTTTTATTTTTCTTAATTTTATTTAAAAGAAATTTAATTTTTTAAATTTTTTAAATTTTTTAAATTTTTTAAAAAATTAGATTATTAGTGACGACTGAAGTCTATTTTTTTAAGTGAAATCGTTTTTTTTTTATGAAATTAGTTGAAGTTGGACTTTTGCGGTGACTCCAATAGTAATAATATATTTGCTTTTTGTTAAGTTTAATATTATTTTATTTTTGTTTTATAATATTTTTGACCTAAAATATTTTTAACAGATTATATATATAGATATATATAATATTTTGCACTTACATAACACAAATGAAGCAGTGGCAGAATGGCAAGACACACATGGCTGCAAGCAAGGAACCCAGGTTCGAATCTCAGGTATGCACATGTTTGGTTTAATTTCAAATAAACTTGAATATTGCACACAAAAAAATCGAGTCAGCTCCGGATAGCGAGTTATTGGATCAGCCAAGACCCGCACTAGTCGAATGGATCTCGGGTCGACCTTCCGGGCCAATTCGGATCTAAAAAGACGACGAGTGACTTTTGGTGGCGACTAAAGTCGCCACCAAAGGTAGTTTTTGCTGACACCAAAAATCATTTTTTTTCACGAATTTTTTTTTTTTGCAATAAAAATAACTTTTGGTGGCGACTTTGAAAGTCGCCACCAAAAGAATCAGCCACGGACTTACGCCAACAACTTTAGTCACCACTAAAAGTCGCCACCAAAGACTTTTAGTGGCGACTTTCAAAAGTCTTGTTTTTTGTAGTGTTCTCATTAATAATACTTCTTTTTCTATCAAAAAAAAAAGACATGGCATTTTATCTTGCATATGTTAACATCAAATCATCCACTCTAAATATACCATGTCATATCCCTTCACACCTCACCCTTGTCCTTTGTCATTAACGAAGGTTCATAGGATCATTTTAAGTTGGTATTTGATGTGGTACATCCAGGTTGGATGATTTGGCATTGACGTGTGCAAAATGAGATGTCACATTGGTGTCTCCCGTTAAATATTTAAACGGTATTAAGCTCAGGGGCATAATCAAAACTAATTAAAAACATATGAATAACTAACACGAAACAAAGTTCTAGGTTATAATTGAAACATAGGTCAAAATTCAGGGGGTATGAATAGTATTTTTGCCTATTAATGTTGTGTTAGTATTCTGACTCTTTAAAGGAGTTGAATGTCTTAGATAATTGTCAGGGTGGTTTAGAAGAGTCTTACTATTCGAAAGGTGACCCTTAGAAACATTTTAGATGATATTATCAGGAAAGAAGAGATTAGTTGGCATCAAAAGAGCACAGTTAAATGGGCTAAGGAGGGTGATGTGAATTCTAGATTCTTCCACAAGATTGTTAATGGGAAGAGAAGGAGGAGTGTTATAAAAGGGCTACAGGTGGATGAAGGAAGAATTGTGAGGGATAATGATGTGATTTCAGAGGAGATAACCACTTTTTGCAAGGAGCTTTACACTAAGGATGTGCTTGAGAGGCCGTTTATTGAGGGGTCAGATTGGTCACCCAAAGATAGTTATAAGGGTGAGTGGTTAGAGAGACCCTTTGAGAAGGAAGAAGTTAGAGGTGCTATTTGGATGATGGAGAAAGAGAAAGCTCTTGGGCTTGATGGGTTTAATGTGGCTTTATTCTAAGCTTGTTGGTCCATAGTTAAGGAAGATTTGATGAAGGTTTTTGAAGAATTCCACCGCATTGGTCATATAAATACTAGTATGAACTCTACCTTCATTATTCTCATTCTTAAGAAAGATAGGTCTATTAAGGTGTGGGATTTTAAGCCTATTAGTTTGGTCACTAGTGTTTATAAGATCATTGCTAAGGTTCTTTCGATTAGATTGGGTGAGGTACTTGGAGACACTATTTCTGAAAGCCAAAGTGCTTTCATTGCTAAGCGTCAAATTCTTGATGCTAGTTTGATTGCTAATGAGTTAGTGGAGGACATTAAACGTAGAAAGCATAAGGGTTTGATCTTCAAGTTGGATTTTCGAAGGCCTACGACAGAGTTAATTAGGGTTTCCCAGATAAGGTTTTGTGTCATAAGGGTTTTGGTGTTAAATGAAGGTCTTGGATTAGGGATTGTCTTTCCTCAGTGTCTTTTTCTGTTATTGTGAATGGTCATCCTAAGGATTGGTTTAAGGGGTATCGTGGGGTTAGACAGGGAGATCCCTTATCTCCTTTTCTTTTTACTCTGGTGGTTGATGTTCTTAGTCATATGTTGATAAGAGGCTTTGATAGAGGAGTTGCTCGTGGTCTATGGACAGGGGCTAATGGGTGTCATGTGTCTCATTTGCTATTTGCAGATGACACTATTCTTTTCCTGCCTGATGATATGGAACTTTCAAAACATGCTTTCGCTCTTATAGATTTTTGAGTTGGTGTCTGGGCTTCGTATTAATTTAGGTAAGAGTGGTTTAGTAGGTATTAACGTTCAGGACAATCTTTTACGTGACCTGGTTGAGTTAGCTGGTTGTGGGGTTTTGAACTGGCCTTTTACTTATCTAGGTGTTCCTTTAGGCGGTAATCCTCGCTTTGAGTCTTTTTGGGACCGTGTGATTCAAAGAATTTCCAGAAAGCTTGATAGCTGGAAAAGGAGCTCATTTCTCTTTGGGGGAAGAATTACGTTAGTTAAAGCTTCTCTTTCTAGTATGCCTTTGTATTTTTTGTCCTTGTTTAAGATCCCATTTTGGGTAGCTAATAGGATCGAGAAGATTATGAGAGATTTTTTGTGGTCAAATGGTGGGGAGAGTAAAAGGGCTCACTTAGTCAGTTGGGAGATCTACTGTAGATCTAGGGAAAATGGTGGGCTGGATTGGAGTAATTTGGTTTCTAAAAATATCTCTCTTTTGGCTAAGTGGCTATGGCATTTCCCTTTAGAGCCTGATTCCCTCTGGCATAAGGTGATTAAAGCCAAGTTTGGTTTACATCTTAATGGTTGGGATGCTAATTCGGGTGATGTCGCTATGCATGCAAGTCTCTAGAAGGCGTCATGTTGGAGATGGATCCCGTTTTTTCTTTTGGAAAGATTGTTGGATTGGTCATACCCCGTTTATAGAAAGGTTCCCTCGGCTCTATTCCTTGTCTTCTTTGCATGATGCACCGATTATTGATTTCTTTTGTTCTGAAGGAGATCTTTCGTTTTGGAACTTTCATTTTTCTAGAAATTTGAATGATAGACTTGTGGGTGAGGCCTCTTCGATGCTGGATATTTTGGCTCCTTTCCGCATCTCCTCTCTCCCTGATAAGTGATTGTGGAATCTGGACTCCTCGGGTTCCTACACTTATGCCTCTTTCTTTAATTTTTTGACACAACCATCGCGTGGTTTCCCCTTTCAAAATTTCATTTTGGAAAGTGAAGGTGCCTTCAAAGGTGAAGGCTTTTGTTTGGACTGCTTTGCTCAATAGAATTAGTACTAATGATCTGCATCAAATTAGGTAGCCTTCTAACGCTTCTCTCCTGATGTTTGTGTTATGTGTTTTAAGAACTCAGAGACTAATAATCATTTGTTCTTACATTGTGGGATGGCTTGGGATATATGGAACAGATTATTTGGTCTCATTGAGGAGTGTTGGATTTGCCCTGTTGATCTTGGTGCCTTTTTTGACATTAACTTTTTGGGTTTTAGTTTAAGGAAGGAGAATAAGATTTTGTGGAAGCCGACAATGTTGCGACTATGTGGTGTCTTTGGTTGGAGAGAAATGCTAGGGTTTTTAAACAAAGTTTTCTCCCTCCTCATCTGTTGTGGGATAGAGTTCGTTTCATTGCTTCTCTATGGGTTTCGGCTAATGGTTTTTTTAAAGGGTTGCCCTTTGAAAACGTTTATAGAGATTGGAAGGCTTTGTTGTATTAGCCTTGTTTTTGGGTTTTTTGCTTCTTTTTCTTTTTTTTGTTTTTTTTTTGGGAGGATTTCTTATCCTCCTTTCCCCCTTTTCTTCTCTTTTTCTCTTTCTTTGTATCCCTCTTTCTTTCTTGATAACAGTTCTTTTTCTATCCCAAAAAAAAAAAGTCTTTAAATCCCAAAGCTCTCCCTTTGGCTATTTTGTTAGTGGACCCTCCTCCTGCTCCAAAGTGTGTATACTTTTCCAAGAATAGTAACTAAAAGAACAATAACTACCAAAATAGTTAAGAGAACAATAGTTACTTTTCAAAAGTGTGAAATCTAATAGATATACTTGAAAAATTTAGAGAACAATAATTCATAGCTGGCTATGAATTATAAAGCTACTTTTGGAGGGATAATATTACTGTCACTTAATTATCTATCATGTCTCAACCATACTTGTGTAAAGTGGTCAATGACAAACTATACTTGTGTTCAGTGTGGTAGGTCTAGTGAGAATGGAAAAGAAGCTCAAAATAAATTTTATTGACAACCATAAAGAAGTGTCTAGATGCATAAATTTTGATATATAATCCTCTAGCTATGTAAATAAAACAACATAGAAGAATGGCTAAAGATTTTAAATATATAAACGCTTAGAATCACTGACACTTACAGAAGAACATGAAAGTACCAAATATATTTCAACCGAGGACACTTATCCCTCTCTAAAATTTTTCATGGCAACAAATTAATCGAGCTCTTTTTTTTTTTGAAAAATAATCCAGCACTAAGAATAAGATTATGATGAAAGCACAACAGAGAAATACTGCCATTTCTAATATTTACTTTTTACCTTCCACTCTTGGTTGTTTTCTATATGCATTGGTTGTTCCAGCTTCAAGGCACGGTGCATGGCAGTAAGCAGATGACTACCAGGAAGGGACCAACAGGCAAGAATCAAGTGCAAGACAAATGGTCAACGCAGTTATATCGTACCAAATGAGCCAACTCTTTATTGTCATGGATAGATCGTTCTGCTCCTTCATTTGAATCCAATTTCCAAGCTCAAGGTGGTTATGGACTCAAAAAAAAAAAAGGATGAGTCCTCTAAGTTGTTTAAGAAATTGACAATGCCAATTTTGGAGAGATAAACAGGATGTATTAGAATTTATTTGAGTGGTGGACCCCCTAATGTGTGTGGATCCCACACATATTTCTCATTGAAATTGAAACTCAACTTTTTGAGAAATTTAGAAGATTCAAATAAAAAAGGAACTCCATGCAGTTTCTTTTTCAGCATTTTCATCTCTTGTGTCCATTCTTTCAAGGCTCAGACAAAAGAGTTGGGGCTTGTGGAAGATCCTTCCAAGAAGTTAGAGACAGATTCCTCACTAGGATCTGTGAATCGGATGTCTTCCATTCTACATTTTTGCTTGCACATTAAAAATCCACTGTGTTCTGCACTTATTCGATATTTGGCAGACTCATAGGAAATCTTCACATGGTTCCATCCAGACTTTAAAACTACACTCTCAAGTTCACTCTCAGAAACTAGATGATGCAAATCAAAAACAAGGATAGGAAGTGACTTACTTGATGTATCAATTATTTTTGATTCTCTAAAGCCAATTACCATGCCATTTATTTGGATAGTAATCCACAAACTAAGTTCAAGCATTTCACCAACTACATCCTCAACTATTGGAGTAAAATATGCAGCCATGACTGGGAATTTTGTTCGGAACCAAATAGACACCGAATTTCCAACAGTATAGTGGTCAAGAAATTCTAACATCCTTTCTTCTTGTGTTCTAAACTTCAATGACCCAACAATACGTAATGCCTGATACAAAACATAACAAGAAGAAAGTCATTGTTTAAGAAGAATGTTTCCAGAAAAAAGGAGTTCATTTTAGCCATGTTGTGTCTCTCATGAGAAAAAAAGGAGTGAAGACTTAGTGAGGGAGACAATGTGGAAGAAGAAACTGAGAAAGCTCTCTATTAGTGTAAATGAGTTAAGTCTTCTCCATTGGTGAGATGTTGATCAGTGTCTGTATGGAAAATGACATGCTTCTGTCTACATGATTCTGTTCCTGAATGAAACTAGATAAATAAGATGATGAAAATTTGTGTTTAGTTTAAGTGTCATGTTTTATGGAAAAAGAATATGTCATTATTTCACACGTGTTAGCAATAACTTCTGTTTTTCTAACTAAATGCTTCTCCATAAATTTCCTTAAAGAAGTGGCCAGAAAGGAAATGGAGAGAGAGATTTACCTGACTCAGGAACATACTGCCAGACTCCCAACTCCAACCCTTCAATTCTGCTGAAAATTTTGTTAAGTTTGGTGGAATCCCTCTAACCTCTCGAAGCCTGTGGCAATATGTAAGATCTAATTTTTTTAACCCAATAAGGTTTCTGATTGAAAATGGCAATTCTTGTATGCCACTGCAGTACAGATAAACAGCCCTTATGTGTTCCATCATTCCTAATATTTCTGGGAATCTCTGGAGGGTGGAGCAAAACGAGAGGTCAAGAAATTCAAGGGATGGTGACCTGATGCCCGGTAAAGTCTTAAGCTTCCTACATTCATGGAAACTTAACCTTTTAAGTTTATCAAGTAACCCAATGGAATCATGAACTTCAATTAAATTGGTGCAGTAATCCAGACGCAGTTTCGTCAAGTTTGGGACTCCAAATAAGTCAGGAACTTCTCTAATGAATTCACATTTAGTGAAATCCATAACATTCAAAAACTGGAACTTCTACAAACAAGAAATAGAATAACTAGTCTTATTAATTTGTGAATACAAAATAAAACACTAGATAGCACAGAATACAAACCATAATTTTACAAATTTTAAAGTATCTATATATAATTTAAGTGTCACGTTGTGCCAAATACAAGTATCTAACATATGCCAATGCTTTTTCTAGTGTCTGGGCTTCATAGATGAAGCATAATAATGTATTATATCTTGCAAAAAGAAAACATAACAATGTTGCTAGAAAATGGCAATACTCTACATGCCTTGAGCTGTTCATCTAGTTTGAGGCAACTTTCGGGCATCCTTAGGATAATGAGTTTCTTGGGATAAAAATTAGATGGTAAAGATGGATAAGGATACCCCTTCCAGTCCAGCACTTTTAAACTGTTTGGCAGATACTTAGGACCTGTGGAAAAGTGTGCCTTTCTAATGATAAGTATCTTAAGATTTGGCATTTTTTTGAATGCCCCTCCGCTCCATTCCACCTCTTTATCTGTAGGCATATCTATATTTATGGCTTCAATCTTCTCAGTTCCCTTTCAAGCCAAAATCACAAGTTAACCAAAAACTCTGTTAGATGTGTTACAAAATGATATAAATTTGTAAAATAAAAAAAAATTACAAATTATGAACTATTGCTAATAAATATATCACTGAGAAACATGCCATCTACTATGGAATCTAATGCATCAAGTACGCTAGTCAAGGAACACGAAGGAGAAAATATATTTATATATATATAAACAAGATATGCATATTACTTACCTTGTTTTCTTCTAGAACTTGAAGGATGTCATCATGGAACCACAATCTAGTGCGTTTACCTGGATTCTTTGGTGACTGCTGACGAACAATTTCTCTACCCATGTCTTGAATAATATGATGCATTATCACATCACCAGAATCAATCTTTATGAGACATTTATCAATCAAAACTTTAATAACATTATTTGGGTGTATATCACGAGCATATAGAGCAGTTGTGACATATTCAAATGTTTCTCCTTTAAAGCAACAAGCAATGTCAAGAAAAATTTCTTGCTCATATTTGCCTAAAGCATCATAGCTTACTTTAAGTATCTGTAGAATCTCTTTAATAGGAATTCTTCGGTAAGAATCTAATGCAGAACCCCAATCGTCTACTGCTCTACCAAACAAGTTGGAACCTATAACTTCCAAAGCCAATGGAAGACCACAGGCATAGAGTACTACATTGTTTAAAGTTTCAAGATAACTTGGTTCAACTTTATTTTGTCTAAAGGCATTCCATGTAAGCAATTCAAGAGCTTCTTCTTGATTTAAACTCTCAACCTCATAAATTCTTTCAACACCATGACTTGCTAGCAAATGCTTATCCCTTGATGTTATAATGATTCTACTGCCAAGACCAAACCAATCAAGACCTCCTGCAAGTGCCTTCAATTGCTTCAGCTTGTCAACATCATCAAGAATTAAAAGAACCTTCTTTCGGTGGAGCCTACGTTTTATTGTTGGAATTCCTTCATGGACATATTCTAACTTGATATCCTCCCCAACTATCTTAGAAAGAAGAATTCCTTGGAGATGTTCAAGGCAATGCTTTGTTGAGTTTTCCCTAACATCAGCAAGAAAACAAATGCCTTCATATGAGTCAGCAATCAAATTGTATACAGCTCGGGCAATTGTTGTTTTGCCTATTCCACCAGTGCCACAAATCCCTACCATTTGGACCCTCTCATTAGATCCAACAGCCAAAAGAGAGATTACTTGTGGTACGCGAGATTCAAGTCCAACTGGGAAGTCAGCAATGTGTAAAAGGCTTCGATTAATCCTCCTGGAGACCTCTTTAACAATCTCTTCAATCAAATGAGATTCATATTTCTTCCTGCCCCAATATGAAAATTCATACCAAATGCATCAAATCAATATAATTAATTTGCTACAACTTAACTTCAAATATAAGATTTGAACTCTTCAGATTTTGCATTGGCTCTTAGATATTGATATGTAAGATACTAATTACCACATAAACACATGTTCTGTTTTCATTTTTCTTCTGACATACAAATGCCAACAAAAACTAGTCCTTGTTTCATTTATATTGAAATCATGATTTATGTTGGTGTTCGGTGATGCTTGGCCTTTCTTAGATATTATTGAGACAGTAACTATGAATATCAAATACACAAATAAAATATGTAAAGCAAAAGAGGGGTTATGTCACAAATACCCAGGTGTAAAATGGAGACCGGAGAGATTAGCAGCATCTTGCAGAGCCTGCCTCCATTTTCGCACCTTCCCTTCGTCATTCTTGAATCTTTTCTCATGCTTAGCAAATTCTTGTCTGTAATTCTCTCTCTGATTTCGCACTTCCGATGGATCCACAGCATAAAAAACCGGCAAAACCAATCGACCCTTTTCCTTGATGCACTCAAGGATCTTCACAAGCTCATCTAGGCAAAATGTAGAGGAAGCATAGTTTCTGGAGAAAATAGTGATAGCAATTCTGGACTCTTGGATTGCTTTGAGAAGTGCGGGGGTAATCTCTTGTCCTCCTCTAATTCCCTCGTCATCCATAAAGGTGAGGATACCCTTTCGATGCAGAGCATTGTAGAGATTTCTAGTAAAATCAAAGCGGGTGTCTTTGCCTCTAAAATTGAGGAACACATCGTAAGTCCATTCATGGGTCAAGGAAGAGGAATATGGTGGTAGGCCTTCCATGGTAGCTAGTTTAAGTGGATGTTGCTAGACCCAGAATTAGCAAGAAATAGTTGGGAGCAAGTAGGTGTTGGGTCAGGAGCAAATAAATCAATAACAACAAGAAAGATGGAGAAAACTGACAAACGAGAGCAAAGAGCATTGCACGAAAATTGACTCGAGTCTATGATCAGTCTGTGAATTGGGCAAATGATTTGACTTTTTTGATCATTTTAATTATTTTTTAAATGTCAAAAAAAATAATACCGTAGAGTGAGTCGGTTATCGGTATGAATTAATATCATTAGAGTCACATCTTAGGACTTATTTTTGACGAAATTACAAATAATTCTTTGAATTATAGAGTGATTACAATAGTAATCTTTAACTTCTAAAACATAATACTTTGTTTTCTTAAATATTATAAGAAACGAATATTATATATATAGTTGTATATAAAATTAATATTTATGATGAAAGTATACGATATTATCTAATAAATTAGTTGGTTTTTGGATATTAATTTTAATTAATATATTACAATTTTAATTTTGTAAATATATAATAAGATAAAATGTCATGTTTAAACTAAAATTATAATTAAACTATAGTTAAAGAAATTATGTATAATTTCCCCCGACAGGCATTCATATTGATTGGTTTAGGCGGTTGGAAATTTTTTTTTTTAATTTTTTTTTATAGAATCTCAACTTTGAATCTCATAAACAGAAAAAATATTTATGGTAAAAAAATTGTTATACTTGTATAACCTGACTTAAATTAAATTAATAAAAGTTTAGCGGTTCAAATAAAAATTAATAAAGATTGAATTTAGTAAAAGTAGATAATCCTCACAACTCAAGTTTGAATGTTGAGAAAAGTAAATTTATTTGACTTAATTTCAATCTTATCTTTATAGAGTAACTTTAAAATTGTATGTTCATTGTATTTGTTAGGATAATAATCAATTATAATTTTAATTTAGGCGCCATTCAATCACTTAATTAGCTTAAAAGTTTTATGAGAGGCTAAGCTCGTAAAATTACTTTTTTACAAAATAAATAGAATATTTCAGATACGATTTGAAAAATAGAGCGCTAACTGAAAACTTTAAATATATATATATATATACATATATGAAATTTAACTACTACAAAAATTCAAATTTTTGTATAGTGTGCTACACCAATTTGAAAAGACATACAATTTGATTCTTTTATATATAAATAGTGAACTACTGTATCAGAATTAAAACTCGTTAGACAAGGACGATGAATGAGTTTCTTAAAGTAAAATAAAGAGACAAATTGATTTAATGGAAAGACTAACATGAATCATAAATTTTAATACTTTTTGACTAAATGCTACCTGTTTAAATTATTTGTTTAACTTTATAGTTTTATTTAAATTTTTATTTAATCTTTATAATTTAAGAAATTTAACTACTACAAAAATTCAAGTTTTCTTTTTTTTTTTTAAAAAAAAAACAACCCTGACGGTTATTTTCATATGTAGTACCAAAGTTGGTCTATTAACGTGTCTGGCAGGTAGATAATTACTTTTACGATGCAAGATACAATTGATGAGGGTATTCTAGGAGAGAATATTTTCATGAAACATCAAATTTAGCCATAAGATGAAGAAGAAATTTCTTCCATGAGAGAGAGTTTGAGTGAGAATGGAGTAAGTAGTAAACGTATGAACCAAAAGAGTGATATGTGAATGCGTAAGGATTTTTTGTTTGACCAAACAAAGTCATTTATCATATGAACTCTACTTATTAGGATTAATCAAACAATTTTGATGCAAGGGATCTGAGTTCGTATATGAATAAATGTGTTAAACGGGGATCAAACTATGCATATTATGCCCACAATATAAAGTTAAAGAATCTGACATTTAAGCGTTAAACCAACAAGCAAATGATGTAATTGAGTATTGGAAACCACAAAAGGGCAAGATGTTAGCTTAGCTTGAGTGGTTGAAGCAATTGGAGATTTGGATAGGGAAATCTTTTTTCACACTCAACTCATAATAGTAGTTTCTTTTTCTATATTAATAATAATTGTTTTAATTAGTTTGATATTTGTTCTTGTAAAGTATGAATTTGAGTTTTATGATGGAAAAAAATTAGCGTTATAAGAATTTTATACCTCTATAGTTTAATATGATTTGAACTAAACTAGTTGGAATTCAATGAATATTTAGATATTAATGTTTTAAAAAAAGAAAAGAAAATAAAATAAAAGAACTTCTTCAACTGTCAAATTTATTATTGTTGTTGTGTAATGTCCTTCCTCCTTTTTTCAATTACTGGCAACATCTTTCTATCAAATTATGAGAAAACTTGGGCAAGAAAGTACAAGACTTACATTTTTTGAGAGAAACTTCATTCTTAGGCACTTTAGATTTTTAGCTATTGGTGGACTTGGATAATTCATTTTAAGGCTTTCATTATTAATCTTTGAACTCACTTGATTTTATTATTATTATTATTATTATTAAATAATATTTACACAATTGGAACTGATTAGAAGGGGACTAGTTGAAGTGTGAGGGCTGCAAGGTAAGTTGACGAGTTAAAAGCTCCCCAAAATGGAACTGATATATGGAACAAGCTTGACTCATCACTATATAATTTTTAGGGATAATAGATGGAGAGCTTGAGCTGCAAAACCCTAATCTTCGTGACCCATCCATACTAATGCAGAGTGCTCTATTACCTATAAAGTAGTGGAATTCTATGGTGCACCATTGCATTTAGTGCGGCAAGGATAGAAAGGAAACTCGCAAGATAGTTTATGACAGCAAAACGTAAGTGTCCTGAGACATTAATTTCAACGCATAGTCACATTAAACTATGTAAATAAAACAATTTTTTTCTGGGGAAAATAATCCAGTGCTGAAAGATTGTGATGAAAGCACAACTGATAAATATTGTCACTACTGATATTTACCATCAAGGGGGGGCCAATGAGCGAGAGTCAGGCTCAAGAAAAATGGTCATGGAAATTTTTTGTTGCCAATTGAGTCAACTCTTACTGCCACAAGCAGATCTTTCCCCTTCAATTGTTTGAATCCAATTTTGAAGCTTAAAAAGTGCTCGTATGTTCACAAAAGCAAGAAAGTTTTTCATAAAATTAACGATGTCATGTTTAAAGAGAGATAGACACAAATGCGTGGAGCTTACTGGGATAGTGGACCACACAATGTCCATACAAATTGTGTCTCTTTGCCTTCAAAATTGACATGTCAAGTTCTTAAAAAAATCAGGGGATCTATTGCCTGAAAGAAACTCCACACAATGTTTCTCAGCATGAAAGCATTTTTTCTTCTCATCCATCCATTCTTTCAGGCGTCCAACAGAAGGGAGATACCTGCTAGTGCTGCCTCTGATAACTCTAAAATCAATGTGAGGCCACTTGCATCTATGCAGGACAGGCTCAGCATTAGTGTTGGGATTTGCAGAAGACTCTTCCAAGAACTCAGGGAGAGACTCCTCATTAGGATTTGAGAATCGAATATCTTCAATTCTTGATTTATGCTTGTACACATATATTCCACTCCATTTTGTTGTTCCATGACTTTCTATTAACTCTAATTTTGAAGCCCATTTTAATAAATGATCTTTAGACGTAGAGACGTCTACAAAATCCTCTTCCTCTTCATCTTCATCTTCATCTTCAAATAAGTATGACAAATCCTCTTCATCTTCAGGTAAGTCCCATAAATCATATGCATAATGCTTTCCAATAATACTCAAGGTCAAGGAAATTTCCATGTGGTTCCATCCAGGCTCTAAATCTACACTCGAGTTTATCCTCAGTTACCAGGCGTTGCAAATCAAACAAAAAGATGTGTCGTGATGTCTGTAATCGAAAAATTGGTTTCTTATTTGCAAAGCCAATACCTTTGCCATTCGTTTGGATGTTGATTTGCACGTCGGGCAGTCTTGGCCCATCGAGCTCAATCTTTGTAGCAAAACATATAGCCATGTCTGGGAATTTCTTTCGTATCCAAAAAGACAATGAACCTCCCTTGCTATAGAAGTCAACCCATTTAGGCATCCTATCTTCTTCTACAATAAACTGTAAGTTCTCAACCTCAAGTAATGCCTGCTGCAAATCATAACAAGAATAAATTTACCGTATAAGAAGAGTGCTTCCTAGAAAGGGGAGCTCATTTTAGCCATGTTGTGCTTCTTGAAAGAGAAAGGACGGGAGACTTAGCGGGAGAGGAAGTGCATAAGAAGAAATTGAGAGAACCTTATATAGTAACGAGTCCCCTCTATTGGTGAGAAGCCAAATTGTGCATGTGAGAAAAATGATATGCTTGGGTCTACCAGCCTCATTCTTTGAACGAAATTAGATAAATAAGATGAAGTGACAAGCAAGTGCATTAAGTGAAGTGATGCCAATATTTCACAAGTGCATGCAAAAGATAATAAAAAGTGAAATATCTGAAGATATTAAAGAGTGAAAGAGCCTTAAAGTCTATGTTGAACAAAGAGTTGACAATGACATAGGTATAGAAGAGAAACACTAGAACGAGATATGACAACCACAACATTGAAATGCAATGAAAGTTTTAGTTAAGTTTTTCAAGTTTCGTATCATCTTTTTTTTTTGGATACAAATTGTCATTATGTATTACTGAACAAGTATGTTTCATTATTTCATACATGTTGGCACTAACTTCATTTTGAAATAACCGCTTCAAAATTCACTTTATAGATATGGCCAGAAGGGAAATAAAAATGGAAAATACCTGACTCATTAATATGCTACGAGACTCCAAACTCAAGTGTAGGCAATTTGCTGCTGACAATTCTCTTAAGTTAGGTGAAATATCTCTAACTTCTCGAAGATTTTTGCAATATTCAAGTCCTAATTTTAGCAACCCAATAAGGTTTCTGAATGAAAATGGTAATTCTTCTATGCCACTATAGTCCAGAAAAATATCTCTTATGTTTTCCATTGTTCTTAATACCTCAGGGAATCTCTGGAGGCCAGAGCACCCTGAGAAGTCAAGATTTTCAAGAGATGATGACCCGATGCCAGGAAAAGCCTTGAGATCCGAGCATTCCTTAACACTTAACCTTTTAAGTTTATCAAGAAATCCAATAGAATGATGAACTTCAGTTAAATTTGTGCAAAAATCCAGACACAATTCCTTTAAATTTGGGACACCAGATAAGTCAAGGACACTTTTTAAGAATTTGCAATGCTCGAAATTCAAGACACTCAAAGACTGAAACTTCTGCAAAGATTTAGAAATTACTAGTCTTAAAACTTGTAATAAGAAAATAAAACACTAAAAAAAAAAACCCATAGACACAAATACTGACTACTTCGTTACAAAATTTAAAGTAGATATAATTTAAACATATGTTGTGTCTATTGAAAGATTGTCCAATATATGTCTAAAAGTTTTATAGCGTTCATGCTTCATGATAAAACATAATAATGTTGCTGGAAAAAGGTAAAGCTCTGCATACCTTGAGTTGTTCATCCAATTTGAGGCAACTTTTGGACACCTTAAGGATGACAAGTTGCTTGGGATAAAAATTGTACGGTAAAGATGGACATGGATATCCTGTCCAGTCTAACACTCTTAAACTGTTTGGGAGATACTTGGGACCTGTCACATATTTCAAATGATAAGTATCTTAAGGTTTGGCATATTTTTTAATGCCTCACCATTCCAATCCACCGCTGTGTCTCTAGGCATGTCCAAATTTATGGCTTTAATCTTCCTAGTTCCCTATCAAGCCAAAATCATTAGTTAACTCAAAATTTGTTAGATTTGATAGGAATTGATATACCTTTCAATAGCAATTTCAGATTATGAACTATTGATTTTTTTAAAAAAAAGGTACATCATAAGAAACATGCCATCTAGCATGGAATCTAATGCATCAAAAGTAGCCTAGTCAAGGGGAAAAAGAAATACTTATGCCCCATTTAAGATTTAAAAAAACTTTGACTGTAAAACCCCAAAAAAAAATTACAAAGCAGATTACTCGAAATTTACCTTGTCTTCTTCCAAAACATGAAGAATGTCTTCATAGAACCACAACCTAGTGTGTTTGCCAGGCTCTTTTGGTGATTGTTGCAAAACAATTTCTCTACCCATATCTTGAATCAAATCATGTATTGTCACATGAGCAGAATCAATCTTTATGAGAGATTTATCAATCAAGACTTTAATAGCATAATCTGGACATATACTTCGAGCAGAAAGTGCACTTCTAACATATTCCAACATGTCTCCCTTAAAACAACAAGCAATGTCAAGAAAAATTTCCTGCTCATGTTCCTCAAAAGCATCATAACTTACTTTAAGTATCTGCTGAATCTTTTTATTGGGAATTCTTCGATAACTATCTAATGCAGAATCCCAATCATCTGGTTCTCTATTAAACAAGTTGGAACCTACAACTTCCAAAGCAAATGGAAGACTACAAGCATAGAGTACTACGTTGTTTAAATTTTTCATGTAACTTGGATCAATTCTATGTTGTCTAAAGGCATTCCATATAAGCAATTCAAGAGCTTCTTCTTCATTTAAGCTCCGCACCTCATAAATTCTATTGACACTATGTCTTGCTAGCAAACTCATATCCCTTGTTGTTATAATGATTCTACTGCCAAAGCCAAACCAATCAAGTCCTCTAGCAACTGCCTGCAATTGTTTCTACTCATCAACATCATCAAGAATGAAAAGAACCTTTCGTTGGAGCCTATGTTTTATTATTGGAATTCCTTTATTGATGTCTACTAACTTGATATTAATGCGTTGTTTCCCGACAAGTGTATCGGGTCGCACAAGTAGTAAAGTGAGAGAAAAAGTTATCATCCTCAGGGATTGACTTTAACAATTACCATTTTCACTAGCCTAAGTTATATTTGGACAATTGAAAATGTTGAGTAGGTTGAGTCTAATTTAATTAAAGTAAACTAAATTAAGCCTCGAAGTAGATTAGCACAACAAAAAACTATAAGAGAACAACGCGGGTATAAGGGATTGATTTCACTTAACTCCTAATCAATTAATTCCTAGACAAACCAATCTTTGAGTCATTAAAGAATACTTCAATACACTTGCAAATTCCTCTTAATATTGATTAAGTTCACAAAGATATTTGAACCCAATGTCTTGGTAAAATAAATCTTCCTCACTCAATTAATTAGCTAATGTCTTAGTCAAATTAGTTGATTCAGAGTTTAAGCTTAAGAACTCATAAAAATTACGCAATTAAGGTTATCTATGTCTAAACTAACCTGAATTACGATAGATAAAGGCAAGTCTATATCAAGCTATGTCTAGCATTAATATAAACCCTAGGTTCATTAAAGATGGTAGCTAAACATCCAAGAGTAATAAATAGCAGTAAAGTCTACTCCAATAATTGAAATTGCAATTATATTAAAGCATTCAATAACAAAGCTTCATAGAAGTCAATTACATCAATCCCCTAACCCTAGAGAATTAGTTACACATGGTGGGAGAAGAGAAAAACATTACAAATACATAAATAAGCATGATACAAGAGGAAGGAGAGAAAGAAATTAGCATCAAACTCAATGAAGAAGAGGTCTCCATTCTCTTCCAATTGTGCCCTAGCAGAGCCCTTCCTTCTCCAGCCAAAAGATCCATAAAAATTCTTCAGAACTACAAATTATAGGCTGAGTCACGCACAAGTCAGGATCTGGGCACCTAGGCACCACTTAGAAAATAGCTGGAAACAATGCGATTTAGCGCCTAGGTGCCACCTTCAAGCTTGAGACAGAGAGTTTGGCTGCTGTCGCCTCCAGGCGCCCTTAATTCGTCAGGCAGAGAGTTTAGGGCATGGCGCCTAGGCACCAGCCTTCGAATTTTGACTTTGCTTTAAGCTTATTCAACTCCCCAACTTGTATTATACCAAAATATACACCTATAAGGAAATACACAAGGATTACACCAAAATGTAGGGAAAAAGGGATAAAAAGGGAAAGAACAAGGAGAGCTACAAAATATAAATATAAATGCAAGAACTAAGATAAAGAGTACAAAAAGGAAAGCAAAATAGGAGCAAGGGAAAGAAAAAGACCAATAAAACCATAGGAAAATAACCAAAATAAAGGACTTATCAACTCTTTATACCAAGACTTTTGCTTGTCCTCAAGCAAAACACTAACCGAAAACTAAAAACTAAACTAAACTAAACTGAGCCTAAGGATTTTTCAGATATAAAAGAAGTACTGAACACAAAAAGCATTAAACTAAGACAAGCCAATTTCATACAGTCATCTCAATAAAACTAACTTGCGATGGATAATTTTTGAATCTAAAGATAGAAAAAGAGAATTTTCAAAAATTTTAAAGATAAGTTGCAAATACCCTCACTTTCTAAGATTACTCTTTCAAAAACTTAAAATTTTTTCCTTTTTGCTTGACAATTTTTGGCTCTCAAGGAAAACTTCTCAATAGACAGAAACCTTAAAGATAAAGCGATTGAAGTGAAGATAGTGTGCCTAATTCACACATCTGCCCCTCAATCAACGTAAAAAGAAAGGAAAGCGAGGCTAAGGAAACAACGAGTCTTCCGTGCGCCTAATCCACACAACAACACTTTGTCCGTCGCCTTTATTTGAAAGGAAAATGTGATTCATTGGTTAGAATAAGTATTTTGCGCCTAATCCACACTACACTTCCTCAACTTAAACCACACCTCCATTTATTTTATTTTTAATAAATGCATTTCGTTTTAGTTTTCTCTTTTTTGTTAGAGAAAGAAATCTCTTATTGAGTAATAATTTGTCATAAGTAAAAACTAAAAATTTTCCAAGGTTTTGAAGAGTACATTTTAGAAAACTAAGAGGGTCAACAATTTTTAATTAAAAAGATTGAAAATTTTCAATTTAATCCAAATATTCTGAAAAACCCAATTTAAGCTAGATTTTAATTAAAACAACAATGCATGAAATTAATTGAAATAGGAATAATATAAAATCTGTAAAGCACTATCCAATTTATCAAGAAAAATCCAAAGGGAGTGATGGTTAACAAAAGAATGGCATTTATATAAACAAAAAGAACGGGTTAGCCAAAAAGTCAGTGGTATCTAAGCCTAAAACCACTCTACTCCCCCAAACCAAAACTATACATTGTCCTCAATGTCAAACCAACCCAAAAACAAGGTTTGAGCATCCAAAAAGGGACAATCCAAAATAGGGGGAAAATGAATGTTATATACCAAAAAGGAAAGCATCCACAGTTATTCCAAAATAATGAAAAATAAACAGCAGGAATTAACCAATAGTAGAATGGAAAAGCAAGAGACAACATCCAATGAACAGAAAGGATCCAACTACATTAAACATCCACACAAAAATAAATCCACAAGTTTACGAGACTGAAATACTAAATATCACAAAGTTTGTACAAGACATAACTACAAACAGAAATAACACAAGTATAGCTGTAACAAGAGGTGAATCACAAAAATATATCAATCATCCTCCTCATCCTCGTTGTCAGCCTCTCCTTCCATGTTGTGGTTGCCTTCACCTTCGACTTCCCGATTGGTTAAAGGATCGAAATTAATATCTGCGAAGGGGTCATATGTCAGATCCTCTGACATCCAATCATCAGTAGGGGCACCGAAATGCTGACCAAGAGAATACATCACATGACCCAGTGCCTGATGCTGTTGGTTATGAGTGGCAATGATGGTGTTAAGGGTTTGCCTGATTTCCCCAATTCCAGCTTCAACATTACTCAGGCGCTCTAACATATTAACCGAAGGTGGTGCAGGGCGGGGTCTCACTGGTACCTGAAGAGGAGGAGAAGGGATCGGTAGAGGTTTCGCGATAGCCATGAAATTGCGAAACATCGAGTCTATCACCTGTTTGGTGATAGCGCTCTCAGGGGCTCTTCGTGGTACACCCTCTAACGGTACCTCATCCTTCTCACACAAGTTTGTGAGGAGGCATGTATATCCAAGGTGTTTCCCCTGTTTTTGAGATAATTTTGAAAGATTATAGGAAATCAGGGAATCCACATTAAATACCTTCCATGTCACGATCAAATAGATAACAACCGCTCATTCGATGGTTACCTCTGATCGGTTCGAGGTAGGAAGCAAGTTGGACTGGACAAATGTACACCAAGCCTTGGGGATTTGTTTCATATCTAATTTTTTAAAATTAGCTGCTTTCCCCTCAGTGTCTAGTTCCCAACTTGCCCCCTCCTGATAGAGAGTAGCAATAATATAGGGAGCCTTCACATATCGGTGTCTCATCCAATTATCAAAAACACATTGTCCCGGTGCATAATGTAAGCCAAAGTAATTATTGAGACTGTTAATTGAAAAATGAATATCCTTTCCTCTAACATAGGAAATACAGGGATCCCTAACACCTTGATCACTCCTCAACTGATAAGCATTAGCATAAAATTCTTTTACGTTACAGGACAAAAATGGGCAGCCGGATCACACAATTTTTCCCAACCCCACTCTCTAATCCAGTGTAAAATATCAGGGTGTTCTCCTTCGATAGGTTAAATCCACATTCAGCAATAAATTCTCTAGACTTTAAATCCTCAAAATGTTTGCTATGTTCTAAGGAACTAAACCTAGATGGATCAAAATTCCTACGAGACAAGGATTCTCCTTGACTTTCTCTCTGACACTTTCCAGACATATAAGCAATTATAATATTAGAAAAGCCAAAAAGAATTTCTAAAATTTAAACTCAAACCCTAAACATATGTTAGAAATTTCGATTTTCTTTTTATTCAAATTTTTTTTTTCGAAATAAAATGCAAAAGGGGGAATAACATTCATCTAACAGTCATATCTTGAAAATGTGAAGTAGTTAAGTTTGAGATTTGCCTGAAAAGATGAATGTTCCCTTTTATTTTTTTTTTTTTTGAAATTTTTGATGAAAAATAAAATAAAAGACAAGGAAAGGGAAGAGAAATTACCAAACAAGGGAAGAAGGATTCGTGAAGCACCACACAACCACACCAACTGCAGATACCAAGCAAAGTGAAGGAGGGGGTCATGATAGGAAGGCCAAAAATGGTGAAAAGGGAAGGAAAGTGTATGGATAGTGGGGGAAAGAAGAATAGTGAGAGATGGTGAGCGAAAACTCCCCGAAACTTGGAGGAGAAGGATGCTGCACGGCGGAGATCCACTGATTATAGAGAAAAAAAGGCTGCTAGGGCATCAGAAAGTGGAAAATGAGGGCTGAAAATCAAATTTGACTTATATAGGGACGTGGCGCCTGGGCACCACATTGAAATAACTGCCTATTTTGAAGACAGGGCGCCTTGGGTGCCCGGTGTGGTGCCTAGGTGCGGGCCAACTTAAAACTTGGGCCTCTGGCACCTACACGCTAGCATGACAGCAAACCTAGAAATTGACAGCAGACCTCCCAAAGTAGCCTAAGCAAGTTCAAGCACAGAAAATGAAGATAGTGTTCCACACAAGTTGCAACAAACAGCACAAAATGTAGCAATCAAACACATACTCAATTCAAGCAACATGGGCAACTTACACACATAATTCCTACAAGATTGTTTCATCTAAATTGCACAAATTAAGCAGCACAAACACAGACAAATGGAAGCAACACAGCCACAATAACAACAGCAACACAACACTGAAAAGTAGTAAAAGACTGAAATTAAAAGAGAAAAGTAAGAGACTTGGGTTGCCTCCCAAGAAGTGCTAAGTTTATAGTCTTTAGCTAGACTTTACCCGGTTTCTTCATGGTAGAGTTGAAAGAAGCATGGATGAGCACTTGGATCGACTCTCTTCTCCCAAATAATTCTTAACCGCTGTCCATTGACTTTGAAGCTTACCTCCATTTCTATGTTGGACAGCAGCACCGCTCCGTGAGGAAAGACCTCATTGATTACAAATGGGCCATATCATCTAAACTTTAGTTTTCTTGGGAAGAGCCTCAATCTAGAATTGTACAAAAGCACCAATTGTCCAGGCTCGGAACTCCTAGGAATGATTCACTTGTTGTGCCATTGCTTAGCCTTTTCTTCGTATATCCGTGCACTTTCATAGGCTTGAAGCCTAAATTCATCCAATTCATGAAGTTACAAGATCTGGTTCTCTCCAGCCGCCTTCAAATAAAAGTTGAGAAACTTAGTAGCTCAAAAGGCTTTGTGCTCCAATTCTACAGGTAGATGGCAAGCCTTCCCATACACCAACTGATATGGGGACATCCCAATTGGTGTCTTCAGAGCTATTCGGCAGGCCCATAGTTCATTATCTAACTTCAAAGCCCAATTTTTCCTTGAGGAATTGACTGTTTTCTCCAAAATCCACTTTAATTCTCGATTTGAGACTTCCACTTGGTCGCTTGTTTGCGGATGATAAGGAGTTGCAACTCGATGCTTTACGCCATACTTCCCCAGTAAAGAATCAAGTTTCTTGTTGCAAAAATATGTGCCTTCATCACTAATCAAGGCCTTCGGCACACCAAATCTTGAGAATATGTTCTTTTTGAGAAAGTTCATCACTACATAAGCATCATTGGTTCTAGTTACAGAAGCTTCAATCCACTTTGATACGTAATCAACTGCTACGAGTATGGAGACATTGGAATAGGACGATGGGAAGGGGCCCATAAAATCAATCCCATAAACGTCAAATAACTCCACCTCAAGAATTGAGTTCATAGGCATCTCATGCCTCTTGGAGATGTTTCCCATCCTTTGACATCTTTCACATTACTTTACATACTCATAAACATCTTTGAAAATGGTTGGCCAATATAACCCTGATTGTAATACCTTGGCAGCTGTCCGGTCACCACTAAAATGACCCTCATATCCTGAAGCATGGCAATGCCATAGGATGTCTTTAACCTCTTCTTAAGGTACACATCTTCTCAACAGCCTATCCTTACGTCTTTTCAGCAGTTATGGTTCATCCCAAACATAGAATTTGGCTTCATGAACAAATTTTCTTAATTGTTGTCTATTTAAATCACTTGGGAGAATTTTTGCTGCTTTGAAATTGGCTAGATCAACGTACCATGGCAGTTCTTGGATGGCAAGGAGTCGTCCATCTAGGAATTCTTCCTTGATAAGAAGATGGTCATTATTGTGTCCTTCTTGGGGTTCGATTCGTGATAAATGGTCAGCCACCACATTTTCTACCCCTTTTTTGTCTTTTATCTCCAAATCAAACTCTTGGAGTAAAAGAATCCAGTGAATTAGCTGTGGCTTGGAGTCCTGTTTAGCAAATAAGTACCTAATTGCTGCGTGATCTGTATAAACAACCACCTTAGTTCCAACCAAATAAGAACGAAATTTATCAAATGTATAAACAATAGCCAAAAGTTCTTTTTCAGTGGTGGCATAATTGAGTTGGGTGGCATCAAGAACATGGCTAGCATAATAAATCATATGCAGCAACTTATCCTTTCTCTGTCCTAACACAGCATGAATAGCTATATCACTAGCATCACACATTAATTCAAAAGGGAGATTCCAATCAGGTGGAGTAACTACAGGAGCACTAATCAATTTTTCTTTCAAAGTATTAAAAGCTAACAAGCATGCTTCATAAAAAACAAAAGGCTCATCCTTAACTAGGAGGTTGCACAATGGTTTGGCAATTTTTGAAAAGTTTTTAATAAACCTCCTATAAAATCCAGTATGCCCCAAGAAGCTTTGTACTCTTTTAACATTAATGGGAGGGGGAAGTTTTTCTTTAATTTCAATTTTAGCCCGATCTACTTGTATTCCCTTAGAAGAGATTTTGTGTCCCAACATTATTCCCTCTCTCACCATAAAATGACATTTCTCCCAGTTTAGGACCAAATTGGTTTCCTGGAATCTTTTTAAAACTAAATATAAATTGTGCAAACAATTATCAAAAGAACAACCTACAACTGAAAAATCATCCATAAAGATTTTAATGAAAGTATACACCTTTGGAAAGTAGCCAGAAAATTGCAAAGTTTGAAAGGCATCCTCTGGTATACGAAGACTCCATATGGGCAAATAAAGGTGGTCTTCTCTTGGTCCTGAGGAGCAATTGCTATTTGGTTATATCCAGAATAACTATCCAGAAAGCAATAGTAATCATGGCCTGCTAGCCGCTCCAACATTTGATCAATGAATGGAAGAGGGAAGTGGTTCTTCTGAGTGGCATCATTTAGTCTTCTGTAGTCTATACACACTCTCCATCCAGTCACAGTTCTTGTAGGTATTAACTTATTGTCTTCGTTTGACACAGTTATTGTTCCACTTTTCTTAGTCACTACATGAACTGGGCTAACCCAAGAGCTGTCAGAAATCAGATAAATCACATCGGCATCCAGGAGTTTCACCACTTCGTTCCTCACTACTTCTTTCATTGCGGGATTTAGTCGCCTCTGTGGTTGCACAACCTCCTTATAATTTTCCTCCATGAGGATTTTATGCATGCATATGGAAGGGCTTATTCCCTTCAAATTAGAAATGGACCACCCTATGGCACTTTTGAATTCTTTAAGGACCCTTAACAATTTCTCTTCCTCCAAACTATTCAACTCCGCATTTATAATTATGGGGGAGGAGTTATCTTCATCAAGAAATGCATACTTTAGGTTGGGAGGCAAGGGTTTGAACACCAACTTGGAAGCTTCTACTTTGGATTCCTCTATATGAAGTTCTTCAATCTTAGAGGGAGGAGAGGACACCAAGTATGTCAGAATGGATTCAAGCAAAGCTATGTGTTCAGTGACTTGAGGGTCTTCATCATCCTAAATTGCACTTTTACCTTGCACCAATACCTTCTCAAGAGGGAATTCATTGGAATTTTCCACAAATGTGCTATAGATTATGGAATCAAGCACATTAATTTTAAAACACTTCTCTTTTCCCATAGGATGCTTCATTGCATTAAACACATTGAAGATCACTTCTTCATCACCAACCTTCAAGGTCAATGTTCCATCAGCTACATTGATCAATGCTCTACCGATAGCTAGGAATGGTCTTCCCAAATGAGGGGTATTTCTTCATCTTCGGCCATGTCCAAAACTACGAAGTCCACTGAGAATATAAATTTGTCAACTTTGACCAAGACGTCTTCTACTATCCCATAAGGGTGCCTGATTGAGTGATCAGCTAGTTAGAGAGTCATCATAGTGGGCTTGACTTGCCCTATCCCAAGTTTCTCAAAAAATAAAGTAAGGCATAAGGCTAATGCTTGCCTCCAAATCACATAATGCTTTGCCAAAGGTAACTTCTCCATTAGTACATGGAATAGAGAAACTCCCTGGGTCTTTGAGCTTAGGAGGTAATTTCTTTTGGATTATGGCAATACACTCCTCCGTTAGCATAATTGTTTCATCATCTGGAATCCTTCTCTTCTTGGATAGAAGTTCCTTCATGAACTTCACGTAAGATGGCATTTGCTCAAGGGCCTCAATAAAAGGTATGTTGATGTGAAGTTTCTTAAAAACCTCCAAGAATTTACTAAACTGTTGCTCATCCTTTTGCTTGTGGAGGCGTTGGGAAAATAACGCTTTGAGTGGTGGTATGGAAGGTTTTGCCATACTTATCTTCTTTTTCTACTGTTCATCCCTTACACCCTTTGGAGAAATGTCATGACTTCTCGAGCTTTCACCTTCAACTAGATCCTCATCCTCTTTTTCAATCATCCTCTCTTTTCTGGGACTCAGTTTTATTATCTTCCCACTTCTGGTAGTGATAGCCTTTATATGCTCTTTAAGGTTGACTATTGTATCACTTGGGAGAGAATCTTGAGGTCTATCAGCAAGTTGTCTTGTAATTTAGCCTACTTGAGTCTCCAAATTGCGAATAAGCTTCTTGGTTTCGAAAGCCACTTCTTGTTTCCTCCATGAATGTAGAAGTGTGTTGCATGAAAGAGGTGGTCTGTAAGGTCAACTTCTTTATAGCACTTTCCAATGAAGAGACTTTCTCATTAGACTGAGGTTGAGAGGAAGAGCTCTGATATAACTGTTGTGGCTTGTGAAATGTGTTTTGATTTTGATTCCCCTATGAAAAATTTAGATGATTCCTCTATCCCGGATTGTAAGTTTGAGAATAGGGGTTGTTTTGCCCTTTGTGTTGATTTCCCATATAGTTTACTTGCTTCGAAGAAGAGCTAAACATATTGCCAAGGTAATCTTCATTAGAATGACTACCGAAGCAAAAATCACAGATGATGGTCAGATGGTTGATGGCATTCACTTTTGCTGCATCAAATTTCTTGTTTAGTCTAGCCATTTGTTGGGTGATCAACTTGTTTTGGGCCAAGAGAGCATCCAGAGTTCTCACTTCCAACATTCTCATAGTTTTCTTCATCAATGTCCTCTCCCCATGGCATTGATAATCATTACAAGCCATAGTAGCATATAAATCCATTGCTTGTTTGGGAATTTTGTGATTTAGAGCTCCCCCAGCTGCTGCATCTACTACTGTTCTTGTTTGACAGAGCAGTCCATCATAGAAACTCTAAGCTTGAATCCAAAGCTCAAATGAGTAGTGGGGGTATTTCTTCATGATTGCATTGTACCTCTCCCAGGCTTCACTTAAGGATTCGTTCTCTTGTTGCCTGAAAGTGGTGATCTCTTCTTTGATATTCGAAGATCTAGATAAAGGGGGGAAATACCTAGTGAGAAATTTTTGAATCAAATCAACCCAAGTTGTAACACTTCCCTTTGGCAAGGACTCTAACCAAATAAGTGCCTTATCCTTCAAGAAAAACAGAAAACACCGGAGTCTGATCGCTTTTTCAGGTACCTCATTTAACTTTATGGTATCACAGATTTACAGGAAGTGTGAGATATGTGAGTTGGAGTCTTCAAAGGGATGCCTACTATACTGATTGCTTTGAATCAATTGAAAAAGCGCTAGGTTTAGCTGAAAGTTAGTAGCTTCCACTGGTGGTTGCGTGATACTAGCACCACATCCCTCCACAGTTGGGATGTTATAGTCCATAAGGGTTCTTGCAGGAGGGGGAACTGGTGCATTCTGTCGAGGATTAGGATTGTGTTTAGCCATTGGTGTAGTTTGAGCCTGTCAAGCTTTTCTACCTTCTCTGGTTCGCCTTCGATGTGTGCGAGCTGACCTTTCATTTTCGGGTCAAATTCTAATGAACTTGGGTCGATGGTACCTCGCATAAACCGAAGATTCGTGTAAGCTAAAGAATATAAACAAAAACAAAAGTATGAACAAGTATAAAGGTATGATTTGAAGTATAACTATGAAAAGAAAAATTAAGGTCCAAACTACAACCTTACTGGCTACTCTTAATATTGTTAACACTGTCAATCCCTGGCAACGGCGCCAAAAACTTAATGCATTGTTTCCCAACAAATTGTATCGGGTTGCACAAGTAGTAAAGTGAGAGAAAAAATTATCGTCTTTAGAGATTGAATTTAACAATTACCAATTTCACTAGCCTAAGTTATATTTGGACAATTGAAAATGTTAAGTAGATTGAGTCTAATTTAACTAAAATAAACTAAATTAGGCCTCGAAGTAGATTAGCACAATGAAAAACTATAAGAGAATAACGCGGGTATAGGGGATTGATTTCACTTAACTCCTAATCCGATTAATTCCTAAACAAACCAATCTTTGAGTCATTAAAGAATACTTCAATACAGTTGCAAATTCCTCTTAATATTGATTAAGTTCACAAAGATATTTGAACCCAATGTCTTGGTGAAACAAATCTTCCTCACTTAATTAATTAGCTAATGTCTTAGTTAAATTAATTGATTCAGAGTTTAAGCTTAAGAACTCATAAAAATCAAGCAATTAAGCTTATCTATGTCTAGACTAACTCGAATTACAGTAGAAATTACAAAGGCAAGTCTATATCAAGCTATATCTAGCATTAATATAAACCCTCGGTTCATTAAAGATGGTAGCTAAGTATCCAAGAATAATAAATAGCAGTAAAGCCTACTCCAATAATCGAAATTACAATTATATTAAAGCATTCAATAACAAAGCTTCATAGAAATTAATTACATCAATCCCTTAACCCTAGAGAATTAGTTACACATGGTAGGAGAAGAGAAAAACATCACAAATATATAAATGAATATGATACAAGAGGAAGGAGATAAAGAAATTAGCATCAAACTTAATGAAGAAGAGGTCTCTCTTCTCCTCCAATTGTGCCCTAGCAGAGCCCTTCCTTCTCTAACCAAAAGATCCATAAAAATTCTTCAGAACTCTAAATTATAGGCTGAGTCACGCGCAAATCAGGATTCGGGTGCCTAGGTGCCACTCAGAAAATAGCTGGAAACAATGCGATTTGGCGCCTAGGTGCCTTATGTGGCGCCTGAGGCACTACCTTCAAGCTCGAGACAGAGAGTTTGGCTGCTGTCTCCTCCAGGCGCCCTGTGTGGAGCCTGAGGTGCTAACCTTAATTCGTCAGGCAGAGTTCAGGGAATGGCGCTTGAGGTGCCATGCATAGTGTCTAGGCGCCAGCATTCGAATTTTGACTTTTCTTTAAGCTTCTTTAGCTCCCCAGCTTGTATCATACTAAAATATACAAATACAAGGAAATACACAAAGATTACACCAAAATGTAGGGAAAAAAGGGATAAAAAGGGAAAGAACAAGGAGAGCTACAAAATATAAATAAAAATGCAAGAACTAAGATAAAGAGTGCAAAAAGGAAAGTAAAATAGGAGCAAGGAAAAGAAAAAGCCCAATAAAACCATAGGAAAATAACCAAAATAAAGGACTTATCAGATATCCTCCTCAACTATCTCCGAAAGAAGCCTTTCTTGGAGATGTATAAGACCTTGCTTTATTGAATTTTCTTTAACATCAGCTAGAAAGCATATGCCATCAAATAGGTTAGCAATTAAATTATATACTGCTCAGGCAATTTTTGTTTTACCTATTCCACCAATGGCACAAATCCCGACCATTTGGACTCCCTTGTTAGACCCAAGATCAAGAAGAGAGATTGCTTGTTGCACTCGAGCCTCAATTCCAACTAGGTAATCAGCAATGTGCAAAGGGCTATGATTAATCCTCTGAGAGACCTCTTTAGCAATCCTTCCTATAAATTGATATTTGTATTCCTGCCTACCCAATTAAAAAGTTTTGAGAAAATTTATACCAAATGCATCAAACCCATATCTAATTATTTTGCTATAACTTAAAAATTCTATCAATTGATCAAATCAATCTAATTATTTTACCACATCTTAAATTCAGAATTCTACCAGATACATCAAATCAATCTGATTATTTTACCACGTCTAAGTTCAGACCAAATGCACTAGATCAGAAACTTGCATAAAATACATCATGATAAGTCCTTTATTTTGGTTATTTTCTCTTAGATTTATTGGGCTTTTTCTTTCCCCTTGGTCCCATTTTACTTTTCTTTTGCACCATTTACCTTAGTTTTAGCTTAGTCTACTTTTATATTGTAGTTTCCTTGTTTTCCTTGTTTTAATTCGTTTTTTCATTTTCTTTTTGATGTATTTTCCTGCCCTTTCTTGTAGGCCTTCATTTCAGTTTGATGCAAGTTGAAGGAATAAAGATCTGCTGTAAATCTGATGGCTGGGGCTCCAGGCACTAGTGCTTAAACTTTTGACTTGGCCTTTATTGCTAGCACCTCAGGCCCCACACAGGGTGCCCCTAGGCATTAGCTCCTCATCTCTCTGTCCAGACTTTAGAAGGTGGTGCCATGGGCGCCAAGTAGGACGCCTGAGGAACCAATCCATGTGTTTCAGTTGTTTTCTGAATGGCGCCCAGGTGCCACCCATAAATAGCAGTTCTGAAGAGAAAAAGGGGATCTTTTGGCTGGAGAAGGAAGGGCTCCGCTAGGGCACATTTGATGAGAAGGGAGACATCTTCTTCACTGAGTTTGATGCTTATTTCTCTCTCCTTCCTCTTGTATCATGTTTAATTATAGATTTGTGATGTTTTTCTTTTCTTCCTCTATGTGTAGCTAAATCTCTAGGGTTTAGGGGATTTATGTAATTGACTTCCTATGAAGTTTTGTTATTGAATACTTTAATATAAATGCAATTTCGATTATTGGAGTAGATTTTACTATTATTAATTACTCTTGAATGCTTAGCTATCATCTTCAATGAACCTAGGGTTTATATTAATGCTAGAAATAGCTTGATATAAATATACATTTGTAATTTCTACAGTAATTCAGGTTAGTCTAGATATAGATAAACTTAATTACGTGATTTTTATAAGTTCTTGAACTTAAACTCTAAATCAATTAATTTTACTAAGACATTAGCTAATTATTTGAGTTAGGAAGATTTGTTTCTCTAAGACATTTGGTTCAAATATCTTTGTGAACTTAATCAACATTAAGAGGAATTTGCAAATATATTGAAGTATTCTCTAATGACTCAAAGATTGATTTGTCTAGAAATTAATCGAATTATGAGTCAAGTGAAATCAATTTTCTATACAAGCTATGTTATCGTGTAATCTTTCGTGTGCTAGCTATAATTTCTTGTTCTTAATTTAGTTTACCTTTAGTTAAATTTAGTCTCAATCTGCTCAACTGTTTTAATTGTCCAAATATAATTTAAACTAATGAAATTAGTAATTGTTAATAGTTTATCCCTTAGGACGATACTCACTCATCATTAAACTACAGTTACGATTCGATACACTTGTCGGAAAAGTCACATCACATCACTTCAAATAAAACATTTCAACACTTGAGATTTTGCAGTGTTCATGCTTCCTAGCCTCTATTTGATATATCTGATGCTAACTATCAAATAAACTATACCCAATAAATTCCACATAACAAAATAATTAGATGCCACATTTTCAATTTTGTTCTTCAATGACATGCAAACACTAACAAAATCTGTTCCGTTTTTGACTTATATGAACAAATGACGAATACTTACATCAGACACGGTACAATACTTTAACACCTCAATTTTTGTTTAGCTGAATCATAATTCATGTGAATCTTTGATGGTCCTTAATTAGCCCTTCTTAGATATTATTATGACATTAACTGTCAAGTAAGCACGCAAAATATGTAAAGCAAAAGAAAGGTGTGTTAATCAAATAACCGGGTTTAAAGGGGAAACCGAAGAGATTAGCAGCATCATGCAGAGCCAGCCTCCATTTTTGCACCTTCTCCTTGTCGTTCTTGAATCTTTTCTTGTGCTTGGCAAAAGCTTTTCTGTAATTTTCTCTCTGATGACGCACTTCTAACGGATCCACGCCATAGAAAACAAGCAAAACCAATCTACCCTTTTCCTTTATGCACTCAAGGATGTTAACAAGCTCATCTAAGCAAAATGCGGAGGAAGCATAGTTACTGGAGAAAATAGTGATCGCAATTCTAGATTCTTCGATTGCTTTTAGAAGCGCCGGGGTTATCTCTTCTCCTCTTCTTAGCCCCTCGTCATCTATGAAGGCGTGACTACCCTTTCGATCCAGAGCTTCGTAGAGGTTTCTGGTAAAATCAAAGCGGGTATCCTCACCTCTAAAATTAATAAACACATCGTAAGTCCATTGATAGGTGAAGGAAGAGGAAAAAGGTGATTGCTTTGCAATTTTAGTCGTCAATTTGGCATGGAAGATGAGCAAGAAACATAGGAGCACTTCAGAGTTCCGCGATTTGGGTGGTGGAAAGAAAAGCGAGGATTGACTTGGACCAAAGTCGTTGATATATGTGTAAATCACTAAACTGTAATGTAATATGGGATGCACGGCGTCACTAACTTCGAACCCAAGTCATCGGCAAGCTTACTTTATTTCAAAAAAAAAAATCAAATTTTAGTTCCTTATTCTTAAAAAATGGCTTCAATAAAAAATGAAGCAGCGTTTATTTTTCTTCATTTTTTTACCTTTTGTAATATTTAATTTTATTGTACTTCATTTTTTATTATAATTCAGGATTAATTTATGAACCCATTAAATTCAAAAAAAAAATTCATGACTCATTAATAAATATCAAATGTAAAATTGAATTGTGCTGTAAGAATCCAATTTTGTAAGAGATTTTGTAATTTTAAGAAATACTGACACTGCGCTTGTTAATGAGAATCCTTCTAATATTTTAAATATTTTTAGTATTAAAAAATATTATATAATGAACTTATTAAGTATTGAACTTGGAAATTTTGAATTTATAAAAATATTTAGTTGATTAATTTGTCTATTTTCATGAAGAATATATAAACAAGACAACTCAATATAATTTATGGGAGTGTATATATATATATATAATTTATGGGAGTGTATATTTGACTATTGGATGAATTATTGCAAATCATTTGGTAAGGTAGGATTTTGCAACGAAGTTACAAGGCAATTTGCATAGAAAGAAATTAACCAATTTGAAAACCTATGATCCAAAAGGTAGCTCTTCTATTAGCTTAATTATAATTCTAGATTTGAACTTTTTAAAAGGTAGTTCTTCTCCTCTAAACTATTTCAAAAAGTAAAAACGTGACGTATAATTTAATAATAACATTTACTTAATTAAAAATTATATAATTTGTTATATGATACATTATATTATAATTTAAGAAGACTATATATAGTTTAACCGTGTCAAAAAGACAGTACTTAATTCTTTGGAGAAATTGCAAGGAGCCGACCGAGTAAATGTGACAGTAACAGTAGGTAGACGCCATTTTCCTCATAGAATAAGGTCACCTCTCTCAGATGCATCCATATACAGTACAAATCACACCTTCTTCTGTGTACAAGAAAATCAGAGGGAAAATTCTCAGTCAATCAAGGAAGCATTGGAACTATACAAAGAAACATCGTCAATAATGATGAAGCACTGATCTAAAGAATATATATATATATATATATATATGTCCATAGCTAGTTTCGCAAGGAGACAACATTCTCAGTTTTCAAAGGTAAGCAATGGATGGAATCATATAAGTCGAATAATTTGATTCCCAATGTGAATTTCTGTGATGGGTTACTCTCAAATTGTATTTTTTTCAATATATATATATATATATATATATTTTGGCGTATAGAAGAAACTTCTTCAATTGCAGAGTAAGGTACTGAGCCATGGAAATGTTTTGAAGTATGAAACTCTTCATTGGGGAGGCAGTTAGGATAGCTTTGATTAGCTGGTTTTCTTTGCATCTTGCTCTCTCTTGAGAAATCACAGGTCGTTCCAATGCTTAATTTTAGTAGTTTTTGTGTCTATATAGAGTATTGTATTTACTTATTTATTTTTAGAGAAAATTATAAATTTGATCATTGATCAATTATAAGTGTCTCAATTTAGTCTCTAAAAAATTAAATATTTAATTTCAATTTAGTCTTCAATATATTGTATTTGCTTTAATTTCATTTCTCAATTTGTCAAAATGATTTTTGAAGAACAAAAAAATTTGATAAGGAATAAATTGAGATAAATGTAATATTTTAGTAATTGAATTGAGATCTTTCAAAAATTAAATTGAAACAACTATAATGTTTTAGAGATTAAATCACTAATTCACTCTATTTTTTACTGAATAACTTTAAAAAAAAAAGAAAGAAAAAAAAAAAGAGATGTAATTGAGGATTGATCACTTAAGTAGTTTGGTTTTAACATAGGTTGAGTCATTGAGATGATTGGATATTTGCCTTATTTCCCCTAAAAATGTCCAAGACAGCTGTTGGATCAGGGTTTTCTCCTAGGAACATGACCAAGTTCCTATGGCAGTGGATAGCCCAACATGACAAAATGAACTCCACGACCACATCATTTCTAATGGTTTTATGGACACTTGCCATGTTCCATAAGTCTTGGAACAAATCTCTTATAGAAGTGTTATGCAACCTATCTGCACTAATTCCAATATAGAAGCCAGCCAGACAGCTTGGGATAAGTGGCAATGATTGAAGATATGGTCTATACTTTCTTCCTCTTTGCAACCAAAGGAACATAAGTCTATAACCTTGAAGCCTCTATTCTTTGCTGGTTAGGACGGAGGCCCAAATGACTTCCAAGCTCATACATAATGTCCTTTATATTGCTACATGTCTCCAGATCATCCTTGAAAAAAAGTAGTAAGTCATCAGTGTCAAGTGAAGGATTTATCTTGAGGGCATCTTTGTTCACCCTTTTTTTCCCTTAACTTCCTTCAGGCTTTGCACCTTCAGCAACCTTAGAGATAGAGCATTGGCATAAAGTATAAACATTTAGAAGATGAGGGATTTTCCTATCTGAGTCCAGCCTGCGAAGTGAAGGGGGTGGACTTCTAGACATTTACATTAAGTCTAAAAATGGATCTCCTAGTACAGTCCATCTGAGAGCTTCTGCCATAAAGGTGGAAATCCCATAGCCCTGAGGACCTCCCTAAAAAAGGACCAGAAAAGATTTTCATAAGCCTTGTTAAGCCACCTAAAACTTTATGGTGTGGTGTATTAGTTCTCCAGCCACTGAGATGTTGTCTGGTATCACCTTGCCCTTGACAAAGGCATTTTGGTGGGGGGGGTAATGAGGTCTAGCCTTATTTCTCTCAATATGTTGGTCAGTCTTGGAAATTACTTTATAAACCAAGCGCTATCTATCTTTGGAATAAGGACAATATTGTTAGGTTGTGCTAACTTCCCTGCTAGATTCCTCTTTTTAGATAGGAGACCATTCTTGAGAGATCTGTGACCACAACATCCCAGAATTCTGGTAATAAGTGCAAGGTTACCATTAGGGTCTAGTGCTTTAGCTCTATCCATCTAAAAAAAGGGTTGTTTCAATCTTAAAAGCAGTGAATGGCTTGTTCAAGAACTCCATGCTACGATGTTAGTTGAGGCAAGTTTATATGTTATAGGAGAAATTCTATTTGGGAGGGAGTAGTTGGGCTACTGTCTTTATTTAGATTCTAGAAATATGAGAGGCCGAGCTATTCAATGACTTCTGGTTTGTCTATCCAGTTCCCCCATCATCCTGAATTATATGGATTCCATTAGTTCTCCTCCTCTAGTTTACCACTGCATTGAAGTATCTTGTGTTTCGGTCCCCATTTGTTTGCCATAATTGCTCCGCTCTTTGTGCCCACGGAATTTGCTTATAGCCTAGGAGGAATTCTAGTCTCTTTGTTAAGACCTGAGCTTGGTGAACATGGTTAGTAAATATTTATTTGTCTATATGTGGAAGTGAAGCTTGTATGTTTGTAGTTCCTCCTCTATTTGTTTAATCTGAGTGTTATTTCCAAACCTCTTCTTATTCCATCTTATTAAGCCCTTTATTATGTTGTTGATTCTCAAAGTGAATTGGTGAGCTAGGGATCCTGCCACCGGAATCTACTAGTTCTTTTTCACGATATCAAAGTAATAAGGATCTTGAAGACACATGGCCTCAAAATTAAAATACCTCTTATGATTAGTCCTTTGAATATATGTTCTCAAAACAATGGGAGCATGATTTGAAGCACCTATGGGGGAGAATCTGTATAGAACTTCTTGGATAAAGCTACAGCCAACCTATTTTGCATTACTAGAGCTTCATCCTTCTTGTTATTTGTCCAAGTATGCCAACACCCCATTGTTTCTATTTCCAACAACAACAACAACAACAACAAAGCCTTATCCCACTAGGTGGGGTCGGCTACATGGATCACACGACGCCATTGAGCTCTTTCAATGACTAACTCTTTAGGGATCTCATTTACCAGAAGATTCCACTCAATAACTTCTTTAAGTGTCCTTCTTGGTCTTCCTCGACCTTTTTTCACAGGGCTCCAAACCATCTGCTCAACTCTCCTTACTGGCGCTTCTAATGGTCTTTTTTGAACATGTCCAAACCACCTTAAATGGTTTTCAGTCATTTTTTCCTTAATAGGTGCCACTCCAACTCTCCCTCGTATACGATCATTACGGATCATATCTCTTCTTGTATGACCACACATCTAACGCAACATCCTCATCTCCGCTACTCCAATTTTATGCTCTTGTTGTCCTTTCATCGCCTAACATTCACTCCCATATAAAATCGCAGGTCTTATAGCAGTACGATAAAACTTTCCTTTTAACTTATCAGATACTTTCCTATCACAAACAACTTCTGATGTCATTCTCTACTTTAACCACCCAGCTTGTATCCTATGTGTCACATCTCCAATAATTTCACTGTCATCTTATATAACAAATCCCAGATATCTAAACTTTGACACTTGTGATACAACATTATCTCCAATTTTAACTTCCAACTCGTTTCTAGCTTGTCGCTTGTTAAACTTACAATGCATATACTCTGTCTTACTCCTGCGCAGACGAAAACCCTTCGATTCCAAAGTAGCTCTCCATAACTCAAGTTTAACATTAATCTCTTCCCTTGACTCTGCTATGAGAACAACATCATCAGCAAAAAGCATGCATTAGGAATTTCTTCTTGAATATGTTTTGTCAGAACATCTAAAACCAAGTCAAACAAATAAGGGCTTAACAATGATTCCTGATGTAGGCCAATCTTAATAGAGAAGTCTCTAGTCTCCCCTCCAGACGTTCTCACACTAGTTGTAGTCCCCTCATACATATCTTTTAAAACTCTGATATACGTAACTCATACATCTTTCTGTTCCAAGGCTTTCTAGAGCACCTCTCTTGGTACTCGATCATAAGCTTTTTCCAAATCAATAAATGCTATATGCAAGTCTTTTTATTTGCTCCGATACCTTTCCATCAACTCTCTTAGAAGATAAATAGCTTCCATAGTTGATCGCCCTGGTATAAATCCAAATTGATTTTCCGAGATACTCGTCTCCATTCTTAACCTACGTTCAATCACTCTTTCCCATAATTTTAGAGTGTGACTCATAAGCTTAATCCCTCGATAGTTTGCACAGTTCTGGATGTCTCCTTTGTTTTTGTATATAGGCACTAAAGTGCTTCTTCTCCATTCTTTCGGCATTTTCTTGGACCTTAAAATCTCATTAAAGAGCTTAGTTAGCCAGATAGTACCCTCCTCCCCTAAACACTTCCAAACTTCAATAGGAATACCATCAGGACCAACGGCTTTACCATTATCCATTCTTCTAAGAGCTTCCTTGACCTCATCAACCTTAATCCTGCGATAATATGCCAAATTTTGTTCTCTCTCCAATGTTGTTAAATCTTCTATATTACAGGTTGACCCTGCTCCGTCATTAAAGAGTTTGTGAAAGTAACATTGCCATCTATTTTTAATATCTCCATCTGCAACCAGAACTTTTCCTTCTTCATCCTTAACACATCTTACTTGATCCAAATCTCTAGATTTCCTTTCTCTAGTCTTCGCAATCTTATAAATCTTTTGTTCCCATTTTTTCATTCCTAAGTCCTTGTAAAACTCTTCAAACGCTTTAGATCGTGCTTCACTTACTGCTTTTTTAGCCTTCCGACACCTTTCCCAATTTTCTGAGTTATTGCATAGATGGATAGCTTTAAAGTAATCTTTTTTAAATTTGATCTTCTCTTGAACGGTCACATTCCACCACCACGATTCCTTATCTCTTTGTCCAAAACCTTTAGATTCTCCTAAGAGTGCTTTAGCTATCTTTCTAACCCTGTTGGCCATCTCCTCCTACATGTTGTTAGCATTTTCTCGTAACTCCCAAGACCCTTCCTCCAACAGTCTTCTCTTGAAAGTCTATAGATTCTCCCCCTTTAGCTGCCACCACTTTGTCCTAGGGTTCATCACCTATCGATGCTTTTGTATCCGACCCTTAATAATCATATCAAGGACCGAGACCTTATGTTGAGTTGCCACGGCTTCCCCAGGAATAACTTTACAATCTTGACAGATTTTCCTATTTGGATTCCTTACCAAAAAGAAGTTAATCTGTGACCTTGAAGCTCCACTCTTGTATGTGATTAAATGCTCTTCTCGCTTCTTGAAGCAGGTGTTGACAACCTTAAAATTATAAGCCATTGAGAAATCGAGTATAGACTGTCCTTCCTTGTTAAGCTCCCCAAAACCAAAGCCACCATGAACCCTCTCATATTGTCCTGCTTCTTTCCCAACGTGGCCATTAAGGTCCCCTCCGATGAAAATCTTCTCTTCTAAGGGTATGCTTCTAACCAATCCCTCCAAATCTTCCCAAAACTTTTCCTTAAGATATGCATCCGCCCCTACTTGGGTGCATAGGCACTAATGATATGGATAGTATCTCTTAAAACAATCATTCTTAAGCATAAAATCCTATCCCCAATCCTTTTTACCTCCACCACACTTGGCGTCCATTCCTTGTCAACCATGATACCAACACCATTCTTTGTCCTTACTTTTCCCGTGTACTAGAACTTGAAGCCTGAACCGTCAAACCTCTTAGCCTTTGCTCCAACCCATTTAGTCTCTTGAAGGTACAAGATGTTAACTTTCCTCCTCTTCATAATGTCTACAACCTCCATGGATTTCCCTATCATAGTCCCAATATTCCATGTACCAATCCTGATTTTGCTCTCCTGGGTTAGCTTCTTTACCCTCAACCTTCCAGGAACATGCCCTTGTGACACTACATTCGATCGACGAAGCAGTGGCTCTAACTCATTTGACACTGTACTCGAGCCATACAGCACGTTGCTTCCAGGCAACGACCTAGTATTAGTAGACCCTTGCTCATTTAACACTACATCCGGGTGCCGATGCAGCGATTCTAGCTCACTTGTCACTGTACTCGAGCCATACAGTGCGTTGCTTCTGGGCAACGTCCTAGTATTAGCATAATGTATCGTTGATCCATTCATAAGAGATTCGACAAAGTTTTACGTTGGCTGTCGAGAGCCTAACACAACCCTCTTCCTTTACCCGGGCTTGGGACCGGCTATAAAACATAGGCGGAGTTCCATTGTTTCTATTTCCAGTAGACCTAATTCATTGACCGTTAATTATTAGGACGTCAACTTCTTTCAAGGAAGGGGAAAATGCTAAGTTTGTCCTTGGGGTCCTTTACCTGATTAATATCATAAAATATTAGCCACAATATGTCAATACGCAAGTTTTGTATGAAGTTCTATAATCATTCTCTATCTCCTATTCTGGGCAGCCATATACTGTAGTGCGCATGAATTTGGTTCCATTTTAAATTTTTGCTGAGCCATGAATCTAGTTTTGTGAGGCATATCAGATGGAAAAGTCTATATTATTATCCCATAACAAAAGTAATCTGCCACTCCTCCCTACAGGTTCGATACAAAAGTAAAAAAGGGTTGCCCCTTTTTCTACAAAGATTCTCAACTTTCTCTACACCTAGGCCCCTGGAGGAAGAACATGTTTAGTTTACATGACTATAGTACCGCTAAATTTTGTATGTGTGGGGTAATGTTTTTCCATGTGTAGATTAGATTAAGTGTGTCTAGAGGGACCAAACTGAAAGAAATTAAAAGTTGGTGGTTAATTATGAAAAATTGTATTCTTGTGTGTACCATGATGATATATGATGATTTTGGTAACTTCTTAATTATTTGATGCATAAACATATATGGTGAGAAAATTTCATTTCAGTCTCTTCTCTCCATATATGATCCTTCCTCCCACACTTGGAATTTTTCATACACCATTTCCACACCTCCTCCTCCCTTCCTTCCATCACTCAACCTTCACAACTCTAATCCCTTCACCTTTTCGGAAGATCTCCTCCACGTTGGAAACATTATTCAAGGTAAGAATCATCCCTTCTCCTCCATTTTCCTTGTGAAACTCATATCTTGCAATCTCTAGAGCTAGAGAGTGTGGGACTTAATTTTTGCCTATGGAATGGGTTAAAAAAGTTAATTTTTGCCTATGGAATGGATTAAAAAAAGTTCTCGAGTTCTCCTGAGATGAGTTTAGGCTTAATTATATTAAAATTCAGGAGAGAGCTCATGAACCCTAGCTTGGTAGAATTTGGAGATTTTGTGTTTATGACTAATTGATCATTTGTGGCTTGTTTTTCATGTTAGATGATATTTATTAGTATTTCTATGGTTGTTGGGAACATTTATGATGTTTTATTGATTTATTTATTGAGTTGGGTGAGTGGGTGAAGATTTTGAATTGAGGAAGAAGGAGGTTCATGCATGGAGGCTAGCGCCCTAAGCACTAGCCAACCAGAGAGTATAAGGTCAAAGTCAAAGTAATGGGTGTAGCATGCCATGGCACATGTTCTTGTTTCCCCTCAACCTCCCTAGGTGAGATGAAGTTTGTGCGTCTATATAGATGATCTTCAATCCCATAGCATATAGGACAAAATGTACTCTTTATGGGATAAGACCAATGTCATACTGAAAGGTTTTTCGAATGTGTTCGGAGTTGTGCATCGAGTGCTATAGTGGTCTGTGTATCATTCAAGTCAGAAAAGTCTTCGTAATGGCCAGTTATACTGCATTACATATTCTAAACAAAAGTTTTGATAAGTGAACCGATCATTAAAATTAAAAATGGTCGAACGGTAATAATTAAAAAAATAATAAAATTAAATATATACTTAAAAATAATAAAACAATTATATAATTATATATCAATATATCATAATTTATACACATAAAAATATAAAATTAATTAAAAATAATATTTAATATTCAATTACACAAAAAATGTTTTAACAAGATAATATAAATAAATGTTTATAAGTAACAACAAAAATAAATCAACTAATAAAAAAATTATTATTTATCAATCATTACTTCATCAAATGACTATATAAGTTATTAGTCTTGAATTTCTTCAACACTTAATTATAAAATAAAAAAGCAAAGTGACCCAAAAAAAAAGCAAGAACCGATCAGACCTTTAACCCTGTTGATTTGGCCATTCAACCAATTTTCGCCCGATTCAAACACTTTTCGATTTGTAGGAGTCACCTTCATCAATTTGAAGAATGGCCCCCATCATTAGGGGATAATGAACTAGAATTCTCACCCTCAATCTCATGAAGCGTATGTTTCTAAGGGTGATCAGGGCCCAGTCCATCAATGACTAGAACTATCAAAATAGGTCAAGTTGCGTTGGCCTTTTTTTGAATGGGCTAACATGACAGGCCAAAGAGACTAGTTTGCACCTCTTTTTTTTATTTTTTCTTTTTATTTAAACAAAAACTAATAAAAAATAGTTCATTTTCTTTTTAAAAAAAAGAAAAAAATATGAATTTAGAGATTTGAAATTAAAAAAAACTAAAAATAAAATCATTATTATTTTTTGAATTACTCTTTATCTTTTTGCTTTAATATTATCTTTTTTTATTAATTAATAATTAAGATCAAATGATTATACAAATTTAATATGAAACAATCTTTGTTAGGCCGATTTGGCAAGTGCACCAATCGTACAAGTAATACAGAGTGAGTAGAGTATCGTTCCCACGAGGATTGAGGTACCAAGTACCCGTGAAGCTAAAGTTAAATGCTATCTAGACGAATCATTGAACGAAAATATAAATCTAATGTTACAAAATAAACTAAACTCTATCTAAAACCTAAAACTAAGCTACTCCTAATGACAGTAACCTAGGATTGATGGGATTGACTTCATTTAATTCTTAATCCGACTAATTCATAGACAAATGAGTCTTTGAGTTGTTAAAACTGATTCAATCAAATTGCAAATCCTTTTGGAGTTGGTCAAGCTCTCACAAGTGTTTGAACCCAATCCCTTGGAGAAACAAACCTACCTATACCCAATGATTGTTTAATTCCTTAATCCAATCATTCAAGTAGGTGATTAAGTTTAGGAACTCATAAAAACCACATAAATAAGATTATCCATCCCTAGATTAATCCGATTTATGGTGGAAGTTACAATGGGCTAGTTAATACCTAGCTATCCCTAGCATAGATAAAAACCCCCAAACTCATAAAAGTGGTGATCAATCATTTTTAGAGCAATTCAATCCGGTAAATCCACTCCAACAAAATACGAAATGCAATTGAGAAGAATCATTCAATAACAAAACCTCATAAGAAATTAAATTACATCAACCACCAAGCCCATCATTCTTCATAGATTCCATTATCATCCTATTACTCTTGCTTTTACCACTTGTACATGCTAGTCTAGGGCACGAATATTCCTAGAAGGATTTTCCCAAACCTCAACTAAGATAAAACCTAACTCTCCATAATTCCTTATGTGAAAATCAAGTTCATTAAATGACCAAACCCTAATTTGACTATATGAGGCTAATAACTATATTCCTATGATATTAGCAAATCAATCTCCTCTCCTTTAAGGTTCAAGAACTCATACAACTTACTCATTTGGTCTTGTTTCTACCTCCCCTTCCCAAGTTTGGTAAAAACACCCAATCATCCCAATAAATGGCCAATTTAAAGGAAAGCATTAAGATTGGAATAAATAAACATGCATTAACCAAGCAATAACTACAAGAGTTCGAGAAATTACACAAAACCTAATCTAAAATCGAACTCATAACAACCCTTGAGTTACATACTACCTACCACTACATAATACAAGAAAATAAAACATGAAAAGAGAAGAAAATGAAGAGGAAAGAGAAGAGATGGGGGAAAGAAGACCAATCCATGGAAGGAAGGCTCTTCTCCCCCCTAACCAGCTCTGTAGAGTAAACCCTAGCCGCCTCCAAGCTCCCCAAAATCTCCCAAGTCCAAGATTAGGTTAAAATGCTCAAAAAGGAGAATTTATGCTACTGGTCCGAAGTCTGGCGCCTGGGCGCCAAGGCTGCAGCATCAAATGGCCAGTTCAGGGGTTGGGCGCTTGGGCGCCACGTCTGGCGCCTGGGCGCCAACTGGGCAGAGAGCCCTGGTTCTTCACATGCCTGGCGCCCAGGCGCCAGGCCACTGGAATGACATGCTTTCTCTTGTTTCCTCCCCACAAATGCACCTACAGAAAACAATAAATAAAATAAATTAAAAAGGCAATAAAAGGTGCAGAAAAACAAGAAAATACGAACACTAACAAGCACACGGAAATTGTACGAAAACAAAGATAACAAGTGCAAAAGGAAAGCAAACATGGCTATAAGAGGACCGAAAATCCCAAATATGGTGACATTATATAGTGACTTTCTAGGACTTATCAATCTTCAAATAATGTTTCTTTCTCCATTTAAATTATTTAATTTAACATATATTATTAATAT
Organism: Biancaea sappan; assembly: GCA_037074585.1. Lineage (NCBI taxonomy): Eukaryota > Viridiplantae > Streptophyta > Magnoliopsida > Fabales > Fabaceae > Biancaea > Biancaea sappan. Next base: position 28,218,951 of record CM073501.1, on the reverse strand, counting down.
TTAATATATATATATATATATATATATATATATATATATAAAATTTAAACCTGCTTAACTCGTGGATTGGATAGGCCGGCCAATTCAGCCCAATCCTAAATGAAACAGGCTAAATATGCTCTAACTCGTTGTGTTAAGCTCGTTTTAATAGCTCTATTGATGACTATCCCTACCATTATAGAAATTCTTCTCACCACTCTGGGATTTGATACCCTAGTGGGAGTTCCCATATCTACACCCACACAAAAATTTCGGTTATCGTAGTTCAATGCAACAATATGTTTGGTTCCCATAGAGAGAAAGTGAGAAGGGCTCCATGCATAAACCAAGGCGTCACAATCAAAATTACAACAATTTTAACAAATTTTAAGCAACAATTTTTAGCATTTGCAATGAATTTTATAAATCTTTACAATGCTTTAAAATGTCGCTTTTTATAATGCCTTTTAGTATGCCATCATTTTTGGATGCAGATCAACGCCAACTCATTTTATTAAGGAGACCAATAATAAAAGAGATCAAAGGAATCAAATAAGATTTCACAAAGTCAATCCCAATAGTTGGGCATGAAATAATTAATATGAGAAGCATGCAAACGTCACAACACAAATTATGTATGAAGACATTATTAAAATAGGGAAAAAGAAAAAGGAACAAGTTGGATTTGTAATAGTTTCTAACCAGTGCTAAGTGTAACTCCTTTTTATTAGAAGGAATAGACATATATATCCCCCAACTCCCATTCTCTGACCTTGCATAAAATATGAAAGATGGCTACTGACATAATCTATTCTCAAGCTGTCTTCAAGTGGTTCTTTACTGCCACTAAGTTCATCAACCCCTGCAAATTTAATTTGTGAAAATCAATGTTACAAGACTCGTAAAGTCAAACAATATGTATATATACACACACATGAAACTGATAGAACCCAGAAAATAACACTCAAATATTACTGTAATATTTAAAGAAATAAGCAGGATACAAAGAACACTGCCCCCAAGAGCTACTGAAATGGACTGAAATATTTTGTAACTAATAAAGGATTACAAACTGAAATAGACTGAAATATTTTGTAACCAATCAAGGATTACAATGAATCTTCCCCATGGAGCCTACAGCTTCTACAGAAAACCTACCACGGAATCCTGTCCACAGCACTACACTGTTAAAACATTCTTTCTGCCTGCTTCGCTCACACTCTCACTCCCCAATTTATAACCAACTCTAACCCACTACCTTTCCTAAATTACCCCTCTAACAAACTCACATAATCACGCATTACACACATTGTATTTCCCTACTAGGTACCTATTAGAAACCATAGGATTTTTTAATCACCAACATTACCATTCTCTGTTATATAAAAACCCTGTCTATTAAAAGGTAAAACTTCAATATCAGCTCCATTGCTAGCTTCACTCCCTTCTTTGATAATCTCCCAAAGCATGTTAATCTGACCTAAAAGGAAAAGCACAATTGCATAGTTTCCAACAATTCTATCATAATTAATTTCATGACAGGTGCATCCTTCAAGTATGTTTAAATTTAAAACTATGCATATGTTCAAATGATGTGTCAAACTCCAGGTAAATGCAAAACCCAAGGCGTACTTTCAATTACCTTTTGCTATAGATCAAAGCATGTTAGTTTGTAAGGACACCAGAATTGGATTTGAACAAACTCAAGTTTTAGGACATGATATTAGCCGTGGAAATTCAATTAGAACTCCTGACTCTAAATTGATCTTTCCAAGCAAAAGTCTGATGCAGATTTCCAGTAAAAAGGGGGAGACTTGAACTGAATCAATACATTAAAGTTCACATACCAAAGGATTTTCCCATACATTTTCATATTTCAAAACACCAGCTAATAAGAGTGGAAGTATATGCTAATTACAACAAAACTAGAAGCAATACAAGTCATAGGCAAAGAACATTCCAAAACTCCATAGCGTCTCAAATGAAATGCATACCATTTGAAGAGAAGAGTTTTCAATCATGAAAGAGAGAAGCTAAACCAAACATAAGAGATTACCTAAAATCCTAAAATCTATTATGCTAGATATTTTTCATATATGAAGAAGCACATCCAAAATTAACATGAACCAGATTCAATGCTGAGACAACTTAAGAGAGGCACTTAATATTTTATCATTGTAAGCCAAGTCAACAATAATGTTAGTAGCAAAAGTACTATTCAAGCCCTTAAACTTTGATTCATGATTCAATTATAACCCAAAACTTTATTTTGTTTCAATTATAATTAATGTTTCTAATTAGTTTCAATTATGCCTCTAAACCTAATGTCATCCAAATCTTTAACGACAACCGCTAATATGACATTTTATCTTGCACATATTAACACCAAATCATCTAGTCTAAATATACCATGTTAGATACCAACTTAAAATGACTAATATAACCATTTCCCTTCACACCTCACCCTTGTCCTGTGTCATCAATGAAGGTTCATACGATCATTTTAAGTTGTTATATGATCGTCTAGGATAGATGATTTGGCATTGATGTGTCCAAAATGAGATGCCACATTAGCTTTTGCAGTTAAATATTTGAACGGCATTAGGCTCAAGGGCATAATCAAAACTAATTAGAAACATATAGATGATAACTAACACAAAACGAAGTCCTAGATTATAATTGAAACATAGATCAAAATTCAGGAGCATAAATAATACTTTTTGGCCTATTAATGTTGTGTTAGTATTTGACTCCTTAAATCTCGGAGCTCTCTCTGGCTATTTTGTTAGTGGACCCTCCTCCAGCTCCAAAGTGTATGTATACTTTTCCAAGAATAGTAAATAAGAGAACAATAACTACCAAAACTGTTAAGAGAACAATAGCTACTTTTCCAAAGTGTGAAATCTAATAGATATACTTCAAAATTTTAAAGAACAACAATTCATAGCTGGCTATGAATTATAAAGCTACTTTTGGAGGACGATATTACTGTCACTTAATTATCTTTCATGTCTCAACCATGCTTGTGGAGAGTGCTCAGTGACAAACTATACTTGTGTTTGGTGTGGTAGGTCTATACCGTGCATCAGTAGATTTGGTCTAGTGAGAATGGAAAAGAAGCTCATTAGAAAGTTTATTGACAACCATAAAGAAGTGTCCAGATGAATAAATTTTGTTATATAATCACCTCTAGCTATGTAAATAAAACAACATAGAAGAATCATTAAATATTTTAAAAGTATACATCACGATTAGAACTACTCTCACGTACAGAAGAAAATGAAAGTACCAAATATACTTCAACAGAGGACACTTATCCTGCTTTAAAATTTTTCTTAATCCAGCCCCTTTTTTTAATTTTTTGTGACATAATCCAGCACTAAGATATGATGAAAGCACAACAGAGAAATACTGCCATTTCTGATATTTACTGTTTACCTTCCACTCTTGGTTGCTTTGTTTTCCATATGCATTGGTTATTCGAGCTTCAAGGCAAGGTGCATCGCAGTAAGTAGATGACTACTAGGAAGGGACCAACGGGCAAGAATCAAGTGCAAGACAAATGGTCAACGCAATTAAATTTTACCAAATGAGCCAACTCATTATTGTCATGGATAGATCTTTCTGCTTCTTCATTTGAATCAATTTCCAAGCTCAAGGTGGTTATGGACTCACAAAAACAAGGATGAGTCCTCTAAGTTGTTTAAGAAATCGACAATGCCAATTTCGGAGAGATAAAGAGGATGTATTAGAATCTATTTGTGTGGCGGACCCCCTAATGTGTGTGGATCCCACACATATTTCTCTTTGAAATTGACACTCAACTTTTTGAGAAATTTAGAAGATTCAAATAAAAAAGGAACTCCATACAGTTTCTTTTTCAGCATTTTCATCTCTTGTATCCATTCTTTCAAGGCTCAGACAAAAGGGATATACCTACTTTGCTGATGACTCTGAAATCAATGTGGGGAAACTGGGCTCTACGCAGGATAAACCCAACAGAAGAATTGGGATGTGTGGAAGATCCTTCCAAGAAGTTAGAGGCAGATTCCTGTTAGAATATCCTCAAATCTCTCCTACAATCTCGGTGATATTTTGAGTGATTTGGGTTGATTACATTTTTATTAGTCTTTATTTTATAGTCGTTGCCTTGATTGTATAGCTGTTACACATATTTGTTTATTCCTTTTTCAGGATCATTACTTCTGTATAAATTCTGGGTACTCTGTAATGGATTTACACAAGAAATATAATATTCTTTTCTCACAACTTTCTCTCGGTTCTTCCTATATGGTATCAGAGCTATGACAGATAACGGAAGAAGTAAGAAAGGGATGGAAACCTCTAATAACAAGACAGAGCATATGTTTTTCAATGATATCCCATCTTTTCAGCTCACAATTGAGAAGCTCGACGGGAAAAATTTCCATCAATGGGCTCAGTCAGTGAAGCTATTGTTAGAAGGAAAAGGGAGAATGGGCCACCTTACAGGGGACACCAAGGAACCCGATGCCTCCTCTGATGATCTCGCTGCTCTTCAGAAATGGAAATCAGAAAATTCACTCATCCGAGCCTGGTTGATGAACTCGATGAAGCCAATGATTGGCAAAACATATCTCTTCTTACCGACAGCCAAGGACATATGGGACGCCGTTCATCAGACCTACTCCGACAAAGAAGATTTCTCCCAAATCTTTGAAATCAAAACTAAACTTTGGCAAATGAAACAAGGCGAACGCGATGTGACGGACTACTTCATGGAGATGACCTCACTGTGGCAAGAACTCGACCTGAACTTTGGGGAGACTTGGAAATGCACCGAGGATAACACCCAGTACCAAAAAAAGGTTGAATCCAAACAGGTCTTTGAGTTCCTCGCCGACCTCAGTCACGAACTTGACGACGTGAAGGGTCGCGTCCTTGGGAGACGTTCGCTGCCATCTCTTCGTGCAGTGTTCTCTGAAGTGCACCGAGAAGAGCAATGCAGAAAGGTAATGTTATCTCATGGGTCAGGTGAGTATCCCTCTAATGGATCTGCCTTGCTGTCTCTTAATGGGCCTAGGCCGAATGGGCTTAATGAACCTGGTGTTGCCCATGCTGTGCGTGGCCCTCAAAATAATGGGGTCAATAACCATCAAAATAACAATACTCGTGGACCTCAAAATAATGGGGCCCATAATAATCAAAGAAGGCGTCCCTATTGCGAACATTGTTAAAAATCTGGGCACACAAAAGATAATTGTCGGGAGATTTATGGCAAGCCAGCTGACTGGAAACCAAAGTCGAATAAGAACCGTAGCAGTTATCAAGTGTTCTCTAAGAATACTGAAAAAAAGGAAAATCCAGGGGTTTTCAGTGCTGAACAAATGGAACAAATTTATCAGATGCTTACCAATTTCAACAATGGTCAGTCATCACATACACCTTCAGGTTCTTTAGCCAAAAGAGGTAATTTCTTACAGGCTCTAAATACCTCCTTAACTAAAACTCCCTGGATAATTGACTCAGGTGCCTCTGATCATATGACTTCTGCTTATCATCTTTTTTCTTCTTATATACCTTGTGTTGGAAATTTAAAAATTAAAATTACATATGGGACTCTCTCACCCGTTGTTGGAAAGGGAAGTATTAGACTCTCTAATTCTATTATTCTTGAATCTGTTCTCCATGTTCCAAAGCTATCTTGCAACTTATTATCTATGAGCCAATTAACAAAACATTCAAATTGTTCTGTTAATTTTTTATCATCCCCGTGTGTGTTTCAGGACCTATCATCGGGGAAGACGATTGACAGTGCTAAAGAGTGTGAGGGACTCTACTATTTCGATGATGCCAAAAACAATATGCAATATCAAGTTACAAACTATAGCTATGGTTCTACTCCTAGGGACGAGGAAATTCTGTTATGGCACTTTCGGTTAGGACACCCAAATATTTTATATTTAAAGCATTTGTTACCATCTATGAATAAAGAACACTTTGATTTTCAATGCGAATTTTGTGAACTTGTGAAACACCACCGCACCTCTTTTTCAAAGAATTCTTACAAACCCTATAAACCATTTTCCATTATTCATAGTGACTTATGGGGTCCCTCTCGTATTCAAAATCGCACTTTTACAAAATGGTTTGTAACATTCATAGATGATCACACTAGAGTATGTTGGGTATACCTTTTAAAAACTAAATCCGATGTACGAAATATTTTTATAAATTTTCATACAATGATCCAAACTCAATTTCAAACTCAAATTCAAATCCTTAGAATTGACAACGGTACTGAATATTTTAATTATACTCTGAGCGACTATCTCCAACATCACGGCATTGTTCATCAAAGCTCTTGTCCTTACACTCCACAGCAAAATGGGATTGCTGAAAGGAAAAACCGACACCTGTTAGATGTTGCCCGTGCTATAATGTTCACTACTAATGTACCTAAGACGTTTTGGGGGGATGCCATCTTAACTTCTGCATATCTCATAAATTGTATGCCCAGTCGTATTCTCTCATTTGACTCTCCTATTTCTAAACTCAAAACTGCTTTTTCTACCTCATGTCTCTCATATGATCTCCCTCTAAAGATCTTTGGTTGCACAGCTTTTGTTCATAACCACAATACACACACTAAACTTGATCCTCATGCCATCAAATGCGTCTTCCTTGGATATTCACCGTCACAAAAAGGTTACAAATGTTTTAACCCTTTAACCAAACAAACTTTTTTTAGCCTTGATGTCACTTTTTTTGAAAAACAACCCTATTTCACCAAAACCTCTCTTCAGGGGGAGAGTAATATTAGTGAAGATAGGTTTTTTGAATGTGATATTTCCTTGCCTAATATGCCATCTATAAAAGAAGACTTGAACGAAGGGGGAGAACCATCACAACCAGACAAGGAAATACTTGTCTACTCACGGAGGCCGAAGGAACTCACCTCTAAAGCACCAAAAGAGCCAAATAAGTTAATCCCGATGTTGGGCCCAGAAGAGCCTCCTATCTCCAACCAAGGTAATCCTGAACCCTCTACTGATGACTTACCGATAGCCCTAAGAAAACTAACCAGGTCATGTACGCTTCATCCCATCTCCAATTTTGTCTCATTTAATGCTCTTTCACCCAATTTCTATGCTTTTTCATCTAAGCTTGATAAGACAGATATTCCAAAAGACATTCATGAGGAATTGAGGCATCCTAAGTGGAAAGAAGTAGTCATGGAGGAGATTAAAGCCTTGGAGAAAAATAGCACGTGGGTCTTAATTGAATTACCTGGTTCACGCCACTACGATGCCAAATCGCCCAGAATTGAATTTGTGGCAATTTGCAGTATAGTGATCCCCAGGTCGTATTCACTCAAGGAGCCTCACTTCTTGATACTAATTAATCGTTCTAAACACCTAAACACCAATTAAGAGTACATAAACGTGGGGGGGTTTTGTAGCAATACTAACTAAATAAATAAAACAGAACAGCAATTAAACACTACAACAGCAGCAAAATATGCAGCAACAGCAGTAACAGCAGAAACAGCAGCAGCAGCAGAAATTGCAAGAAATTGACAGTAAAGAGACTATGTAATCAGCCACTAGGATTCATGGGAGTGTAACTATCATTACCTAACTCATTGATTCAGTTTTGTTCTCATTCCATTGTTTGGTTCTTTAGCTTAATGTTTCTAGAATAACATCTAGAATTTAATGCTACTAATTACAGTCAAGAACATCTCTCTACTATAACTAGATGCATTCAGTGGAAAATCTCAACCAAACCAAGTTAAATATATCATTTAACTAGTCATTTCACCTCCCTCACTTTCCTAATCAGTCAAGCAAGGTTATGTCTTATATATAAGTCAGTTTATGTTACAACTCAAGCTCTAATCAGAATTTGACAGCAAAATAAACATGACAGCAAAACAGAAACGAAATGAGATGAAAATGGAGAACAAAACACTTAACTTGCATTCTTAGTTCAAGCTACAACATCCCAGTGGTCTAGTGACTAATTACAATGAAAACTTAGCCCTCCATGAGAGCAAAACAGCCAATAACAGAAGCAAAAACAGAGGGGAAGAGAGAGCTGCGAATTTTCTAAGTCTGGTTGCCTAAAATGAAAGTATTCTCCTTTCTAAAACTGATGCCCCTTCAATGCCTTAGAATATTCTACCCTAGATGCTTCCTCCATGATGTAGCAGCACTTTGACAGCAAAACATCAGTATAATTAATGTTTCTGCAGCAGAAAGTAGGCATGGCAGCAGCAGATTTAATATTTCTGCAGCAGAAAGTAGGAAACAGCAGCAGAACATAGGTATGGCAGCAGCAAAACAGCATGGAAGAATTGATATTTCAGCTTTGCTTTCTGACCTACGAAATTTAATATTCATGCCCTCAAATTCTAACTACATGGCATTCAATAAGAGTTCAAGTGGGCCCTACATCCAGCATATCCTAGTCAGCATCTGCATCATCCAAAAAGTGCCACATTAGCATCTAAATCATCATCTTTGTCCATGTCAGCATTTTTCTCTCTAAAATTAAAATTTGTAGGAATTAAATTGAGCATTTTACAATTCAAGTTCTAAAAATATAAAATTGAAACACATTCAATCCATAAATAGTTTATACCCAATAAATTCCAAAACATAATAAAATTAGAGAATTGGCAACATTGGAATAGCCATAGGACTAAGATAGGGACTAAAAAGTATATAAAAATACCCGATATCATTACCCAAAGGAAAAAAGGCAATTAGGTGCAAATGGGTATTCACTGTGAAATATAGAGCTGATGGGACAATCGAAAGATACAAAGCGCGTCTGGTGGCTAAAGGCTTTACCCAGACTTATGGCATTGACTACACGGAAACCTTTGCACCTGTTGCCAAGCTAAATACTGTGCGTGTTCTCCTATCATTGGCAGTCAATTTAGATTAGCCTCTCCATCAGCTTGACATAAAAAATTCCTTCCTAAACGGGAAGTTGGAAGAAGAAGTCTTTATGAAGATTCCACCAGGTTTCAGCAAACAAGGTGAAGAAAAAGTTTGCAAGTTAAAAAAATCATTATATGGGCTCAAACAATCACCAAGGGCGTGGTTCGATAGATTTTCAAGAGTCCTACGAAAACAAGGGTATAGCCAAGGGCAATCGGATCAAACTCTCTTCTTTCGACAAAATAACAAAGAACTGAAGTCAATATTGATTGTATATGTGGACGACATTGTTCTCACCAGGGATGACTCAGTCGAAATTGAAAGACTAAAAGGGACTCTTGCTACAAAATTTGAAGTAAAGGATCTCGGGGGAATGCGTTATTTCCTTGGCATGGAAGTTGCAAGGTCACAAAAAGGCATTAGTGACTGCCAAGCGATACTCCTGTGGAACCAACCCATGCCAAGCATCCCAGTTTCAGTTAAAAGGTCACAAATATGTTCTTGACCTTTTAACTGAAACTGGGATGCTTAGTTGTAAACCAAGCGATACTCCTGTGGAACCAGGAAATAAGAGAAAAGACAACGGAGAACCGGTTGACAAAGAAAGATTCCAGAGACTTGTTGGGAAATTAATCTACCTCTCTCATACTAGACCTGATATTGCCTTCGCTATTAGTCTTGTTAGTCAACACATGCATTCTCCTAAAGAGGTCCACTTAGAATCAGTGTATAGAATCCTACGATACCTCAAAGGATCTCCTGGAAAAGGACTTTATTTCAAGAAAAGCGAAAGACAAGGTATAGAGGTGTTCACTGATGCCGATTGGGCTGGGTCTCAAGAATATCGTAGGTCAACAACTGGATATTGTACGTTTGTATGGGGAAACCTTGTTACATGAAGGAGAAAAAAACAAAAATGTTGTTGCAGTAGTGCTAAAGCCGAATTTCGTGCCATTGCTCATGGAATCTGTGAAGAACTTTGGCTTAAGAAACTCTTGGAAGAGTTGAAAATGGGAGAGAGGCCACCAATCAAACTTCTTAGTGACAACAAAGCGGCAATCAATATATCTTTAAATCCCGTTCAACATGATCGAACAAAACATGTAGAGGTTGACAGACACTTCATCAAAGAAAAGGTTCAAGATGGGATAATTTTCCTCACCTATGTTCCCACAAACCAACAAACAGCTGATATCTTCACCAAAAGCCTTCCTCGTGTTAACTTTGAGAAGTTTATTAGCAAGTTGGATATGATTAACATCTATGATCCAACTTGAGGGGGATTGTTAGAATATCCTCAAATGTCTCCTACAATCTCAGTGATATTTTGAGTGATTTGGGTTGATTACATTTTTATTAGTCTTTATTTTATAGCCGTTGCCTTGATTGTATAGCTGTTACACATATTTTTTTTATTCCTTTTTTAGGATCATTACTTCTGTATAAATTCTGGGTACTCTGTAATGGATTTACACAAGAAATATAATATTCTTTTCTCACAACTCTCTCTCGATTCTTCCTATAATTCCTCACTAGGATCTGTGAATCGGATGTCTTCCATTCTAGATTTTTGTATGTACACAAAAATTCCGCTCCATTCTGTACTTATTCCATATGTGGCAGACTCATACATATCATAGTAACTAAAGTTACAGGAAATCTTCACATGGTTCCATCCAGGCTTTAAAACTACACTCTCTAGTTCACTCTCAGGAACTAGGTGTTACAAATCAAACAAAAGGATAAGATGTGACTTACATGATGCATGAATTGTTTCCCAGCCTATAAAGCCAATTTCCATGCCATTTATTTGGACACCAATCCAGTAACTAGGTTCAAACATTTTATCATATGCATCCTTAACTATTGGAGTAAAACATACAGCCATGTCTGGGAATTTTGTTCGGAACCAAACAGACACTGAATCTCCAACAGTATAGTGGTCAAGCCATTCTAACATCCTGTCCTCTTGTGTTCTAAACTTCAATGGCCCAAAGTTAAATATTAGCTTTTGGTATCATTTTGTGTTGTGTTCATTGTACGGTGTCGTATTGTAGGTGTCAGTTATACTTTTATTCTGTTACTGCTTCTTTTACTAAAACGGTGTAGTTTTGGGTTGGCTTCGGTGGTTATAAACACTTGTGTTCAAGTGTTTTAGTAAGGAATATATGGTTCTAGAATTTCTCTTTCCTGTTTCGGTGGTCAACTCGTAAACTTTCTGTTGGTATCAGAGCTCGAAAGATCCTATTTCTTGGAATGGCATCGCAAACCAACTCGTCGTCGACCACAGGCTCCGTGAACGCTGCGACTGAACAAGTCTCATCAGTCACGTACCAGAACAAAATGATTCCTCTCACGATGACTCTCAATCAGGCTTGCTCTGTTAAGCTTGACCGAACGAATTACCTTATGTGGATGTCACTAGTTCTTCCGATGATTCGTGGAACCAACTTGACGGGTTTATACTTGGAACCAACCCATGCCCAGAACTGTTCATCTTCGAAGGGAATGAACGCAAGATTAACCCAAGATTTCAAGAGTGTGTTACTCTTGATCAGTTACTTCTGGGCTGGCTCTACAATAGTATGACGCCATAAGTCATCTCTCAAGTTCTTGGGTGCAAGTCATCATAAGAATTATGGAACGTTGTTAAGGAGTTCTCAGGTTCTCAGACGCGTTCATGCATCACTTTGTACAAAAGTGAATTGCAACGTTTAAGAAAGGGAGGAATGAAGATGGATAAATATCTTCGAAAGATTAAAGAATTAGCAGATAATCTTCAGATGGCAGGATTTCCCCTATCCAATGATGACCTTGTAATTCAACCTCTCTCAGGCCTTGATTCCGAATATGGACCAATTGTAGTCCAACTCGCTGACAAAACAGGACTTACGTGGGTTGAACTTCAGACCTCTCCAATTACATTCGAAAGCCAGTTGGAACAATGGTTTGCATCAGGTCAGTATAGTTTCCCAAGTGCTAATGTTGTGACAACCAAAAAGAATTCAACCAATTCTAATCAGAATTGGAGAGGACAAATAACACGTGGGAGAGGAAGATAAAATCGTGGAGGCAGAAGTGGTGGAAGACAAAATAAACTTACCTGTCAATTATGTGGAAAGGTAGGCCATACAGTTGTCAGTTGTTTCTATAGATTTGATCACAGCTTTTCTGGTGTGTCAGGTGGCAATTCAGAGGCTGGTAAGGATTCTAATTCATCTCATTCTGCCTATCTCATTACTCAAGACAATCTTGATAACTAGGATTGGTACTTAGACAGTGGTGCATCAAACCACGTCACAAATGAACCTACTGTTATTGAAAAAGGTAAAATCCCTCCCTGTGAAAAGTACCTTGTTGTTGGAAATGGAGATAAAGTAAATATTGAAAAAGTTGGAGAATCTAGAATTCAGAACACTCCTCTTGAATTAAATAAGCTTATGTTGGTCCCAAAGATTAGGAAAAATCTTATCAGTGTGTCCCAGTTATCATCTGACAATAATGTGTCTGTTGTATTTGATTCTTGTGGTTGTGTGGTGAAGGACAAAACAACGGGAAAGATACTGATACAAGGAATACAATCTGAAGGGCTATACAAGGTCAAAGGAGCATAGAAGGCTGGCTGTTTTCTAACCTCAAGGGATGAAAAATGCTCAGAAATAGAATTGTGGCATAGAAGACTAGGCCACCCATCTGAAAAGATCTTGAATGATGTACTGAAAGAATGTAATCTAGAAAAATTCAGCAATAAAGAACCTTTCTTTTGTGATGCTTGCAAATTGGGAAAAATGCATTCTCTTCCTTTTAAGAGATCTGAAACAAGAGCTGACCAGCCTTTAGACCTTGTTCATACAGATCTTTGGGGGCCTGCTCCTGTGCAATCTAGCTCAGGACATAGATATTACATTTCTTTCCTTGATGACCATAGTAGATTTCTGTGGCTTTTCCCCCTTAAAACAAAAGGTGATGCTATTCAAGCTTTTACACAGTTTAAGAAAATGGTGAAGAACCAATTTGAAAGAAAAATAAAAATTGTTCAAAGTGATGGAGGATCAGAATTTAAGCCATTTCTGGAGATTGTACAGCAAAGTGGAATTGTCATGAGACATTCATGCCCTTGTACTTCTGTGCAAAATGGTAGAGTAGAGAGGAAGCATCGTCAAGTTGTGGAAATGGGTTTGAGTATGATAACTCAAGCTGGTGCACCTTTGAGTTATTGGTGTGATGCTTTTCAGGTAGCAGCATGATTAATAAACATGTTACCTACCACTGCTCTTAAGGGAGAAATTCCATATTCTGTTTTATTCAAAAGAAAACCTGAATTTAAAGAACTGAAAGTGTTCGGGTGTGCCTGTTTTCCTTACCTAAGGCCATACAATCAACATAAGCTAAGTTTTCATTCCATTAAATGTGTTTATCTTGGTCCTAGTATGAATCACAAAGGATTCAAGTGTCTCTCATCTACCGGTAGACTCTACATTTCTCGCCATGTTATGTTTAATGAGTTAGAATTTCCCTTCAAGCAAGGTTTTCTTAATACTAAAAGATCTGAGGAAATCAGAGAAGTTGTTTATATGGTTCCCATTCAGTCTTAGTCTAAAAATAAAATTGACACTGATGTTTCTAGTATTGTGCAGAGAAATAATGAAGTGTTGATTGAGGATAACACTAATTTCACTGCTGCAGAGCTTTCTGAACAAACAGGAAGCAATCTGAGATCACAATCAATTGTTGAAGATGAAGGTCAGGGTGATTCAGCTACTGAAAGAAGCATACAGATCTGGTTCCATTCATCCTATGGTCACCAGACTAAAAAGTGGAGCTATTCAACTAAAGTCAGCATTTGTGGGTTTATCTGAAGTAAGCAGCAGCATTATTGATCCAACTGATCCTTTTTAAGCTTATAAAACACCCCACTGGAGAAAGGCAATGGAGATGGAATTTAATGCCTTGAAAAAGAACAGCACATGGGATTTGGTTCCTTATGATCAGCAAAAAGTAGTGGACTGTAAATGGATATTTAAGACAAAGCTAGCTGCTGATGGAAGTATACAGAAGCACAAGGCTAGACTAGTAGCCAAAGGGTTTCAACAGGACCCTAGTATAAGTGTTGGAGAGACTTTTAGTCCAGTTTCAAAGCTGACCACAGTGAGAGTGGTGCTTACTATTGCAGTTTCATTGAACTGGACTGTCAGGCAAGTTGACATAGATAATGCCTTCTTGAATGGCAACTTAAATGAACCTATTTTTATGAAACAGCCAAGGTGTTTTGAAGATCCTAAGTACCTAAGTCACATATGCAGATTGAAGAAAGCCTTGTATGGGCTTAAACAAGCCCCAAGGGCCTGGTATGACAAGCTGAGAAGTACTTTGATAAATTGGGGTTTCAAAAATACAAGGAATGATCATTCCTTATTTTTCTTACACTCTGGAAGCAATGTTATAATAATTTTGGTGTATGTAGATGATATGTTAGTAACAGGAGATAGTAGAAATCTGGTTGATATGTTTATTAAACAACTGAATACTGTTTTTTCCCTTAAAGATCTTGGTGAGGCGCATTTTTTCTTGGGAATTGAAATATTAAGAGATAGGAGAGGTATGTTTCTGAATCAGAAGAAATATGTGACTGATTTGGTAGAAAGATTTGATTTGAAAAGTGCTTCCTCATGTCCTACGCCTCAGACACTTGGGAAACATTACACTAAATTGAAGGAAGAACCTTTGGAGAATCCTTCTATTTACAGAAGTCTTGTTGGGGCTCTACAATACTTAACCAATACCTGGCCTGACATTTCATTTACTGTAAACCAGCTTAGTCAGCAACTGAGTGTTCCTACCACTGTTGATTGGGTGAAAGCCAAGTGTGTGCTGAGGTACCTTAAGGGTACTGCTGGTTTGAGTCTTCATATCAAGCCATCTCTTGTTTTTTCTCTTGCTGATTTTTCATATGCTGATTGGGCCACTGATGTGACAGATAGAAGGTCAGTAGGTGGCTATTGTGTCTTCTTAGGAGATTCATTGGTATCTTGGTCAAGTAAAAAACAAGGAGTGGTTTCAAGATCAAGTGCTGAAGCTGAGTACAGGGCTGTAGCTTCAGTAACTAGTGAAGTGGTGTGGTTAAAGTCTCTCTTGAAGGCGTTGGGGTGTTCTATTTCAGGAGTTCCTATGTTGTGGTGCGACAACTTAAGTGCAAGAGCTATTGCTACAAATCCAGTTCTGCATGCTAGAACAAAGCATGTAGAAATTGATCTTCACTTTGTTAGAGATAAGGTGCTGGGTCAAGAGGTTGCTATTGGTTATGTTCCTAGTTCAGATCAGCCAGCTGATTTATTCACAAAGCCAATTGTTGGTTCCAAATTTGGTTTTCTCTGTGACAAACTTGGATTGGTTGGAAACCCTCATAGTTTGAGGGGGACAGTTAAATATTAGCTTTTGGTATCATTTTGTGTTGTGTTCATTGTACGGTGTCGTATTGTAGGTGTCAGTTATAATTTTATTCTGTTACTGTTTCTTTTACTAAAAAGGTGTAGTTTTGGGTTGGCTTCGGTGGTTATAAACACTTGTGTTCAAGTGTTTTAGTAAGGAATATACGGTTCTAGAATTTCTCTTTCTTGTTTCGGTGGTCAACTCGTAAACTTTCTGTCCCAACATTATGTAATGCCTGATACAAAACATAACAAGAAGAAAGTCATTGTTTAAGAAGAATGTTTCCAGAAAAAATGAGTTCATTTTAGCCATGTTGTGCCTCTCATGAGAAAGAAAGGTGTGAAGACTTAGGGAGGGAGACAATGTGGGAGAAGAAATTGAGAAAACTTTATATAGAGTAAATAAGTTAAGTCTTCTCCATTGGTGAGATGTTGATCAGTGTTTGTGTGGAACATGGCATGCTTCTGTCTACATGACTCTGTTCCTGAATGAAACTAGATAAATAAGATGATGAAAATTTGTGTTTGGTCATGTTTTATGGAAAAAGAATATATCATTATTTCACACGTTAGCAATAACTTCTATTTTTCTAACCAAGTGCTTCTTCATAAATTGCCTTAAAGATGTGGCCAGAAAGGAAATGAAGAGAGAGAGATTTACCTGACTCAGGAACATACTGCCAGACTCCAAACTCCAGCCTTTGAATTCTGTTGACACTTTTCGTAAGTTTAGTGGAATCCTCTAACCTCTCGAAGCCTGTGGCAATATGTAAGTTCTAAATTTTTTTACCCAATAAGGTTTTTGAATGAAAATGGCAATTCTTGTATGCCACTACAGTACAGATAAATAGCTCTTATGTGTTCCATCATTCCTAATATTTTCGGGAATCTCTAGAGAGTGGAACAAAAAGAGGGGTCAAGAAATTCAAGGGATGGTGACCTGATGCCTGGTAAAGTCTTGAGCTTCCTACATTCATTAAACTTAATCTTTTAAGTTTATCAAGTAACCCAATAGAATCATGAACTTCAATTAAATTGGTGCAGTAATCAAGACGCAGTTTCATCAAGTTTGGGACCCCAAATAAGTCAGGAACTTCTCTAATGAATTCACATTTAGTGAAATCCATGACATTCAAAAACTGCAACTTCTACAAACAAGATATAGAATAACTAGTCTTAGTACTTTGTGAGTACAAAATAAAACACTAGATAGCACAGAATACAAACCATAATATATAAAGTGTTACGTTGTGCCAAATACAAGTATCTAACATATGCCAACATTTTTTCTTGTGTCTGTGCTTCATAGATGAAGCATAATAATGTATTATATCTTGCAAAAAAGAAAACATAATGTTGCTAGTAAATGGCAATACTCTACATGCCTTGAGCTGTTCATCTAGTTTGAGGCAACTTTTGGGCATCCTTAGGATAATGAGTTTCTTGGGATAAAAATTAGATGGTAAAGATAGATAAGGATACCCCTTCCAGTCCAGCACTTTTAAACTGTTTGGCAGATACTTAGGACATGTCAAAAAGTGTGCATTTCTAACGATAAGTATCTTAAGATTTGGCATTTTTTTGAATGCCTCTCCACTCCATTCCACCTTTTTATCTATAGGCATATCCAGATTTATGGCTTCAATCTTCTCAGTTCCCTTTCAAGCCAAAATCACAAGTTAACGACAAACTCTATTAGATGTGTTAGAAATTGATATAAATTTGCAAAATAAAAAAAATTACAAATTATGAACTATTTCTAATAAATATATCACCGAGAAACATGCCATCTACTATGGAATCTAATGCATCAAGTACGCTAGTCAAGGAACAAGAAGGGAAAATATATATATATATATATCTATAAACAAGATATGCATATTACTTACCTTGTTTTCTTCTAGAACTTGAAGGATGTCATCATGGAACCACAATCTAGTGTGTTTGCCTAGATTCTTTGGTGACTGCGGAAGAATAATTTCTCTACCCATGTCTTGAATAATATCATGCATTATCACATCACCAGAATCAATCTTTATGAGACATTTATCAATCAGAACTATAATAACATTAGTTGGGTGTATACCACGAGCATATAGAGCAGTTGTGACATATTCAAATGTTTCTCCTTTAAAGCAACAAGCAATGTCAAGCAAAATTTCTTGCTCATATTCTCCTAAAGCATCTCTTTAATGGGAATTCTTCGATAAGAATCTAATGCAGAACCCCGATCATCTACTGCTCTACCAAACAAGTTGGAACCTATAACTTCCAAAGCCAATGGAAGACCACAGGCATAGGGTACTACATTGTTTAAAGTTTCAAGGTAACTTGGGTCAACTTTATTTTGTCTAAAGGCATTCCATGTAAGCAATTCAAGGGCTTCTTCTTGATTTAAACTCTCTACCTCATAAATTCTTTCAACACCATGACTGGCTAGCAAATGCTTATCCCTTGATGTTCTAATGATTCTACTACCAAGACCAAACCAATCAAGACCTCCTGCAAGTGTCTTTTTTCAAAAAAAAAAAATCTACCTTTACAGTTAATTTCACATATAGAACCAAAGTTGGTATATTAATGTGTTTAGCAGGTAGATAATTATTTTTACGATACAAGATACAATTGATGAGGGTATTCTAGGAAAGAATATTTTCATGAAACATCAAATTTAGCCATAGGATGAAGAAATTTCTTCCATGAGAGAGTTTAAGTGAGAATGGTGTAAATAGTAAACATACGAACGAAAAAGGTAATCTATGAATGCGTATGAATTTTCTGCTTTGCCAAATAAGACCGTCTGATCACATGAATTTCACAAGTCAGAGCCAATCAAACGATTTTGCTGCAAGGGTCCAAGTTCATATATGAATAAATGTGCTAAGCGGGGATCAAACTTTGCACATTATGCCCACAATATAAGGTTAAAGAATCTGACATTTAAGTGATAAACCAACAAGCAAATGATATAACTGAGTATTGAAAACCTCGAAAGGGCAAGATGTTAGCTTAGCTTAGTGGTTGAGGCGATTGGAGATTTGGATAGGGAAACCTTTTTCTACACTCAACTCATAATAATAGCTTCTTTTTCTATATTAATGATGATTGTTTTAACTGATTTGACAAGTTTTCTTTTTAAGTAAAGTATGAGTTTGAGTTTTATGATAAAAAAAATTAGCGTTTTTAGAATTTTATACCTCTATAGCTTAATCCAATTTGAATTAAATTAATTGGAACCCAATGAATATTTAGATATTAATGGTTTAAAAAAAAAGAAAAAAAAAACTTCTTATCAAATCTATTATTGTTGTTGTTTGTGTAATGTCCTTCCTCCTTTTTTTCAACTACGGGCAACACATTTCTATCAAATTATGAGAAAACTCGGGCAAGAAAGTAAAAGACTTGTCATTTTTTGAGAGAAACTAAACTATTCTAGCTATCGGTGTACTTGGATAATTCATTTTAAGGCCTTGAACTCACTTGATGTTTTTATTATTATTATTAAATATTAAAAGGTAACCATATGTTCCTAAATTTTACTTCGATTTTTATTTATTCCTCCAAACTTTTTTTTTACCCGTTTATATCCTTTATATTTTATTTTTATCATATATATTCCAAAATGATAAAAATACCCTCCATCTCTCCCTCTTCTTACTAAAACTTTTCTGTTTATTCACCTAGGTCCCTAACTAATATTTTTCCTTTTGTCTTTTGCATGATTTAATATTATATTTAGCTTCATCTATGTCCATAGATTGTGAATATATTTTTTTTCATATAATTAAATCAACTCCTGTAAACTTTTGAGGTTAGTCAGTTTAGTTGTTTATTCAGTTTAGTCCATGTCATGCATGTATCACATCTATCTCTCAGTTTTGCTTTCCAAACTAGTCCAGAACTTCATCTTAGAATTTTACGACATTTTCGATCATTTCTATCCCAGAAAAAGGCAAACCATGAATTAAAACAGAGTTTTGGAAAAACTTCAGTCATCATGCTGTTTCCTTGCTCTGTTATTCATTTTTTCTAGTTTAATCTCCTACTTAGCCCCAAGCTTTGAGTACACCATAATCATTAGTCCAGAACTTCATCTTAGATGTTTTTAGGACGAATACACCATAATCATTAGTCCATAACTTCATCTTAGATGTTTTTAGGACATTTTCGGTCATTTCCATCCCCAGAGAAAGGCAAACCATGAATTAAAATTTAGTTTTGGAAAAACTTTAGTCATCATGTTGTTTCTTTGCTCTGTTATTCATTTTTTCTAGTTTAATCTCCTACTTAGCCCCAAGCTTTGAGTACACCATAATCTAAGTTAACTCAAAGCTTGGGGTTAAGTAGGAGACTAAACCAGAAAAAAAAAATACAAAATAGAGCAAGGAAACAGCGCGATGACTGAAGTTTTTTCAAAATTCAATTTTAATTCACGGTTTGCCTTGATCTGAGATGAAAATAATAAAAAATGTCCTAAAAACATCTAAGATAAAGTTTTGGACTGGTTTGGAAAGCAAAACCGAAAGATGTGATATATGCATGATAGAGACTAAACTGAATAAACTCAAAAGTTTACAAGGGTTGATTTAATTATAGAAAAAAATATATTCACAATCTATAGACCTAGATGAAGCTAAATATGATCTTAAATCATACAAGAGACAAAAATAAAAATCTTAGCTAAAGACTTAAGTGAATAAACAGAAAGTTTTAGTGAGGAAAGAGAGAGGACAAAAAGAGAAGAAGGAGGTATTTTCGTCATTTTGGGGCATATATGATAAAAAATGAACAAGGACATAAACAAGATAAGTTGACAAGTTAAAAGATCCCCAAAATATAATTGATATGTAGAACAAGCTTGACTCATCACTACATAGTTTTTAGGAATAATAGATGGGGATCTTGAGCTGCAAAACCCTAATCTTCATGACCCATCCATACTATTCCCTATTAAGTAGTGGAATTCCATGGTGAACCACTGCATTTAGTGCAGCAAGGATAGAAAGGAAACTCGAAATGTGACGGTAAACCAGAAGTGTCCTGAAACATTAATTTCGACGCATAGTTACATTTAACAGTATAAATAAAACAATTGCTAAAAAGTATGGCAAAAGATTTTAAATCCATATAGGAAAATTAAAATCAATCTCATCTCATTAAATCAAGCATGTCTAAGCACCAAATACATGCTTCATCAAAGAAGACATTTCATTCTTTTCATTCTCAGATTTTTCATTCCTAAGAATTATTCTAGCCCTTTTCTTTTTGGGGAAAATAATCCAGTGCTTAAGTCAATAGCCTGTGAGAAGAGATGACATATGAGGAGAAGAATAAGATTGCGATGAAAGCACAACTGAGAAATATTGTCACTATTGATATTTACCATCAAGGGACCAATGAGCAAGAGTCAGGCTCAAGAAAAATGGTCAAGGAAATTTTTTGTTGCCAATTGAGTCAACTCTTACTGCCACAAGCAGATCTTTCCCCTTCAATTGTTTGAACCCAATTTTGAAGCTTAAAAAGTGCTCGTATGCTTACAAAAGCAAGAAATTTTTTCAAGAAATTAACGTCATTTTTAAAGAGAGATAGATGCAAATGCGTGAAGCTTACTGGGATTGCGGACCACCCAATGTCCACACAAATTGTGTCCCTTTGCCTTCAAAATTGACATGTCAAGTTCTTAAAAAATTCAGGGGATCTATTGCCTGAAAGAAAATCCACACAATGTTTCTCAGCATCAAAGCATTTTTTTCTTCTCACCCATCCATTCTTTCAGGCGTCCAACAGAAGGGAGATACCTGCTTTGTCAGTGCTGCCTCTGATAACTCTAAAATCAATGTGAGGCCACTTGCATCTATGCAGGACAAGCTCAGCAGAAGTGTTGGGATTTGCAGAAGACTCTTCCAAGAACTCAGGGAGTGATTCCTCATTAGGATTTGAGAATCGGATATCTTCAATTCTTGATTTATGCTTGTACACATATATTCCACTCCATTTTGTTATTCCATGCCTTTCTATAAACTCTATAGGTGAAAAGCTATCAAAGTATTCCTCTTCACTTGAACACATGCCATATAAATTCTCTTCATATTCAGCAAAGTCTAAATAACTCCTTTCATCTTCAAATTCATCTTCATCTTCAAAATTGTATGAATTCTCTTCATATTCAGCAAAGTCTAAATGACTCATTTCATCTTCTTCATCAGATACACGAAAACCCTCTTCAAATATACGTGAGTCCCAGTAATGATATGGTCCGTATAAATCATTTACAGAGGACTCTCTTACCTCCTCTACAACCACACTTGAGTCAAAGGAAATCTTCACGTGGTTCCATTCAGGCTCTAAATCTACACTCTCAAGTTTACCCTTAGTTAATAGGTATTGCAAATCAAACAAAAAGATCTGCTGTGATGTACGTAATCGAAAAAATTTTTTCCTATATGTAAAGCCAGTATCTAGGCCATTGATTTGGATGTTGATACGTACGTTGCGTGGTCTATGCAATCTGCTCTCAAGCATTGCAGCAAAACAAATAGCCATGTCTGGGAATTTCTTTTGGATCCAAAAAGACAATGAACCTCCCTCGGTACGGTGGTCAGGCAATTCAGGCATCTCGTTTCCTTCTATAATAAACAGCAAGTTCTCAACCTGGCCTAATGCCTGTTGCAAAACATAACAAGAATAAATTCATCGTATAAGAGTGCTTCCAGGAAAGGGGAGCTCATTTTAGCCATGTTGTGCTTCTTGAGAGAGAAAGGAAGGGAGACTCAGTCTTCTCCATTGGTGAGAAGCTAAACTGTGCATGTGAAGAAAATGATATGATTCGTTCTGCAGGCCTCATTTTTCGAATGAAATTAGTTAAATAAGATGAAGTGACAAGTGAGTGCATTAAGTGAAGTGAAGCCAATTTTTCACAAGTGCATGTAAAAGATAATAAAAAGTGAGATAATTGGAGATATTAAAGAGTTAAAGAGCCTAAGTCTATGTTGAACAAAGTTGACAATGACATAGATATAGAACAGAAACACTAGACCTAGATATGACAACCACAACATTGAAATGCGATGAAAGTTCTAGTTAAGTCTTTTGAAGTTTCGTATCATTTTTCTTTTGCATACAAAATGTCATCATCATTACTGAACAAGTATGTTTCATTATTTCATACATGTTGGCACTAAATTCTTGCTGAAGTAAGCGCTTCAAAGTTCACTATATAGATATGGCTAGAAGGGAAATAAAGAGAGAATACCTGACTCAGTAATATGCTACGAGACTCCAAACTCAAGTGTAAGCAATTTCCAGCTGACAATTCTCTTAAGTTTGGTGAAATACCTTTAACTTCTTGAAGATTATTGCAATTTTCAAGTCTTAATTTTTGCAACCCAACAAGGTTTCTAAATGAAAGTGGCAATTCTTTTATGCCACTATAGTCTAGAAAAACACCTCTTATATTTTCCACTGTTCTTAATATCTCAGGGAATCTCTGGAGGCCAGAGCATCGTGAGAAGTCAAGATATTCAAGAGACGATGACCTGATGCTTGGAAAAGCCTTGAGATACGAGCATCCCTTAACACTTAACCCTTTAAGTTTATGAAGAAATCCAATAGAATGATGAACTTCAGTTAAATTGGTGCAAAATTCCAGACTCAAGTGCTCTAAATTTGGAACACCAGATAAGTCAGGGACACTTCTTAAGAATTCACAATGCTCAAAATTCAAGACACTCAGAGATTGGAACTTCTGCGAAGAAAGATTTAGAAATTACTGGTCTTAATACTTGTAAAAAGAAAACAAAACACTAAAAAAACCACACACAAATACAGACCACAATGTTACAAAATTTAAAGTATCTATATATAATTTAAACATGTGTTGTGTCTATTGCGAGATTGTCTAACATATGTCTAAAAGTTTTGTAGTGTTCATGCTTCATGATAAAAAATAATAATGTTGCTGGAAAAAGGTAAAGCTCTACATACCTTGAGTTGTTTATCCAATTTGAGGCAACTTTTGGACACCTTGAGGATGAGAAGTTTTTTAGGATAAAAATTGTACGGTAAAGATGGACAAGGATATCCTGTCCAGTCTAACACTCTTAAACTGTTTGGGAGATACTTGGGACCTGTCAAAAAGCATGCATTTCTAATGATAAGTATCTTAAGGTTTGGCATATTTTTGAATGCCTCACCATTCCAATCCACCTTTGTGTCTCCAGGCATGTCCAAATTTATGGCTTCAATCTTCCCAGTTCCCTTTCAAGCCAAAATCATTAGTTAACTCAAAATTTGTTAGATTTGATAGGAATTGATATAACTTTCAACAGAAATTTCATATTATGAACTATTATTTTTTAAAAAAAAAAAAAATAAGCACATCATTAGAAACATGCCATCTAGCATGGAATCTAATGCATCAAAAGTAGTCAAGGGGGAAACGAAATACTTGTGCCCCATTTAAGATTTAAAAACACTTTGACTGTAAAGCCCCAAAATAAATTACCAAGCAAACTACTCTTAATTTACCTTGTCTTCTTCCAAAACCTGAAGAATGTCTTCATAGAACCACAACCTAGTCCGTTCGCCAGGCTCTTTTGGTGATTCATGCCGAACAATTTCTCTACCCATATCTTGAATCAAATCATGCATTGTCACACAACCAGAATCAATTTTTATGAGAGATTTATCAATCAAGACTTTAATAGCATAATCTGGACATCTACTACAAGCATAAAGTACACTTCTAATATATTCCAATGAGTCTCCCTTAAAACAACAAGCAATGTCAAGGAAAATTTCCTGCTCATGTTCCCCCAAAGTATCATAACTTACTCTAAGTATCTGTTGAATCTCTTTTAAGGGAATTCTTCGATAACTATCTAATGCAGAATCCCAATCATCTGGTCCTTTATTGAACAAGTTTGAACCTATAGCTTCCAATGCCAATGGAAGACCACAAGCATAGCTTGCAACTTTCTTTAAACATTCCATGTAACTTGAATCAACTCTATTGTGTCTAAAGGCATTCCATTTAAGCAATTCAAGAGATTCTTCTGCATTTAAACTCTCTACCTCATAAATTTTTTCAACACCATGTCTTGCTAGCAAATGCTTATCCCTTGTAGTTATAATGATTCTACTACCAGAACCAAACCAATCAAGTCCTCCGGCAGTTGCCTGCAATTGTTTCTGATCATCAACATCATCAAGAACTAGAAGAACCTTCTTTTTCTGGAGCCTATGTTTTGTTATTGGAATTCCTTTACTGACATCTACTAACTTGATATCCTCCCCAACTATCTCATAAAGAAGCATTTCTTGGAGATGCACAATACCACGCTTTTTTGAGTTTTCTCTAACATCAGCAATAAAGCAGATGCCATTAAATGGGTCAGCAATCAAATTATATACTGCTCGGGCAATTGTTGTTTTACCTATTCCACCAATGCCACAAATCGCAACCATTTGGACTCCCTCATTAGACCCAAGGTCGAGAAGAGATATTACTTGTTGCACTCGAGCCTCAATTCCAACTGGATAATCAGCAATGTGTAAAGGGCTGCGATTAATCCTCCTAGAGACCTCTTGAGCAATCCTTTCTATAAAGAGATATTCATGTTCCCGCCTGCCAACTACAAATTTTGTGAAAATTCATGCCAAAGGCCATCAAATGAATCCAATTATATATTTTACCACATCTTAAGTTAAACCAAATGCACCAGATCATAAACTTGGACACAATACACCTCTTCAACTAAACTTTACAAAATAAAATATGTTGGGCCCGTGGTCCTTAAGCTGTATAGGAGAAGGGATGGGCCTAGAGATTAGGATAAACCAGCAATAGGGAAAGGGTAGTGACTAACTGCTGAGCCGGACAGCAGTGGAGGGATTAAATAGATAGGAGGAAAATATAGGAGTTGGTTTTGGCAGAGAGAGCTAGACCTCTCGAATGTCTGGCATTGTTCTTACTGTGTGTTCTTGTTGAGTTTGTTTGCTTTACATCTTAATTCTGTATTGTGCTTATTGATGTGTGTGTGTTTACTTCCTGTTGAGTGCTGTAATACAATCTCTTCCCCACTGGAAGAGGCATTTCTCCTATTTTAATAATATTTAGTATTATTCAGTATTTGTGATCTGTTAGAAATTACTGGGCTCTATCAAATTACTTCTGCCAAAAATAAGCACATGCTCTGTTTTCTTGTTTCTTCTAGGGCATACAAACACTAACAGAAGCTGATCTTCGTTTGACTTATATGAATAAATGTCGAACACTTATATCAGACACATTACAACACTTTAACATCACAAATTTTGTTGAGTTGAATCATAATTTGTATGGTTCTATGATCATTTCTTACACATTAATATGACAACAACCATCAGATACGCAAAGAAGATATATAATGCAAAAGAGAGGTAAGGTAATCAAATACCCAGGTTCAAAAGGGAGACCGGAGAGATTAGCAACATCATTCAGAGCCTGCCTCCATTTTCGGACCTTCTCCTTGTCATCCTCGAATCTTTTCTCATGCTTGGCAAAAGCTTCTTCGTAATTTTCTCTCTGATGTCGCACTTCTGACGGATCCACGTCATAGAAAACAGGCAAAACCAATCGACCCTTTTCCTTTACACACTCAAGGATGCTTACAAGCTCATCTAAACAAAATGTAGAGGAAGCGTAGTTTTTGGAGAAAATAGTGATAGCAATTCTAGACTCTTCGATTGCTTTGAGAAGTGCTAGGGTAATCTCTTCTCCTCTTCTAAGCCCCTCGTCATCTATGAAGACGTGGATACCCTTCCGATTTAGAGCATTGTAGAGGTTTCTGGTGAAATCAAAGCGGGTATCCTCACCTCTAAAATTGAGAAAGACGTCGTAAGTCCATTGATAGGTGAAGGAAGAGGTAGAAGGTGCTTGCCTTGCCATTATAGACATTGACCCACCTTGGAAGATGAGAAAGAAATATAGGAGCACTTCAAAGTTCTGCAATTTGGGTAGTGGAAAGGAAAGTGAAGTTTTACTTCGACCAAAGTCGTTGATGTATGTGTAATGGAAATATGGGATACATCGTCGCGATCGCCTGCTTGTCTTTAAAAGACAAGCAGGTCGTTTTTCAGCCGTGCAAAGACAAGCAGGCAGCTTGTCGTTTTACAGCCGTGCAAAGACAAGCATTTCTTCAGCCGTGCAAAGACGGCCACCAGGTGACGGGCAGTGAAACTGACTTCTGCTTAGGAAACGGATCTCCCACGCGGAGGACGTCCTACGGCCCAATCACAAAGAATTATTTTTTTAAAAAAATTTAAGATCTTTACAATAATATTTAATTTAGGGTTTAGAATTTATAATTTAGAGTTTAAGATAATATTTAATTTAAAGTTTAGGGTTTAGTATTTAAGTTTTAAGGTTTAGGGTTTACAATAATATTTAATTTAAGATTTAGAGTTTAAATTTTAAAATTTAAGATTGAAGGTTTAGGTTTAGGGTCTGTAATAATATATAATTTAATTTATTAAATTTAAGGTTTAAAATTTAAGATCTATAATAATATTTAATTTAATTTATTAATTTTTAAATTTAAAAAAACAATTTTTTTGTGATTCTTTTAAAAAAAAAAATTGATAGTTGTTGGATCAATTTGATCCAATGGCTATGTAGAAGGCTCCTGCGCAACGTTTCCTTCTGCTTAATGCTCAGCTGAGGCAGACTGTATGCCCGTCATCCAACATGCTATCCAAACCGGGTTGAGCAACAAGTAGATTGCATGTTGAATGATAGGTGTACAAAATAGCTCACGTGTCATGTTGTAATTGGCTAAGTCTCTTTTTAAAAAAAAAATAATTAAGAGCCTTCACAAGCCACACATGACTAATAATTGTTAAATTCAATTCAATGATTGAAAAATGACAAGTAACTTGTTTATTTTCAGAAGACAATCACAACGCAAAAATTCATATTGTCATTTAGCAATATCAAAATGAATTAAAGCCTGCAGGTTAACCTGTGTCTACTATATTTGGGTGAGCTTAGACATGAATGTTTTGACTCATGGGCCAACCTATTTTTTTAAATGTTTTTATATAATTATATTATTTAGTATATAAATAATTTTTACTTTATCTTATTTTTATATTTTATAATATTATATTCAATAATTATCATGAATTTGGATGTGAAAATCTTTATAATTTTTTAAAAATAAATATAAAATTTTTAAATTTAAATATAATATAGTTAATTTAAAAAATATATAAAAAATTAAAGTTATTAATTTTTTAAAAAATTTTAAAAAATATTTTATTTGTATAAATTGTATTTCAATAAAAAGTTATTAAATATTTTATTAAATATAAATTAAAAAAAAGTTTAACCAACAGACCGACTCATGAGTCTATCGCTGGACCCGTTTTCAATTGGCTCGACTTTTTTTTTTTTTTTTGACAGTGTTAGGGTCACTTACTTTGATCCCAAATCATAGATATACTTATTTTTTCCTTTTAAAAAAAGAGAGAGATTTCTCTTTTTATTAGTGTATTTACAAACGCGCATGTTATGTTTAATTATTATATTCTAGTTTGCAGTTCTATTCCAAAAAATAGCTTCACAATGTTTTTATGTTTAAATATAGGTGCCTTTTTTCATTATTAATTTTGTCACATGTCATATTATTACTCTGTAAAATACTAAAATTAGAATACACATGGCTAATTTATTAGCTTCGCTAATAACTTCAAATTGTCTATACACTTAAATGATATTGGTTAATTAATTGATTAAATCTCAAGAACGACAATAATTTAACTCTTAAGACAACAATTTAGAGAGAACTCTATTGTTTATATTCTGCAAATCCAAAAAAAAAAATTTAGTCTTATATTTTATCATATGGAAAAATACTTTTGATAAAAATTTAAAAAAATGTGTTGGCACCTCATATATAATTAGTAAGAATGAACCGGGTTTAATCAAAGTAAATATTTTTTAAAATAAAATTTTTATCTTCAATTTAGACAAAAATATAATGGGACCTCTTCTACGTATAGTTCTTTTCAATAGAAAGTTAGGCTAATAATAATAATAATAATAATAATAATAATAATAATAATAATAATAATAATAATATGAACAGCGAGAACATATGACCCATGCTCTCAAATTCTTCTCTTCATTGAGGCTTTCTCAATCCGAAGTAAAACTACCAAGAAAATAAAATAACAGTTTGTTTCAATGTTTAATAAAAATATAATTGTTAGTACAAAGTGAAAGTACCGAATTTAAACATATCAAAACGCGTGATACTTCTAGAAAGAATCATGCACCAACTGTAAATTAAACTGGATAAACGCCCGAATCCTGAAACCACTATAACATATCCGAGAAAAATGCAGAGAAAACAGAATTGAATGAGCAGAAAATCCTTTTTTTTTTCCAAAACCACACTACAAAAAAATGACATTAGAGATGGAATTTTCTGTCTCTGATTTAAAAAAATTATGTCTTTGATGTGTCAGAGACGGAATCAGAGACACATTTATTTTCGTCTCTAAGCTGAATGTCTCTAATATTTGAGACGTCTAAAATTTTCATCTCAGATATTTGAAACGGAAATTTTTCGTTTAAGAAAATGAAATCCATCTTAGATAAGCTTTTTGGTATCTAAGACGGATAAATTTTCATTCCTAATTTGAGAGGGAAATTATGTCCCTGATTCTGACTCCAGTCAAGGAGGATTGTTTTCGACTCAAATCAGGGATGGAAGATTTCGTCTCCAACTTCATCTCCAATTTTTTCATCCCTAAATTCCATCTCTGATATTTATGTTCAATAAATAAAAATGATGTATACATAATCAAGTGGTTTAAACATGTTATTATACCATGCAAATTTTTAAGAAAATATTTAGCGAACAGTAATGCTTGCAATCTCATTCTTGTTTGCTAAATATTTTCTTGAAAAGTTGTATGGCATAACTGATGTGAGAGTTTCGACAAGTGTATCGGATCGCAACTAGTAGTATAATGAGAGACAGTTATCATCATCAAGGATAAACTTTTAACAACTACTAGTTTCACTAATTTAAGTTATATTTGGACGGATGAAATAGTTGGGTGAAATGAGATTAGATTTAACTAAAAGTGAACTAAATTAATGGCAAGGAAGTTAACTAAACAACGAAGAAATACACAATAACAAAGCGGGTATACAGGATTGATTTCACTTGACTCCTAATCTGATTAATTCATAGACAAATTAATCTTTGAATTGTTAAAAAATACTTCAATATAACTGCAAACTCCTTTTAATGTTGATTAAGTTTATGAAGTTATTTGAACCCAATGTCTTAGAGAGACAAATCTTCCTCACTTAAATAATTAGCTAATGTCTTAGTCAAATTATTCGGTTCGGAGCTTAAGCTCGGGCACTCATAAAAATCACACAAACAAGATTATTTATATCTAGACTAACCCGATTTATGGTAGAAATTACAAAGGTGTGTCTATATCAAGCTATGTGTAGCATTAATACAAACCCTAGATTCATTAAAGATGGTAGCTAAGCATCTAAGAGTAATTAGTAACAGTAAAATCTACTCCAAGAATCGAAAGTGCATCTATATTAAAGATTCAACAACAAAGCTTCATAGGAAGTCAATTATATCAATACCCTAAACCTAGAGATTTAGTTACATACGGAGAAAGAGAAGAGAAACATCACAAATATACAACAAAACATGATACAAAAGGAAGGAGAGTAAGAAAGAAACTCTAAATGTCTCCCTTCTCCTGCAATGTGCCCTAGCAAAGATCCTTTGTTCTCCAACCAAAAGAACCTAAATTTCTCTGCAGAACAACTATTTATAGACTCTATCATACATATGTCAGGATCGGGGCGCCTAGGTGCCATGTAGAAAGTCATGGTCTAGCCCTTCTGAAGCTTAGACAGAGAGTTGGTAGGCTAGCGCCTTCTTGGCTGAGAGTTGAGGTCCTAGCGCCTTGGGCACCAATTGTGGCGCTTGGGGCACCAGCCATCAGATATGCAGCAGTTCATCAATCCTTCAACTTGCATCAGTCCAAAATAAAAGCCTACAAGAAAATATAGCAATTTACATCAAAAGGTAAGTAAAAAGGATTAAAACACGAAAAACTAGGAGATTACAATGAACAAAGAAACTGAGAGAAAATAAAGGTAAAGAGTGCAAAAAAGATAGCAAAATTAGGTAAAGGAGAAGAAAAAACTATCAAAAACTATCTAAATTAACCAAAAAATAGGACTTATCAACTCCCTCAAACCTAGACTTTTGCTTGTCCCCAAGCAAAATACTAACAAAAAACTAAGAACTAAACTAAAACTAAGAACTAAACTAAGCCTAAGGATTTTTCAAGATATAAAAGAAGTGCTGAATAACATAAAATATTAAAACCAAAATAAATCAATTTCATACAGTCATCTCAATAAAACTAACTCAACAATGGATAATTGAGAATTCAAAGATAGAAAATGAGAATTTTTCAAAAATTTTAAAGACAAACTACAAATGCCTTCACTTTCTCAAATCACTCTTTCAAAAGCTTAAAAAATATTTATCTTACCATGACGAATTTGGCTCTCAAGGAAAACTTCTTAATAAGAGGAACTTTTAAGATAATATGATTGAAGTGAAGATCGTGCACCTAATCCACACATCTCTCCCTAAATCGACACAACAAGAAAAGATAGTGAGGCTAAGGAAACAAAGAATTGTCGGTGCCCCTTCTCTCTTGTTGAGTTCGAATGTTGTTTTATAATCTTATTTGTGAATCCTTTGTTTATTTGGCATTTGCTTTACACTGTTGTCTATTCTGAGGGTTGATTTACTTAAGAACAAGAAAAGGTTTAAGTTTGAGGGAGTGTTAAGTTCTGAATTTAGCACTATTTTGGTGCTAAATACCCTATCTTTATACCTCTTACTTGTCTTAGCTTGTAATTCTTAACCCTTATTTTACGTGTTTTTATATTTTATTAGATTTTAGATTAGATTGAGTAATTTTCTTGTCTCTGGCTTGCAATTTGATGTTATTATTAGTCTTTTGGTGTAGGTTGAAATGCAAAGGAGGTTACGCATGCAAGTACTGCAGTTCTGAAGTTCTGAAGCCTGATTTTCTGTCATCCACTGCTATAGCGGTGACCTAATGCCGTTATAGCAGTAACCACTGGAACCAACAGCTCCAAAAACATTCCTCTCTGCCAGCCATCGCTATAGTGGTGGGTGTTTATCGCTATAGTGGTGGCCTTTGGACAAAATTTCATTAAAGTCATCTTCTCTGCCTGATACCGCTATAGCGGTGGATGTTTACCACTATAGAGGTGGGTCGTAATTCTGTAGTCATTTAAATAGCGTCAAAACAACAATTTTAGGAAATTATGAATGGGAAGAGAGCTAGAAGTCACCGATTTTGTAGAGGGACAAAGAGAATCCTATTCCAAAACTTTCCGGGCCCAATTTTCGTCAACCCAACCTCGGATTTATAAAGTTTTCTCAACTTTTTACTACTTTCTGTAGTTCTAAGGCCATAAGTGGCTAATTTTCCTATTCTAAGGTTACTATGAACCCAATCTCATATTAGGATTTGTATTTCTCTTTGAACTTATGATTCTTTTCAATTTAATACATATCTATCATTTATATTGTTGTACTTGTTATAAAATTGGCCACTTTATGATTTGTTTGTTGCTTTCATCGAACTCGAAAGAGGAAGGTGTTGGTAGAACACTGAGTGACTAGGGCAAGTGGTAGAACCTTAGTGGTTTTTGGCTTGTTAATTAATAGGAATATTAGTTGACCTCGCTTAATCAAATTAGATTAACGTTTATTCGGCTTAAACTCGTATAAGAGATTATGTTAGAGTTGAGTAGCTTAACTTAGATTCAACTTAGATTCAAGAGAATCACTTTAAGCCATTAAAAAACTTAGGATTAATGTGTATAATTTGTTTTGAATCATAAGTGTTAGGGAGAATTAGCAAATCCTAGGATGAAAGAGGGGGATTAGTAACTCTAGGCTTTTTAATTGAATTATTTTTATCCAATTTTATTGTAATTCGATTTTACTTCTTAGTTCTTTAATCAGAGCTACCTTTAATCTAAATTGGTTGTTTGACGAAGGTGTATAAATTTCTAGAATACTTAGCACGTTAGTTCTTGTGGGAAATGATAATCTTACTCACCTTTATTACTTGTACGACTGATGTACTTGCCAATTCATTTAACAGATACTTTGAAATTTACTGATTGAAGAAAAAAATTGATAATTAATCAAATATGCATTTGGTTCACTCTTGTGCTTATAGTCCATCATTTGAGAATGGAAGTTTTGGTCTCAAGTGTTTTTGGTTTTAGTCTTGGGTGATGTTATGAAATTTCTTGCCTTAAAAAAAAAAGAATTGACCCATGTTTGACTTCGCTACGAAAAAGGGAAAAGGCTTAGGCTTGGGCTTGGGCTTGGGCTTGGGCTTGGGACCCATGAGATGGAGACAATAAGAGAGGCATAGAGACAATAAGTATGTGTGTTTTCATCGTTTCATTTTCTTTTGGTCTAAAGTTTAGGGTATATGATTTCTTCATCCTTTCCTTTTGTATTTATGAGGAGAGCATTTAAGATGTAAATGAGATCATCTCTTCATATTAGGAAATTCGTTACTGATATCCACAACATGCACTTCAGGAGAGTTAAGCATAATGAGTCCAACCTATTGTTTTTGTTGGTGTGTTTTTTGTTATGAAATTATTTATAAAATGTTAGGGCCTGTTTAGTTTGGGTGTTTCCTATTTTCATTTTCACTGAAAACAAAAAATGAACATGAAAATGCGTTTAATTGATTTCACTGAAAATTTTTTCTTGGAAACATTTTTTAAAATAGGCCAACATCTAAAAACATCAAAAAGATGTTTTCAGTATTTCATTAAAAGCATTTTAGGAAATGAAGACAAAATGAATGCAGGAAATATTTTCACAAAGCAATCAGACCCTTATATTTGCCAAGATGGGAAATAGTATTTGACACTCTCGTGATTCATATTTGTAATTGAAATCTAGATATTGTGCATTGTTATCCTTTCCTTTTCAGTAACTAAGACTATTTTTTAATGCTCAAATCATATTCTGTTTAGGAACCAAATTATCCATGTGAAATATTTTAAACTTTAAGGTTGATATAGATCAATCACATCCTATGAAGTTGACAGACCACATTATCATAATTTTTATAGAGTGATGCTTTAATTTGAAGTCATACGGTGAAGTCATAAGTATTTTACTGGAAAATATCTACAAAAGGTAATTTGTCTAAGCACACAATGATTAAGAACAAGTTGGAAACAAATCTCAAAATAGTTATAATAATGACAATGAATTGTAATTTTAGAATGGAACTTATATTATATTGCTAAATTAAATGGTACTCCTACTTAGCTATGTGAGTGACGTTCTAATTGATTCACTCCTCCCTAAGTCTTCTTTTTTAGTTATGGGTTTTTTTAGTTAGACTAGGATTTTTCTAAGTTTTAAATAAATCATTTTTTTCTTTTGTTAAAATGACTAATCTTTATATTATCAAATCAATGAATTTTCTAGGTGGGACCATTCATTGCCTTCTAGATCTTCTGCTTACAAAAGCCATTCCCTTCAAATCTAGGTAAATAATTTGCTTATGCTCTACTTTTCTTGTGGTTTCTAAATTAGGTTTTTGTTTTATTGATTCCATTTTTGTGTTCAAATTCCATTGTTGATTATACTAATACATGTCTGGCTTTCTTTGTAGGTTGATTTTAAGTACATTGTTGTTGACTTTAGAATTCAACAAGTTTTTTTAAACAAAAATTAAATGGGATTAGAAAACACAACATTTTTGCATTTTAAGCTAAGCAATAACAATGCTTAAAGTCAACCTATAGTAATTAATTTTTTGTTTATCTAAGATATTGATTACATAAGTTGGGAAATGTTTGATTATACTCGGAACAATTCTTTCTTAACCCTAAATATTGTTATATTCTCTTAAACTTTCTCATCTTTGTTTTCCTATAAGATTTTGGTTGGTTTTGCAAAGATTGGCTGAAGATTTTAGTTGCTTGCATCCAGGTTAGTAAGCATATTTTTATTTATATTCTTACTTGCTCTATCTTGCTCTTGCCCCTTTACTTGTAGATATTTTCATATTTTGTTAGCTAGTTTTGTGGATTTTTGATAATGTTTTAGTCTTTTACTCTGCATTTTTTACTGGTTGGTTCTATGGATTTTTCCAAATGTTCTACACTTTTAGTTTACAATTTTTTTTCTAGCTGGCTCTGTGAATTTTGTTGCTGACATTTTGAAGCCTATATATGTAGTAAAGAAATTCTAGTTCATTATGAAACCTATGCAATAAATAGGTCTTTTAAATGGTAAGGTAACACTTATGTAGAAAGAGTGTTAAAAAGAAAATGATAACACATGCTTCTACATTCATCCATTCTATTCTATTGGATTGGTTTGTGAGTGGAGAGTTATGAATTGTGTATTTAGGCTAAATTAAAGATATTAGGGGGATTAAAGTTCATTTGGCTTCATATGTCAGCTATTTAGTGTGTATAGAGGATTCTTCCCTACTTGACAAGAGGCTTCCTGCACATCATGGAAATTGAATATACCATTAAAGTGATGTAATATAAATGAGAAAAAGAGGGATAGAACAATCTGTTGATGCCGAATTGGTGACTTTTTGGGTGAATAATAAATTGATGATTTATTTCATGAAAGATACTTTCTTAGGTCATGAAAAATTAATTTCCTCTCCATTTATCTTCAAGCTTATATATGCCTAAAGTTTGTGTCATATTTTATGATTTCATTTTTTATGAGTTATATTTGATGTTGAAATCAGATTTGTACAATCATGGTTGATAAAAGTTGGATTGACAAGGCAATTAGATTAAATGAATTTATGAATGCGGTTATTTAATTTCTTTATTTTGCCTTTTCAAATGCATCTATAAATGGCCAAATTGTATGTCCTTGTATTTCTTGTAGATTTCGGCATATGGGGAATAGATTTGAAGTACATAGTCATTTGCATCAAAAGGGCTTTCCTATTAGATATACCACTTGGTATATTCATTGAGAAAAATATGATGGACCTAATGTGAGATCAGAAACCTAAACACAAAAAGAACCATATAAACAATATCCAATGCATGACATGTTAAATGATAATTTTGGTGTATTTAAGGAAAATAGACATGAAGATCCTAATTCATCAAATTAACTTGTAAATGACAACATTAGAGATGCAGAAGTTCACAATGATGAGTTAGATCAAATGAAAGAATTAATTACAGAAGGAAATCAAGAACTTTATGATGGTTGCACAAAATATACCAAATTATCATTCATTGTTCATTTGTATCACATCAAAGTCCTTTGTGGTGCAACTGAAAAAACAATTTCAATGATCTTTGATCATTTAAAAGATGCTTTTGAGAATGCTAATTTGCCAGCATCTTTTTTTGAGGCAAAAAAGATAATTAAGAGCTTAGGTCATAATTATAAGATTCATGCATGTCTGATGGATTGCAAGTTGTATTGGGGACCAGATGAATCACGAGAAAAATGTAAAGTTTGCAATACTTCTAGATGGAAATTAAATGAAACTGAAAATGTTCAAAATAATGTGGTGGCTGCTAAAAAGAAAAAGAAGAAACAATCGGCCAAGATATTATGGTACTTTCCACTTATTCCAATGTTGCATAGTTTATACATGTCTTCTAAAACTGCAGAGAGAATGAAATGGCATGCTATAGATGGTAACTCGGATGGGTTGTTAAGACATCCTAGAGATAGTAAAGCGTGGAAGGATTTTGACTTTTGTATAACATTATCATGGTGAAAAGATGACAGTATAATTTTTTATAATAATTATTTTGCTTTCATAATTTCTTTAGATGTGACCATTATATTTTTTATTTCTAGAACGCAAGTGCACAAAATACTACAAATCGAAAGAAGCCTAGAGTTCCTCATGCTGGAGGTAGTAAGAGCAATGCAAGGAAGGCTTGTCAAATGGTAATTTGAATTGAATAAGTTTGGTTTATATATAGAATCTGTTAATTATTTTTTAACTTTTTATGTCAATGATGTCAAATGTAGGTGAAAGAATTAGGGAGGCCTGTATGTCGAAGTGAAGTACTTTTGTCAAATCTACTTAAAAGAGATGGAACCTACGTGAATGAATTAGGAAAGATATTAATAGTAAGTGTTTTATGATATCCATCTATATAATAAACTAAAACAATTCTACTCTAGGACATTAATTACATGGATGTCATTAAATACTATTTAATAAAATTAATAAATTAAAATGAAACATTAATTACATGAATTTGAAAAAAAATCTTATTAATAACACCTCAATAAATTACATATATTGAAATTAATAAATTAAAATGAAATATCAAATGAATAAATTATGTAAATTACTAAAGTCATTCTTATGAATCATTCCATTAAATGCATTAAGTAAAATTAGGGTAAATTCAAATGAAACAATTCCGTAAATGAATTAAGTAAAATTAGGGTCCATTAAATGCATTAAGTAAAATTAGGATAAATTCATTCTTATGAATCTCATATCTTGCCATGGACAATCAGAAAAATCTTTATTCATTAGTGAATAAACAAAATTTGGAAAAATGAATTTGAAATGGTACAACAACCCTTTTGAAATGTGATTAGGGTTCCACTATCAATATATATTCCTGGCATCCTTGAATTTAAATTCCGTGAAGATTGCAACTATCATGCAAAGTGGAATTTGATTATATAATTGCATTAAAATGGATTTGAAAAGAATTGTTCTTATTAATTACACCATATTAAATTAAATATATTAAAATTAATAAATTAAAATAAAATATTAAATGAATAGATTATGTAAATTACTAAATTCATTCGTATTAATCACTACATTAAATGTATTAAGTAAAATTAGGATAAATTCAAATTCAAATGGTAAAGTAACCCTTTTAAAATGTGATTAGGACTCCACTATCAATGTATATTCCTGGTATTTATAAATTTAAATTTTGTAAACTATCATGCAAATTGAAATTTGATTATGTAAATTACTAAATTCATTCTTATTCTTATTTAATTATTTTATTTATTTAATCAATATCCAATTAATTATGTTCAAAATTCATATTATATAAATAAAAGATAATTCCAATTGTCATGTATTTCTCCCGTATTTGTACTGTTTACTCTTTCTGCAGAATCAGATTTCATTCTATTTGTTTTTTTATATGGCTAAATTTAGTAACGTTGCTAATGTTAATGCACCAAGGGATGATTGGATGATTAAGGTTCAGGAACTGAGATTGTAAACAGTTTCATTGTTCTTTTCATATGGCTAAATTGTATGCATGTGGTTTATTCTTGGATATAGCTCACATGAAAAAGTTAATAGCATAGATGTGGTTCTACAAGATTCATAGGTGTTTTCTCTACCTTTTCCTTTTAATTTTTTTTGTTATCTAGGCATAGATTTTGATTTATATAGTTTTTTCTTTATCAATTCTTTTTCTTCAGGAATCTCGCATTCATACATCTGTCAAGCGGACTTTTATTAACAAGTTCAAGTACATTATTTTCGAAGTTGGTGCGTATGATATTACATAATTCAACATTATTAGTAAGGACAGTGGTAATTATTGTACCACTATGCATTTAAGATAAATTTCTAGTACTTCTCTAAAGCCAGTCGAGTTGAAGTTGACATTGCTATCCTGGGCATGACTTTGTTTTATTCGTTTGTAGATATTTTTATCTCAACATGTTGATCAGAATTATTTGATTGGTTTATGTTCTCTCTGTAAACCCATTATTTTTATCAACAGCTTCAACAACAGTTAGCTTGCCAGTGACATCTGTAAACATAACCAATTACTTTTTTCAATTGGATTATATCTTGCAAATCATGTTTTTAGTTATAGATCAACTTTACGTTATTATCTCATGAATGAAAAGTATAAAGGGATTAAAGATTCTGATATGTGACAACCATGAGAATCCAGTGATAAGCACTACTAGCATAGTGTATAAAAAAAGTATTCCAAAATTTATATTAGAGGTCAATAACTTTTATTTCAACTCTTTTTTTATCGTTAGTATATTTATCTAAATTAATTCATGTAATACCTTATTTTTATTCTTTTCATTTGACGTTGTTTACATTCAATCTTTAAGGCAATTATAGCTAATGAATCAGAAGTACATGTATTTTAACATGGTCTGAACGACTCATTATTTTTGTACACTTATTTCTTTATATGTATAATAATTGTTCTTATTTATTTATTTGATAAAAAATAATGACATTATATTAACTCGTGCATCGCACGGGTCAGGACACTAGTTTCCTATTTGGTTTCCTTTACTTTTTTTCTTATTTATTGTATTTCTTGTATTGGGCTCTTTGTTGTGGCATATGAGTTTTCCTTTTGTCCCTATAATTTTTAAAGCAATTTCAACATGGAGTTTGAATACTGAGTGGCTAAGCCTTTTGTGAGAAAATACTAAAAAGTTGAGTATTACTGTGATCCATGTTTAGACAAATTAGATTATAAATTAAAATTTAGTATTTAACTCAACCAAAATTAGAATTATGTTACATGACTTTGACTAAAAAACAAATAAAATTACATGGAAATGTGCAAATGAAAGCAGTATTGATTCCTTGATACTACTAGAATATATAAAATGAACTCATCAGATAGCTGCAATTTAGTCTTGGTCTAGGGCAGTTCAATATAGAGATTTGTGCTTGAACAAAGTTTGCTTCATTTCCAGGACTAACCAAAATCCAACTTGACCACTCACTTTCAATATCTTGTGTCATTTTCTCTTTAAAAAAAATAACAATTGCTCAATATCAAACCTCTTCTCCTTTTCTATTAACATTTTTTTGTTATTAAAGAATGGAGGTATTCAAGTTTGGTTTGGGTACTTAGCATGTAGTCTCTATATTTTGTACAATATATTATTTAGTATTTTCACGTTTTTCTTGTTTTTCAAAGATATTTTTCCATTCAATATAGGCATCTCCAAAAATTTTCCTTAAATTGGTGTTTTTAATTATCAAATTATTGTGTCATTCTTATGATTCAAATAGTGGCTATTACTGTGATTAATTGAAATTGGGTTGTCATGTATTCAAATATTTTGATTATTGATAAATGTTAAGAAATATAATTTTTAAATTATGTAGTTGAATTAATTGTATCTTAACTTTAAAATGAAAATAATTCATTTATCAAAATATGAAAAACAATATCATTAAATTCTCTAGCACTATAAGACTGTAATAAATATTTCTCTCATATCCCAATCTAAAGACCAGGTCTAGTATAAAAAAATGATCATCATTATGTGTATTAAGTGCAACAAACTTGAGATTGAAAAATTAATTAATAGTAATAAGACTTTGTTAAAATAAATAGGCAAGGTGAGTTCAAGATAATTAAAAAAAAATCTATGTTTTGACCATGGAGCAATAATGAAAAAATTTTCCAAAAAATAATTAAGACAAGAACGTGATAAACATTAAAAATGAAAGAAATACTTATCCTATTGTACTCTATTTTCAAGCAACTTTTTTAAAGGGATCATACATGTATACGAATATTAAGGTATGAATTCATGATCAGAATCACAAAATGATACATTTGAATTAAATTAAATGAATATATAATTCACTGAATAACAAGCATATAACATCAACTCAATTGATTTGGATTTTTGTATTCACTACTAGAAAACTTCCAATTAGTGACGAAATTTAGTGACGGAAATTTTCTGTTGTAAATTTCATCACAGATTCGTTGTAAATTTCGTCGCTGATTTGAAATTGTAATATAAGAAATTTGCGATGGAAAATTTTCGTCGCTGATTAAATTTCCGTCACTAATATTAGTGACGGAATTTTCCGTTGCAAAATTCCGTCGCAAAGTATTTTTTGTTTTGCGATGGAAATTTCATCGGAAATATTTTTTCCGTCGCTAAATTCCGTTGCAAATATTTTTTAATTTTGCGATGGAAAATTTCGTTGCAAAATTCTGTGGCAAAGATTTTTAATTTGCGATGGAAAATTCCGTCGCAAAAATTTCTTCCCTCTCATTCTTTTTCATATTTCCCCCCAATTGTCAAATTACTTGAAAAAAAATGTTAATAAAATAAATTTAGGATAATTTTTACAAACTGTAAAAAAAAAAAATTATACTTCCTAAAAATTAAGTTACCTTTTAAAATAAACTTTTTAGATTTTATTTTATTAATTTAATATTTATATGAAATTATCATTTTGATATATACTATATATTTTTTCTTTCATTCTCTTCTTTTAATTAACCTTAGTCTGCTCATTCCCTCTACTTTCTCTCTCTCGGTCGTCTTCATCTTACCTCCAATCTCCACCCTAGCTCTAGTGAGTTCTCCTTGTATGCATAGCTCTTCCCCTTCTTTGCATGGTATGATCACATTGACACACTTAACATTTAGTCATAGCCTCTCTCACACACATGCGCACACAAGAGATAGACAAGTACACATTGGTGCCTTTGGACATTCAACAAAATCAAGCCATAATGCAGATGACTATTTAGTCAAATAAACATATATATGCGCATGACTTCATTTAATTTAGATGTACATATAATACTTAAATAAAGTATTTAATCAAATAAACGTATATATGCACATGACTTCATTTAATTTAAATGCGCGTATAATATAAAATATATAAATTAATTAATTTAATTTAAAGAAACATATATAAAATATTTAAGATATATGTGAATAAAATATGAGATATATATAAAATATAAAACTTAAGATATTCTTATACAATATATATATATATATATATATATATATATATATATATATATATATATATTTATTTATTTATTCTTTAAAAAATTAATTTTTATTTAAGAAATAATTATTTTAACAAAAAATCTTAAATTTCTCCTTTTTTTCATTTTCCCTCTTGATTATTTCAATTTCAGTCACACCCAATTTTGCATTTTCCCATTCCCTCCCAAATTTTAGACTTATCATTCATATTTAAGAAAAATCCTAATCCCTCTACCTTAGCCTTCCTCTTTTCTCTACACTCGTCGTCGAGCTTTGCCTTCAGAGTTCAGCCTTCCTCTCCTCTCGACTCGCTGTTGAGCTCTGCCAAACTCTCCTCTCTAGTCGTCATTGCTCTTATGCTCTCCTAATCTATAGTCTCTAGTCCTGTCGTCGTCGTGCTCTCCCAATCTTTGATCTTCATTGTCGTCGCTGTCTTGCTATGCTTTTCTCTGCCCTCTACTTGTCGTTTTCACCGTCGAGCTCCATTCCCATTGTCGTTGTGCTTCACTCAGGTAATCTAAGACTCATCTTCGATATTCGTGTTGATATTTTTGCTGATTCTTGGTGTTTTGATTTGGCCCCTTGATGGTTTTCTTGATATTTTTACTAATTCTTGGTGTTTGGATTTGGCCTTTTTATGGTTTTGTTTATATTTTTACTGATTCTTGGTGTTTTGATTTGGCCCCTTTACGGTTTTCTTGATATTTTTATCGATTCTTGGTGTTTTGACTTGGCCCATTTATGGTTTTGTTGATATTTTTACTTATTCTTGGTCTTTTTATTTGGCCCCTTTATGGTTCTGTTGATATTTTTACTTATTCTTAGTGTTTTTATTTGGCTCCTTTATAGTTTTGTTTATATTTTTACTAATTCTTGGTGTTTTGATTTGGCCCCTTTATGGTTTTGTTGATATTTTTACTGATTCTTGGTATTTTGATTTGGCTCCTTTATGGTTTTGTTGATATTTTTACTGATTCTTATTTTTATGATGTCATGCTCACTCTTCTTTGTAAATAGTCAATGATATTTTTCAGCTGGTTATGGAAGGTGCTAAGTTTTAACTCTTTCTATTTGTTTTTGGGTTAGGGTTTAATTTCATATAATTGTTTTTTTCAAAATCACTTAAAGTTGTAAAAAACCAAATTTTTGGAATTTGAAGTAATAATTGAAAAAATGATTGATATGTTGTGAAAACATTTGTTTGTATATATTAAAAAAGCTACTTAAAAAATTATTGGAAAATTTAATTAGGTAAGAATTTTTTATTTAAGAACTAATAAAGAAAAAATGGAAACAAAAAACTTTCAACATTGAATTTAAAATTTTGGGAATTTAATTTTTATGGGATCATTGAGAACTAGATAAAATTTAAAATTAAAAATAAAATAAAATAGTGATAATAAAATAATATATTGAACCCTAATCCCTAATTACCCTAGCTACGCATGCACACACTCACGAATCTTCAAATTGTTAATTATCAATTATTTTAGAAGTGAATTATTTTATTTGTTAATTATCAATTTCAAATTGAATTAACAATTTCATTTTTTTAAATGAAATATAGGAAGTCAAAATAAAAAATATAATAAATCTAAATCAAAAAGTTTAT
The DNA here is from genome assembly GCA_037074585.1 of Biancaea sappan. Taxonomy (NCBI): domain Eukaryota; kingdom Viridiplantae; phylum Streptophyta; class Magnoliopsida; order Fabales; family Fabaceae; genus Biancaea; species Biancaea sappan. Next base: position 28,176,080 of record CM073501.1, on the reverse strand, counting down.
AGTTGTCTTTAAATCATTACAAATATTAATCTAAATCACTTAGCCATTTTAGTTAAATAAGGTCTTTTGAATTAATATTTAAAAGTATTTTATTTGAAACTTTTTGAAAAAATAAAACCAAGAATCGAACTACTTACTTGGTCTTGGTAAGAAGCTAGTGTTTACCACTTAGCCACTTAAGATAGTTGTTTGTAAGTCTTTACAATTATTATTAAAAGTATTTTAGTTTGAATTTTTTAAAAAAATAATAAGAAGTTTCGAAGCCCGTACCTTGCTTTGGTGTTAAATTCATGCTTACAACTTAGCCACCTAAGTTAATTGGGAGTATTATTTCAGATTAATTTTAATTAATTTATAAATTACATGGTAAAAATAATAAAAGCTCAAGAATGTTGCTGGAACTCGAACACGCAACCTCATAGAATGCCAACTATCATTTACTAATAAACCAGCTCCTTATTTTGAACATTGGTCACACTAGTTTATTTAAAAGCCTTTATTTCAATTTTTACTTCTCACCTGCTCACCCACCCAGTGTTTCATCTTTTCGCAGCCTAATTATTTCTTCCTTCCTAAATCTTTCTCCCTTTGTAGAACTATGAACTCTATTTTCTTCTTTCCTAAATCTTCCTTCCCGAAACACACAAACCCTCCAGCCGGTTGATCTTTGGCGCTTGATTGGCTCCTCCTCCACCCTTCCCGACGCCATCGTTCCACCAACCACCATGCTCCTCCCTGATCTTTGGCCCTATCTCCACCTCAAACGGCTGTTGCCTTATCAGAAAAACTATCCTATTAAAGGTAAGCTAAGACCCATCTTTTTATTTATTTTCCTTTAGATTTTTGTTTGAGTCTGCGAATCCCTAGCTGTTGAAAGTAAAAATATTGGCTGAGGTTGTGTTCTATTTCTTAGCCTTCTTTATGAGTTTCGAAGCTTAGGGTTTCAGTTTCGAAGCTTGGGGTTTCAGTTTCAAAGCTTGGGGTTTCAATTGTGTGTTTTTGGAACCTCTGTTTTGGTGACAGTAATGATGTTTTCAACACTTCCATTGACCTTGAACTTTTTGACAGCAACAATATGGCCATCTACAAGCATGCCTTTGTAAACAGTATTTTTGCTTGAGTTTTTCTTGGTTATCAAGACTAAGTTGTTGTATGATACTAGCCTATTCTATATGCTTTAAGAATATAAAGTAATACTTTAGATATTAGGAATATAAAACAAAGCATTTAACAAAGCATTAAACCTTTCAAATAAGTTAAAAGGCTAATTGGATTTGAAATGATATGTATGAAAGTTAATTTGACTTGACTTAATTGTTTTATTGTTTATTCATTTAATTAATTATATTATCCTCAAAAAAAGCAACATGACTAGATAAATATGTGGCATGATTCTATTAGCTCTCGATAATAGTATAAGTCCTGCCAATGTACATAGAAGAGAATTTGGCTTATGATATTTAATATTGGAATCACTTGTTTCATGATTGGATACATTTTACAATCATAGTGCATATCATTTTGCTACAAAAACAACTTACATCAACCAAACAACCTAACCCCAATGTAAGAATACCTTGAAATTATAGGGTTGACAACATGGATGTGCCACAAAACCGTTTGTGGATGTATAACAGGGTGGGCCCTAAGAAGGTTGGGATTACAGATGAATTCTTGAACGGGGTTGAAATATTCATTAGTCATGCATCTCAATTACGAGTATTTTTTAGAGAAGGGACGATAAGGTGTCCATGTGTAAAGTGAAAATGTAAGAAGCTATTAGAACCTGATGATGTGAGGTTGCACCTTTACCAGAAGGGTTTTCAACCAGATTATTATTACTGGACATCCCATGGGGAAAAAATGCCACAAATTGGTGAATCATTATCAACAATAAATCCTCTTTTAGTTGATCAACCTTTTAATCCTATGGACAGTGACGTACAAGAGAGTCGATATGAGGAAATGGTGTTAGATGTAGTTAGGCATAGAATGGGTGTTGACACTGACCGAATGGTAGAAGAGCTCCCCAACCCGGATGTTCAAACCTTTTATGATATGTTACAGTCTGCACAAGGTCCTTTTTGGGAAGGATGCAGCAGTCATTCTGAGTTATCAGTGGCAGTAAGGTTGTTGAGCATTAAATCAGATTACAACGTGGTCGAGGGGAACTTCAATGCTTTCACGCAATTCATGGGTGAAGCTATGCCGTCTAGACATCGTTTACCCGAGAACCTTTATCAGACAAAGAAATTGGTTACAGGTTTGAGACTTGGGTATATGAAAATTGATTGTTGTGAGAATGGTTGCATGTTGTACTACAAGGATAATGGATATGAAATAGAGTGCAAGTTTTGTGGGAATGCTAGGTACACTACTAGAAGAACTCGTCATGGTACTCGTGGTAGAGTGGCAAAGAAGCAATTGTGGTTTCTGCCTTTGATGCCAAGACTTCAAAGGTTATTTACTTCTGAGGTCACGACAAAGGAAATGAGGTGGCATCATGCGAATCATCGACAAGCTAGAGTGCTAGCCTATCCATCTGATGGACTAGCATGGAAAATGTTTGACCAATAACACCCAGGATTCGTAGCAGATCCCCAAAATGTACAGCTTGGCCTATGCACCGATGGTTTTACTCTATTTGGACAATTTGGAAAAGTGTATTCATGTTGGCCTGTTATTATCACTCCATATAACCTGCCTCCTGGAAGGTGTATGCGACAGGAGGTTATGTTTTTGACATTAATCATTCTTGGGCCTAGCAATCCGAAATCAAAAATAGATGTCTACTTGCAGCCCTTGATTGATGAATTGAAATTATTGTGGGATGAAGGTGCTATGACCTACGATGCATCATTGAAGCAAAATTTCAATATGCGGGCGGCTCTTATATGGGCTATAAATGATTTTCCCGCTTATGGAATGTTGTTTGGTTGGATGATCGCCGGGAAGTTATCTTGCCCCGTTTGCATGGAAGCCTCGCAGGCATTTATGTTGAAACATGGCAGAAAAACTTCTTTTTTTTTATTGTCACCAGAGATTTTTGCAACTAGACCACTCATACTGGAACAACAAGAATGTTTTCCTTAAAAACAAGGAGGAGAGATCATCACAAGCTCCAGGAACAAGCAGAAGTAGCGAACAATAGGATGATGATGCTACCGATGTGGAGTTGTGGCTACAAGCGGTAGGACGAAAAAACAAGAAGGGGTGCATATTTGGCATAGGATCAGAGGTGTGTGAGATTGGTACTTCTAGTCCTTGTTCTGTCCCGCCATCAGATCTACATCCTGACTTTAAGAAGGAACTACAATGTCAGATGGAGCCTGTGATAGATGAACTTACGGCTCAGAAGGAGGAAATTAACTCTCAGAAGGAAAAGATCGATGCACAGACGACCATCATTAGTGATATGTGTTCAATGGTGGACCGCTTCATCAATTCTGTTGATAGGCGCTGGGATACTCTTACTGTTGATGATGATGATGAGACACAGCCCCTAGATCACCCCCTAGACTAGTTTATTTGCTGAAACTTATATTTTGTTATGACTTTGCATTTCATGATGTTGGATCATGAAAAAACAAGTAAACCTTTTTGTCATATGGAATTTTTGATGTAATTAAATGTTATAATTGTTGGCTAGTGCTTGTTGGTTATATTTCTGTTTGTTTACAAGTTTCCAATTAATTTTAGAATTATCATGACTAGCAAAATATATTAAAGAAAAGTCCAAAAATTAGCGATGGAATTTTCATAAAAATTTTTGTCGTGATCAGCGACGGAATTTTCATACAAATTTTTGTCACTGATCAGCGACGGAATTAGCGACAGATATTTCTATGATGGAATTAGCGATGAAATGTTCATACAAATTTTTGTCGCTGATCAGCAACGGAATTAGTGACAAAATTTTCGTACAAATTTGTTGCTGATCAACGATGAAATTAGCGACGAATATTTCTGTGACGGAATTAGCGACGAAATTTTCATACAAATTTTTGTCGCTAATCAGCGACGGAATTAGCGACTGAATTATTAGCGACGGAAAGCTTTCTGTCGTCAATTCCCAAATCTTATTTGCGACAAAAATTAAAATTTGCGACAAAAATTTGTTGTCGCTAATTTTGTGACGGATATTGAACCCGTCGCAAATCATTTACGACGGGCATTTCTGCGATAGAATATTTTCCGTCGCGAATTTGCGATGGAATTCTACTAATTTAGCAACAGATTTTTCCATCGCTAATCTCAGTTTTTCTTGTAGTGATTCTTTTTGGTTTTTGGTTTTCTGGACAGTGGAACAAACAATAGGTTTTTTTGATAAATTAGGATGGAAGTTCTAGTATTTTCTTTGTTGAAACTTTCACATTAGGAACTACAACTATGGACATGTTGTGACTATAGGATGTGGATTGAGTGCTTGTTCCTTGGATCTATTTGATCCAACGGCTACAATCACGGTTAGTGAAACGTTCCACGGCTGTAAGTGGCCAGACTCCTGCACTGTGGCTGAACTGCAACATTATTGTCCCTGTCTGCATACGTTCCGGTCAATAGCATTGTTCAGGCCATCGTTGCCTGTCTATTATTCGGTCACTAGTGGCAGAAAGGAAAGTAATAACGACCCGGCTTCACTGCTTCCCTTCCATGGCTTTGGTCACTAGAGAGAAGCACCGTAGCTTAACTTCCATGTGACCTATCGCTGCTAGCGGGTGCTCCGATCACCAGCATTGTTTAGGCCATCACCGCCGACCTTTTATCACTAGTGGCAGAAAGCAATGACCACAACAGAAAAAAAAAAACAGATTCACATCTTTTGTTACTTTGTTATTTTTATACCTTTTCCCTTTTTTTTCTTCTCCTACATGTTATTTTCTTCTTCTTTTATTTTCCTCTCTTCCTTGTACTGATTAAAAGATTGACAAATTGTATGTTATTTTCTTCTCCTCCTTGGACATCAATATGTAGTTCATGAATTCTCCTCTGTTATCTTTATCCAGAAGTAAATCACAATAATGGAAAAAAACTCCAAAGCAATCAATTTACGGAATTTAATTTCTAATTGATGGTTAATTTACTATTCCAAAGCACATATTCAATTGATGGAGAGAATTCGTTGATACACTACTCCAACCAACATATACAATTAGGTGGGTTGTGTGTTCAACATATACAGCATATACAACCAAAATAGACAACCAACAACTACTATGACTGAGACAACCAGCTTTCGCTTGCCAAAACTGATTCTTTTTGCTGGCTTATAATTATAAAATTGTGCTTGTCAACATCTACAGCTCGTTTGGTCCCCCTTGCTTGCTTTCATAATCATCTTCATAGAAAAACATGAGATTGTCAACAAAATAAGACACCTAAACTGAATTTAATAAATAAGACAAAAATTCAAAAAAAGGGAGACCTAATCAGAAATATGCCATTATGAATTTTATGAATGCCATATTGCAAAGAGACACCTAGTCAGAAACAAAATGCCATTATGTCAACTAAATGCCATTTTGTGAACAAAATAAGACACCTAATCAAAAACAAAAATTCAAAAAAAAAAAGAAGAAATATCAGATCTAACTAAATGCCATATTGTAATGCCTATCCCTATAATGACAGATAGTAATGACGCTAGGCATAATCAGTAAATCATAATTAGACTTGTTGCCATACTACTAAAGCATAATCAGTAATCTCCTATTACTTTCACCATTAAATAGCATAATCAGAAATTTAATTTCATGGGCATAATCAATAATTTACTTTTATCAGCACAATTAGTAAATACCATTTATGAGCACAATCAGTAATTTACTTTTATCAGCACAATCAACACAATCAGTAATTTAACAAATTTTTAAATATATATACAGAGACTCAAAAGCACAATACTAACCTTAACAGTTTGTATGTGATAAATTCGAACTAAAACTCATTTCAGATGTATGTGCTTGGGGTGCGGGAGGTGCCCAGCATGACATTCCACATTGTGCTTCATTCATCTACATCAAATAGGCATATCAAAGGTGAGATTAGATACCAAAAGGATTTAAAAATGAAGACAATATACTTACTTTAGTTGATTTAACTGTCATCGCTCTTTTTTTTTTTTCTCCCTTCCCTGAACCTCAACACAATTTCTATAGTGTCTCTTATTTCTTGCACCCTCTTTTTGCTTGAATCTTGTTGCTTGTGGTGTACACTAAGGTGTGGGGATGGTGGTGGCATCGAGATCTGTATCCAAATCTTTGCCCGTCAAATGAAGCACTATACTAACTTTCTTACCCATCTCAACCAGCATGTCACGCAATACCAATGATGCTTTATGAGACTTGGCAGCTTCAAACGCAATCCTTATTGCATCTCGACTCATATCCCTAAACCGATGCATGATTTCTAGCTTAGGATCATCCACTATATCCTTCCCCCTCACATCGTAAATCATACTCCCTTGCTTCCTTTGTCCATCGACGCATAATGTATTGGTCAGGGAGTAGTTTAATGTCACTCAGATCAAAGACCTTCAAAGTATGGCAGCATAGAATACCAAAGCTCTCAAACTTTCTACAACTACATGTAATCATGTTATTAGAATGATCAAAAGATACTATGAATTCTCTCTTATTATCAAATAGAGTGATGACATATTGTTTCATGGGTCCACTTTCATTCCTTGCCTTTACACATACGTCAATAAAATCATCATATTCTTGGTAAAATAAGTCAAATATAGGCAAAGTATAGATCTCTCCAAGTTGTTTACACATACGTGGCTTCAAGTTTTTCACTAATGGAATTTTCTCTTTACCATCATAGTCAGCCTTCATTTCATTATATATTTTTTCATCTATTATTCTTTCAAAATGCTTGAAGAATAGAACAAGATCCATGATTAGGTTCAATAACTCTTTGAAGTCAGAGTTCAAACTTTTACTTAACTGTATGCTTCTTATATCGAGCATGAATGCAGCCCATTTCTCTATAATCTCATTCGTCGACGATATCTTGATCCAAGAAACTTCAAACTCATCTTCGTCGACGATTTCATACGTGCAACGTGATAGTTCCTTTAAAATATATGATTTTCCCTTAGGCAAATAGGCCAAATGTTTGGTGGCATTTCGTATCAAGTGTCACATGCATAATCTGTGCACCGTGTATAGCATCACCTCCTTCAATGCTCTTGCCATTGCCGCGTCTTGGTCAGAGAAGACCGTGAGAGGATTCTTGTGTTGATGAGCCTTTAGAAAAGTTTGAAAGAGCCACTTAAATGACTCCATAGTCTCATCATACAATAATGTTGCCCCAAATATTAACATGCCTCTATAGTGGTTAAATCCACAAAACACGATAAATGGTTTATTCTTTTTGTTAGTGCCAAATGTTGTGTCAAGTATGATTACGTCTCTAAAAAAATTGTAGTTGATTAGCATTCTAGTGTTAGCCCAGAAAACATTGGTAATATGCTCTTTTGAGTTTATCCGGTGGGCAAAGAAGAAGGATGGATTCTTAGATAGTTGCCTTTGGAAATACTGCAAGAGAACACTAGCATCCCCATCCGCCATATTCCTTTGCCTTCTACACTGAAGATAGTTTTTTTGCATCAACGTACTTATATCCAACGTTCGCCCTTCCCCTTACATGCATACTAGTCAAATCAAAAGATGCTTTTTGCCTAAGGCTAGAGTCCTCGGCTAGCTCGATCTTATACGCTTGGACTTCAGTAATTTTTCATTGTGAAGGAGTCATATGTCTAGTTTCTTTGGTGTGTAGTGTATGATTATGTTCCTCTATAAACTAATGCACTTTATACTTCCCCCCTTCAAACTTCAACGCCAATCTAGCCATGCAACAAGTTCTAGTCTCCGTACTAGGATTTTTAACTTTTACACCCTTTCTTTTCGATGTATGAACACTCTCTTTACCACACACATATCTTCTTGATGTTACAATTGTCTTATCTTTTTTTCTCCTAGTGTATATGTCCTTCCTCACTCCAAATCTGATTTTTCCACCATATTCCTTCCAACAACTCCATGTATTGTCTAAATTATCGAATTCCATTTCAATGTAGGGCTTGCAATTTACCTCTGTCAGTGTTCTCAAAAAATTCTCTGTAAAAAATAGTGATATTTAGATTAAAAAACATAGTCAATAATTATTAGAATTATGGAGAATGAATATAACAAATGCATGCCAATGAATGATTAGAATCTCAGACTACTACAAGAAGCAGCTTGACCAAGAGAGTACTTAATATATGTAGTTAGGATCCCTTTATTCACGTTCTGGTTGATAACATTGTCATTATATATATTTAGAGCCAAAAACATAGCCAGAGAAAGAAAATATATTGTGCCATTCTTTTCAAAAATTCAAATACCATTTAAAGCACCATTTAAATCGACATTATCATAATTAAATACCATTTAAAACTACTCAAATACCATTTATTGAGTGTGCCTTTCTTTTCTGCTCATTGTGCTTTATATGAACATTTACAGGGCATAACAGTGAAGGTTAATATCATTTAAAACACCATACAAATATGATTTAAAAAACCATTTAAATACCATTGGCTTACACCATTCAAGTACCATTTATAGAGTATGTATTTCTATGCATTTCTTTTTTACTCATTGTGCATTATATGAACATTGTACGAATCATAACAATAGAGGTTAATATCATTTAAAACACCATTCAAATACCATTTACAGAGTGTGCATTCCTTTTTTGGTCATTGTACATTATATGACCATTGTACAAAGCATACAAATGGAGGTTAATATCCAGAAACCACCAGGAAACCAATCTACAAGGCATAAAAATGGAGAACCAAATACCCTACGATGCAGCGACGATGCTCAGATGTAGTAGACGACTAAAGATAATGCTGACATATGGAGACCAAGGAGAAGATGACGATGAAGAGTCCAACGATGCTCAGAAGACGATGATGAACAAACAACAATGCTCAAAAGTAGCTAATGGTAGCGATAATGTTGACGAGTAGACACAACGAAGAAGACGATGATCGAGGCAAAATGGCGGGAAAGGATTTTTAGGATTGAGATTTGGTATTTGAGTGTGCTTTTCTCTCTCGAGTCTGGTCACTCGTTGTGGAAAGAAAGCATGAGAAACTGGGTCATCTTGTGGGTTTTGGGCTAGGGGATGGCAACCGTGTTGGATATGTGGCGACGTTTGACTGGAGGAAGCTGAGAAGAAAAAAAAGGTAGTGAAACGATGTATTTCACTAACTGTGATCATGGCCGTTGGATCGAATAGATCCAACGACCATGATCATTTAACGGTAGCCATTTGATATTGTTAAGAGCTTGTCTGCAATGAACAAGCACTCAATCCACGTCCGTGATTGCACATTCGTGTTGGCTTTTTCTTGTGATTAGTATCATTCTTTTCTTTAATGTTCTTACAAGAGCTTGACTAGGATATGGTCTAAATTTTCATTGTTATTGGCCTAAATTTTTTCTTTCTTCATTTACTATGATAAAATTTCAGAAAACTTGACTCAAGATCAAGAATGTGTCACTGCTTTAGGTGTCCCTTCAAAATATATGCTCAACCAAGTGATTCAATCAGAAAAGTGTTTGGTCTTGAACATTGCAGTCATGTTTGAGGATTGGGAATAGGTGGTTCTCCTTCTACTATCTTTGGTTTGTCTGGACAAACTTCAAGTTCTATAAATAGTAATGCTTCTAGCAATACTATAAATGAAAGTCATACTGAAGATTTGAGGAGTGAAGTGGGGGCTTTAAAAGAACAACTGGCTGGATATGAAAAGACTAAAGAAAAGCTATCACAAACCAAGGAGAAGCTATCACAAACTCAAACCCAATTAAGTGTGCTTTACAAATTTATACAAGATAAATTTGATTTTGATTTGCCTACCATTAGCATAGATGGATCACACACTTAGGTTATATATATTGTAGACTGTTGAACAGTCACTAGATCTTTTTGTTTAGTATATCTCCTTTTGGCCAAATGTATTTTGATAGATTCAAGTGCACATTTTGGTACATGACAATTTCTAGATCTTTTTTTTATTATATCTCTTTTTGACTAAATGTATTTTGATACATTCAAGTGCACATTTTGGTATATATTGATGTAGTAGGAATATATTTTCTTTTGTAGAAATTAATGAATATTGTTTTTTTTAAATGTTAATAAACTGTGGCAAATGAATGATTAAATTTCTTTTTTTAAGAAAATTGTTAATTATTTGCCACAGTTTCAATTGTGGCCAATAATCACTTAAATTTCTTTTTTAAAAATAAAAAATAAATTATTCGCCACGATTTAACTGTAGTTAAAAAATTTTCTCTAACAATAATACATTGTTTTGTCGCGGTTTAAACCGTCCCTCATTCTTTCATGCCTATTAAATGGATTCTGAGGAGAAAATTATGAATGCGTTTTGGGAAGATGCAAAGATGCCGGTTGACTATAGTTTGTTTGGAGATGTGGTGTCACTCAATATGACATTTGATACCAATAAAAAGAATAGGCCACTTGTTCTTGTTTGTGGATTTAATCATTATAGAAGAATGGTGATATTCGAGGCTGCATTGGTGTACAAAGAAATTATGGATCTTTTAAGTGGCTTTTTTAGATATTTTAGAGGCTTATCGACATAAAAAAAAAACTCACAATCTTTATCAACCAAGATGCGGCGATGGTGAGGGTGTTGCATGAAGTGATGCTAGACACTTTGCATGAAGTATGCACCTCTCATTTTATGCAAAATGCCACTAAACATGATAAATGGTCTATTCTTTTTGTTGGTGTCAAATGTCGTGTCAAGTATGATTACGTCTCTAAAAAAACCGTAGTTGATTAGCATTCTAGTGTCAACCCAGAAAACATTGGTAATCTGCTCTTCTGAATTTATCCGATAGGTAAAGAAGAAGGATGGATTCTTAGATAGTTGCCTTTGGAAATACTGCAAGAGAACACTGGCATCCCCATCCGCCATATTCCTTTGCCTTCTACACTGAAGATATTTTTTTTTTGCATCAATGCACATATATCCAACGTTTGCCCTTCCCCTCACATGCATACTAGTCAAATCAAAAGATGCCTTTTGCCTAAGGCCAGAGTCCTCAACCAGCTCGATCTTATATGCTTGGGCTTCAGTAATTTTTCATTGTGAAGGAGTGATATGTCTAGTTTCTTTGGTGTGTAGTGTATGATTATATTCCTCTACAAACTAATTCATTTTATACTTCCCCCTTCAAAATTCAATGCCAATCTAGCTATACAACAAGTTCTAGTCTCTGCACTAGGATTTTTAACTTTTACACCATTTCTTTCCGATGTATGAACACCTTCTTTAGCACACACATATCTCCTTGATGTTACAATTGTCTTATCTTTTTTCTCCTAGTGTATATGTCCTTCCTCACTCCAAATCCAATTTTTCCACCGTATTCCTTCCAACAACTCCATATATCATCTAAATTATCAAATTACATTCCAATGTTAGGCTTGCAATTTGCCTCCATCAATGTTCTCAAAAAATTATCTGCAAAAAATGGTGATATTTAGATTAAAAAACATAGCCAAGAATTATTAGAAATATGGAGAATGAAAATAACAAATGCATGCCAACGAATGATTAGAATCTCAGACTACTACAGAAAGCAAATTGACCAAGAGAGTACTTAATATATGTAGTTAAGATCCCTTAATTCACATTCTGGTTGATAACATTGCCATTATATATATTTAGAACCAAAAACATAGCCAGAGAAAGAAAATATAATGTGCCATTCTTTTCAAAAATTCAAATACCATTTAAATCGACATTATCATAATTAAATACCATTTAAAACTATTCAAATACCATTTACTGAGTGTGCCTTTCTTTTCTGCTCATTGTGCATTATATGAACATTTACAAGGCATAACAATGAAGGTTAATATCATTTAAAACACCATACAAATACGATTTAAAAAACCATTCAAATACCATTTACAGAGTGTGCATTTCTTTTTTGCTCATTGTGCATTATATGAACATTGTACGAAGCATAACAATGGAGGTTAATATAATTTAAAACACCATTCAAATACCATTTACAGAGTGTGCATTTCTTTTCTGGTCATTGTACATTATATGACCATTGTACAAAGCATACAAATGGAGGTTAATATCCAGAAACCACCGGGAAACCAATCTACAAAGCATAAAAATGGAGAACCAAATACCCTACGATGCAGTGATGATGCTCAGATGCAGTAGACGACTAAAGACAACACTGACATATGGAGACCAAGGAGAATATGATGATGAAGAGTCCAACAATGCTCAAAAGACGACAACAAACAAACAACGATGCTCAAAATTAGCTGATGACGGCGACAATGCTGATGAGTAAACACAACGAAGAAGACAATGACCAAGGCAAAATGGCAGGAAAGGATTTTTGGGATTGAGATTTGGTATTTGAGTGTGCTTTTCTCTCTCGAGTCTGGTCACTTGTTGTGGAAAAAAAGTATGAGAAGCTGGGTCATCTTGTGGGTTTCAGGTTAGGGAATGGCAACCGGGCTGGATATGTGGCAATGTTTGAGTAGAGGAAGTTGAAAAGGAAAAAAAGGTAGTGAAATGATGCGTTTCACTAACTGTGATTGTGGCCGTTGGATCGAATAGATCCAACGACCATGATCATTTTCGCTTCCCTCAACGGTAGCCGTTTGATACCGTTAAGAGCTTGTCTACAATGAACAAGCACTCAATCCACGTCCGTGACTGTACATTTGTGTTGGCTTTTTCTTTTGATTGGTATCATTCTTTTCTTTAATGTTCTTACAAGAGCTTGACTAGGATATGGTCTAAATTTTCATTGTTATTGGCCTAAATTTTTTCTTTCTTCATTTACTATGATAAAATTTCAGAAAACTTGACTCAAGATCAAGAATGTGTCATTGCTTTAGGTGTTCTTTCAAAATATATGCTCAACCAAATGATTCAATCAGAAAAGTGTTTGGTCTTAAACATTACAGTCATGTTTGAGGATTGGGAATAGGTGGTTCTCCTTCTACTAACTTTGGTTTGTCTGGACAAACTTCAAGTTCTATAAATAGTAATGCTTCTAGCAATACTATAATTGAAAGTCATGCTGAAGATTTGAGGAGTGAAGTGGGGGCTTTAAAAGAACAACTGGCTGGATATGAAAAGACTAAAGAAAAGCTATCACAAACCAAGGAGAAGCTATCACAAACTCAAACCCAATTAAGTGTGCTTTACAAATTTATACAAGACAAATTTGGTTTTGATTTGCCTACCATTAGCATAGATGGATCACACACTTAGGTTTTATATATTGTAGACTGTTGAACAATCACTAGATCTTTTTGTTTAGTATATCTCCTTTTGGCCAAATGTATTTTGATAGATTCAAGTACACATTTTGGTACATGACAATTTCTAGATCTTTTTTTTATTATATCTCTTTTTGACTAAATGTATTTTGATACATTCAAGTGCACATTTTGGTATATATTGTTGTAGTAGGAATATATTTTCTTTTGTAGAAATTAATGAATATCGTTTTTTTTAAATGTTAATAAACTGTGGCAAATGAATGATTAAATTTCTTTTTTTAAGAAAATTGTTAATTATTTGCCACAGTTTCAATTGTGGCCAATAATCACTTAAATTTCTTTTTTTAAAATAAAAAATAAATTATTCGCCACGATTTAATTGCAGTTAAAAAATTTTCTCTAACAATAATACATTGTTTCGTCGTGGTTTAAATCGTCCCTCATTCTTTCATGCCTATTAAATGGATTCTGAGGAGAAAATTATGAATGCGTTTTGGGAAGATGCAAAGATGCCGGTTGACTATAGTTTGTTTGGAGATGTGGTTTCACTCAATATGACATTTGATACCAATAAAAAGAATAGGCCACTTGTTCTTTTTTGTGGATTTAATCATTATAGAAGAATGGTGATATTCAAGGCTGCATTGGTGTATGAAGAAATTATGGATCGTTTAAGTGGCTTTTTTAGATATTTTAGAGGCTTATTGACATAAAAAAAAACTCACAATCTTTATCAACCAAGATGCAGCGATGGTGAGGGTGTTGCATGAAGTGATGCTAGACACTTTGCATGGAGTATGCACCTCTCATTTTATGCAAAATGCCACTAAACACCAAGCCCGTCTACCTAAGGGTGAATCTCACATTTTTAGGGAACTTTCGTGGTGCAGGTATAAAATTGATGATGAAGATCATTTTGAGGTGGAAGGGTGTAAAATGTTATCAGATCATGCGTACCAAATGAAATTGATGATGAAGTCATTTATGTATTATGTGATGATAAAGCCACAATGTATAGCTCAAGATAGAATTTATAATGGGAAATCAAGATACAATCTTAAGACATACTTATATAAAAAAATAGGTCACAAATATAACTATGACAATTATCTATATAAGGTCAAAGAAGAATTTGATTGATCTATTGACCAAATCATTATCTAAAAATGTCACACAACATAGTTGTGAAAGAATGGAGTTAAAACTCTTAAAAATAAAATACTAGTAATGGGAACCCAACTTTGACTTAGTATACACTCTAACAATAAAAGCTCAATAGGTAATAACAAGTTACTTAGTATTGATTAGGGGGCACGAAACTCTAGATTCAAGACCTTATTCTAAAATAAATGTACTTTATAATTGTCATAAGAAAAGTTAAGGAGTTTGTTAGATGTCTAAAGTGAAAAGGACATGCAAATAAAAATTCCATAATGTATACTATTACAAAAAGAAGTTAACAAAGGTCTAAATGGAATTATTAAATGTTTGGAGCAACATGGACATAATAACAATATCACTTATATGAATATTGAAGTGGTGCCACCTCAAGCAATATTTGGAGGGTATATATTATAAATATTCATAAAACTAAGATGATAACATGGCCATAAAAGTGCTATAGCAAGATTACTAAAACATTCTAGCAACTTGATAATAACATGTGTTCAGTCTTGTTTACATTGTCTCTTCTGTTTTCAAGGCTAACATATGTGTGGTACTGTAACGTATAGTTTGTTATATTAAGTAGAATTAAAGTTTCGTGTAATCAATATTATTTCAAATTGATGTATTATTTCGAAATGATATGTTGGTTGAGTTTTACATATTTTGAATAATTCAAACAGATATTTTGGTTGAATTTTAATTATTTTAAAATTTCAACAGTTATATTGTTTGATTTAAATTTAAAATATAAACTAATACATCTATTAAAACAATATATAATTTTGTTTAAAATTCTAAATAATATAAAGACTAAAAATTCCCATCCCTTTCTAATTCTCCTAAATTCCAAAAGTTTTAGGTTATTACCTTAACTTAAATTAATAGAATAATTTTACTAATATAGTTAATTATTTAAGTCCTTAATTTATAGTCTTAAATTTCTATGGTTATTATTGTAATTATTGTATTGATCCCAAGTTTACATTTAACTATCCTTTAATAAATTTCATATAATAAAAATGTTCCTTTAATATATTAAATAATAAGTATCATATTATATTGTAGTATAGGTTAATGGTTCTGTTTAGCACGAAAATCGACTGCCTTGTTCTGTCTCTGTATTCTGCGTCCTTAGATGCCCCTCGGATTGCTCTCTAATTTTTTTCTTAATTTCATCCTTTTCTCTTTTAATTTGATTCAGAATCCATTTACCTGCTCCTACCCGAAAATTAAATTAGAACAGAGAGTTTAACTTATCTAGTGCTCATCCCCTGCTTTTCGTTCCGAAAACCGAGTAGCTTGGCTGGCTCTTCCTCACGGGAAAAGGGGAAGTTTAGTCTGTTTATTAATCATGAAAACAGAGTATAGCTTCTCTCTTTCTCTCCCTCGGATTACTAGCAGAAAAGTGGAGAAGAAGGCTCACGAGAAGGAGAAGGAAGAGCTCTCTGTTTTCAATTCAGAAAACTCTCGGGTTTTGACAGAAAATGAAGAAGAAAAATGGAGGCGATGGAAAGACTACGTGCGCTGTGGGAGGCTCACATGGACCATGTTGGCAAATTCAGGATCTACCACTTGTCCTTTCTTGTAGTTGAAATTACTAAAAAGCTCCTTTAAATGTCTTCTTATTCACTTAAGTCCCTAAGTTTTGGGAAAAAATCCCATTTTTACTCAATATCTGTTTTATATATTCATTTTATTACTTAATATTATTATTTCTTAGTAATATTTACTATTTCTTTTATTAATAAAAATATTATTTATTTTATTAAAATTCTCATTTTTATAGTAGTACTAAATTAGATACTTAGATGAAATAAAATAGGATTTTATTTTTCTAAAATTTATTTTAATAATAATCCTCCTAGAATATAAATTATCTAATTAGAGAATTAATTGCAATATTATATTAATCTCTCTTTTTTTTTTCCTTCTAATTCCTAATTTTCTTAGAAAATTTTCTAATCTATCCTTTCTAATTTAATTAAGTAAAATACTAATTTTTGGAATATTATATATATATATATATATATATAATATCATTGAAGGCCTGAAAAGCTGCTTATAAGTATATATGTCAGGCTATGAATGTCAAGAAATTAGGTAAAATTATTATTTACTTTGCTGGTAATTTTAATTAATTTCAACTATGTCCATAAATCTAATATTATCCAAATATTTAATAATAAAGATTGATGTGATATTTTATCTTGCACACATCAATTACAACTATTTAAGAAGTGTCATATTAGGAAGAGGCTCTTGGGCTTCCATTCACCTAGTATTTTTTATTATTTTAAAATAAAAATTTTATAAGTATCAACTAATTCAATAATTATTGTAAGTATAATAATAAATATGAAATAATAATTGTAATTTTTTTATTTTTTAAAAAATTATAAAAAACCCTGAATAACTGGGAGCCGTTATTTGCTCCCGAAGCAACTTCCGTCTTATTAGGTATCAATTTAAAATAATCAAAATAACCTTGTCTCATTCACACTTTACCCTTGTCCTTCGTCATTGTTCATTAATAAAGTATTGTTCTAGGAAATTAGAAAGAAAAGGATGAGCTTGCATTCACGTCAAAAGCAACACAAAAGGTGAATGCAAAGTAAGAGCATAAACGACAAAGACAATGAGGCTGCATGCATGATCGTTTGGTTTTGCAACGAAGTTACAAGGCAATCTGTAGAGAAAGAAATTAACCATTTGAAAACCTATGATCCAAAGTAACTCTGTTCTTAAGAACAAGTTGCTGTTACTTTTGTTTTTAAATTGATATCCTCCGCATCCTGATCTGATATATTTGCACCCCAGAGAACAAGGAAAATTTTGAAAAAGCAAATCCATTAGACCTATAACTAAAAGGTGGGGTTGTTAAAAGGAGTATACATTTTCTTCTGGATATTATAGCCTAATTCTAATTTTTAGATTTGAACTTTAAAACGTACGTCATCTCCTCTAATCTTATATTTGAACTTTCAATGGAGATTTATGAGAAACTTTGGGGAAGATAATGTATAGGAATTCTAGTCTATAAGAAACGTTAGGGAAAATATTCATGAATTAAACTTTTGTAATCAGATTTATGATAGACTTTAGGAAATAAAATGTTTCGAAAGGAAATTTATAAGAAATTTTAGGGACGAAAATGTTTAGGAATTAAAGTTTTGAGAAAATTTTAGGAGAATATTGGACTGTGAAATTTCAGGAAAAGAATAGAAAGTTTTCGTATTAGTGAATATTTATTGAAAAATGCAGTAATCAAAATTTCCAAAAACTAAATGAAGATAATAAAAGTTGAAAAGTTAAAATACTCCAAAATAAAATTGATATCTAAAATCATGATGACATTATGTTGGATTGGCTGAACAATAAGGTTGGAATCTAGTGGTATGAGCTTAATAATAGCTCATTAAAGATGTAAATTCTACACATTTTCCCCCCAAGAAAGATAGGCTCAAGGTGCATAACTCGATCCTTTGAAAAGTATATATGGATTGGTGAATCCAGAGGCTCAAAATTTAAAGTATCTATAAACAAGTTTCCCATGTTATATTGTGTCTATTACGAGATTGTCTAACATATAAGTTTAAAAGTGTTCAATTTTCATAACAAAAATGTTGGTGGAAAAAGGTAAAGCTCTACATGCCTTGAGCTGTCATCTAATTTGAGGCAACCTTCGGACATCTTGAGGATGAAAAGTTTATTGGGATAAAAATCAGATGGTAAAGATGGATAAGACTGCCTTGTCCAGTCCAACACTCATAATCTATTTAGGTGATACTTGAGACCAGTTGAAAAACGTGTATTTTTTTAATGATAAGTATATTTAGATTTGACATCTCTTTGAAGGCCTTTCATCCCGCATGTATGGTTTTTTTGCTCGCCAAATATTATGTTTAGTGCAAGAGAGCCGTTGATTAGCCTCACATGAGCTGATGAGATTCATATCAATTGGACGGCTCTCATTCACTAGACATGCTTCTGACAAGCAGATAAACCGTGCCCTTTCATTCCAATTCTCTAGGCATGTCCATATTTATGACTTCAATCTTCTTAGTCCCCTATCTAGCCAAAATCTATTAGATCTGTCAAGAATTGATATAAATGTCTACAGTAATTTCAAATCATGATCTACTGATAAAAAAAAAAATACATCACTAAAAAACATGCTATCTGGTATGGAAATATTGAATCTAATGCGTCAAAAGTAGACTAGTCAAGGAATGATAAGGGGTAAAAGAAATACTTAATTAAGCCCACTTTTAGACCAATTAAAAAGGTTGTTTAGTTTCAGCAAATACTGATGACATTATGGCTGTAAAATTAATTAAAAAAACATTTGCAAAGTAGATAACTTTAAACATACCTCATTTTCTTCCAAAACCTGAAGAAATAATGTTGTCATAGATCTTTTCAAAAAATGTCTTCATAGATACACAACCAAGCTAGGCTCTTTCGATGATTGTTGCCAAACAATTTCTCTACCCATTGCTTGAATCAAATCATGCATTGTCACAAAATCATCATCATCAATCTTTATGAGGCATTTGTCAATCAAGACTTTAATACCATAATCTAGATATATACCGCGAGCATATAGAGCACTTCTGACATATTCCAATCTGTCTTCATTAAAACAACAAGCAATGTTAAGAAAAATTTCCTGCTCATTTTCCTTCAAAGCATCATAGCTTATTTCAAGTATCTGTTGGAATTTTTTTTTTGGTAAGTATCTAATGCAGAATCCCAGTCATCTGGTGCTTTTTTCAACAAGTTAGAACCCATAACTTCCAAAGTCAATGGAAGGCCACAAGCATAAAGTACTATATTGTTTAAATTTTCCACGAAACTTGGGATCAACTCTATTTTGTTGTCTAAAGGTATTCTAACTAAGCAATTCAAGAGCTTCTTCTTTATCTAAACTCTCCACTTCATGAATTCTTTCAACACCATATCTTTCAAGCAAATATCAATCCCTTGGTCATATAATGATTCTATTACCAGAACCAAACCAATCAAGTCATCCAGCAATTGCTTGCAATTGCTTTGACTCTAACATCATCAATTACTTAAAGGGAGGAGCCTGTATTTATTATTAGAATTCCTTTTTTTTTTTTTCCCTTTTCAAAAACATAAAAAACGTACGCAAGCCAAAAAAACAAAATGTACATATATATTAGTATACGTCAAATGATGAATGTCCATAAAATTAAGGACTTATTTGGTATACAGTACTATTGAAAAAAAGAAAAGAAAAAAAAGATAAAAAAGAAAATAAAAAAAAAGAAAAGGACAAATAAAAAAAATGTGCTATGTGATTTCAAAAAAAAAGATATATTTGACATGTATATTTTTAAAAGAAAAAAAATAAAAAATATATTGAACAATTACTAAAATACCCTTGATTTTAATTTATTAAATTTCTTTTTTATTATTCATAACTATTATTTTTGTCTTTTAACTTTTTTTAATTTCAATATAATCCCTTTTTTATTTTAACATAACCCCTTTAATTACCCCTAATTTTAAAATTGTTTTGTATAATAAAAAAATAAAAAATCATTCTTTCTCTTTCCCTTTCCCGAAGATTCATCCTTCTCTCGTCCTCATCAATTTTTCCCTCTACGACATTGAAGCTCCATAAAGGACGCATTTGTCTCTCATCTTCAACAATTTTTGTGGCCTCCCTCGTCTCCTCTCTCTCTCTCTCTCTCTCTCTCTCTCTCTCTCTCTTTCTTCTATTCTCTTTCTTTCGATCTCAGATCTCTCTTGCAAATGGCCTCCATGGCTGGAACCAGACTACTATTTCCAGCTCATTCAAGCATAGATTGGTATTGAGATTTCTAGTGGTAATCCTTCTCTCCCTCCCTCTCGATTTCTCACGATCTAGTAACTGAAACTAGTGTATTGAAACTCGGATTGGACCAACAGGTTGACTCGGAACCTAGCGACCCACGGCCGAGATTGGTCTGAGCCACTAGTTCAGACCGGTTTGCAAGTTGACGACTAAGACCCAGTCGACCTGGCCGGGCCCTAGCCAACTCATCGGCCCGGTGACCAATGGAACCAGTTCTATCTTTTTTTTTTTGTTCTCTATCGGCCTGCACTACAAGAAATTCATTGATTAGCGACGGAAAAATCCGTCGCTAAAGTAATGAAATTCCGTCGCAAATCCATTTGCGACGGATTTTGTGATAGAAAAACATCCGTCACTAAAACGTCCATCGCAAATTATTTGTGACGGATTCATGTCCATCACAGAATTCGCAACAGAATTTTTCCGTCACAAATTTGGAAATCCGTCGCAAATAAATTTCAACAATTTGCGAGGGAAAATTTTTCGTCACAAATTTGTGACGGATATTTCCGTCGCAAATTTGGGAATTCCATCGCAAATTTGTGACGAATTTTTCCATCGCTAAATCCGTCCCAAATTTGTGACGAATTTTTCCATCGCTAAATCCGTCCCAAATTTGTGACGGATTTTTCCATCACAAATTCTGTCGTTAATTTGTGACGGATTGTTCCATCACTAAATCCGTCGCAAATTAGCGACGGATTTTTCCATCGCTAAATTTTGTGTTTTTTTGAGACGGAAAATCCGTCGCTAATTCCTTCGCAAATTTTTAGATAGATTTTTTTATATATTTAACCAATAACAATAATTACAAATATGATTTGAAACCTGTGAATATACATTAATATGGCAAAGAAGCTTCAGCCAGTATTTACAACAAAAAAACTTTACATATTATATACTATATTCTTCATGATCCATCATCATCATAAGATATAAAATTATAACAAAATATAATCATCATCCATCATCATTTACAACGAAATATTTGTTGCATGAAAACAAAGATCTGGAAAAAAAAAAAGATTCCAAGTCTTAAGCACGAACATGTTGACGTTCAATGTAGGATCTCCTCAATTTGCTATCAGATTCAGTACCAAACTTTTTGACAGGTGTCACACTCTGAGCTTCCTGCAATGAAAACTCATTTTAGATTCCACAAAACATAAATTAGAACAAAACATTAACAGTGAGCTTGTCATTAATTGGAAAATAGATAGAAAGAGAAGCAATGATTGTACTCACAACAGCATTATGCTCTTCCATCACATGCTCACGTTCAATGTAGGATCTTCTCAATTTGCTGTCAGATTCTATCCCAAACTTTTTTACAGGTGTCACACTTAGAGCTTCCTGCAATGACAACTCTTTTAGACTCCACTAAACAGAAAATAGAACAAAATTTTAACAGTGAGCTTGTTATAAAATGGAACATAGATAGAAAGAGTAGCAAACATTGTACTCACAATAGCTTTATGCTCTTCCATCACATGGTGCCCATTTTCCAACTTCTGATGAGAAAATGTCAACGACATAAGAGATGCAAACTTCCAAAGAATGAATCTAATAGTTTAGCAAGTACAAGCTACCTCAGCATGAGGGATCAAGAGGTGCTCAGACATCTTTTTCACTGATGAATTTTGCAGAGATTGGTGCCGCAAAATTTGGTTTTTGGATTCTATATCTGAAAATTTCTCTTCAAGCCTATCAATATCAATAGAAGTAAAAAGTGACCATGATGAAGGAAATTTTGGTTAATTACTGTCCAGTCAATGGAGTAAAATGTGTCTAGATGATATGAATATTAATCACAAACAAAACCTTTGCATGGAAGTCTTTAACTGAATTATTTTTGATTCTGCCTCCAAAGCTTGCTTCAATCTTTCTTCGCTAATTCTGTTTGCCTCTTCATACCTTTTTTTCGTTTCATCAATTTTCTTTTCCAGTGAACTCACCATGGTCTGTAACAGACTCCATGAAGTACAACATCAGTAAATAGAAATGGTAAGCTTCTCTAAAGTCATCAATAAAATCAAAGTCATTTACCCTCATGCGTTTCTCCAGCTGCAACCTCAACGTAAGGTCTTCAACCTGCTTTTCAAGCTTATTTTTGGCAGCTTGGAGTGCTCCAGTTTCCCTTGCAGCCTTCAATCAAGGAAAAGAGTGAGTGATAGAGAGAGAAGGGGAAAAAACTTGTATTAAATAACCAAACGTAATAGAAATGAAAAGCTAGCAGCGCCTTTTCTTTTAAAAAATATTTTAAAATTTAATTGGGGTAGATTTGTAGAGGTGAAAAATATCACAAATATTATGGTTCAAATAAGTGATAAGGATGACGTTTGCTATTTTATGACACAAAAGGTATGAGCTATAAAGACCTCTTGGTGGGAAAGTATAATTGACATAGTTGCTTGCTGTCCCAAGGGCAGTGAGGTCATGCATTGCCCACTGAAGATGGATTTTCAAGCAAACTAAAGAAATTTATAGAGAAGAATTGTGCAGTACTACAAGAGTATGCTGGGTCAGGAGTAAGATGATAGGAACCTTAACATTGCATGAGTAAAGCACTGCAAGGTATTAAAACTTAACAGGATTTCCTCCTTTTACAATGCCTCAAAAATTATCAATTCTTTGATAAATACTATCTTTACTCTTGCAATTAAAAAAAAATCCATCAACTCACATTGTTATTTAAAAACATATATCATTACAAAGTAGAAACAAAGGATGAGGAGGCAAAAAGAAAATTTAAAAAGTTTTACCATCTTGAGCTTCCGCAGTTCACACCGAGCAACTCTTCCTCTCCATGCACATTGTGTTGTAATTGTTGCTTTCTTCAACTTCCTAAAGTGAAGTTGTGCAAAGTATTTCCAGCAATGGCTCTGCAATACACCACAATTTGAGTTGCAAGGACTAGATGAATAAAACCTAGAAAATTCAAAACCAAGCTACACAAAATAGATTATCTATTGAACTTTTATGGACAACTTAGTGAAGGATCTTTTTGTACTTGGTTCGGAAACTGCACCAAAAATGATGGTAATGTTTAAAATGCTTTTAGGTGATAAAATATTTCCAAGACAGCCATGGTAATGTTTAAAATGATGGTAATGTTTAATAAGCTCTGTATAACAAGCCAACCATGGTAAACGTTCATAAAAGCAATTACAGTTCATTATGCACTTGATGAAGACTTGACGAAGTGTTCATTGCTAAAACTTAACTATAATCTACAAACTTAGTTTACATCCCACAGAATGGAAGTGAAGCGAAGCACCTCTGGGAAATGTGAGAGGGAAGAAACAGAAGCAAACTATTGGTCCCAGTGGTTCACCCAGGCGTGAACCAGTGGTTCACCCAGGCGTGAACCAGAAAACTGGTTCACGCTTGCGTGAACCAGATCTGGTTCACGCCGTGAACTGGATCTGGTTCACGCCGTGAACCGGATCTGGTTCACGCTGGGCGTGATCTGGTTCACAACCAGGCGTGAACCAGCTGCTGTCGTGAACCACGCTTCAACCGACTGGACCAGCGGAGCGGAGAGGGACTCACCTGTGGATGGCTTGGAGGCACTTCAACTGGCCTGTGCGTGTGCGTGTGTTGGCAGAGAAGGGAATGGAAATTGGGGAAGTTAAAAAATATATTATATTTACAAATAAAAATTATATATAAATATTACACTAATTAAATTAAAACTTTAATTTTATTTTAAAATAAAATTTTAAGAGGTATAATTTTTAGAAAAAAATATATTTGTCACCTGTGGATGTAGATGAAACTAAATGTGGTCTTAGAACATGAAAAAGATGAAGGAAAAAATTTTTACAAAGGACCTAAGTGAATAAAACTAAAAGTTTGTATGAGTAGCTATAATTTTAGAAAAAAATATTTTTGTGACTTATGGACGTAGATGAAACTAAATGTGGTCTTAGAACATAAAAAAGATAAAAGAAATTTTTTTTCAAAGGATCTTAATGAATAAAATCAAAAGTTTGTAGGAATATCTATAATTTTAGAATAAAATATATCTGTGACCTACGAACCTAGATGAAACTAAATGTGGTCTTAGAACATGAGAAAGATAAATGAAAAATTATTACCAAGGACCTAAGTGAATAAAATCAAAAGTTTGTAGGAATAGCTATAATTTTAGAACAAAATATATTTGTGCCCTATGGACCTAGATGAAACTAAATATGATCTTAGAACATGAAATTTTAATTAGGATTTCATAGAATTTACCAAATTTTTAAGGTTATTAGTGATGACATAATTTCTTTTATTATGAGAATGAACCTAATTTATACAATTACACTTAATTATATCATAATTTATATAATTACTTTAAAAACTAATTAAAGAATTATTTTAATTATATCATTATACAATTAAGAACACAATTTTTTATAAGGAAACTTTAATTTTTAATTGACATAGAATGAATTTTAATACAGAAAAAAATTGTATTCAAATTTAGTTAGAGGTAAAATTAATTTAATAGAGAAAAAATATTTTCAAATTTAATTAGATATCTTTAATTTATTGTGAGAAATTATTGATTAATTAAATTTTTAATTAGTAATTATAAAATAAAAAAATTATTAATTATAAATGAGTCATTAGTGATTATTTTATAATATTAGACAAATAAACAAAAAAATTAAGTTTCTCTTAAATAAATGACTGTAAATATTAATGATACATTAAAAAATTAAATAAAAAATTAACTAGTGTTTGCGACGGAATTTTGCGACTGAATTTTACGTCGAAAAACAAAAAATACTTTGCGACGGAATTTTGTGACGAAATTTCCTATCGCAAAACTAAATAATAGTTTGCGACGGATTTTTGATACGGAATATTCCGTCGCTAATGTTAGTGACGGAAATCTAATCAGCGACGAAATTTTTCCATCGCAAAATCCGTCACAAATTCTTTATGTTGCAATTTTAAATCAGCGATGGAATTTGCGACAGATTTGGGACTGAATTTGTGACGGAATATTTCCGTCGCTAATTATGAGTTTTCTAGTAGTGTTGGTTCAGCACTGAAGAAGATGGAGGAAGAAGCTGAGAAGAGAGAGAAAGAGAATGATAGAGATAAAGAGAGAAAGAAGTTGTTCAGTCGTCGCGCCTTTATCAAAGCCGCTGTGGATTCAGTCGTTTCAAGCCCCTTGACTATCTTCTCACCGGACACAAGCCTCGCAGAAGAAGAAAACGTTGAAGATATGAAGCTTCACTGCTTCAGAAGAAAAAATGAGAAAGAGACGCATGAATGAAGAAGTTGTGGTTGGCATCAGAAGGAGAGCCAAGCTTGAGTGACAGGCTAGAACTGGAGGCTATGCTAATGGCCTAATGCTGTCTATCAAAACATTGGGAACCCAAAAAAATAAAAAAGTAAAGGAAGGCATCAGCATCAGCCATTTCTTAATATTTTTGTAATATATTTTGTTTACTATTTGTTAGTGTTTTGATATTTGAATTATATATTTTGTTTTTTAATATGTTTGTAGTATTTTAATATTTTATAGTTATATATTTTATTTTTTAATACTTTTAAAGTTGATCGCAATCTAACTATTCAACTTTAAACTAGTATGTTCACCAGTTCAATAATAAGTCATATTTTTAAAACATTGATTTTAAAATTTTAAAGTGTAAAATTTGTATATAAATTATTTATTTTACTTATTTTTATATTTATTTCTAAACATATATAAGTGTATATATATATTTTTTTTTAATTTTTTAAAATTTATTTATTCAGTTCAACAGTTGATTCGATGACCTGATGATTCGAAGGCCAATCTAAGTTAATGTCTGAGCCAATTCCAAAAATATTGACCCAAACTAGTGAATAGAGAAGACAAAGGTGGATGGGCAATTTAGACATTTCACCCAAGTTTCAATAGGGAAAACCGGTTTAAAATGCATATCTTGAAGGATCTCCTCTACCAAATGCGAGATAGTCCAGTTTTCCATCGTTGGTTTCCGTTTTTCCATTGGCGTCACCGTCGAGAGCTCCTACCAAACGTGTCCTAAAATAAAAAGATGATAAGCTTGGATTCCCGTCAAAAGCAACACAAAATTGACCACGGCAAATAAAGTAAACTATCGAAAACCTATGATCCAAAGTACCACTGTTTTTAAAACCCAAAGTTGTTGTTACTTTTGTTTTTAAATTAATATTCTCTGCATCGTGATATGATACGCAGCTGAAAGAAAAAAGGGACACTTCGAAAAAGCAAATCCATTTAATCCTATAACTGAGAAGTGGGATTGTTAACTGTACATTGCATTCTGGATTATATATAGCCTAATTATAATTCTAGATTTGAACTTTAAAACATAGCTCTTCTCCTCTAAACTATTTCAAAAGGTAAAAGCGTGACGTACAATTTAAAATTAACATTTACTTAAAAATTATATAATTTGTTATATAATACATTATATTATAATTTAAGAAGACTATATATAGTTTAACCGTGTTAAAAGAACAGAACTTAATTCTTCACAGAAATTGCAAGGAACTAACCGAGTAAATGTGACAGTAGGTAGACGCGCCTTTCCTAGTTTAATGGTGTGTATAGTTCTAAATGAAAATCTTTATTATTTGAATATATAGTGTATACTAATTTACTCTTAATTTTTTTTTCAGTTCAACTAATTTTTTTTTAATGAACTAACAATTGAATCAAACTCTTCATCAGAATAATGCCGGACTTGGGTATAAAGTCTATATTTGATACTATCCATAATTGTGTCTTATTTGATCTAAGCTACCCATTGGCATCCATTCATTCCTATCACTAAATCAGATCAATCCCATGGGGTTCCTAGTGACATTATTCATTGTGCAACTACTAAAAGAGTATATTAATGTTGTTACAACAGAGAATATACCTTGTGATTATGTTTTACAAAGTAGGTAATAAATATAAAGTCTCTTAATTTAATTTTTGAAACATCATTAATGTTGGAAATAATAGTATCTTGTTGATATCTGAAAAGAAAGTAAAAGGGATGAGACAGTTTTTAATAGCTTTTAATATTTTATAATTGTCTTTTAATTGCTATTAAAAGTCCTTTAAATCGATGTCTTTTATTGTTAATTATACTTTTGTGTCTACAAATATGTCTCTTTCCCCTCATTTTTATAAGATAGCTAGAAGTTGCCTTCTCTCTTCTCTCTTTGGTCTCAAACTTTCTGGGTTACATGTTTTAAATTTATGTTGTTCTGTGTCCTGAAAATTCTCAAAAAGGTCTGTTTAATCTTACAGAAAGTTTTGTAAACGCAGAATAATTTTTCTTAACGGCAGTGTCTCTTAAGACATGACTCAAACTTATTGGTGACAATAAATTTTACAATAATTAGTTCCTCAAACATTTTCTCTCAATTAAAATAACTTATTTGAAAAATATTTATAGGTTACCTTGTATATAAGATTAGCATAATTTTAAGGTGGAAAGCACTTGAAAATTTTATTTTATTTTATTTTATTTTTTGGTGAAAGTGGAAATATTTTTGGTTTATCCGTCAACATTTAATTTATGCCAACCAGGTGCTGGTTTGTCCCAAGAAATATTGTTAAGTTGAGAATTTGTATAAGACTTAAAGGAGGTTAAAAGACAAGGATTTTGAGGGATAAAGGACCAACACTCAGTGATGCGACTTTTCCGACAAATGTATCGGATCACAACTGTAGTTTAATGATGAGTGAGTATCATCCTCAGGGATCGACTTTCAACAATTACCAATTTCACTAGATGAAGTTATATTTGGATAAAAGAAAAGATATAGATTTACTGAAAGTAAACTAAATTAATGATAAGGAATTAATTAAACGATAAACAAAGAAATACACAATAACACAGCGGGTATAGAGGATTGACTTTCTTAACTCTTAATCTGATTAATTCATAGATAAACTAATCGTTGAATTGTTAAAGAATACTTTGATACATTTGTTAATTCCTTTTAATGTTGGTCAAGTTCACGAAATTATTTGAACTCAATGTCTTGGTGAAACAAGCCTTCCTCACCAAAATAATTAGCTAATGTCTTAGTCAAATTATTTGGTTTGGAGTTTAAGCTTGAGAACTCATAAGACCACGCAAACAAGATTATCTATGTCTAGTATAACCCGGCTTACGGTAGAAGTTACAAAGGCATATTTATATCAAGCTATGTCTAGCATTAATACAATCCTGAATACATCTAAATTAGATGATTGCAAATCACGTAAAAGGAAATAAACCGGTAAAATTCACTCAATGGTTGTCAATCATGGTAGAAATTACAAGGGCCAAAATCATATCTAACTATTTCTAGCTTAGACAAAATAAATCCCAAATACATCTAAGTTAGATCATTGCAATCACGTAAAAGGAAATAAACTAGTAACAACTACTCCAATAATCAGAATTGCAATTATATTAAAGTATTCAATAACAAAGCTTCGAAGGAAGTAAATTACATCAATCCCTTAAACCCTAGAATTTAGTTACACATGAACAAGGAATATAACAAACACAGAACAAAACATGATCAAGAGGAAGGAGAAAAAGAAAGAAAAGCTTCAAATTCAGTAGAGAAGAGGTCTCCTATCTCTTCTAGCAAACCCTAGCAGAGCTCCCTTGTTCCTCCAGCCAAATGATGCCCAAATAATCTTCAGAAATTCAATTTATAGGCTCTGTCACGTGCATGTCTGAAGCGGGGTGCCTAGGCGCCATATAGAAAACAACTAGAAAACATGGATTAGCACCTGGGGCACCCTATATGGCGCCTGAGGCACCACCTTCTGAAGTTTAGACAGAGAATTTGAGTGCTGGCACCTTGGGGTGCCTTATGTGGTGCCTGAGGCACCATCTGTCAGATGTCAGGCTGAGAGTTGAGGTCATGGTGGCTGAGGCACCCTGAGTCGCACCTGGGGCACCAACCGTTAGATTTACAACAGATCTCAGCCCATCAACTTGTATCAGTCTAAAATGAAGGCCTACAAGAAAATTACCAAAGATTACTCCAAAAGGTATGAAAAAAGGGGATAAAATGAGGAAGAATAAGGAGAACTACAATACAAAAACTGAGATCGATAAAAGGTGCAAAAGGAAAGCAAAATAGGACCAAGGAAAATAAAAAGTCTAATAAAACTATATGAAATGAACTACAATAAAGGATTTATCACTAGCTGCTCTAAAAAATGATTGTATGTTTAATATTAATGATAAAAGATGGAATGTAATAGAAAACAAATTTGATTCTACTAAGCCACAGTTTTTTGATTGAGTAAAGAAAGATGGTATCTGAAAATTTATAAGGCTTTACTAATTTATTTCAAAGCCACTTAAATTATAAAGGTGTAAAGTTTTCCTATCATTGACTTTTTTTAATTCATAAAACTCAAACTCAAAATTTTACTTAAGAACAAGTGTTAGATAATTTGGAACCTGCTCCTCGGCCTGTCCTTCAAGTCCAGACACTCTGCCTGGAATTTGTGGGCATTAGATGCCCACAACAATGATCTAGATTAATCATATCCACAGCTAATCAATCATAGCCATGTGTCCACCGACATCATTTTCCACTCATGCTTATTTGGTCTTTTTAGTTCTTCCTCATATCATCATCGCTGAACTCTCTCTCTCTTCCCCACTCTCTCTCAATTTCCATTTCTTTATATTTTGGCCATAACCAACTGGGATGTAAGCAGCAAGTTAGAAGTAAGTCAAAGCCACAATGATGAAAGCAGTGACAATCAATAGAATAATAAAGACAATGAAAAAGATGTTGTAGATGGTATAAATCCTGTGGCCCCAAACACTAGCAAAAATGTAGTACAACTCTATGTAAATGGCACTGAAAGGGAGAAATCCAGCCATTGCCATCTGGAGAAAGTGCTCTTGTACCAATGTCGAATAAGAACCTCTTGAGACTGTTGGTTGTGGCTGAAATCTAGTCGTTTTTTTCTCCTATGTGTTAGCCTATTAATTAGGCACTTCAATTATCCATTTTAGTGAGCAATACACAAAGAGTTTCCCATCCTCCTTCTATGCATTATCTTCTTGTCTTTACTACATTCTTTTTTACTCTGAAGTGTTGCTATATCTTTTGCTCATATTCCATAGCAAATTGACGACTATAATGGCAAAGCAAGCAAATTCTTCATCTTCCTTCACCTATCAATGGACTTACGACGTCTTCCTCAATTTTAGAGGTGAGCATACCCGCTTTGATTTTACCAGAAACCTCTACAATGATCTCGATCGGAAGGGTATCCACACTTTCGTAGATGATGAGGGGCTTAGAAGAGGAGAGGAGATTACCCCAACACTTCTCAAATCAATCGAAGAATCTAGAATTGCTATCACGATTTTCTCTAAAAACTATGCTTCCTCTACATTTTGTTTAGACGAGCTTGTAAAGATCTTTGAGTGTGTAAGGGAAAAGGGTCGATTGGTTTTACCGGTTTTCTATGGCATGGATCCATCAGAAGTGCGACATCAGAGAGAAACTTATG
The DNA here is from genome assembly GCA_037074585.1 of Biancaea sappan. Taxonomy (NCBI): domain Eukaryota; kingdom Viridiplantae; phylum Streptophyta; class Magnoliopsida; order Fabales; family Fabaceae; genus Biancaea; species Biancaea sappan. Next base: position 28,145,169 of record CM073501.1, on the reverse strand, counting down.
GAGAAGCTTTTCGAAAGCATGAGAAAAGATTTGAGAATAACAAGGAGAAGGTGCGAAAATAGAGGCAGGCTCTGCATGATGTTGCTAATATCTCCGGTCTCCTTTTAAACCTGGGTATCTGATTACCTTACCTCTCTTTTGCTTTGCATATCTTCTGTACTTATCTGACTGTTATTGTCATATTAATGTCTAAGAAAGGCTAAGAAGCATCATAGAACCATACAAATTATGATTCAACTCAACTAAATTTGTGCTGTTAAATTCAACTGAACAAAATTTGTGATGTTAAAGTGCTGTACTATCTCTGATATAAGTGTTTGTCATTTATTCATATAAGTCAAATGAAGATCAGCTTCTGTTAGTGTTTGTATGTCCTAGAAGAAACAAGAAAATAGAGCATCTACTTTTTTAGGCAAAAGAAATTTATTTTGTTCATTTTATTTGAATCTGATGCATTTAGTTTAACTTAAGATGTGGTAAAATATATAATTAGATTGATTTGATGGTATTTGGCATGAATTTTCAAAAAATTTGTAATTGGCAGTCAGGAATATGAATGTCGCTTTATAGAAAGGATTGCTCGAGAGGTCTCTAGGAGGATTAATTGCAGCCCTTTACACATTGCTGATTACCCAGTTGGAATTGAGGCTCGAGTGCAACAAGTAATATCTCTTCTCGACCTTGGGTCTAATGAGGCAGTCCAAATGGTTGGGATTTGTGGCATTGGTGGAATAGGTAAATCAACAATTGCCCAGGCAGTATATAATTTGATTGCAGACCCATTTGATGATGTCTGCTTTATTGCTGATGTTAGAGAAAATTCAATAAAGCGTGGTGTTGTGCATCTCCAAGAAATGCTTCTTTATGAGATAGTTAAGGAGGACATCAAGTTAGTAGATGTCAGTAAAGGAATTCCAATAACAAAACATAGGCTCCAGCAAAAGAAGGTTCTTCTAGTTCTTGATGATGTTGATGATCAGAAACAATTGCAGGCAACTGCTGGAGGACTTGATTGGTTTGGTTCTGGTAGTAGAATCATTATAACTACAAGGAATAAGAATTTGCTAGAAAGACATGGTGTTGTAAAAATTTATGAGGTAGAGAGTTTATATGTAGAAGAATCTCTTGAATTGCTTAAATGGAATGCCTTTGGACACAATAGAGTTGATCCAAGTTACATAGAATATTTAAAGAAAGTAGCACGCGATACTTGTGGTCTTCCATTGGCATTGGAAGTTATGGGTTCAAACTTGTTCAATAGAGGACCAGATGTTTTGGAGAAAAATGAGCAGGAAATTTTTCTTGATATTGCTTGTTGTTTTAATGAAGACAAATTGGAATACGTTAGAAGTGCATTATATGCTCGTGGTATATGTCCATATTATGGTATTGAAGTCTTGATGGACAAATGTCTCATAAAGATTGTTAATGATTTTGTGACAATGCATGATTTGATTCGTGAAATGGGTAGAGAAATTGTCCGGTAACAATCACCAAAGGAGCCTGTGAACGGACTAGGTTGTGGTTCTATGAAGACATTCTTCAAGTTTTGGAAGAACACAAGGTATATTTAAAGTTGTTTGCTCAACCAAACTTTTTTTTAATAGTTTTATCTGTATTTGCTGACACTAAATGCCCTCCCTAATCAGTCTTAAAATAGGGCATAAATATTTCTTTTGCCCCTTTTTCACTCCTTCACTTGCCTACTTTTGATGCATTAGATTCCACACTAGATGGCATGATTTACAGTTAGGATGAGCACCAACCCGCATACCCGACCTAACTTGTACATTTGGGTTGGGTTGGCGGGTTAGGTTGGGTCAAATTCTTTCAACCCGCCAAGCGGGGATTTTTCAACCCAATTCAATTAGCCAACTCGCCCAATAAATAATTTTTTTTATAGAATTTTTTAAGGACTTAGCCACTTAGGAGTTTTTGTTATACTCATTATTTATAAATAAATATTTATGTATTATGTACTTATTAAAATTTGGATTGTATAATGTCGAATTTTAGATTGAATTAATTTGCCTACAATGATATAGCCTACTTTTAACTGTTGTTGTCTTGTTATATGATATAAATGATAATGTGTGTCTTTGTTAATTTATTTGCTTTTATGTGTTGTGTATCGTGTTTTGGAAAAAAGAAGTAAAGAAAGAAAGAAAGAAAGAAAGAGAGAGAAGAAGAAAAAAAAAGGAAAAAAAACACACTCGCTAACCCGATCTAGCGAGTTGGGTTGGTTCGGGTTCATTATAAAAAACAGTAACCTAACCCGACTCGACCTAATCAAATTTGATTAGGTTAAATTGAAATTTTCTCTCAACCCGACCCAACCCGACTCGTATTCACCCCTATTCACAGTGATGTATTTTTTTTTAATCAGTAGTTCATGATTAGAAATTGTTGTAAAAATTTATATCAATTCCTAACAAATCTAACAGATTTGGAATCAATTCATGATTTTGGCTTGCAAGGGAACTAAGAATATTGAAGCCATAAATCTGGATATGCCTACATATAAAGAGGTGGATTGGAATGGAAGGGCCTTCGAAGAGATGCCAAATCTAAAGATACTTATTATCAGAAATGCACACTTTTCAACAGGTCCCAAGTATCTCCCAAACAACTTAAGAGTGTTGGAATGGAATGGATATCCTTATCAAACATTACCATCTAATTTTTATCCCAAGAAACTTGTCATCCTTAAGATGTCTGAAAGTCGCCTCAAATTGGATGAACAACTCAAGGCATGTGGAGCTTTACCTTTTTCCTAGCAATATTATGTTTTATTATGAAGCATGAGAACTTTAAAACTTATAGATATATGTTGGACAATCTCTTAATAGACACAACATGACATGTTTAAATAGTTTATAGAATACTTTAATTTTTAAAATGTTGTGGTATGTATTTGTGTCCGTGTTTTGTAATGCTCTAATTTTTGTTTACAAATTTATAAGACTAGATCTTTCTAAACCTTGTTTTGCAGAAGTTCCAATCTTTGAGTATCATGAATTTTCAGGGTTGCAAATTCTTAACAAGAGTCCCTGACCTATCTGGTGTCCCAAATTTGAAGGAATTGTGTTTGGATTATTGCACCAATTTAATTGACGTTCATCATTCTATTGGATTTCTTGTTAAACTTAAAAGGTTAACTGTTAGTGATTGCTCAGAGCTCGAGGCTTTTCCAGGCATTAGGTTACCATCCCTTGAACATTTTGACCTCTCAGGGTGTCGTAGCCTCTGGAGATTCCCTGAGGTGTTAGGAATTATTGAAAACATAAGATATGTTTCTCTGACAGGCAGTGGTGTAGAGGAATTGTCATTGTCATTTAGAAATCTAATTAGGTTACAAGAATTAGATCTTCATTGTTGTAGAAGTCTTAGAGTTGTTAGAGGGATTTCACCAAACCTAAAAGAATTATTTGCAGACTGCCTACTCTTGAATTTGGAGTCTCGTAGCATATTATTGAGTCAGGTACTCTCTTTCTTTATTTCCCTTCTAGCCACATCTATATAGTGACTTCTAAATCACTTAAAATAGAAGTTGTTTCCAACATGTTTGAAATAATGAAACATACTTGTCCAATAAAACATGGCATGAAACTTGAACAATTCTTTACAAAAAATTTTATTGTATTTTATTATTGTGGTTGTCTTATTTTGGTTTAGTGTTTTGTTCTATGTTTATGTCCTTGTCTACTCTTTCTTTAACAAAACTTTAAGGCTCTTTCACTCTTAAATACCTTATGTCTCCCAAATTTCAACAAGGATATATCTCACTTTTTATTATCATATGCATTGGCTTGTCTAAAAAATTGGCTTCACTTTACTTAATTCACGCACTGTCCCACTGCATCATCTTCTTTACCTGATTCAATTCATAAAATGAGGCTTGTAGTCCCAAGCATGTCATTTGTCTTACATGCACCATTGAGCATCTCACCAATTGATAAGACTTGTTAGCCTATAGGAAGTGCTCTCAATCTCGTCTTCTGCACATCCTCTCCCACTAAATCTCCCTTCCTTTCTCTCTCAAGAAGCACAACTTGGCTAAAAAGAGCTCCCCTTTCCCAAAAATGTTCTTCTTATACAATGACTATATTTTTGTTACACTCTACAATAGGTATTACATGAGGTTGAAAACTTGAAGTTTGTGATACAAAATGACGAGATTCCAAAATGGCTTGACCACTATGTTGTGGGACACTCAGTTTCTTTTTGGATCCGAAAGAAATTCCCTAAGATGGCTGTATGTTTCTCAACACAAAAGGGGTGGGAAAGAAGTGCTTTTGGGACTAACGTGGATATCAAAGTTTGAATCAATGGCATGGATATTGGCTTGAGACACAAGGTATATCATAGTTCGAATGGTTTTGAACGTACCTTTTTGTTTGATATGCAAGGAGCTCTGAAGGATAAGCTCGAGAATTTAGTTTTAGGGCCTGAATGGAACCATGTTCAGATTTCTTGTCTTGCGTTTTTCACAGAAAGTGTACTGTATGAAATTCAAAATTATGTACTTGAAGCCGACGATGTAATGAATATACTTTTAAGGGTAAATTGGGTTGGAATTTATGTGTACAAGAAGAAATTTAGAATGGTAGATATCCAATTCACAAATCCTAGTGAGAAATCTCCACTTGACTTCTTGGAAGGATCTTCCACAAATCCCAACTCTCTTGCCAAGGAACATTATAAGGAGCTTCTTTTGCGTTGTGAACCCCCTGGTTGTAGTGTTTTATCGTTATTGTTTGGATGAGTGATTCTAATTGTGGTGTATTGATTTAAAACCTTGAGTCATACTTCTATGCTTTTGTTTTATTTACATTGTTAAAGATGATTGTACATCAAAATTTGTATATTTGCACACTTTGTGGTTGTCAATGAACTTCCTTATGAGCGTCTCACTGCACCAAATGCACTGATGAACCTTGTTCAGCTACCACACCAAATAGAAAAAGAGTATATTGTTGATTTTGTCCTAGAAATATTATGACATTTTTAATTTGGTTCTTGAAAGATTGAGTATCTTAATTTACTTTATAAAAGATTTCATTTGATTTTGTTTGTTCATTTTTGTTGTTAAATTATAAAATCTATCATTTTTTAATCACAAAGTTTTGTTTTCTAAAACTTACTTTGAAAAAAAGGAGATAAATTGAAATATATATATATATATATAGCTTTTGTGGTGTTCGATAATTTTCTATTAAAATGGATTTTTTCCCAATTATTCTACTATGTATTTTATTTTTTGGCTTGTGTATGTTTTTAAAGTTTTTGAAAAGGGAAAATAAGAAAAGATATTGGAAAGTTTCTAAATTTTTCGTGATACAATGGCGGTGGTATGGTGAGGAATCAGCAACAAAAATAGGCACCACTTCACAACGATTTAGCAACAAAAAAGTGGCAAGGGTTTACTAACTGATTAGTGAGCAAAAAATGATGAAATAGTAAACTAACATTGGACTTCCCATCGCCAATAGGCCACTATTAGTAACGAGCATCAATCTCATTCCTTCTGGTCTCTCAGTGTCCCAATAGCAACACACTACTCATCATTGAGCCTTTAGTAATGGAATTAGGCATATGATGAATTTTGTCATTATTTCATCACAAAATACCAACCAATTATCAGTGAAGAAGTTGTCCTTCACCAATTGGTCTGAATTCTATCGTTGAGTCTCTCAGTGATGAAATAGCTTCAAATTTTTTCTTTGCTATATCTTCATTTCTTTTTGTAGCGTTGTGGAGGATATCAAGTTAGTAAACATCAGTAAAGGAATTCTAATAATAAAATACAGGCTCCACCATTTTAGTACTTGATGATGTTAATGAGTCAAAGCAATTACAAGCAACTGCTAGAGAACCAAGAATATCTTTAATGATTTGATTCAAGAAATGGGCAAAGAAGTTGTTGGGCAATAATCACCGAAAGAGCCTAGTTAGGTTGTATATCTATGAAGACATTTTTTGATAAGATCTATGAAGACATTATTTCTATTGTAAAAAATTTGGATTCCAGTACAAAAATAACTTGAGTCGTGTCTTTATAGTAGATGTTGTCCTTAAGGAATTTATTTCTCGACCACAACTAAAAATCTACGTCTACAGAACTCCCTCTAGGATTAAACAAATTCTTCTGAGAAAACTCTCAGACCACATAACAGTAGAAATTTTAAATTGTAACCCAGAAAGTGAGAGAGGAAGAAGAAAGAAGTTCAGAATTGTTTCTGACTTGGTGTGTAAAATGAGGGAAAAGAGTGCTTCTTTTATAGCTGCTGAACAATAATAAGGCAAACAAAATTTTTAATAAAATTAAAATTCAGTTTCGAAAATTAATGGACAGTTTCAAAAAATTAATGGACAGTTTCGAAATATTTAAATATATTTAAAACAAATAAAACAAAACTGTCAACCTTTAATTTTCTGACATTAATCCAAGTTAATTTCATAATAATAAAATTCGCATATGTTCAAGTAAGCTATAAATAAATTAAAAAATAATATTTCTCTAGAGAAAAACTAAATTGGTCTGATGCACACTCAGGGGGGCAAATCAGATGATTTGCACTGTACTAGCTTGAATCCATGTAGGCTTATGTGTGCGAGAGCCCACCTCTACCCAAGCTCTTTATTAGCCTACTGACACAAGTTAGTATATAAACACTCTTTCCCTCCTTGCTCCAAGTAATATGGGACTTTTAGTTTTCTCTTTTGAAATACAAAGCCTTGAAAGACTATTTTCACAACAATTTCTTCAAGTTTTGTAAGAAAAAAAGGTATGTTTAAAGTTATCTACTCTGCAAATGTTTTTTTTTTTAAGATTTTATAGTCATAATGTCATCAATATTTGTTGACACTGAACAACCTTCCTAGGGTGTGTTCAGCTGGGCAAATAAGCTAGCTTATAACTTATTTGACTAGCTTATAAGCTTGTTAGAAGTGTTTGGTAAACGAGCTTATTTTAGTAGTTTATAGCTTATTTTGAAACGCTGCTTTTACTAACTTATAACTTATAGTTTATAGCTTCCATATTTTTCTTCCAACTTTACCCTTATTATTTTTTTCCAATACCCATTATACCCTTTAGTCCATAAATCCAAAAATATTTCCATTGTGGTCCCGTGCTGTCAGCTTCCCTATTACTCTGTCGCCAGTCACCCAACAGTCGCCACCCAATGTCTTCCTCTCTTAAAGCTTTGTTTCTTTCATTTTTTTTGCAATGTATTCTATCAGTCTGCATTTTTTTTTTGTTTTTCTGCACTTTCTTTTATTTTTTTGAAATTCGTTTTCATTTTTCTACACTTTCTTATGTTTTTTGGCAATTTTTTTCACTTTTCTGCAATTTCTTTCTTAATTGTGGTCAATAACAGTGCATGCTGAGTAATATGATATAATAATATATATTAATTAATTAATTATATATAATAATTTAAATTAATTTAATTAAAAATAAAAAAAATAATATTTTTATTTTGTATTATTTTGGGATTATAAAATAATACAAACACTTCTATATCCATTTATGTTATTTTATTCTTTTCAACTACTTCAACAGCTACTTTTACCAAATACTTCTAATTTAATAAGCTAGCTTATAAGCTTTCAGCTTTCAGCTATAAGCTTTCACTTAAAAATTAGTTTATAAGTTTTCAGTTAGCTTATCAACTATTTTTATCAAATACACCCCTAGTTGGTCTAAAAGTGGGCTCAATTAAGTATTTCTTTTACCCCTTATCATTCCTTGACTAGTTTACTTTTGATGCATTAGATTCCATATTTCCATATGAGATGGCATGTTTCTTAGTAATGTATTTTTTTAATCAATAGTTCATGGTCTGAAATTACTGTAGACATTTATATCAATTCCTGATAGATTTAATAGATTTTGGCTAGATAGGGGACTAAGAAGATTAAAGTTATAATATGGACATGCCTAGAGATAAAGAGATAAATTGGAATGAGAGGGCATAGTTTTTCTTTTTTTCAGACTTGTGCTTGGTGCACGAGAGCTATCCGATCAGCATGGATCACATCAGCTCATGTAAGGCTAATTGACAGCTCTCGTGTGCCAAACATAGTACTTGACAAATAGAGAAACCGTGTGCAGAATGAAAGGGCCTTTAAAGAGATGTCAAATCTAAAGATACATATAATTAAGAAAGCACGTTTTTCAACTTGTCCCAAGTATCTCCCAAACAGATTATGAGAGTGTTGGACTAGACAAGATAGCCTTATCCATCTTTACCATATGATCTTTTATCCTAAGGAACTTTTCGTCCTCAAGATGTCTTAAACTTGCCTCAAATTGGATGAACAACTAAAGGCATGTAGAGTTTTATGTTTATCCACTAACATTATTATGTTTTATTATGAAATATGAACACTTGTAAACTTACATATTGGACAATCTCGTAATAGACACAACACGATATAGGAAACTTGTTTAAAAATACTTTTAATTTGAGAAAAATGCACTTTACCCTTATTTTAAAACTTGACAATGAACTCTTATAAACTTTTCAATGTGTGCAAGTTACTCATTCTGTTAAAAAAATCTGTTAGTCAACCTAACGATCAACTCCCAGTCAGTAAAAAAATGCCACACAAGCTACTGACATGATATAATTTATCTTCTACCAATATGGTCCCCATAATTACATTGTTAACAAAAGTTCCTCCAAACAACTATTTACTATCAATATGGTCCCCAAAATCACATTATTATAAAAAGTGCCCCAAACTAATTTATCTTCTACCAATATGGTCCGTATAATTACATTATTACCAAAAGTTCCCCAAAACAACTAATTCCTATCAATATGGTCTCGAAAATTACATTATTGTGAAAAGTGCCCCAAACTAATTTGTCTTCTACCAATATGATCCCCATAATTACATTATTATCCAAAGTTCCTCAAACTAATTTGTCTTCTACCAATATGGTCCCCATAATTACATTATTACCAAAAGTTCACCAAAACAATAATTTACCATCAACATAGTCCCCAAATCACATTATTATGAAAAGTGTCCCAAATTAATTTCTCTTCTACCAATATGGTCCCCATAATTACATTATTACCAAAAGTTTTCCAAAACAAAAATTTACAATCAATATGTCCCCAAAATCACATAAATACCAAAAGTTCCGTAAAATAACAATTTACGACCAAAATGGTGCACAAGAGTTATATAATTAGTAAAAGTGCTCCAAAGTAACAATTTACTACCAAAATGGTGCACCACAGTTACATAAACATCAAAAGTGCTCTAAGACTACAATTTACTGCCAAAATAGTGCACAAGAGTTACATAATTACTAAACATGCCCCAAAGGAGCTTTCTCGTAATGTGGAGGCAAGGTCCGATTAAATGTGTTGAAGGGCATTAGGTGTGCACTTCATATATAGATGCTGCACTCATCGATTTTGTATACAACATTGGGTATCTTTCAACACATTTAGCAATCCCTTCAAATAAGAAAGCTCTTGGTAGGCCCAAAAAAGTGAGGAGAAAAGCTGTGAATAAGCCAAAAACTCCATTCTTGCTTAGAAAAGATGGGTCTACATTAAAATGCGGTAATTATGGCATAGTTGATCACAACACATGTGGATGCAAGGGACCAATAAACCCCGCTATAAAGATATATAAGAAGACGCTGAAGAAGGTGAGCTAAGCCTCGGATGCTCCACCCATGGTTAGTAGTTATACATATTTTAGTGAATAACTCATAATTGAAATAATTTTAAGTTATTAACATGCTACCATTTGTGTAGGCAAGCCAACCCTCGCTTACTTAGAGCACCCAATGAGATTTTGGTGACATTGTATGAGTAAGAGGAGCCACGTGTATCAGTAGTAATTGGGGCACTTTTGGTGTTTATGTAACCCTTGTGCACCATTTTGATAGTAAATTATAGTTTTGGGGTCCTTTTAGTAAATATATAACTCTTGTGCGCCATTTTGGTAGTAAATTATTATTTTAGGGCACTTTTGCTAATTATGTAACTCTTGTGCACCACTTTGGTAGTAAATTGTTATTTTGGGGAACTTTTGGTAATTATGTGATTTTGGGGACCATATTGATAGTAAATTTTTGTTTTGGGGAACTTTAGTAATAATAAAATTATGGGGACCATATTGGCAAAAACAAATTAGTTTGGGTCACTTTTCATGATAATGTGACCATATTGATAGTAAATGGTTGTTTTGGAGAACTTTTAGTAATAATGTAATTATGGGGACTATATTGGTAGAAGACAAATTAGTTTAGGGCACTTTTTTATAATAATGTGATTTTGGAGACCATATTAATAGTGAATTGTTGTTTTGGGTAACTTTTGGTAATAGTGTAATTATGAGGACCATATTGGTAGAAGACAAATTAGTTTGGGGTATTTTTCATAATAATATGATTTTGGGTATCATATTGATAGTAAATAATTATTTTGGAAAGCTTTTGGTAATAATGTAATTATGGGGACTATATTAGTAGAAGACAAATTATACTATGTCAATGGCTTATGTGGCCTTTTTTTGCTAAATGGCCGTTCATTGTTAAGTTGACTAACAGATTTTTTAACAGAAAGAGTAATTTGCACACATTGAAAAGTTTATAGGGGTTCACGTTAAGTTTTAAAGTTCATGGGGGTTTTCTGCATATGGGATAAAGTTTATGAGAGTAAAGTGTATTTTCCCCTTTAAATTTTGAGCCATTGGATTCACTAATCCATATATACTTTTCAAAATATCGTATTTATGCACATTGGGCCTATCTTTCCTTGGGGGAAAATGTGTAGAATTTACATCTCTAATGAGCTATTAATATTATTAAGCTCATACCACTAGATTCCAACCTTTTTGTTCAACGAATCCAACATAATGTCATTATGATTTTAGATATCAATTTTATTTTGGAGTATTTTAACTTTTCAACTTTTATTATATTCATTTAGTTTTTTTGAAATTTTGATTACTTCTTTTTTCAATAAATATTCACTAATACGAACACTTTCTATTTTTTTTCCTGAAATTTCACAGTTCAGTATTCTCCTAAAATTTTCTCATAACTTTAATTCCTAAACAATTTCTTCCCTAAAATTTCTTATAAATCTCCTTTCAAAACATTTTCTTTCCTAAAGTTTCTCATAAATCTCATTTCAAAACTTTAATTCATGAATAATTTTCCCCTAAAGTTTCTTATAAACTATAATTCCTATACATTATCTTCCCTAAGGTTTCTCATAAATCTCCCTTCAAACCTTAACTCCCAAACACTTTCTTTCCTAACGTTTTCCATAATAATTAATATCCAAACGGTTCTTTTAAAAAAAATGAGATTCTTGTAGACCTTTTATGTTCTTGTAGTCTCATATTTTGAGTGCTAGTAATTTATAAAAGTAATCTATAAATTATTAACGAAATAATATTTCTTTGTAAATGGGTAGCGAAAGGAATTCTTTGTAATGATGCTAGTAAATGAGATACGAATGGTCTCAAATACACAATGCTATCAAAAAGATAATATATAGAGCTAATTAATATAAATACATATACCGGATGGTGCTAATTAAATATTATGATTTCTAATTGTTCACTAACGTGATGATCAATAGTAAAGCTAAAGCATATAGTCACAAATCACGCTCCATCCAAACCAAAAACGACGAAGCAAGGAAGATATCCCAAATTTCTCAAAAGCAGAAGAAAGGAATCATTCTTCAATTCCCATCAATTGTATTGTAATAGAGAAATTTAGGACAAATTACGTTATTTTTTTAGAATAGGAGAAGAGATTAATTACCCCATCACTTCTCAAAGCAATCCAAGAGTCTAGAATTGCTATCACTATTTTTTCCAAAAACTATGCTTCCTCTACACTTTGTTTAGATAAGCTTGTAAGGATCCTTGAGTGTGTAAAGGAAAAGGGTCTATTGGTTTTGCTGGTTTTCTACGATGTGGATCCGTCAGAAGTGTGACATCAAAGAGAAAATTACAAAGAAGCTTTTGCCAAGCATGAGAAAAGATTCGAGCATGACAAAGAGAAGGTGCGAAAATGGAGGATGGCTCTGCATGATGCTACGAATCTCTGCGGTCTACCTTTTAAACTTGGGTATTTGAGTACCTTACCTCTCTTTTGCTTTATATATTTTATTTGCTTATTTGGCAGTTAATGTCATATTAATGTCTAAGAAAGGATAAGAAGCATCAAAGACTCATACAAATTATGATTCAACTCAACCAAATTTGTGATGTTCAAGTGTTGCATTATGTCTAAATCTGATATAAGTGTTCTTCATTTATTCATACAAGTCCAACAAAGATCAGCTTCTGTATGTCCTAGAAGAAACAAGAAAACATAGCATGTGCTTATTTTTGCATAAGTAATTTGTTTCATATCATTGCCTTCCAACTGGAAAACGGGAAGCAAGAGAGAGCCATGAGAGATGGAGAGACGTCATAGTTCTTCCTCTATTCTCTTTTCGGTGAGGTTTTCGGCAAAGAAGATTTTTGAGTTTGAGAGAAAGAGAGAGAGTGAGTGAACTAGAGAGAAAGAGGGAGAGGTAAGAATGTTTGAGGGAAGAGAAACGCAATGGTGGAGGAAAGATAGCGAATGGTGATGAGATTTCATGTTTGCTTCTCTGGTGAGGATCTGTGTTTGAGTGAGGAGAGAGAAAAAAAAGAGAGGGATAAAGGGTATTTTTGTTATGTTAGGTACATATGATAAAAATTGAAATGTTAGGGGTATAATAGGACAAAAAAAAAACTCAGGGATATAAATCAAAATCAAAATAAATGTTAGGGACATATAATACCCTTTTGCCAAAATATAAAAAAGCATATTAGTTAAGAAAACTTGAGGTAATTCATTTGGGGTGAAACCAGAATAAATTGTCTAGAGCTCTTCTTTCTTTTCTTCTGTTATTTTTTATTTTATTATATAAATTATATTTTTGTCTTAATTGAATATAAAAATTTTATTTAAAAAATATTTACTTTGAATAAACCCAATTCATTCTTACTGATTATATGTGAGATGCCAAGACATTTTTTTTAAAATTTTTATCAAAAGTATTTTTTCATATGATAAAATAAAAGACTAGTTATTTTTGGATTTACATAATATAAATGATAGGTCCTCACTAAATTATTGTCTCAAAAAATTGAATTATTGTGGTCCATGAAATTTAATTAATCAATATTACTTAAGTGTATAGACAATTTGAAGTTACGAGCGAAGCTAACAAATTAACCATGTGTATCCTAATTTTACGGAGTAATAATATGACATGTGACAAAATCAACAATGAAAAAAAGGCACCTATATTCGAACATAAAATCATTATCACTCATTAGTCATGTTAAAGTGTTGTACTGTGTCTGATATAAGTGTTCAACATTTATTCATATAAGTCAAATGGATATCAACTTCTGTTAGTGTTTGTATGTCTTAGAAGAAACAAGAAAACAGAGCATGTGCTTATTAATTGGCAAAAGTAATTTGTTGAGAAAAACAAGTTGACCCCTAAACCAAGATTAGCCTCTTTTCTTGTTCTGTTATTACATAGTTTGTTATTTTAGTTGAAGTAACTAGGTTTATTTATATGCGTACTTTCTAGAATAATTAATGCACATTTACTTTACTCTTTCTCTTTTCCACTCTGCTTCCTATTCCCGACTTCCCCCTGTCTCTCATCTCTTTGCCTTGCAGGATTCAACATAATCAACGGTGATTCATCACGGTATTAGAGCCAAGTTTCGATCGTGGAACCTGTGGGTTATGGGACCTGTGGGATAGGACAGATAATGGGACAAAATTTATTAATAAAGAAGTTAAAACTTCGCTTGATAACTTAAGAATTAATCATCAAAAGAGTTTTGTTAATTCTCCCCAACAAAATGGAGTTGTAGAAAGAAAACACAAACATCTTCTGAAAGTTGCTAGGGCCCTTAGAATTCAAATTACCTTGCTTATTTGTTTTTGGGGTGAGTGTGTCTTGGATGCTCCATATCTTATGAATAGAGTTTCTAGCAAAGGTTTAGACAATAAAACTCTTTAAGAAATGCTTTAGAATGAAGAACCTAATATTGAACATTTTAAGACCATCGGTTGCTTGGTTTATGCTACTAACACCCAAAACAGAGATAAATTAAGCCCTAGAGCTGCACCTTCAGTGTTTTTAAGATACTCTAAAACTTGAAAATGATACAAACTTTATGATATAAAAGAAAAAAAAAGATTTTTTTCAGCTGTGATGTCCAATTCCATGAAGATGTTTTCCCTTTTAAAAGAGATAATAACAGTGAGTTTAATATGTTTCTATCTAGTGAACCAGAATTTATAGGGTGCAAATGGATATATAAAGCCAAATATGACCCTAAAGAGAATTTGGAAAGATACAAGGCCAGATTAGTAGCTAAGGATTATAATCAAAAAAAGGGAATAGACTACATTGAGACCTTTTCTCCCGTTACGAAGATTGTCACTATTAGAGTCATCTTTGCCTTAGCTACTATATTTGATTGGCCTGTATATCACATGGATATGTCAACAATGCCTTCTTTTAAGGAGACTTGGAAGAAGAAGTCTACATGAATTTGCCTCAAGGATTTGTCTATGAAAGGGAACAAGGAAAATTTTGTAGACTAAAAAAATCTTTATATGAGCTCAAGCAAGCCTCGAAACAATATAATAATAAATTAACTTAAGACTTTAAAAAAATATGGGTATGAACAAAGCAAAAATAACTATTCTTTGTTCATTAAGAGAAAAGAGGATAAAATTGTTATTTTCCTTGTATATGTTGATGATATCATGATTGCTGGAAATGATCAATATCTTATTAAAGAATTAAAGAGTGTCCTGACTAATAACTTCAAAATTAAAGGTTTAAGAGAAATGAGATATTTTTTAGGTATGGAAGTGGCTAGATCAAAACATGGAATTACTTTAAATCAAAGAAAGTATGCCCTAGAACTCATTAGTGATATGGGATATGAAATTAAGCCTTGTCATACCCCTCTTGATCAAAATACTAAGTTCACCACTAAAGCATATGATGAGAAATTTAATCCTGAAATCAAGGAAGAGTGTTGAAGATAGTGCTGGTTTTAGAAAACTTATAGACAAACTATTTTACTTAGCTTTGACTAGACCCAATCATATGTTTGATGTACAAACTCTACATAATTTATTTTGTACAATTTATTTGAAGAGGTGTATTGTGTCCAAGTTTATGATCTGGTGCATCTAGTTTGTAATACCCACCAAATTTAGAGTTATATGTTTGGAGTATTACGGTACCTTATAACGTTATTTTAGTATATTTAATTTAGTCATTTTATTTTTTTTATATTTAATCAATTCTTTATAAATGTTATTTGTAGAATTGGGGTGAAATGACTGGATTAAATATCTTAATGCTCTATGGTATATTTTTGTGGACTATAAAGTTTATAAGAGAGGGATATAATTTAATTAATTTGAGAATTAATTAAGGAATTTTTTAAAATGGGTCAAGTGGGTTTGGATATTGGATATGGATACCAATGGGTCATCTATTAACCCATTTAGCTAACCTTAGAATCATTGTCTCTCTCTTCTCTTCATTCACGATCACCACAAAGGCTTCATTCTTCATCTTCTCTCAACTCCTTCAACCCTTGCTTCCAATCTCTCTGGTCGATTCTATTTTCTGGTTATTTTTCGGTTCATCTAAGTTGCAAAGAATGGAGGTAAGCTTAATTCTCGACTTCAAACTCCATTTTTGGTTTTGGTTTTGCCTATGAGGTTTTGGGTTGATTTTGAGTTTTAATGGATGAATTTAAGTTTGTGTGTTAATCTAAAACATTCTTAAATGATTTATGATATTATTGGAACAAGAAATTTGGAGAAAACTAAGAGAAATTCATAGAATTTGGATATTTGAAAAAGTTAGTGTTCTTGATGAAAATTTGATAATTAAGACTTGGATTGTTAGTTTAAATTGGGGGTTTTGGTGTCAAAACACTCCTTAAACATTAAGGATGAAAACCCATGGAAGAAATCAAGAGAAATGGTGATGATTTGACCTCAAAATCATGAAAACTTAAGAGGAAAATCACGGATTTATTATAGCAGTAATGTAGCATTTATAAAATTTCTAAATTCGGGTTACTGTAGCAAACCAGTACTATAGCAAATCGATATTGTAGAAAACCAGTATTGTAGCAAACCGACACTATAGCAAACCGATACTGTAGTAAACCGGTATTGTAGCATCAATTTTAAAATGGGTATATCTATTTCATCCAAACTCCTTTTTTAGTAAATAAGGTATCTTTGGAAAGCTCTTTGAGTCTATCTTCAAATGAAATAAGCTTCATTTGGAAACTCCTTACCATTTGAGAGTTATGTCTAGAGAAGTAATTAAAGGTCAGAATTGTAGTAGGGAATTTTCCTATTTTGTGACCTCGACATATTTTTGCATGATTGTCTTATAGGGATGGATTCTTTGATGCATCTTCCACATCTTTTGAGATGTTGTAACTAGATTGGAATAAAGGAAATTACCTTCTATCATCTTACACGTCTTCGAAGAAGGTTCAAGTTAAAATTGGGCAACGTCAAGGTGAGTGAATAACCTTGCTAAACTAATTTGATATCATTAGATAAAGTACAATATAAGTCTCATTTATAATATTATTGAAATGTTAAACAATCAACCTTTCAGTTCATAATATATAATGATTGTTATGATTGACGATAGAAATTCAAGGCAATATAGGTATCTATGACACATTTATGCACAAAGAGTTTGAAGGTTAAATTCTCATGTCACTCAGTGCAAGTATCTACGACACATTTATGCACAAAGAGTTTGAGGGTTAAATTCCTAGGTCACTCGGTGCAAGTATCTGTAGCACAAATACAAAGTGATTGAGGGTTTAATCACCCAAGAAATCATACATAAATTTATGGCACAAATGCAAAGTGATTGAGGATTGATCACCCAAGAAATCATACGTAAATATACGAAACAAATGCAAAGTGATTGATGGTTTGATCACCCAAGAAATCATACGCAAGTTTAAACAAATATAATACTACGATTTTGTAAAATGAATGATAGATTGACTATGTTAGTAAATGTGGTATTTGTGCTTGTGATATTTTCATGCACAGTTGTTTACTCACTGATTTTTTATTAACTCACACTCTCTATGATTATCTTTTCAGATATAGTGGTTGAGGAGGAGGATTAATAGTCTTTAAGTTTATACTCCACTTTTGTCTAGTGAACAAATAAATATAGATTTAGTAAAGATTAACAAATTCTCTGTAATCTAGTAGGTCACCTAGGCTTATGAAATTATAATGTATGAATGTTGAATATTTCTAAGTATGTATGTAAAATATCTTTCTTAAAGAAAAAAGATATGTTTTACATAATTGTGAATACTACTAATGTTTAAGGAGATTTAGGAATACCAAAAAGGTATACCCTAGGTGATATATGTTTAATTCATATGTCCAATTTTTGGGATATGACAAATTGGTATCAGAGTTGGTTTTTAGGTCCCTCATAGATTATAGAGCAAAGTGTTCTTTGTGGACCCTTTCCCATTGTCATGAACCCCGGCATGACCATGGGATTAGGTTCCATAAAAAATCTTGTAGAGTTGAGTGTCCTTTTTGTAACTTACCCTTCAATGGAGTTAGTTAGAGATAATTTTGTTACAATAAGAAGTAATTGATTTCATGTGTAGAACTTTGGATCTTGTTGGAGGCATGATCCTTATGTGACTGTGATGAGGGATATCAATGGAAGAGGTATGACCTCTGTGTTAAATTTTTTGAGAAATTAGGAAAGTAACTCTGTGGTGTTCTCTTGAAGCTGAGGATCAGTAGTTGCAAGAATATGGCATGAGGACTGGGCCAAGAGTGATGTACCGGATAGGGTAAAGTGATTATGAGGCATGGGCTAGAGTTCAAAAAAAATTTTCGCAAAGTATATAGCACAGATTACTGATATAGGAATGAGAAAGAACCCTTGAGAGGCATATCAAAGATTTCGTTTTGGTAGATGCCAGACATATATGATTTATGGAAGAAGCCGTAAGTGCCTAAACAATATGTTCCTTGATGGAAGCTTGGTTGAGGAAATCAATGTGGGCTATGTAGTTTTTCCTAAGGGAGACGCTACAGTAAAATGGGACCCAACATAAGAGATGCTAGGGTAAGCTATAAGTCTTCTCTATAGGTGACTCGCCTAAGTTGCACTTGTTTATTTAAGGAATGACATGATGGTACTGTGTGATAGATGTGTTTCAAAAAAAATGTAGAAGTTTTGTAACATTCGAACAATTGGGGCATGTTATAAGTGGGCTGTTGGCATATGAACATTCATAATTGTTAAATGTGATGTATGATTTAAATGGTTAAGAAAGACATTCTTATGGTAGTTCGTGCCTCATAGCATTAGTTTAAGGAAAACTTGTGAGTTCGAAGCTCTCAAGTAAGAGTTCATCACAATTCGAGGGTATAATATCAAGTTTAATCGATCTACACAAGATGCCTTCATTTACTCCCGCACAATAAGAAGGAAGACAACGAGACTTGTATAAAGCTTCTTTTTGTATTTGTGTCAGCTTATAGGGTCCTATTTTTTCTTATGTGATTGGCTTTATAAGCTGAATTCGTGATTGAGTTTGTGTGGCTGATTTCCTTTATTATTATTATTATTATTATTATTATTATTATTATTATTATTATTATTATTATTATTATTATTATTTAGAGTACCATCCAATAAAAGAAACCAATAGCATTAAAAAAACTGAAGGATTACATTGCAAAAAAAAAAAAGTTTACTCATGCATAAGTAATCTACAAGCAAGGTAGTCTCGGATTAGGAGGATTGTATTGTATCATCACCCCTCAGCCATTTCTTGGAGCGAGAGACAGAGCAGTGTCACAGAGGGTAGTGTAAATTCCATTCATACAATCAACACATCTTTATTATTGATTGTAGAAGCATTGGGTAGACTAATAGTAGAACCTGTCTATTTTTGAAGTCATTGTCGCATTATTGCGTTTAGCTAACTTATCCAGGTCCTCTATCATCTTCTTCAGATTTTTCATCTCCTGCTCTAGATAAGTGATTTTATCTTCTGATGTATGGCCCGTGCTAATCTCCTCACCTTCCTCATTCTTCATCTTCTTCTCCTTCTGCTTCTCTTGAGACCCCTCAAAAGGTCTTTTGTCCTTGTCCTTGTCTAAACTCAAGTTTAAGTCGAGCTCTTCCTCCTTGGCCTCTATTGTGAGATCAATGAACTTCCTTATGGCCATGGTTTAGAAAAGTTAGAAGTTTTGTAGGAGTAAAAGGAGAGAGGAATACTAGGAAATTGTAGGCTCAGAGATGAATACTCTTTGTGGTGTAGTAACTGAGAATTCTGTGGTAGTTTTTATAGAGAAAATTAAGACTTAGAGCCAAAGAAGATATCTCTTTGCCGCACCCCTGCACGCTCAACCTATGGATTTCTACAGGTTGGAAGAGGTCAAGGGTAGGCATGCACACCAACAGCGCATCGCATTAATGCCAAAACCACTAAAGTCAATTTCGGTGGATTTGCGGCTGATTCGATTTGTTTGATTGAATTTTAAGGATTAATGAAATGATGATGAACTGAACTATATTTCTCAACTTTATTATATTATTCTTGAGAGCATTCAGTTGAGTATAATATACATGACTGATTGAATCATGCTGTGATTACATGTATCTAAAAACATATGATATGTATGCTATTCATGCAATATGAGTGAAGGCTATGGCTAAGGATAATATGTAATGATTCCACATGCACTTATAGAGAATGAGAAGTCAAAAATTTAAAATCACTTGAATAGAATGAAATGTGTAAAGGATGATACATCTTCATGGTTACACATACATACATATGATTCTCTTGTAGGAAAATGGAAGGCAATGATTTCCTTGCACCATGATAATGCTTGATGCATGTGACTGTAAGCAGTTAACTTTGTTTTAAAATATATATATATATATATATATATTATGTGTAAGTTTAGAGTAAAGACACCGATTAGAATATAAGATAAGGCTAATATGAGACTATTTAATCATGAAGTGACATCATAATATGAGATTACAGGATAAGACAAGTTTAGAGTGAGAAAATTTTAGACTAAAAGGGGTAGTTAGTCAAAATTTTGAGAAAGGTCAAGATTAGTTGAAAATATTTTTTGAGGAAATCTTTGACTTATGTAAATTGCATTAAATTATATTTACTATTTACTTGCATGTCCGACATTAATCACTAGCATTGTGACGTATGACATCTGTAAACCTCTTAAGGAGTGGCGTATAGGTTGTGGTGACTCTAGTTCGAGGGGCTTCAAGTTGCCTATAAATCTTGCACGCCATTACCCCACTCACCACACCAAGTAAACCTACTTCTTTCATTACATACCTATTCTTCAATCTTCATTCCTTTCTCGTTTAAACTTATTTTTGAGATCCCTAGAGAAATGGCTGACAATAAATCTTTGAACTTGAATTTTGAGACCAGCAACATAGAGCTTGATTTAAATCTAGAGCTTGATTTAAATCCAAGTCTCAGAAACAACAAAGGGAAAAGACCTGTAAATAGGTCACTAGAAATTAAGAAGAGAAAGATGGATGAAATAGAGTTGCAGGAGGACAGCACTGCAACATCCTCAAAAAATAAGCTTGCATTTCTA
Organism: Biancaea sappan; assembly: GCA_037074585.1. Classification (NCBI taxonomy): domain Eukaryota; kingdom Viridiplantae; phylum Streptophyta; class Magnoliopsida; order Fabales; family Fabaceae; genus Biancaea; species Biancaea sappan. The sequence goes on along the minus strand of CM073501.1, from coordinate 28,124,411 downwards.
GAGTGTAAGATAGAAAACCTAGAGCGTAAGATAGAGAGCCTGGAATATAAGACAGAGGACTAGAAGAGACTAATAAATAGTCTCTTTGAAGACCAAGAGAAACTGATAAATTGTCATTTCAGAAAGCTAGTTAATCGAGTTGATAGACATTCGATGTTTACAACTCAAAATTTTTGTGACCAACAAGTGAGGCGTATTCACTGTATGAACAGAGTAACTTCTGTTCTTTGCAAAATTTCCTAGGCTGCAACGATTAGCTTCCTTCTTAAGGTCTGAAGCACCTTCCTCTTTTAGACTTGGAGCACCTTCTACATCCCAAAAGCCTTCTCGTCCTTAATTTACTCTTTCTTTTGTTTATACTTAAAGCTGATGTTTGATCTAAGCTTCATGTATTAAAATTATCTGTTTTATAAATCAAGTTAAGCTTGTTGTCTGTAATTTATGTACTAGAAATAAAATTTAAGTATTTGAATCTTCTTTTGCTGAGGGATTCTTTTACTGAAAGAACTTGAGAAATGAAAATATGTTGGACTTGTTATATTTTATACTTGATTGTGAAAATTCTAAAATAGAGAATGAGATATGGATGAAGTATCCACATTTGTTTCAGTCTTAAGATAAATTTTGAATTCGGAGGACCGAATTCTATCAAGGGGGAAGAATGTAATACCCATCAAATTTAGAGTTATATGTTTAGAGTATTACAATACCTTATAGCGTTATTTTGGTATATTTAATTTAGTCATTTTATTTTTTATATTTAATCAATTCTTTATGAATGTTATTGGTAGAATTGGGGTGAAATAACTAGACTAAATATCTTAATGCTCTGTAGTATATTTTTATGGACTGTAAAGTTTATGAGAGAGGGACATAATTTAATTAATTTGAGAATTAATTAAGGAATTTTGCAAAATGGGTCAGGTGGGTTTGGATATTGGGTATGGATACCAATGGGTTATCCATTGACCCATTTAGCTAACCTTAGAATCCTTGTCTTTCTCTTCTCTTCATTCACGATCACCATAGAGGCTTCATTCTTCATCTTCTCTCAACTCTTTTAACCTTTGCTTCCAATCTCTCTGGTCGATTTCTATTTTTTGGTTGTTTTTCGATTCATCTAAGAATCTCTCTGGTCGATTTCTATTTTTTGGTTGTTTTTCGGTTCATCTAAGTTGTAAAGAATGGAGGTAAGCTTAATTCTCAACTTCAAACTCCATTTTCAGTTTTGGTTTTGCCTATGGAAGAAAAATGAGGTTTTGGGTTGATTTTGAGTTTTAATAGATGAATTTAAGTGTGGATGTTAATCTAAAACATTCTTAAATGGTTTATGCTATTATCGGAACAAGAAATTTAGAGAAAATTAGGAAAAATTCATAGAATTTGAATATTTGAAAAAGTTAGTGTTCTTGATGAAAATTTGATGATTGAGGCTTGGATTGTTAGTTTAAATTGGGGGTTTTTGATGTCAAAACACATTAAATATGAAAACCAATGGAAGAAATCAAGAGAAATGGTGATGATTTGACCTCAAAATCATGAAAACTTAAGAGGAAAATCGCGATTCACTGTAGCAGTACTGTAGCATTCATAAAATTTTCAGATTTGGAGTACTGTAGCAAACCGGTACTGTAGCAAACTAGTATTTTAACATCAATTTTAAAATGGCTATATCTGTTTCATCCAGACTCCCTTTTTAGTAAATAAGGTATCATTGGAAAGCTCTTCGAGTCTATCTTCAAATGAAATAAGCTTCATTTAAAAACTCCTTACCATTTAAGAGTTATGTCTAGAAAAGTAATTAAAGGTCAGAATTGTAGTAGGGAATTTTCTTATTTTGTGACCTCAACATTTTTTTGCATGATTATCTTATAGGGATAGATTCTTTGATGCATCTTTCACATCTTTTGAGATATTGTGACTAGATTGGAATAAAGAAAATTACCTTTATCATCTTACACATCTTCGAGGAAGGTTTAAGTTAAAATTGGGCAACTTCAAGGTGAGTGAATAACATTGGTAAACTAATTTGATATCATTAGATAAAGTACAATATAAGTCCTATTTATAATATTATTGAAATGCTAAACAATCAACCTTCTAGTTGATAATATATAATGATTGCTATGATTGACGATAGAAATTCAAGGGAATACAGGTATCTACGACACATTTATGCACAAAGAGTTTGAGGGTTAAATTCCTAAGTCACTCAATGCAAGTATCTACAACACATTTATACACAAAGTGTTTGAGGGTTAAATTTTCACGTCACTTGGTACAAGTATCTACAGTACAAATGCAAAGTGATTGAAGGTTGATCACCCAAGAAATTATACGCAAATCTACGGCACAAATGCAAAGTGATTCAGGTTTTGATCACTCAAGAAATCATACGCAAGTTTAAACAAATATAATACTATAGTTTTGTAAAATGAATAATAAATTGACTATGTTAGTAAATGTGGTATTTGTGCTTGTGATATTTTCATGCACAGTTGTTTACTTACTGAGTTTTGATTAACTCTCACTCTATGATTATCTTTTTAGATACAGTGGTTGAGGAGGAGGATTAATAGCCTTTAAGGTTATACTCCACTTTTGTCTGGTGAACAAATATAGATTTGGTAAGGATTAGGAAATGCTTTGTAATCTAGTAGGTCACCTAGGCTTATGAGATTGTAATGTATGAATGTTGAATATTTCTAAGTATGCATGTAAAATATTTTTCTTAAGAAAAAAGATATGTTTTACATAATTGTGAATACTACTAATATTTAAGGAGATTTAGGGATACCACAAAGGTATACCCTAGGTGATATATATTTAATTCACATGTCTAATTTTTGGAATGTGACATAGTTTTACTTAAGATGTGGTAAAAAAATAAAATTAGATTGATTTGATGACATTTGGCACTAATTTTCACAAAATTTGTAATTGGTAGGCGAGAATATGAATATATCTGAATAGAAACGATTGTTTAAGAGGTCTTTAGGAGGATTAATCACAGCCCTTTACACATTGTTGATTACCTAGTTGGAATTTAGGCTTGAGTGCAACGAGTATTCTCTCTTCTCAAACTTGGGACTAATGAGGGAATCCAAATAGTTGAGATTTATGGCATTAGTGGAATAGGTAAAACAATAATTGCCCGAATAGTATATAATTTGATTGCTAACCCATTTGATGGCATCTGGTTTATTGCTGATGTTAGAAAAATTCAATAAAGTATAGTCTTGTGCATCTCCAAGAAATGCTTCTTTATTAGATAATTGGGGAGGATATCAACTTAGCAGATGTCAGTGAAGGAATTCCAATAACAAAACATAGGCTCCAGCCAAAGAAGGTTCTTCTAGTTCTTGATGATGTTGATGATAAGAAATAATTGTAGGCAATTGCCAGAAGACTTGATTGGTTTGGTTCTAGTAGTATAATCATTATAACTACAAGGGATAAGCATTTGCTAGCAAGACATGGTGTTGAAAAAATTTATGATGTAGAGAATTTAGATGAAGAAGAAGCTCTTGAATTGCTTAGCTAGAATGCCTTTAGACAAAATAGAGCAGATCCAAGTTACATGGAAAATTTAAAAAATGTAGTACTCTATGCTTGTGGTCTTCCATTGGCTTTGGATGTTATAGGTTCAAACTTATTCAATAGAGAACCAGATGATTGGGATTCTACATTAGATACTTATCGAAGAATTCCCAATAGAAAGATCCACTAGATACTTAAAGTAAGTTATGAAGGAGTTCACCAAACCTAAAAGTATTGGGTTACAAGAATTACATCTTCATTATTGCAAAGTCTTAGGGGCCATTTGGTATGCTGATTTTGGCTAGAAAGGAAAGCTGCCTTCCACTACTATGCTTTTTTTTTTTTCCATTGTTAGGTATGGCTTATTATAGATGCTAGAAATGGAACTGGGCATTCCCTCTTCCCTCTAAATTACGATTTTAGCTTTTCTCGCATTTCAAATGGAAAACCGGTCATCTTAATGGAAAGCAAAGTGAAATTACTCATTTGCCCGTGCTCTATTCATTGAAATGTTGATGATGCCCTAATGCCCTACAGAAATGTTGATAAAGGTCGTTTGTTGTTGTAGCTGCCGTTGTCAACTCTGATCCTCCCACTGTGAGTCCCAAGTCGTCATTGGAGCTTCCGAACTATTTTTCAGAATATTGAGATGCAATATGTCTATTTTGTGGAGTAGAATCTGAGTATTGAAAATAGAGATAAATAGATGACCTGCACCTAATCGATTGTCTACACCAAGTGGTCTTGGTGCCATTTGGTCGACAGCTAGATAAGAACCGGTTGATTACCTGGCACTCCTTATGGAAGCTGGTTCACCGTCGGATAGCAGCTGATCAACCGGCTTGCACAAGGGGTGCAAGCTAGTTGACCAGCTGCTATTTGACGGTTGACTAACTGCTATCAGGCAGTCGACTGGCTTGCACAAGGGGTGCCAAGCTGTCAACTGGCTCCTATTCGACAGTCGACCGGTTGGCACCAGTTGTACTCAGCGGTCGACCGGCTAGTATCAACAGTCGATTGGCTGGCACAGGCGAGCTTCAATGAATGGGAGGTCAGCGCAAGCTTCACTGGTTAAGTAAGGAATGCATTAGAATGAAAGTTTAGGTTTTCTAGGCAAATAAGATAGGGGTAATTTAGTCATTTCATTCTAATTTTTCTTTTCTTTCCTCTTAAAAAATACATATCAAACACATAAAATATTCCATTTCTACTCTATTTTCTATCTCATACCAAACATCTTTTTTTTCTATTCTCTTTTCCTTTTCATTTTCCTATTTCCTTTCCATTCAGACTCTTTCTTAGATACCAAACGGCCCCTTAGAGTTGTTAGAGGGATTTCACCAAACTTAAAAGTATTGTTGGCAGACTAGCTACACTTGAATTTGGAGCCTCGTAGCATATTATTGAATCAGGTACTCTCTTTCTTTATTTTCCTTATGGCTACATCTATATAGTGACTTCTAAATCACTTAAAATAGAAGTTATTTCCAACATTTATGAAATAATGAAACATACTTGTCCAATAAAACATGGCATGACCCTTGAACAAGACATTACACAAAATTTTATTGTATTTTATTGTTGTGGTTGTCTTATCTTGGTCTAGTATTTTTGTTCTATGTTTATATACTTGTTGACTCTCTCTTTAACAAAGCTTTAAGGCCCTTTCACTCTTAAATACCTTTTGTCTCCCAAAATTCAACAAGGACATATTTCACTTTTTAGTATCTTATGCATTGGCTTGTCTAAAAAATTGGCATTACTTTACTTAATGCACTCATTGTCTCACTTCATCATCTTATTTATCTAATTTCATTCATAAAATGAGGCTTGGAGACCCAAGCATGTCATTTGTCTTTCGTGCACAATTGAGCATCTCAATATTGTCTTCTACACATCTTCTCCCACAAAATCCTCCCTTCCTTTCTCCCTCAAGAAGCACAACTTGAGCTCCTTTCTCCCAAAAAATGTTCTTCTTATACAATGACTATATGTTTGTTATGATTTACAACAGGTACATGAGGTTGAGAAATTGAAGTTTGTGATATGAAATGTTGAGATTCCAAAATGGCTTGATCACTATGGTTTGTGAAAATCAGTGTGTTTTTGGATCCAAAAGAAATTCCCTGACGTGGCTGTATGTTTCTCAACAAAAAGGAGGCCATCCAGATATGCTTTTTGGACTTGTATGGAAATCGAAGTTCAAATTAATGGCATAGATATTGACTTTAGATGCAGGGTAAATGGCTGTTTGGATGTTTTTCATGCACAAAGTACCTTTTTGTTTGATATGCAAGGAAGTCTTAAAGACAAGCTCGAGAGTTTAGATTTAGGGCCTAAATGGAACCCTGTCCAGATTTCTTGTCTTGCGACTCTCATTAAAAGTGTGCCATTTAAAATATTTAGGGATAAATTAGGTTGGAATTTATGTGTACAAGAAGAAATTCAGAATGGTAGATGTCCGATTTACAAATCCTAGTGAGGAATCTCCACTTAACTTCTTGGAAGAATCTTCCACAAATCCAACTCTCTTGTCGAAGAACATTATAGATGAGTTTCTTTTGGATTGTGAACCCTCTAATTGTGGTGCTTTCACGTTCTTGTTTGGATGAGTGATTCTAATTGCATTGTATTGATTTAAATCCTTTTGTCATACTTCTATGCTTTTGTTTTATTTACTTTGTTAGAGGTGATACACATATCTGCACACTTCTTTGTGGTTATCAATGAACTTTCTAATGAGCTTTTTCTTTTCCTTTCCATTCTCACTTCACCAAATCCACTGATGAACCATGTTGAGCTACCACAGCAAACATAAAAGGAGTATATTACTAATTTAGTCTCTTGAAAGATTGAGTGTCTTAACTTACTTTATAAAAAATTACATTTGTTTCTTTTTGCTTCTTTTTTTTTTTGGTTAAATCACAAAATCTATCATTTTCAAATTTCAAAATTTTGTTGTTAAAGTCATTTTCAAAAAAGAAGGGACAAATTGAAACAAAATACAATTTTTAGGGACTAAATTGAGACACTAAATTTTTTAGAAATTAAACTGAGATAACTATAATCAAATTAATAATTTTATGAAGGTACTTTTAGTTATAAAAAAAAAAAGAAACTAACAATAATAGATAGATGCATGACTGGATCAGACACAAAAGCCACTAAAACTAAGCAAAGGAACGATGAGTGATTTTTTGAGTATTTTTCTTTTGATTGACCTAAACAAAATCCAAATTGATCAACCTAAAAAAAAATCCAAATTGTTCAACCTAAAAAAAACAAATTTAAATTGTTCAATACCTTGATTGACTGGCCATTTTCCTTTCGATTTTCTTCTTATTCTTGTCCAATATCTAAACACAAAATATGTGTAAGCCAGAATACAACTTACAATGATATTTACCTATCATGAATAGACTAAACCTATTCAAAATCAAAAGATATAAGTAGCATAAGCCCATGACTTGCTTGATACTCATTATTGATATTTTTGTTTCAATATCGCAATTAGTTTATTTTTAGATCAATACTTATGGATCTCAATTAATCTATTTTTGGCCCATCGAAGACAATCAATCTTAGTTGGTCCTGTCTTGTTTGTTATCAATAGGTGTGGTTCTTTTTGTATTCAAACCTTTTTTAAAAAAAAAAAATACTTTTGGATAAAAGTAACTTTTATGTTCTTAAACTTCAACATTGTTTCAAATATAATTTTAGAACTTTATTTTGTATTAATTATATTCATATTTTTTCAATTAGTTTTAATTATATTTTTAAGTTCTAACGTCATTCAAATTTTTTAATGATAAGCATTGACGTAGTAATCTATCTTGTACATGTTAGTAATAACTCATCCACGCTAGCTTTGCCAAGTTCAATTTGAACCTTTCATGAGCTACTTGTCACGAGCTTAGAGATTCGACACTAAGTTCAGCCCGTGCGGCACCCCCACCTTACTGCCACTCGGTAGGAGTTCAGCCGTTTTGCCCATATAGATAGAGAGGTTCACTGGTTTCGTCCTGCCATGGACTCATCAAGGGAGTGGCTCCAACTCCCAACCAGTGAGGTGCCCAGGGGACGAACCCGCAAGGCACGCACAACTATACATCCGTTGGAGCCACAACTAATAGATTGCAGTTAAAAACCAAGTGAACCTATACAATATTGAACATGTTGCGCAAACCCAATCTTCAAATATCTGGGCCGTGACATTCTCCCACCACAATTTCATGCACGTCCCCGTGCATGGCTAAATTCACAGAACACCACGCCCAATAACACCGAAGCAGTCCGCATACAACCATCTTGGCTTTCGTCAGTGGAAACAAGGGACACCCATTCCCTGCCTACTCGTACCCGGCGTGCAGCGACCAAGCCATTCACCCTTAATCGGCTGGCCCATTACTCTCTCCGACGAACAAGCGCTTGGAGAATCTCTCCAGGCGAGATCACCACGATCATGTCACACCGCGTGACACCCTTGGGAGAACACAACTCCCACCACAAAGACACAGCCAATATTTTATCCTCGTGCGGACTACTCATGCGCAACCTTCCCATGGGCCGGAACCACTTTGATACCACTTGTCACGAGCTTAGAGATTCAGCCCGTGCGGCACCCCCACCTTACTGCCACTCGGTAGGAGTTCAGCCGTTTTGCCCATATAGATAGAGAGGTTCACTGGTTTCGTCCTGCCATGGACTCATCAGGGGAGTGGCTCCAACTCCCAACCAGTGAGGTGCCCAGGGGACGAACCCGCAAGGCACGCACAACTATACATCCGTTGGAGCCACAACTAATAGATTGCAGTTAAAAACCAAGTGAACCTATACAATATTGAACATGTTGCGCAAACCCAATCTTCAAATATCTGGGCCGTGACATTATCTTGTCACGAGCTTAGAGATTCAGCCCGTGCGGCACCCCCACCTTACTGCCACTCGGTAGGAGTTCAGTCGTTTTGCCCATATAGATAGAGAGGTTCACTGGTTTCGTCCTGCCATGGACTCATCAGGGGAGTGGCTCCAACTCCCAACCAGTGAGGTGCCCAGGGGACGAACCCGCAAGGCACGCACAACTATACATCCGTTGGAGCCACAACTAATAGATTGCAGTTAAAAACCAAGTGAACCTATACAATATTGAACATGTTGCGCAATCCCAATCTTCAAATATCTGGGCCGTGACATTCTCCCACCACAATTTCATGCACGTCCCCGTGCATGGCTAAATTCACAGAACACCACGTCCAATAACACCGAAGCAGTCCGCATACAACCATCTTGGCTTTCGTCAGTGGAAACAAGGGACGCCCATTCCCTGCCTACTAGTACCCGGCGTGCAGCGACCAAGCCATTCACCCTTAATCGGCTGGCCCATTACTCTCTCCGACGAACAAGCGCTTGGAGAATCTCTCCAGGCGAGATCACCACAATCATGTCACACCGCGTGACACCCTTGGGAGAACACAACTCCCACCACAAAGACACAGCCAATATTTTATCCTCGTGCGGACTACTCATGCGCAACCTTCCCATGGGCCGGAACCGCTCTGATACCACTTGTCACGAGCTTAGAGATTCAGCCCGTACGGCACCCCCACCTTACTGCCACTCGGTAGGAGTTCAGCCGTTTTGCCCATATAGATAGAGAGGTTCACTGGTTTCGTCCTGCCATTGACTCATCAGGGGAGTGGCTCCAACTCCCAACCAGTGAGGTGCCCAGGGGACGAACCCGCAAGGCACGCACAACTATACATCCGTTGGAGCCACAACTAATAGATTGCAGTTAAAAACCAAGTGAACCTATACAATATTGAACATGTTGCGCAATCCCAATCTTCAAATATCTGGGCCGTGACATACTGCCTCTATTCCTAATTTTGTGAAAGACAAAAATGCTCCCTTTTTCTTCCTTGAACCTCTATATCTCCACCACAATCTCTGGAACCTTCCCTCTCCCATGTTCTTGTATCGCTTTTTCAAGAACTCCTCTTCCTCGTTGGAGATGATCTTCTAAACAATTTCTCCTGTTCAATAGTTCCTCTGTGTCTTTGTGCAAGTTTTAAAGGCAATGAGGTTAATTGTTTCAATCTAGATGTATATGCTATGAAGTTTCCCCGTTGACTTTTTGAGTATGTGTTTGCGAAAAACCTGGCAAGAATACAAAATTGTACAAGTAATACAAAAAATGAGTTTGAGTATCATCCCATGAAAATTATGGATGTTAAGTACCATTTTTGCTGATTCCAACCTATTTAGACAATCAGATTTGAATTCCTTAATTGTATAAATACTAGACTAAAATTTTCAAAACTAGAAAATAATTAAAATTCAAATAAAGGTAAAATAAACACAAATAAAACAATGCTAATTTAGGAGACTATCAACTATAAAAATATTAGGGATCTGACTTTACTAACCTATGTGACCATGACTTGATTTAACTTTTAATCTTAGTTTTACAATTTCTATTTAATGGTTAAACTCTAAAATTAGCTGTGATCCAATTCTTTGACAAATCGCTCTCTTATATCTAATTTAATTTTCTAATTCCTTATATAAGGTGAAGAAGGTAAAGGCATGTAATACGAATAAGTTCTCACCTAACCATACAAGCAACTTGTCTATTCTTGGATAAAATTTATTCATGGCAATTATTTTCATAGCCAACAATTCACAAATGAATTTTTTAATTCTATACATGAACCCTAATTTAATTCTTAATTAGCAACAATAAGTACCAAAATAATTACTCAAACAAGGAAGGATCTTAGATTAAATTGAAAATCAAATACATAGATTTCAAGGGAAGCTACATTTTTTCCATAACTACAAAAATTGAGTAATTCATGGTAAAATATCTAACTAAATGAACATAAACCAGAAAAATTATCATCAATGTGCAGAAATTAGATGAAGAGAAGAAAAATGCTGAAGAATCATGTTGCATCTCTCACACGATCTCCAGCTCTGTCTAGTGGCGTCTTCTAGTTTACATAACCTAAAAGGAAGCCTTTTATTATGTTCCAAATGGAAGTCATACGACACTGTCCTTTTCAGAATTTTTAACAGGATGTTAAGGCACTGGTATTCAATGCTTAAGCATTGCTTCTAGGGAATTTCTATGTATTCTGCATCAACATCCAATGCTTTAGCTCCAAATCTCATTCTTAGGCTTCAATTTCTTTTCCTTGACTTTTGTCCAATTTATTTCATTTTAGTTGTCCCCTCTTCTCTGGTAACCCGCCGCCGATCCTATACAGTGCTTCGCCCTCCACCGCATATGTAGAAAAAGAGGGAGTAGGGGAAGGAAGAACAATCGTTTGACTTTGGCACATGAGGTGGTGGGTTTGGCTAGGTAACATAATGATTGGACTGCAAATCTTGGAATGAGGGTTCGACCCCATCCTTGGCCTTGGGGAATGGCGAGCAGCACAGAATTTTAATTAATCAAAGGTACATAAAATAAATAAATAAATTTTTTTACTCTAGCAAGTAAGCTCAAAATCCCTCTCATTTCGGTCGAGCACTTCATTCTTGACTTTAACAAGTTAGTAATAAATTCCTTTGTTAGAAATCCACTGACAACATTCTGGAACTTCCAAACCAAAGAAATGAAACTTAAGAGGTTCATGCCCTAGAACCCGTTGTTAGCAATCTCCTTTACCTTGAATTTGATCGCTTGCTTTGATTGTTAGTGAAAGGTAGATAAAGGTAAGCATAGATAGATCGAAAGGTATGTCTCGACTGGGCACCTTCGCTGAAAGGGATGATATGGCCCATAATGAAGTCCAGATGGCTCAATTGCTAGCAGAAGTCAATAGCTTTGGCCCAGTAAAAGAAGCCACTAACTAGTACAAATTGAAACTCTAAAGCAATGTTTTTAGAACCGGCTCAGTCATTGACCCAGGTTAGCCTTTGGATTACCAAGTCACTGGTTTAACTTTACCGGATCAATTGATGAACTAGATAAATAAATTAAAATATATATATATATATATATATTTACAAATAAATTAAAAAACAAGTAAAATAAGTAATTTATATGCAAATTTCAAACTTTAAAGTCATAAACATGCATAATAATTCAAACATAAAGTCATAAATAATATCATCCAAACATAATAATATGACTAATATGCAAAATATCAGTTTTTCTCAAGAATGTATATTTGATTTCTCAGTCATATTGAATGGCTTAAATCATGAAATTTTTGTTGTGAAAATTATGTTAGATAAAACTTTTATATTTGTAGACTTGGTCTAGTTTTATTTTTCTAAAAATAATTTTAATTTAATTTTTTGTGCCTATCTGAACATATGAGAATATGTTAATCACAAAATTGATTGGGTTAGTTTTAGAAATTAAAAAATTGTTTTAAAAAAAAATAGAGCAATAATAAAATAAATTTTTTTAATACCCGGGTCATCCGGGTCGATTGCGATCGGGTCTTAGCCGGGTCGATTGCAACCGGGCCAAAAAGCATGACCTAGACCGGTCTCGGCCTTAGGTTATCGTGTCCCGAGTTGACCCACCGGACTGGTTCGGGTCCCAAAACTATGCTCTAAAGGTTAACAAAACAAGAAATAAAATTAAATCAAAACAACTAAAAACCACTATCAACTAAAACCTAAAATTAGTTCAAATAAAGAGACTAATCATTACAAAATTACTCTAAATTTATCAATTTCATTCAACTTTTAAACTAACAATTAGGATTAAATAATATTCACATGTCAAACTTAATTTTTTATTGCTCTCAAACAAAATAAAAATCCAAAATTAAAATAATTAATCACCCATGTTTCCACATCCATGAAAAGTCAAATACTTTCCTCCATAATTGTATAGTACAAAAGGATCAGGAAGAAAGTAATGCCAAAAGAATTCAAATCTTTGAGAGATAATAATCCCTTCTCCCAAACTCTTGAAGTGTGTGTATGAATAGCCAATCAATAATTTCATGCAAAATTTTGAATCAATCTTATATTTATTAAACTATATAACACCATCCGAAATGTAAGACTTCATATGCTCAATCTTTTATCCTCTCTCCACTAATATAAGCAATAAATAGGCAAAGATCATTAGACCCTTCTCTGCTTATAATAAAGCCTATGGTACTGGGTAATAGAAGAAAAGGATCGAGGGAACACAAATGTTAGCACCGTAGCCTAATAGTAATTCTCTAACTGCTATGTTATAGCACCGTGGTAAATAAGTGAAGATTGAAGATTGGATGGTAATTTTTATTTTTTGGAATTTATAAAACCTCATCTATCATGTGTAACTTTTTTGATGGGTTGAACAACTCATGTGATGTGTCATGTCAACTATATTCATTGTTCTTATTTGTCTTTTGATATGAATGTTCATTATTAGAAAGTGAAATTTTTATGGGACACTAATTCTTATGTCTTAAATTATTGCAGTCTAGAAATCAACTAGAAATTGTCCCTAATGCATAATCAGGTTCGTCACCTGACTAAAAATGGATCTTTTGTTTGGCTTAACATTCCTACCATTTTTTTTGTAGAAAGGGAAAACTTAAATTAAAAAACTGAAAAGTTTGTCATACAGAAGAACATAAACGTGAAAGCTGTAAGAAAAAGAGAAACCCCCATTCATAGCGAAACAATACAGATGGGCCGGAAGTAACTTATGCCAAGCAAATCTTTTAATGACAAGGATCATGTAAGTAATGTTGGATGACAAATGAAGGGGGGCAGTATATGTTCTAATTGGCAGTCTTGTATTTCTTGCTTTCTTAGCTAGTTTATCAGCACATGAGTTTTGATTTCTGGAGATTTTCTTGATCTGAAGATCTTCAAACCTGGAAATGAGAAGCCTACAGTTTGAAATGATGATAAAAAGGGGGGTGGTTGTTAGAGAAATCCTTTGTAATGATACCACCAGTAGCCATGTGCTTCTCCTTGCTAGATCCATCCACATTATGCTTACACCATCCAAATTTTAGTCTTTTCCAAACATGATTAGAGGAAGTAAGAGAAGTTTGGGTGGTGGTGGTTGTTTCTTTTGGCTGTAAACAGGACCAGAATTCTACAGCTTTAGAAATGATGAGGTTTTTTTGAAGTTACAAGAGGAAGAGTGATATTTTGGAAGACCTTTTTATTTCTCAAAAGCCAAATGTTTTTAAAGAGTAGACGAAGATGGCCTACCAAGGAATTCTTAAAACATTTGGACAACTGATTTTTAAATTAGTTTCAAGCTAATCCTCATAGTCTAGGTCGAAGAAGTTTTGAGGGGGATGAAGGGAGTGCCATAAAGATTATATATGGACACAATCTCTCAGAGCATGAAGGTAAGTCTCGGAATGAAGTTGGCATAAAGGACAGGTGTTGATAGGAATACAATTAGTTGGGAAAAGAGTGTTGTTTGTAAGGGGCCCTTTAAGATGTGCTTGCTAAAGGAAAAGTTGTTCACGAAGGTGACAAGTCTAGGAAAAGCTTTTGTTTTCATATTAAGGGGTGCTACCTGAAGTATTTAAGGAAAGTTTAAGGAGCCAGAGGTAGGTACTTTTTGAAGAGAAAAAGGCCATTTGCAGTAAGATTCCAAATGGCGTTATCCCTTGGAGGGTTTGAGCTTTGTGATAAGTGTCACGCCCTAGATCCTGGCCCGTGACCGGCGCGGAGATGTCTAAACCCACACCACCGCAAACCTAACTTTCCATTTCCTTAATCCAATTATTCCTTTAAATATAATTGTTTTAAATTACACAATGAAGAAATAAAACAAGAGAATGTTTTCTCTTTTCATAATCATATGAGAAAGTATGAATAAGATTTCATACAACTAAATTACATGTTTTCAAATTTAACCATCTTATACAACAATACATGACCTACTCGATTACAGAGCTAAAATTACTAAAACAACATAATTAAGTCTATTACCATACCCCGAACGAAGGGGAGGCATCATCGACATGTTCATCCTCGAAGTTAAAGGGTCTTCTTTACCTGAAACTGTGAGGGGGTGAGTCTTATCCACTTGACTCATCATAAAATAGCGTTACGCACATATAATCAATTATGCATGCCAAAAGTACATATAATCATGTATGAACATGTGGAAAACTCACAACATTAATAATTCATGACATAAATGTAAGTCAAGACCGAATTCATCATAAGAAAGTTCATAAATAATCACATGCACCTCGCCCAAAAGTGTCATCCCACTTGTAGATGTCATCCCGCCCGAAAGCGTGTTCTACCCGTAGGCGATATTTCTGCTTAAAGATGTATTCATGTCTACAACTATTACATGCATTGGTATCTTAGGAAATTAAGCCCTCAACCATTCCATGTGTATCATTACATGCATTAGTATCTTTGAGGATCAATCCCTCAACCATTCCATGTGTATAATTATATGCATTGAATATCTTGTGTCAAGCCCTTAAAAGGACGTCAAGCAATTCAACCTTATTTCACCCCTATCCTCAAAGGATGCAAAAGTGTTCGAAATCTCTGTTTCTTTCAAATACAATCAATTACACAATCAAGAGCATTCATATGCACATCATGAACTTTAATAAATCCATGTCATTCTTAATCATCAATCATTCATATGATTTCTTTTGCAAGCTCAATCTAAATATATAGAAAATATATTCATTCCTTAATTTATTATATCTTCTAACAAACAAAATTTAAAAAAAAAAATCAAACAAGACAAGGCTAGATCAATCCTTCAACTGAGCTCAAATTTTTAGAATTTAGGTATAATATAAAGTTCTATATTCCTTCATCCACATACAGTTTGCAAACTCAAATTATATGCATGTGGTACCTTACATTATGTATGTCAAACACATAATCACCTTATCACATGATATCATTTTACGAAACTTTAGAAAGTACAATCTTAGAAAATAAAATCATACAGAGTATAGCTAGATCCCTCACCTCAAGTCCGAGCTAGATTTCTACATCTTATATCAATCAAAGGATGTCTAAAATCCCATTGAAGGTTCAAAGCTCAACATGTATCTCCATTGGAATGCTCTGTTCTCTCCTTTTCCTTCGACTCTTGTAATATTAAAAAAAAATACGTATGATTACTATTTACATGTATGGACACTATTCATATGTACAGTTACTATTTATATATACGTTACTATTTATATGTATGAATATTATTCATATGTACGGTTACTATTCATATATATATAATATTTATATATACGATTACTATTTATATATATGGATACTATTTATAAATACGATACTATTCATAAATATAGTACTATTCATATGTACGGTATTGTTTATAAATATGATACTATTCATAAATATGATACTATTCATATATATATGGTACTGTTTATATATACTGTATGATACTATTCATAAATACGATACTATCCATATGTACGACAATCATAAATAATTTTCAAGTAACTAAGGATAATTCTTTTCTGATGTAAAGGATCAGCTAAGGTCGCAACCACAGAGTATACTAAGAATTTAACCTTTAAATTATTGTAAGAATTTAAAAGAATACAGTAGAATATTCCCTCACCTTGAATCCAAGTTATAGAGGAGGACTTTTATAATAACCCAAAATCTTAGCACTAGAATCAGAAGAATTAAAGGAGAGGAAAGAATAGAAGCTGAAGGTGTGTGTTTAGAAGTGAAATAGAAGAGCCTATTTATAGGGAAATCAAAGGTATTATTTGATACTATTTCATCTGCAGTTCTTCTATACTATTTCATCTACCGTTCTTCTATACTATTCCATCTACCGTTCTTCTATACTATTTCATCTACCAGTTTCACTTACCAGTCTCACTTGCCAGTTTCACTTACTAGTCTCACCTACCAATTTTACTTACAAGTCTCATCTACCAATTACACTGATTGGTCTTATCTATCAGTACAATCAATTTACTATTTAAGTTTTCTTTCATTTTAATCCCTAAGGGAATTTTCTCATATAAAACGTCATTTTTCTCCCAGTTTCTTTCTAGTTTCCTTTTATACCCAATCCACATCTTACTCGTGGGATCATTGCCACATCCCACAATTTATACAATATTGTGAAAATTTGTATTTTCATCAATATACACACACCAGATAACAAGATTCACATAAGTATATGGGAAATTAAATAGACAGAGAGATCATTTTCTCTATTGAATTACTCCAAATCAAAATTAGCACTCATTCATGATGACCATATACGTGAACAGTTCTGTATATGTGAATAGTGCTGTATAAGTGAATAGTACCATATATTGAAATTTTTTTTTCACGGGTATTACAATAAGGGAAGGGCCATTATTTCCAACATTATCTTTTATGAGAGTACAAAGGGAAGGGTTTCATAGTGCCTGTAAAAACCATTTGGGTTTTTTGACATGATGCTTTTGACAAGTCTCTTATCCTCATTTTTAGGGAGAGGGCCTACAATGCTGCTTCTCAAAGGTTGATCAAGCCACAAGTCATGCCAAAAATTAATATTGGCCTCGTCCTCGACAATTTTCTTGGTGCAAGACTGGTACAGTGACCAGGTTTTTTGTTTTCCTCTAAAGGAAAAGGTTTGGAGAGTTTTTCGCTTAGAAGGATCAAGACCATATTTTGCAGCAAGAACTTTGGAACAAAGGTTTTCTTGATTGTGTTTCAATTGCCAAATTAAATGAAGTTGAATTGTTTTATTTTGCAATTCGGCTTTTTTAATGTCGAGGCCGCCCATGTTTCTTGGCCGAGCAATTCTATCCTAATTAATAGTGTGAATTTTTTTCCTATTCTCATCATGCCCCCAGAAAAAGTTTCTGCTTTTAGAATCTATTTTGTTGAGGATGTGTTTAGGCAGTAGGAAGGAGCTCATGGCAAAGTTTGAGATGTCAGAGAGAGTTGAGTTAATAAGTTAAGTTTAGTTTTTGAAAGTAGGTGAGTTTTCTAGCTTTGGAGTTTCTTATTAAGTTTATAAAGGATAGAGTTGAAGTCATTTTTTGGTATATTTATGTCTAAGAGGTAGACACAGGTAAGTACCAAGATAAGAAGAAGTTCTTACATCAAAGGTGTTATGGAACAGAATGGTCACTTGAATGCTGACTTGTTTGGACAACCAGACTTTAGATTTGGAAGTAATAATTTTTAAGCCACTTAAGGTGCAAAAGTTTGAGAGGACATCCCTAATAGCTTGTTTGTTTGCAGGAGAGGCTTTGCTAAAAAGGAGGATGTCGTCAGCAAACAGAAGGTGAGAAATGCAATTACTTCTTGTTTTGAAAGGGAAAGGGAAAGGGGTCAAACTTTTATCTTGGATTTTGTCAACGATCGGCTTTGATAGGTACTCCATAGCCATAATGAATAAATAAGGTGAGAGGGGGTCACCTTGGCAGATACCCCTAGTAGTGTAAAAGGACGAAGATTTCCTTGTTAGGAAAAATATGGCTTTGAGGCGTAATAAGTCACTTTCTTTAAAGAGTTTATGTCTGTGTATTGGAGAATCACAAGCAAACCCTTCCAAGATACAACAAAGCCCTCTTGGAACTAAGATTTTCACCGTAGAATTCTAATATGATATATATATATATATAATTTGAACAATTATATATGTTCAATTTAAATAGATGTGTCTTTCTATTTCCAACAGTCATGTCTATTCTATTTTGAATAGTCATGTTTATTCAATTTTCAAAAGTCATGTCTTTTTATTTTTAATAGATGTGTCTATTTAATTTATGTTTTATTGAATTTTAAAAATAAATTTAAAATTCAATTTCAAATAAAAGATACATTTTTTCAAATAAAAGACATATCTTTTCAATTTAAAAGAAACATC
The DNA here is from genome assembly GCA_037074585.1 of Biancaea sappan. Lineage (NCBI taxonomy): Eukaryota > Viridiplantae > Streptophyta > Magnoliopsida > Fabales > Fabaceae > Biancaea > Biancaea sappan. Next base: position 28,106,053 of record CM073501.1, on the reverse strand, counting down.
TCTTTAATTAAGAGACACTTTTATTTAAATAAAAGATACATCTTTTAAATAAAAGACACATCTTTTTAATTTAAAAGATACATCTTTTCAAATAAAAAACACACATTTTCAAATAAAAGGAACAACTATTAAATTCCTTTTTTATTAAAAATCATATTTTATCCAGTACAAGACTTTTAATTCTACTCAATATTACAAACTATATAACAATCCTCCACTAGTTTGTAATATTTCTACATGATATCATACATAATAGAAAGTATCTTTACAGAGATTTGAACTTCCTAATAGTGTAACACTTTAAAGTTTTGACGAAGTTAGTGGTATCATAAGATTTGAACCATAACTCTATTTGCCAAAACCGAAAGTACAACACATATGACATCATTAACTTTGTGAAGACATTCCGGTAATCTCGCTTTAGCTCTTTCATGGCCATGTGCTAATCCTGGTTTCATGAATATTTACAAGATCAACCCTTTTAAATCTTGTTTGAAGCAGCACCACTTCAATATTCATATAGGTGGTATTGTTATTATGTTCCTGTTACTCCAGACATTTAACAATACCATGACCTTTGTCATTCTCTCTTTATAACAGTATGCACAACTCTTGACACAATATTATGTAGTTCATTATTGAACGAGGTCTCAATTTAGAGTCCTTACCTCAAACAACACTTAGTAACTTGTTATTACCCATTGAATTTTTATGGTTAGAGTGTATACTAACTCAAAGTTGGGTTTCTGTTACTAGTGCTTTATTTTAAGGGTTTTAACCTCATTCCAATACAAGTTTGTTGTACTACATCTCTGGACAATGATTTGGTCAATGGATCAGCCAAATTCTTATTTGACCTAATATAAACAATTGTCATTGTTTCATTTGTGACCAATTCCCTTATATGAGCATGTCTTAAGCTTATATGTCTTGATTTCTCATTGTAAATTTTGTTGTGAGCTATACACATAGTAGCTTCACTATCACATAATACAGAAATAGCTAGCATAGGTTGTGGCCACAACTTAATGTCTAACAACATGTTTCTCAGCCATTCTACCTCTTTTCCAGCAGCTTCCAATACAATAAATTCAGATTCCATTGTAAAAGGGAAATACAAGTTTGCTTCTTAGATGCCAAACTTATGGCACCTCCACCCAAGGTGAATATCCAACCAGATGTGGATTTATTATCATTAACACTTGTGATCCAACTTGCATCAGAATAACCTTCTAATACAGTAGGAAAACCACTATAACAAATTTTCAAGTGCTTTGTTCTTTTCAAGTACCCAAACACTCTAGAAATTGCTTTTCAATGTTCATTACCTAGATTACTTGTAAACCTTGAGAGTTTACAAACAGCAAATGCAATATCTGGTCTAGTACTATGCATTGCATACATCATACTACCTATTGCACTTGCATATTCTAATTGTGCTATCATTCTCCCTGAATTTTCGATCAATTTTATACTTGAATCATAAGGAGTATTAAACTCCTTTATTCATTTGAATTTATCAAGCATCTTATCTATGTAGTGTGACTGTAACAAAGTCACTCCTTTATTATCTCTTTGAACTTTAATACCTAAAATAGTATCCACTTCATTCATATCTTTCATTTTAAAGACTGAAGTCAAATACTTCTTAGTTTCAGAGATACCAAACATATTTGTTCCAAATATTAACATGTCATTAACATACAAACATATAATGACACCATATTCACTTGTAAATTTGGAATAAATGCATTTGTCAGCATAATTATGTATAAATCCATTTGATAGTATTACATTATCAAATCTTTCATGCCACTGCTTTAGTGCTTATTTCAAACCATGAAGAGACTTGACTAATTTACAAACTTTGTTTTCATTTCCTGGAAGAATGAAACCTTCAGGTTGATTCATATAAATTTCTTCATTTAAATTACCATTTAAAAATGTTGTCTTAACATCCATTTGATGTATATGTAATTTATACATTGATGCTAGTGATAAAAGTACTCTAATGGATGTTATTCTTGCTACAGGAGCATAAGTATCAAAATAATCAATACCTTCTTTCTACGTGAAGCCTTTAGCCACCAATCTTGCCTTGAAAGTTTGAATAGAACCATCTGTATTATATTTTCATCTAAATACCCATTTATAACCATTAGGTTTTGATCTTGTAGGTAGATCAACTAAGATCCAAGTGTTATTGGACATAATTGAGTCCATTTCATCATTTATAGTTTATTTCCAAAAAGCTATATCTCTAGAAGACATTGCTTCTTGAAAAGTCTTTGGATCATTTTCAACATTTAATAAAATAGGTATTTTATTACAAATATCAATTTTACTTCCTTCAACAAGAAAGGCTAAAGCTTGTGAAGAAATAAAATCAGAACCAAAATGTATTTCTTTTCTAACTCTTTGGCTCTTTCTAACTTCTTGATGACTTTCGTCAATTTTTCTTTTATTATCAACAACACCAGAATGTGACAATGCATATGTGTCATCATCATTTTGGTTTTGATCTTTCAATTGATTATTGGTAGAATCATGAAAAAATTTATTTTCAATAAATTCAACATGTATAGATTCTACAATCACATTTGATTCTACATTCAAAAGTCTGTAGGTCCTAATTTTGTGCATATCTTACAAAAACACTTTTAATGCCTCTAGGTCCTAATTTAGTTCTTTGATGATCAGGAACCCTATAGTATGAAATACACCCCCACACTTTAAAATAATTTAAATTTGGTTTTCTATTATTCCAAAGTTCATAAGGTGATGTTTTCAAACTCCTTGAAGGCACTCTATTAAGTGTATAACATGCAGTTAAAAGTGCTTCACCCTATAAATTATATGGCAAACGAGCATTCAATAACATAGCATTAACCATTTCTACCAATGTTCTATTTTTTCTTTTTGCCAACCCATTTTGTTGTGGAGTATAAGGTGCACTACTTTGATGTATTAAACCATGCTCTTCATAGAATTTATTAAACTCAATAGGAAAATATTCTCCACCTCTATCACTACGAAGGATTTTTATTTTTTTTATTCTTTTGATTTTCTACCATTGATTTATATTCTTTAAATTTTTGAAAAGGTTCATCTTTGGTTCTTAGTAAATAGACAAATGTAAATCTAGAGAAATCATCGATAAATGTGATAAAATATCTTTTACCACCTTTTGTTATTGCTCCATTTAATTCACAAATATCTGAATGCACTAAGTCTAATAAATCTATATTTCTTTCAACTTTATGAAAAGATTTTTTAATCATTTTTTCTTGTATACAAATTTCACATTTTCTATTATTTTTGAAATTACAATTGATGTAACCATTTTTGGACATATATTTCAAAGAACTAAAATTCAAATGTCCTAATCTAGCATGCCATAAAGTATAGTCAAAGTCAACAATATAAACAAAATCAACATTTATTGCATTAGTACTAAGTTTGAACATGCCATCAGAATTATAATCCTTTCCTACAAATGTTTCACTCTTAGACACTATAACATTGTTAGGCTCAATTACAATTTTGAAACCTTTCTTAGATAGCAAACTAGCAGACACTAAATTCTTTCAAATTTCTGGTACATGAAATACATTTAACAATGTCAATTTCTGTCCAGATATGAAGTTGATCTCTACAGATCCCTTTCCAAGCACTTCTGCAGTAACATGATTTCCCATAAGCACCTTTTCAGAATCTTTGACTTCTATGTAGGTCTTGAAGAAATCGCTATTGTTACAAACATGGATGGTTGCACCCGAATCAAGCCACCAGTCTTGGCTTTTTGTTATTGCATTAGTCATGTTCACTTCGGTAATCATACTAATGTGAAGTGTAGACACTATGGCCACCATCTCTGATATTGTGCTTTCCACCAAGTTTGCTTTCTCAGTCTTTTCATTCTTTCCATTGTTAAAGTTAACTCCAGCCTTTCTATATCTACACTCACGAATAACATGGCCCTTTTTGCCACAATGGAAACAAATAATATCCTTTTTATTTTTCTTAAAGGATTTCTTATTTGCTTTTAAATTCTTGTTTCCTTTGTGAATATTCTTTTCATTGACAAGATTAACAATAGAACTTGAAGCCATAATTAGTGCTTCTCTTGCACGAGTTTCATATTCAATTTGAATATGAGTAAGAAATTGTTCTAATGTTAATTTGTTAGTGGAGTGTAGAATTTTCTTTCTATAATTATTCCAAGAATAAGGCAATTTAGAAAGAAGTGCACCAATTTGCAAATTATCTGGAATTTTGACTTCAGCATCCCTTAGTTTTAAAACTAGGATTTGGAGTTCATGGATTTGATCCATGATTGGTTTAGTGTCAACCATTTTAAATTCAAAATATTGTAGGGCTAGAAATTTGTCAGTACCTCGTTTTTCTATCTGGTAGGAAGTTTCTAAAGTAGACCAAATTGCTTTTGGTGTCTTCAAGTTTGAGTACAGATCATACAAACGATCAGTCAGGGTATTCAGAATATGTCCTCGACATATTAGTTCATCCTCTTCACGTTTCTTTCTTTCTGCTTTGAGTTGATCAGATTCTTCAGGATTAGGATCTGGAAGCACAGGCAGATGAGGGTCTAAAACATAGTAAATCTTAAGGGCAGTGAGCAAGAAAATCATCTTGTCTTTCCAGCAAGTGAAATTAGTGTCATCAAAGCGATCCAGTTTGATGAATTCTTTTGGATTCTCCATAGCAGCGAATGACAGGAATCTAAACTCTTTAAAATTGTTAGGAAAAATATGGCTTTGAGGCGTGATAAGTCACTTTCTTTAAAGAGTTTATGTCTGTGTATTGGGGAATCACAGGCAAACCCTTCCAGAATACAACAAAGCCCTCTTGGAACCAAGATTTTCACCGTAGAATTCTAATATTATATATATATATATAGAGAGAGAGAGAGAGAGAGAGAGAGAGAGTTTGAACAATTATATCTATTCAATTTGAATAGATGTGTCTTTCTATTTCCAATAGTCATGTCTATTCTATTTTGAATAGTCATGTCTATTCAATTTTCAAAAGTCATGTCTTTTTATTTTGAATAGATGTATCTATTTAATTTATGTCTTATTCAATTTTAAAAATAAATTTAAAATTCAATTTCAAATAAAAGATACATCTTTTCAAATAAAAGACATATATCTTCAATTTAAAAGAGACATCTCTTTAATTAAGAGACACTTCTATTTAAATAAAAGATATATCTTTTAAATAAAAGACACATCTTTTTAATTTAAAAGATACATCTTTTCAAATAAAAAACACACATTTTCAAATAAAAGGAACAACAATTAAATTTTTTTTTTAATTAAATATCATATTTTATCCAATTCAAGACTTTTAATTCTACTCAATATTACAAACTATATAACATTCCTTCCATTAACGATGGGTGTATATTGTACATTTCTAAGGCATGAGAGTATTAGATTGCAGAAGCTAGGGGGAATCAAATTACTTTCTTGCCTTACTTTTATTTTAATATATTTTCGATCATTCTCTTGTAATATATATCTCTTTCTTTATTAGTCTTGTGTTCTCTGTGTTTCTCTTGCATATCTTACAGTGGTTTCAGGATTCGGACGTTTCAATGAGATGGCATAAGCAAGTTGTAATTTACACATGCTGCATTATTTTTTGTACAAGTTTCATGGACGTTGATATGTTTTAAAACATACAACCCAGGAATTAGGTACTTTGCACCATATTTTTAAGAACTAGTCTAGTTATTTGCCTGGGCATCTTCGAGTTACTGGATTAATTATGGAACTGGGAAATATATATATATATATATATATATATATATATATACTCATAAATAAATATTAAAATAAATAAAATAAATAATTTATATGCAAATTTTATAATCAAAATATTCTAAAAAATATATCTTAAAATAATTTTAGCACACAAATATCATATTTAATAAATAAATTAATATAACCATTTATAATTATATTAATAAATTGTAAAAATAAAATTAAAAGTAATTATTTTTAATATCTGATGGTTATTTAGTTGTCTTTAACTTTATATAATATTATAAAAGTTGTTACTAGCATTGTTCATCTTTTATGATTTAAAATCATTTTAAATAATATAATGATATAATTTACATAAAATAATAACATTTTATATTTCAAAATACTATTAATATTTTTATATTTTTTTTTGGTGCACTTATATGATAATCATAGTTTGCAGCTTTAATAGTTAAAATGTTGATTTTTTTTTATAAGATATTAGGTTCAACACTGATTAGACTCTTTTTTCTTACCTTATATATGTTTTTATTGAAATTTGAAATAAAAAACTTCAAATCCGAGTTGAATCAAGTCCTTAAGTGGTCGATCTGGTCAAAACTTAGTTGAGTCAATAGGGCTTGACCAGTTGACCGTACCCTAGTCCAATGATACAACTCAGACTAGATTGAGCTCTGAGCCACCAATTCTTGAATCAACTTCAGCTTGTCTGGTCGGGTCTAAAAACACTACTTTGTACTAAAAATATATTTATATTAAACATTGAAGCATCTTGGCTAAAAAAGAAAGCAAAGTTGGAGTTTTGATGAAACAATCCCTAAAGTCTACTCTTTCTGCAATTGAGAAGAAGATAAATCCTGAATAGAAGACCAAGACCAAGTTGCGATATACGGAGAGGAGTTTGGATTACACTTGTGAATATTCATCTTCTTTCAAACAAACTGTCATTTTATTTCCTTATAGTAATTTCACTTCAGACTGAGCCTTAATGAAGAGAAAGTTTTGTAAGCTTGGGTCATATGTTCTAATCTGGATCCCCTCTAGGTCCTAAAGAGAACAGTATCTTCTAGGACAAGATCTAGACCGTTGGATAAGATCATTTATCGGTCTAAATTAATTTTATATTTTTAATTGTATGATTAATTTATAAAAAATAAAAAAAATACAAGATTGGACTTAATAAAAATTAATCATGTAATTTTAAAAAAATACAAAATTAATCTAGACCATCTAACAATCCAAATCTGGTCATAGAGGGTACTGTTCCTTTCAAGACCTGGAGGGAATCTGAATTCCATATGTTCTCGCTATTCAGTTCTGTTCATTCGTTATTATTATTATTATTAAATGTAGCCTAACTTTCTATTGAAAAAACTATATATAGAAGAGGTCCTATTGTAGTAACGAGTATAGGGATGTTGAGAAAGTGCTCTGAAATGGTTACTTTTTTCCTTCTCTCTTCTAATTGCTTCTTCTTTGGTGGGGGTTATTTAAGAGCAACCCGCACCTCCTTTCCTTCTCCTTTCTAGCTCTCCCATTTGTGAAAGTTTCCATCTTCTCTCTGTATAAGTTTTCATTTCTTCTTAGTAAGAGTTTTTGTTTTCAGATCTTGTCTTTTTGTACATTTTTTTGTTTTATGGGCTTTTTGTTTTTACATCTATGCTTAGATCTTATTTCTCTATTCATTTTTTGCTTTGTTTATTGTTTTTCGGGTTATTGTTGTTTGATTTTCATTCTTTTAAGAAAGCTACATGTGATTCTGGAGAAAACGGAACTCAGTATTAATCAAACTATGCTAACACTTGTAGATATGATCTGAGAATAGATAGATAAAATGATTTCAGAAGTTCAAACGGTGTATCTTGGTTTGTCTCCTTTAGTTGGTAAGTTATTGTATACTTTTTCCCTAGATCCCTTGTTAAGTTTTAGAGTTTTTTTGAGGGATTTTTTTCTTTTTTGTTTTCTGTTTCAGCTTCTTTTAAGATTTATGTTGCATCTGGCCAATACAGTCTTTTGATTTTTCTTAATATGATCTAGTTTGGGTTTTATTGGCTGAATAACTTTAAAAAAGAAGGAAAAAAAAAAGGGATGTAATTAAGGATTGATGGCTTCACAATAGTTTAAAGTTAACTTAGGTTGAGTCATTGAGATGATTGGATATTTGGATACAAAAATTTTTCTTAGTTCAAATCATACTAATTGAATACTTTTTAAAAAATTGTGATAATGTTAATTTGTCTTCAACAGCATCTTTCAATCAAATTATGAGAAAACTTGGACGATAAACTACAAGGATAAGAATTTGGGAAACCATAGCTCACTGTTGTTTTCTATGTTCCCTCCATTAGCAATCTGCCATGTCAACCCTTGTTGCAGTTTTTTAAAATTGCTGAACAAACCTTTCCAGAATGAGCGAAGCATCCTTAGATTGTTGAAGTCATCAAGATGGTTGTTGAACGCATACTTACTCCTAAAGACCTTGGAGAAGAGAATATGAGGCACGTTTGTTTCCCTGACAATGCTCTATTCATGGAGTAAGAATCTCCCAACCCAACTTCCGCTTGGTGCTTCGGTCAAACAGATTCTACTCCAGCCAATCATTTGGGAGATTTCTTGTCATTATAATTCCTCCAAAAGAACCTTTCTACTATTCTATCTAGCTTCATAGCCTTAGACTTGGTCAATGTAAGACAAGTGATACAAAGGGATACAAGACATTATAGCCTTTATGAAGGTTACTCTAAGTCTCTGGCTGCTTGTGATAGCCAACTTTGCAGCTTGTTTTTCAGTTTTCCCACCAGACATTGCACTACACTTTTATCCCTTCCACTGATATCCACTTTAATTCCTAAGTAAATTCTGAGGCAGTCAACAACCTTACATCTAAACATTATGGTCATCTTCGATTTAAATCTATAAGGGTGACTAGGATGGAATCGAATTTTAGATTTTTCCCTATCTGAGTCCAGCCTGTGAAGCGAAAGGAGTGGACTTTTACTATATTAAGTCTAAAAATTGATCTCATGGTACAATCCATCGAGAGCTTCTACCATAGAGGTGGGAAAGTTTTTCAAAAGCTTTGTTTAGCTTTAACTTCAAAGCCACCTAAAACTTTTATGGTGTGGTGTATTAGTTCTCGGGTAATGAGGTCTAGCATTATTTCTCTCAATCTGTTGGTCAGAGTCTTGGAAATCACTTTATAAGCCAAAGGGCTATATGTCTTTGGAATAAGGACAATATTGTCAGTTTGTGCTAACTTCCCATCTAGATTTCCTCTTTGTGGAAAGGAGACCATTCTTCTGAGATCTGTGGCCACAACATCCCAGAATTGCTGTTTGCCTATTCCACCAATGCCACAAATCCCTACCATTTGGACCCTCTCATTGGATCCAACATCCAAAAGAGAGATTACTTCTGGTACGCGAGACTCAAGTCCAACTGGGAAGTCAGCTATGTGTAAAAGGCTTCGATTAATCCTCCTAGAGACCTCTTTAACAATCTCTTCAATAAAATGAGATTCATATTTATGCCTGCCCCAATATGAAAATTCATACCAAATGCATCAAATCAATATAATTAATTTGCTACAACTTAACTTCAAATCTAAGACTCGAACTCTTCAGATTTTGCATTGGCTATTAGATATTGATATGTACGATACTAATTACCACATAAACACGTGTTCTGTTTTCATTTTTCTTCTGACATACAAATGCCAACAAAAACTAGTCCTTGTTTCACTTACATTGAACTCATGATTTATGTCGGTGTTCGGTGATGCTTGGCCTTTCTTAGATATTACCGCGACAGTAACTATGAATATCAAATACAAAAATAAAATATGTAAAGCAAAAGAGGGGTTATGTAACAAATACCCAGGTTTAAAATGGAGACCGGAGAGATTAGCAGCATCTTGCAGAGCCTGCCTCCATTTTCTCACCTTCTCTTCGTCATTCCTGAATCTTTTCTCATGCTTAGCAAATTCTTGTCTGTAATTCTCTCTCTGATTTCGCACTTCTGATGGATCCACACCGTAAAAAACCGGCAAAACCAATCGACCCTTTTCCTTTATGCATTCAAGGATCTTCACAAGCTCATCTAGACAAAATGTAAAGGAAGCGTAGTTTCTGGAGAAAATAGTGATAGCAATTCTGGACTCTTGGATTGCTTTGAGAAGTGCGGGGGTAATGGCTTGTCCTCCTCTAAGCCCCTCATCATCCATAAAGGTGAGGATACCCTTCCGATGCAGAGCATTGTAGAGGTTTCTGGTAAAATCAAAGCGAGTGTCTGTGCCTCTAAAATTGAGGAACACATCGTAAGTCCATTCCTGGGTCAAGGAAGAGGAATATGGTGGTAGGCCTTCCATGGTAGCTAGTTAAAGTGGACGTTGCTAGACCTAGAATTAGCAAGAAACCGTTGGGAGCAAGTAGATGTTGGGTTAGGAGCAAATAAATCAATAACAGCAAGAAGTGAGAAGACAAATGAACTAATGAGTATAGACAATAATAACAAGAAAGGAGAAAACTGATAAACGAGAGGTGAATCTGATTGCTTTACAATACAGGTTGCTACTGCAGTACTGCTACTATGATCAATACAGCTTGTATGAGCATTGGAACATTGACTGCATTGCACGAAAATTGTCTGTGTCTATGATCAGCGTGTGAATTGGGCAATGCTGCAGCGAATATGGTTGTTGCCTACGAAGCAAAGATGGTCAAATGATTTGACTTTTTTGAGTATTTTAATTATTTTTAAAATGTTTAAAAAAATAATACAGTGGGGTGAGTCGGTATGGGTTAACATCATAAGACATACTAAAATTAATATTTATAATGAAAGTATAATATGTTACCTATTAAATTAGGCGGTTTTAGGATATTAATTTTAATTAATATGACAATTTTACTTTTGTAATATTTAATGAGATAAAATGTCATTTTTAGACTAAAATTATAATTAAACTATAGTTAAAGAAATTATGTATAATTTTCCCCTTATTTTTACAACCCCTTTGAATTAGGGTGTGTGAAATGAGTGTAAGTCCTAGTCAGTCCCATTTCACCTTACTTTATTTTATTAATAGCCACCCAAATTACTCCCTTGAATCATTCCAGTCAATCCTTGACAAATCAATGCAAATCTATATAATACAAAATGCAGACAAGCATTCATATTGATTGGTTTACGCGGTAAGAAATTTTTTTTAATTTTTTATAGAATCTCAGATTTGAATCTTATAAACAGAAATAATATTTGTGAGAAAAAAAATTTTTATACTTCTATAGTCTAAAATTAAATTAATAAGAGTTTAGCAGTTCAAATAAAAATAATAAAGACTGACAAGGATTGAGTTTAGTAAAAATGACTAATCCTCACAACTCAAGTTTGAATTCATGTTGAGAAAAGCGAATTTATTTGACTCAATTTCAATTTTATATTTATAGAGGAACATTAACATTGTCTGTTTCGTTGTATTCATTAGGATAATCATCAATTATAATTTTAATTTAGCTTCATTCAATCACTTAGCTTAAAATTATTGAGAGGCTAAGCTCATAAAATTATTTTTTTAAAAAAATAAATAAAATATTTCAGATACCATTTAAAAAATAGAGCACTAACTGAAAACCTTAAATTATATATATATATATATATATATATATATATATATATATATATATATATATATATATATAAAGAATCAAATTATAATTCTTTTCAAATAGGTGTAAAAATTTAAATAGCTTCCACAAAAATTTAAATTTTTCTATAGTGTGCCACACCAATTTGAAAAGACATACAATTTGATTCTTTGAATATATATATATATATATATATATAGTGAATTAGTTTATCAGAATTAAAACTCCTTAGACAAGTATAAAGAATTATTCTCTTAAAGTAAAATAAACATACAAATTGATTTAATCGAAAGACTAACATGAATCATAAATTTTAATACTTTTATGACCAAATGCAGCCTGTTTAAATTATTTGTTTAACTTTATAGTTATATTTAAATTTTTATGTAATCTTTATAATTTAAGAAATTTATAATTGGCTCCTTATAATTTTTTTTTAAAAAAAAAAATCTACCCTTACGGTTAATTTCATATATAGTACCAAAGTTGGTCTATTAACGTGTTTAGCAGGTAGATAATTACTTTTACTATAAAAGATACAATTGACGAGAGTATTCTAGGGAAGAATATTTTCATGAAACATCAAATTTAGCCATAAGATGAAGAAGAAATTTCTTCCATGAGAGAGTTTAGGTGAGAATGGAGTAAATAGTAAACATATGAACAAAAAAAGGTCGTATGCGAATGCCTACAGATATACTATTTGGTCAAATAAAATTGTTTGATTACATAAACTCTATCTATCAGGACCAATCAAACGATTCTACAAATAGGGATCTCAGTTTGTATGAGTGTGCTAAGCGAGGATCAGACTTTGCACATTAAGCCCACAATATAAGGTTAAAGAATCTAACATTTATTCTTTTTAAGAAAAGTATGAATTTGAGTTTTATGAAAGAAAAAAAATTAACATTATAAGAGTTTTATATCTCTAAAATTTAATTCAATTTGAATCAAATTAATCAGAATTCAATGAATATTTAGATAATGGTTAAAAAAAAAGAACTTCTTTAACAGTCAGATCTATTATTGTTGTTGCTTTTGTAATGTCCTTCCTCCTTTTTACAACTACTGGCAACATCTTTCTATCAAATTATGAGAAAACTTCGGCAAGAAAGTACAAGACTACACATTTTTTGAGAGAAACTTCATTATTAGGCACTTTGAATTCTTAGCTATTGGTGGAATTGGATAATTCATTTTAAGGCTTTCATTATTAATCTTTGAACTCACTTGATGTTTTTTATTATATTATTAAATAATATTTACACAATTGGAACTGATTAGAAGGGGAATAGTTGAAGGGATAGGGCTACAAGATAAGTTGACAAGTTGAAAGCTCCCCAAAATGTAATTGATATATGCAACAAGCTTGACTTATCACTAAATAATTTTTTAGCTGCAAAACCCTAATCATCATGACCCATCCATGCTAATGCAGAGTGCTCTATTCCCTATTAAGTAGTGGAATTCTATGGTGCATCACTGCATTTAGTGCGGAAAGGATAGAAAGGAAACTCATAAGATAGTTTATGACAGCAAAACATAAGTGTCCTGAAACATTAATGTCAACGCATAGTCACATTTAACTACGTAAATAAAACAATTGCCCAAAAGTATGGCAGAAGATTTTGAATCCATATACTACAATTAAAATCAATCTCATTAAAAAAAGCATGTGTAAGCACCAAATATATGCTTCATCAAAGAAGACATATTTCATTCTTTTCACCCTACAGATTTTTCATTGCTAAGAAATAATCTAGCCCTTTTGTTTTTGAGGAAAATAATCCAGTGCTTAAGTCAATAGCCTGTGAGAAGAGATTACATATGAGGAGAAGAATAAGATTGTGATGAAAGCACAACTGAGAAATACTGTCACCACTGACATTTACCATCAAGGGGCCAATGAGCAAAAGTCAAGCCCAAGAAAAATGGTCAAGGAAATTTTTTGTTGCCAATTGAGTCAACTCTTACTGCCACAAGCAGATCTTTCCCCTTCAATTGTTTGAATCCAATTTCGAAGCTTAAAAAGTGCTCGTATGCTCACAAAAGCAAGAAAGTTTTTCAAGAAATTAAGGATGCCATTTTTAAAGAGAGATATACACAAATGCGTGGAGCTTACCGGGATGGCGGACCACACAATGTCCACACAAATTGTGTCCCTTTACCTTTGAAATTGACATGTCAAGTTCTTAAACAATTCAGGGGATCTATTGCCTGAAAGAAACTCCACACAATGTTTCTCAGCATCAAAGCATTTTTTCTTCTCATCCATCCATTCTTTCAGGCGTCCAACAGAAGGGAGATACCTGCTTTGTCAGTGCTGCCTCTGATAACTCTAAAATCAATGTGAGGCCACTTGCATCTATGCAGGACAAGCTCAGCAGAAGTGTTGGGATTTGCAGAAGACTCTTCCAAGAACTCAGGGAGAGATTCCTCGTTAGGATTTGGGAATCGGATATCTTCAATTCTTGATTTATGCTTGTACACATATATTCCACTCCATTTTGTTGTTCCACGCCTTTCTATAAACTCTATATCTGAAGCCCAGTTTAATAAATCATCTTCATATGCAGAGAAGTCCACAAAATCCTCTTCATCTTCATCTTCATCTTCATCTTCAAATAAGTATGACAAATCCTCGTCATATTCAGGTAAGTCCCATAAATCATATGCAGAGAAGTCTCCTAAATCCTCTTCATATTCAGGTAAGTCCCATAAATCATATGCAAAGAAGTCTCCTAAATCCTCTTCATATTCAGCTAAGTCCCATAAATCATATGCAGAGAAGTCTCCTAAATCCTCTTCAACCGCACTCAAGGCGAAGGAAATCTTCACGTGGTTCCATTTAGTCTCTAAATCTACACTCTTGAGTTTATCCTTAGTTACCAGGCGTCGCAAATCAAACAAAAAGATGTGCCGTGATGTATATAATCGAATAATTGGTTTCCTATATGTAAAGCCAATATCTATGCCATTGATTTCGATGTTGATATGCACGTTGGGTGGTCCTCGCCATCTGTCCTCAATCACTGCAGCAAAACATATAGCCATGTTTGGGAATTTCTTTTGTATCCAAAAAGACAATGAACCTCCCCTGGTATAGCAGTCAAGCCATTCAGGCATCCTGTCTCCTTCTACAATAAACTGCAAGTTCTCAACCTCAAGTAATGCCTGTTGCAAATCATAACAAGAATAAATTTATCGTATAAGAGTGCTTCCCAGAAAGGAGAGCTCATTTTAGCCATGTTTTGCTTCTTGAAAGAGAAAGGACGGGAGACTCTGTGAGAGAGGAAGTGCAGAAGAAGAAATTGAGAGAACCTTATATAGTAACAAGTCTTCTCTATTGGTGAGAAGCCAAACTGTGCATGTGAGAGAAATGATATGCTTGGGTTTGCAGGCCTCATTTTTTGAACGAAATTAGATAAATAAGATGAAGTGACAAGTGAGTGCATTAAGTGAAGTGATGCCAATTTTTCACAAGTGCATGCAAAAGATAATAAAAAAGTGAAATATATGAAGATATTAAAAAGAGTGAGAGAGCCTTAAAGTCTATGTTGAACAAAGAGTTGACAATGACATAGGTATAGAACAGAAACACTAGAACTAGATATGACAACCACAACATTGAAATTCAATGAAAGTTTTAGCTAAGTCTTTTCAAGTTTCATATCATTTTTCTTTTGCATACAAATAGTCATTATGTATTACTGAACAAGTATGTTTCATTTTTTCATACATGTTGGCACTAACTTCTTTTTGAAATAAGCGCTTCAAAACTCACTATATAGACATGGCCAGAAGGGAAATAAAGATAGAAAATACCTGACTCAGTAATATGCTACGAGACTCCAAACTCAAGTGTAGGCAGTTTGCCGCTGACAATTCTATTAAGTTAGGTGAAATATCTCTGACTTCTCGAAGATTTTTGCAATATTCAAGTCCTAATTTTTGCAACCCAATAAGGTTTCTGAATGAAAATGGCAATTCTTCTATGCCACTAAAGTCCAGAAAAACATCTCTTATATTTTCCATTGTTCTTAATATCTCAGGGAATCTCTGGAGGCTAGAGCAGCCTGAGAAGTCAAGATGTTCAAGAGACGATGACCCGATGCCAGGAAAAGCCTTGAGATCCAAGCATTCCTTAACACTTAACCTTTTAAGTTTATCGAGAAATCCAATAGAATGATGAACTTCAGTTAAATTGGTGCAAAAATCCAACCATAATTCCTTTAAATTTGGGACACCAGATAAGTCAGGGACACTTCTTAGGAATTTGCAATGCTCAAAATTCAAGACACTCAAAGATTGGAACTTCTGCAAAGAAAGATTTAGAAATTACTAGTCTTAAAACTTGTAAAAAGAAAATAAAACACTAAAAAAAACCACAAAACACAAATACAGACCACAACGTTACAAAATTTAAAGTAGATTTAATTTAAACAAGTGTTGTGTCTATTGCAAGATTGTCCAACATATGTCTAAAAGTTTTGCAGTGTTCATGCGTCATGACAAAACGTAATAATGTTGCTGGAAAAAGGTAAAGCTATACATACCTTGAGCTGTTCATCCAATTTGAAGCCACTTCTGGGCACCTTGAGGATGACAAGTTGCTTAGGATAAAAATCATATGGTAAAGATGGACAAGGATATCCTGTCCAATCTAACACTCTTAAACTGTTTGGGATATACTTGGGACCTGTCAAAAAGCATGAATTTCTAATGATAAGTATCTTAAGGTTTGGCATATTTTTGAATGCCTCACCATTCCAATCCACCTTTGCGTCTCCAGGCATGTCCAAATTTATGGCTTCAATCTTCATAGTTCCCTTTAAAGCCAAAATCATTAGTTAACTCAAAATTTGTTAGATTTGATAGGAACTGATATACCTTTCAACAGAAATTTCAGATTAAGAACTAATGATTTAAAAAGGAAAAAAAAAAGTATATCGTAAGAAACATGCCATCTAGTATGGAATCTAATAAATCAAAAGTAGCCTAGTCAAGGGGGAAAAGAAATACTTATGCCCCATTTAAGATTTAAAAAAACTTTGACTGTAAAACCTCCAAAAAAAATTACAAAGCAGATTACTCGAAATTTACCTTGTCTTCTTCCAAAACATGAAGAATGTCTTCGTGGAACCACAACCTAGTGCGTTCGCCAAGCTCTTTTGGTGATTGGTACCGAACAATTTCTCTACCCATATCTTGAATCAATTCATGCATTGACACATGACCAGAATCAATCTTTATGAGAGATTTATCAATCAAGACTTTAATAGCATAATCTGGACATATACTTCGACCATAAAGTGCACTTCTAACATATTCCAATGTGTCTCCCTTAAAACAACAAGCAATGTCAAGAAAAATTTCCTGCTCATGTTCCTCCAAAGTATCATAACTTACTTTAAGTATCTGTTGAATCTTTTTATTGGGAATTCTTCGATAACTATCTAATGCAGAATCCCAATCATCTGGTTCTCTATTAAACAAGTTGGAACCTACAACTTCCAAAGCCAATGGAAGACCACAAGCATAGAGTACTACGTTGTTTAAATTTTCCATGTAACTTGGATCAATTCTATGTTGTCTAAAGGCATTCCATATAAGCAATTCAAGAGCTTCTTCTTCATTTAAGCTCTGTACCTCATAAATTCTATTGACACCATGTCTTGCTAGCAAACTCATATCCCTTGTTGTTATAATGATTCTACTGCCAAAACCAAACCAATCAAGTCCTCCAGCAACTGCCTGCAATTGTTTTTGCTCATCAACATCATCAAGAACTAAAAGAACCTTCTTTCGTTGGAGCCTATGTTTTATTATTGGAATTCCTTTATTGATGTCTACTAACTTGATATCCTCCCCAACTATCTCAGAAAGAAGCCTTTCTTGGAGATGTACAAGACCATGCTTTATTGAATTTTCTCTAACATCAGCTAGAAAGCAGATGCCATCAAATGGGTCAGCAATCAAATTATATACTGCTCGGCCAATTGTTGTTTTACCTATTCCACCAATGCCACAAATCCCAACCATTTGGACTCCCTCATTAGACCCAAGATCGAGAAGAGAGATCACTTGTTGTGCTCGAGCCTCAATTCCAATTGGGTAATCAGCAATGTGTAAAGGGCTACGATTAATCCTCCAAGAGACCTCTTTAGCAATCCTTTCTATAAATTGATATTCGTATTCCTGGCTGCCCCAGTTCAAAATTTTGAGAAAATTTATACCAAATGCGTCAAACCCATCTAATTATTTTGCTATAACTTAAAATTCTATTAAATAGATCAAATCAATCTAATTATTTTACCACATCTTAAATTCAGAATTCTACCAGATACATCAAATCAATCTAATTATTTTGCCACGTGTTAAGTTCAGACCAAATGCACCAGATCAAAAACTTGGACACAATACATCACTTCAAACAAAACGTTTGAACACCTGAGATTTTGCAGTGTTCATGCTTCCTAGCCTCTATTTGATATTAATATCTGATGCTAACTATCAAATAAACTGTACACAATAAATGACACATGCTTAAATAAGCACATGCCATGTTTTCATTTGTGTTCTTCTATGACATACAAACACTAACAAAACTTGGTCCCTTTTTTACTTATATGAACAAATGACGAATACTTACATCAGACAAGGTACAATACTTTAATTCCTCAAATTTTATTGAGTTGAATTATAATTCATGTGAGTCTTTGATGGTCCTTTGCCCTTCTTAGATATTATTATGACATTAACCGTCAAGTAAGCACATAAAATATGCAAAGCAAAAGGAAGGTAAGGTAATCAAATACCCAGGTTTAAAAGGGAGACCAGAGAGATTAGCAGCATCATGGAGAGCCAGCCTCCATTTTCGCACCTTCTCCTTGTCGTTCTTGAATCTTTTCTCGTGCTTGGCAAAAGCTTCTCTGTAATTTTCTCTCTGATGACGCACTTCTGACGGATCCACGCCATAGAAAACAGGCAAAACCAATCTACCCTTTTCCTTTATGCACTCAATGATGTTTACAAGCTCATCTAAACAAAATGCGGAGGAAGCATAGTTTCTGGAGAAAATAGTGATGGCAATTCTAGATTCTTCGATTGCTTTTAGAAGTGCTGGAGTGATCTCTTCACCTCTTCTTAGCCCCTCGTCATCTATGAAGGCGTGAATACCCTTTTGATCCAGAGCTTTGTAGAGGTTTCTTGTAAAATTAAAGCGCGTATCCTCACCTCTAAAATTAAGGAACACATCATAAGTCCATTGATAGTTGAAGGAAGAGGAAAAAGGTGCTTGCTTTGCCATTATAACCGTCGACCCGCCATGGAAGATGAGCAAGAAATATAGCAATACTTCAAGGTTCTGCGATTTGGGTAGCGGAAAGGAATGTGAGGATTGACTTGGACCAAAACAGAAATATAGAGTACACAATGTCACTTACTTCGACCCCAAGGCACTAGCATACTTTATTTCATTAAAAAAGAGAAGAAAAATGTTGTTGTCTTTTTATTAGTGTATTTGCTAATTTGAAAGTTACAGTTATTTAGTAAATTTTAGTTTCTAATTTTATTGCAAAAAAACAATTGCTTCATATATCTCAAGTTTTAGATTTATGGTCTTCTTATATATTTGTAATTAAAACCTTTTAACATGAAATAAAAATTGAAACAACAGCAATTTTCTTCTTTTTTTTTATTTTTTTGTAATTTTTTAATTTCATTGAACTTTATTTTTATTATAATTCGGGAATATTAATTTATTAACCCCTTAAACCCAAAAAAGGCATGATCCATTTATAAACATCAAATGCAAAACTCAGTTGTGAAATAAGAATCTAGCTTCGCAAGAGAACTAGCAATTTATTCACTTCTCTCTAGATAAGAAATACTTGTTATTTGTTAACCAGAATTTCTCTATTATGTTTAATCCAACAACAAATTATAGATGTCTTTTATTTGATTTTTAGAGTCGTTAATTTGTAAACTCTATTCCTGGTACTTTATATAGTCAAAATGAATTAGTCTTTCATCTTAAAGCTTTAATAAAAAACAATAAAAAAATTGTTCAGTTAATCAAAGTAATTTTAAATGAAATTTATATTCAATTAAGACAAAATTGTAATTTAAAGAATAAAATTTCACAAAAAAAAAAGAAGATAAGAAAGAAGAAGAGCTCTAGAAAATTTATTCTAGTTTTATCCCAAATGAAATACCTCAAGTTTTCTTAACTAAGATAAAATTTCAAGAAAAAAAAAAAAGATAAGAAAGAAGAAGAGCTCTAGACAATTTATTCTAGTTTTATCCCAAATGAAATACCTCAAGTTTTCTTAACTAAGATAGTTTTTTTACGCTAACCACAAAGATATGACATTCATACATACACTAGGCATCAACGCTTACAAATATGATTTCATCGATCCTACTTACAACCCACACTCTTTACTGCAATGGGACCTCTTCTATATATAGTTCTTTTCAATAAAAAGTTAGGCTACATTTAATAATAATAATAATAATAATGGAACAGCGAGAATATACGACCCCAGCTTATAAAATTTTCTCTTCATTAAGGCTCTCAATCTAATGTAAAATTGCCAAGAAGATGATTATTCACAAGTCGAATCCAAACTTCTCTCCATATATCGCAACTTGATCATCTATTTATGATTTATCTTCGCAGTTGCAGAAAGAGGAGAGTTTAGGGATTGTTTATCAAAACTCCAACTTACTTTTTTTTGCCAAGATGCTTCAATGTTTAATATAAATATAATTAGTACAAAGTACCTAATTTTTGGGTTGTATGTTTTGAACACATCAACACGCATGATGCTTCTACGAAGAAAAATGCAGCAAGTGTAAATTCAACTTGCTCATGCCATCTCACTGAAACGTCCGAATCCTAAAACCACTATAACAAATCCAAGAAAAATACAGAGAACATAGAGTTGAATGAGCAGAAAATACTATTTCTTTCCCTGAACCAGAAGAAAACCACACAAATAAAGGTAGAGACATTACAAGACAATGATTTAAAAAAAAAAAAAACTGAGGCAAGAAAGTGATTTCTTTCCCTATTGAGGCGTTTGAGAGTGTGGTGAGGGGCCTGGTTGTGCATTAGGAGGCATCCCTGATTGATTTCCAGACTGCAATAACCGAGATAACAATAATTAGCTTCGCATGAAAATTGCACTTCCCAGTAATAAACAATCATATCAAAAGCAAATCAGAACAATGAATAAAGTTCACATGAAACATCTCAAGAGCTGTTCAATCTATCAATGAAGCTGCACCTAAAAAGATGAGGTTTTATAAGTTTTTTTTAACCAAAAAAAAAATTACCGTCAAATCTGGCACAATGCAATGCCTCATGGGAAATTTACAGCAATAAGCTCAGATGTAGTATGAAGTTAACATTAAGAATATCACAGAACGAATGGTTTCAGATATTAGAATAACTCCCAAAATTAGGAATCCCAATCTTTTCTTCAAAAGTGACAAACTAATCTTACCTGGTAAGGAGTATACCCCTGCATCAACGGCATTTGTCCACCTTGTGGTCGGTTAAAAGAACCCCCTTGAGGATAAGCAGCATTTGATGGCCCCTGCATGTTATGCAAGTTGCTTGGAAAACCTCCAACAGGTGGACCTCCACTTGTTGGTCCTGAATGCATCTGATTCATGCCCACAAAATGACCTTGCGGCACTGGAGGTCCCATCTGATTAATTGCACCTTGCATCCCCTGAAAGCAGAAATTTAAATTGCTGTTTTTGAATTTGCATTGTACTTAATGAGAGATAGTAATAGCCTAAAAAATTATAATTCATTAAATATAATATTTGACCAGATGCACATGCAACCAACTAGATGATTGAAGTCTAATGCCATAGCATGAGCTCTAAAATTGTTAATACTTCGTATAAATCATTTTAAATGTACAAATGTAAGAGGCAGTGCTTTTAACTTGAAAAGATTATATTTATTAATTCAGTGGCAACCATTAAATAAAACCCCTATCATACTGACCGACACAAATCAGCCTTGTCCTTGGGCTTGTAAGCATACTATATTTTTTCTTTCTTAAATTTAGCCATCAATTTGATTATGTTATACATGATGCATAAGTTCCGTAAAATCTTTTATTTATTTATAAGCTACTTTTATAAACAACTAGCACTCAAACTGGTGACAAAATCTACGTAATCGGCCCACATTCAAAATATGAGACAACAAGTACATAAGAAGACTCACCACAGCTATTCCCATTGTGCAAAGAGAGTACATCTTTCAAATTCCAGTAAGATATATGTGTATATATATATTTTTTTTTTTTTAAAGAACTGTTTAGGTGTAATCAATAGCTCAAACTAATGGGGGAAGGAAGGGGAGAGAAGGTAAATCATTCACCACTAACCCCACCCACAAAAAACAAAAGCACAGATCTCCCACATGTTAGGGACAACATCCAGATAGTTTCACGATACAATTGAAAGCAGGGTACTTAGAATTGCCTGACAGAACTCTTACCATTGGCCCAGGCATTGGCATCGGATGTGATGAAGGCACTGATGAAGGTGCTTGTAGAGATCCTGGCATTCCATGTGGGGGCATTTGTGGTGGAGGGCGAGGCAAATGTGGATGAGGGAGCAAAGGCATATGGGACATATGCTGTAGCGGTGGCATGTTTGGCGGAGGCATAGATAAAGGACCCATCTGTTGTGGTAAGGCCTGATGTTGGTGTTGTGCCATCTGCTGAGGATTCTGCTGGTAGGGTTGCTGTTGATTGGCAGCAAGAAGAGAGGGATGCGGACCTGGTGGCAGAGGAGGAGCACCCATTGAAGGGGGATGAGACTGCTTCATCTCCCCTTGAGATGCATCAAGAGAAGGAACCGATAGAGGCATTGCAACCCCAACACCTGGAATGGTTCCCTCATTTCGAGTTAACCCAGGAGCAAATGGTCCCGGGGTTGTCGGTCCCTCAGGTGCAGCAAAATTACCCGCACGACCAGCAAGAGGATTTTGCTCAGCATAACCTGACAGACCAACATATTCAAAACAATGACAGATGTTTCATTCACAGTCCTACTACTAATTAATATTTGTAACTATAAGGATTTCTGTGCACAGAACTCTTCAATGTTCAACACAAGTGGCATACATCCTTCAAATTTTACTTCTCAGCCTCAGGTTCAAAGTAAAAAATTTAGTATTTGAAGACTCCATTTATAGTTTTAATTTGTAGAGAAAGGTGATCAGGAAAGCATTCGGAATCCATGAAATCATAGTCCAACAATAAGATGTTAACTATTTAAGTTGCACAGACCGACCTATTTTTTGAAGTGTAGGACAGAAATATTGTCATGACACACAGCTGACGTGTCTGGCACACATGAGGATGTATCAAAATAAAGATTAAATTATTGAGAGACTAAAACCCCTTCTTTCCTGATATTTTTGGTTGAAAAAGAATTATTTGAAACACTACTTTCATATAAGAGAAGAATTTATTTCAAAGAAGAAAGAAAACCACAAAGAAAAACAAAATAGAGGGCAGGGATCCTCCTCAAACAAAAACTAAAATAAAATTATTTGAATAATATAATTAACATCTTTTTATTTAGTTTATTTTTTTAATATAACAGTGAGATACTTAGAATATAGGACAATGCTAGTTGTGTTGCTTATTTGAAAGCAGATCACTAAGTGAAGTTTGATATGATCTATAAATGCCAAAATATTATACATAAATTGTGTCTTGTTTTACATCTTTTGAAGTTTAATATGTCAACGTGTCCAAGTAGCCTCACGTGTCATTGTTTCATAATGCTGCTTATTTTGCTTTTATAGGGAATTAAACCATTACCTTGCATACCCATGCTAAATCTATCACGAGCAGTGTCTCCCGGCCTATTTCTGCACCAAAACTTTGTTGTGTGATCATTGCTACCACTGCAGAAAAACACATGAAAGGATGAAACCCAGTAATTTAGGAGTTGGCCATCACTCAAAATATCAATAAGATAGGCCAGAAAATGACCACAAAAATTGAACTCAAAGAAGATACAAAAAGTATCGGTAAGCACTAAGAATCTCAATAGCCATGTTCAAGTTCATATTATGCACATTGGTATAGATATTGTATTGACAATGGAACTCAATTCCTGGTTGGAAAATCAAAAAGGCAGAGTTCTCAAACTTTCTTCCTTAAGTAATTTCCATAAAAAATAATAAAAAGTGTTATGGAAACCACTTGACTGAAAAAAAAAATGAAAGATATACAATGTGATAGACAGTTCTGGTGGTAGAATAGCCTCATAATATTAGATAAAAACCAAGCACAAGTATTATTGAGAAGAGAAAGAAAGATAGCCATAAAGCGTAATTCAAAGATTTTCAAACTAGGTTCACCTGCAGAGAAGGTATCCGATAGGATGCCAAGCAAGGTCCCACACACTGTTATCATGAGCATTGGGTATTTCAATTTGCGGTGTTTCATGCCTGTAGAACATATTAAATTAATAATCATGATAAGCATATCTAACTGATAGGAAATCCAAATTTTTACCCAAAACAAGGGGGGAAAAGGAAAGAAAAGACAAACTAAGCAACAAGCACAAAACAACACTCAAAAGCGATGTTTTTAAAAAATACACCAGTCATTGAACCGATAAAAGCACTGGTTTAAAGTTCACTAGTTCAACCAGGGTCAAACTAGTAGTATTTAAATATATATATTTTAAATTTTATATTGATAAATTAAGAATTAATATTTATTTTTTATTAAAAAAATATCATTATATATATTTATATTAAATATGTTATTGATAGAGTTCAATAGCGTCATGCAATCCATGTAGCCGACCCTATCTAGTGGGATAAGGACTTGTTGTAGTATATTTATATTAAATAGAAAAACTAAAAAAATAATTTTTTAATTCAAACTTCCAAAATCTCCCCTCTCTCTCCACATTCTCTCCATTTCCTACTTTTGTCAGTATAATTTGTCATTTCATCCATAATACTCCAGATATACCACATGCCAACTTCAGTATATTCACATGTACACGCCAAGAGCTCCAGTTCCGAGGATTGAGCTCTTCCATCTATATTTCGGTTCTTCTTCTTCTTCTTCTTCGACGGCGACCAGACCTCCTCCTCCTTTGACAGTGACGGGACTCAAAAAAAAAAAAAAAACAAAAGGATGAAGCCGATTTTTATGCTAGACCGGACCAGAACCTAGGCCGGTTCCTGGTCCAGCCGGTCCAGCTTTTAATTCCATCCTCAAAAGTGAAAAATCTAACCAATATATATATATATATATATTCTAAGTAGATAACTAAGAAACCTGTTTTCTTAGCCGTTAGTTATTTAAAAGCGTGTTAAATTTTTCTTCTTAAAGAAATTTACTATCCAAAATCCTCCTTCCACATAAAATAAATGGGCCTTAAAATCCAGACACAAGATCATACTGCTCCTACTATGTGATTGTACAAGCATGTGTGACATGACAGAGACAAGTACCCCAACCATCCCAGCAAGTATTCTCAAAATTAGCAAAACTTTAGAACTCATTGTAACATTACAACTGCTGAACACAGATCATCTTTTGATACTGTTCAACATCCAATCTACCTGGGCATAAGCTCCAGTTTGGCAAAGATCTTCTAAAGGAGAAAGAAAGCATTACTTATTTCTTTGACGCTCAAAAAAAGATCCCCCAGTTTGGCAAAGATCTTCTAAAGGAGAAAGAAAGCATTACTTATTTCTTTGACGCTCAAAAAAAGATCCCCACAATTTTCAATAAATAAAATTTAACATAGTGTAAGACTTTAGCATGCCTTCACATTGCTTTCTTGGTGTAAGATTGGCTCCAAATTTAAGAGAATAGTATAAACAAAAAATGAATAAATTTTACAAGTTCAAATGGATAAGAGGCAAGATGAGAAAGGAAAATTCCATGAAACAAGATAAAAAGAGAATGATAACAACGAATGAGAAAAAGGAATTTACCCAACAAGCCAATGAAAGATGGAGCCATCATAACTCCCACTGACAAAGTACTCTTCATGAAATGGATGCCAAGCCAAAGCTAACAAAATTGCAAAATTAACATGTGAGAATCATCTTTCATTCTATTAGAAGTACAGAAGCATAAGTGAAAACGGCAATACCTCCAACAGTTATAGCAATGTTGCACTACTAGTGGCCCAATGTAACCATATTATATAAGCTTTTATTCAAATAAATAAATAAGTATTTATTATATAAGCTAATAAGGAATTTCATGCATGTAGCCATTTTCCAAGAGCCATTGAGAACATTATAAAAAACACAAAGTAACTTCAATCGGCATACCTAGAAATTCAAAACTTTGCATAAGTATGTCAGAACAATATGTTGAAGAGGTAAGAATACAAAACGAGCAGTTTCATGTGGTGACAAGACAATTCCATATACACAACAATGAGTTTTCAAATTGGTGGCCTAAGATATTTGAAACAGGTTATTTGGTTTCTTTGATGAGAATTAGGTTTGCCCAGATGACTTTGGTGCTCTTCTTGTGACTAATTTTATTGGCTTTGGTTATAGGAAGGAGAACAAAATTTTGTGGAAAACAGCTTTATTTACAATTGTGTGGTATGAATGAAAGAAATGCCGGAGTTTTTAATGATCAATCTTTGACTCCTCACTTGTGGGAACTGGAAACGAATTCGCTATGATGCTTCCCTTTAGAATTCGGCTAATGGGGTGTTTAAGGAGATGCCTTTTTCAAGTGTTTATAGAGATTAGAAAGCTTTGTTGTACTAGCCTTGTTTAAGAGCTTTGAGGGGGATTTTTTGTTTCGATTGCTTTTTCTTAGGAGGATCTCTTGTCCTCCCTTTCTCTTTTTTATTTTTCTTTTTCTTTTGTATCTCTCTCTTCTCAGTAATAATATTTCTTTTTCTATCCCAAAAAAAAAAAGTTTTCAAATTGGTGTTGCTGGTGCAAATCAATAAACCAAAAAAAAAAAAAATCACAATCCACAAGTGCTCAAATGATGAAATAGAATATTGTCATCAAGACTAAATAGCTGAATCACTTTAACCAATATCTAATGCAAGTTCTCATAGAGAAGGTTTATATATAGCAACTTTAGAAAATAGGTTGTGCCTTGCCCACTGGAGGGTCAGTTTTGGATAAGGTTTAAACAGTTTAAAATTTTAAAGGGAAAAAAAAAAGAAAAAAAAAAAGGGTGAAGCTCTGTGGTTATCCGCAATATTTGCAGTGCTATGTTTTATTTGGCTGCAAAGGAATGATCAAATTTTGTTTGGTTTCTATGTCTCAGAAAATCTTTCGGGATGGATAATATTTACTTCCTCAATTTGGTGTTCTGCTCATGAGGGGGCTACAATGTACGAGGGGGCTACGATGTACGAGGGGGCAACATGTACGAGGGGGCTACAACTAGTGTGAGAACAATGGTTATCAAATCGAGATTCGAATTGTGAATCGGAAGACCTATTTTTCAAATCATGAATCGAATCTTATTATGATTCGTAAGATACAAGATCAATAAAAATATAATATTTTTAAATAAATAACATAAACAAAAAAACCAATAAGCTGATATATCATATATAAACTACACAATAATCCAAAATTCAATTCATATATCAAAAAAACATCAAAGGCGACCAGAATAGAAAAGATAATAGAAAAGTATTTTTCAAATCATGAATCGAATCTTATTATGATTCGTAAGATACAAGATCAATAAAAATATAATATTTTTAAATAAATAACATAAACAAAAAAACCAATAAGCTGATATATCATATATAAACTTCACAATAATCCAAAATTCAATTCATATATCAAAAAAACATCAAAGGCGATCAGAATAGAAAAGATAATAGAAAAGTATCAGTATGTACTTGTGTGGGGGCCACCAAAGGGGACCAAAATAGAAAAGATAATAGAAAAGTATCAGTGTCTATATGGGAGGCAACATGTGCACAACAAAGGAGGCAATGCACGCACATTGGAGGAGCCGCAGTGGGACCGAAATAGCAATGACCTAGGTGTTTTCTCTTGCGTTTCTTCCTTGGGTTATTGGGAGGGATGATATTCGGCGGGCTTTGTCCAATTTAAGAAGAAAAAAATTTACAAACACTGTGTTCTGAGCAACCGGGTCACGCGACACAGAAGATGACCTGGAAGACGAACTGGAAACCATTGAAGGAACTGTATCGTGCGATTCCTTATTAATAGGGATTCATACGATTCAGGGACCAGATTCGGGATTCTGTGTGCGATTCTGGTTCAAAACAGATACACCATGCGATCTGTATCGTTGAGGTCAAATTTGGTGTCGAATCGGGATATGACTCGTGGGATACATGGGATACTAATAACCATGGTGAGAACGTCTGAAGGGGAGACTAGAGACTTTCCTATTAAAATTGGCCTACATCAGGGATCATCCTTAAGCCCTTATTTGTTTGACTTGATTTTAGATGTTCTGACGAAACACATCCAAGAAGAAATCCCTAAGTGCATGCTTTTTGCAGATGACGTTGTTCTCATAGCAGAGACAAGGGAAGAGATTAATTCTAAACTTGAGTTATGGAGAGCTACTTTGGAATCGAAGGGTTTTCGTCTGAGCAGGAGTAAGACCGAATATATGCATTGTAAGTTTAACAAGCGACAAGCTAGGAACGAGCTGGAGGTTAAACTTGGTGATCAGGTCGTATCACAAGTGTCAACGTTTAGGTATTTGGGATCAATTATACAAGATGACGGCGAAGTTATTAGAGATATGGAACATAGGATACAAGCTGGGTGGTTGAAGTGGATAATGGCATCAGGGGTTGTTTGTGATCGGAAAGTACCTGATAAACTCAAAGGAAAGTTTTATCGTACTGCTATAAGACCAGCGATTTTATATGGGAGTGAATGTTGGGCAATGAAAGGACAACAAGAACATAAAATTGGAGTGGCGGAGATGAGGATGTTGCGTTGGATGTGTGGTCATACAAGAAGAGATAGGATCCGTAATGATCATATACGAGGTAGAGTTGGGGTGGCACCTATTGAGGAAAAAATGGTTGAAAACCGTTTAAGATGGTTTGGGCATGTGCAAAGAAGACCGTTGGAAGCGCCAGTTAGGAGAGTTGAGCAGATGATTTGGAGCGCTATGAAAAAAGGTCGAGGAAGACCAAAAAGGACACTTAGAGAAATTATTGAACGGGATCTTTTAGTAAATGAGATATCTAAAGAGTTGGTCATTGATAGAGCTCAATGGCGTCGTGCGATCCATGTAGTCGACTCCACTTAGTGGGATAAGGCTATGTTGTTGTATTTAATTATTTATTCTCTATCTTGTAATTCTCTTGTTCCTTCCCTGTCAGAAAAATTTATTCCAACTTTACCAAAATAACAACAGCTAATGAGGTTAAGCATAGTCAAAGATTAATTAAAGGAGAAGACTTGTATACAGTTTTTTATATCTTTACCATCAAGTTCTCCACAAAAATTAGAATTGTAAAAAGCTCCTTAAAAAATCAATCATATAATGATGAGCTCTAAAAAATATAAAGTTATTTTTTAAAGATCATACATTTATCGTGTTCTAATTGAAAAATCACACACTTGTCATACTCGGAGAACCTAATAGCAAAGAAATAAAAAACTGCACCTAGGTTTTCTCCTTAAAAATAAATAAATAAATAATAGCCAATAAAACAGTAAACCAGAGAATCATGTCATGATCTTAATTAAGGGCAAACAATGAGATGCCATAATGCAAACTTAACCTGCATAATTGAAACCCACAACTTGATAGCACTGTTAATTAACAATAACTCCACACCATGCAATTAAAATGTGCCAAGCCTCTTACAAGAACAGGAAAACACACTCCCTAGTCCCTAGTCATCAATAGGAATATCAAAGTGGAGATTTTTTACAACTCAGCACTACATGATTGAGTCTTTCAAAAAAGCTTCCCTACATGTCATATTTTGACTGGAGAAAATAACCTAAAAGATCTTTACCTAAGTCTTGCCCTTATAAAAATCGGTGTTCCTGTTACAACTAACTTGTTTTTCTGAAAAAGAAGTGGAATAATAACAGCAATGCAAGGTTTCCAAGTCAAATTGTGTTACGTTTGCTGACACATGTTTTCATCACCATAAGATCACCAGATAACATTGATTCAGTAGTGTGTTAATTCACTAAATCCTTCTATTCCTTCCAACAGAAGAAAGAAATATCACTTACCAGTGACATCCTTCCGATGTCCACGAAAAGATTCAAGCTCCTTCATAGCCCTTATGTCATAAAGCTGCAAATACAGGTGCATATAGCTATAAGTTTTCTGGGATGGAGAAATGTAATAATGAGAAAGGAAAAAAATAACATAATTAACAAAACTCAAGAAAAAAAGGGAAAAACAACAAAAAAAGGCAAAAAGACAGATTAATTAGTAGAGAGATACATCTAACTAGAATTCCAAGAAGGCAATCACCTAATATTCGCAAACGAGAAAGCAGGAGGCAAAGGCTTATTAGGGGTCTATCTACTTTTATGGTGGTTACGAACCTTGATTATTTGATCCTTTGAGGCAGTTAACACCCAGTTACCATTTTGATTCCATTTGACGCATAGCACAGTATTTTTGTGCCCATGACTGCATGATACAAGCATAAAACCATTAAAAACTAAACTGGCACATAAATCTGAAGATATTAACACTTATACTTACAATGAACAAAGCTCTTTCCCTCTTTTAGCATCCCAAAGTTTTACAAGGTTGTCCTTCCCACCTAAATTATTAAAGACCAAATGCAATATGTATCATAATATTAAATTTCATATTCTCAAGAAATTTCATAAAAGAAATATTTAAAACACCTGAAACTAATAGAGATTTTGTAGGATGCCAGTCAACACTCTTCACATCCCAACCATGGCCTGCCTGAGTTCAAATGTCAAAATAAAACACCTAGGTTAGTTCATAAACAAAAGACAAATGAATAACGTCAACAAATTCAACAAGATTCTCAACTTGTTAAAACTTAATGCAGAAACTGATTTTACACAACTCAGAGTATTCAGATCACTTATTGGGATTATAATAAAAGTAATAAGTAAATCATTTTAAACAGGAATAAACAAGGGATACAGCAAACACAAAAATGGAAAACTTTGTATAACAATCAAATTAAGTATATACTACCAACCTAAATAATAAGGACAAATTACAAATTGACACCAATAGTTTCAAGATTCATCCCTCGTGGTTAGCTACAATAGTCACTGTTCTTCTATTTGGAAAACCAAAATCCATCCCTTGTGCTCACACACATTTGTCGCTAAGAACCTTTGTGATATTTAAGAGCATAACCACTGCCATTTCAAATATTAGTACAATTAACCTAGCTTCAAGTATGACCAACGGGCTTTAGTCCCAAAGCATAAAGCAACAGGTTCACTTTAAAAATGCTTAATTCCACATGAAGTCATAGTATAGACCATATAATTGGCAATCATGCAGTCAAAGAATGATGTACTGCACAAGTCTGATAAATCTTCTGATAACCAAATTTAGTGGCTACAATGATCGGTGTATGCCTACTCAGATGTTATGGGATCGAATTCGTTGGCTTCACTGTGGGTTTCAGCCAATGGGCTATTCAAGGGGATGCCTATATCTGATGTTTATAGGGACTGGAGGGCGTTATTGTATTAATACGTTGTTAGGGGCTATATGGGGTGTCTTTGATGTCTGTTAGTTTTCTTACTTTTTGTTCATGTTTTTTTCTTAGGAGGATCCCTTGTCCTCCACCTTTTGTAACCATTCCCTTTGTACCTCTCTTTTCTCCTTAATAATACTTCTTTTTCTATCAAAAAAAAAAAAACCAAATTTAGTGGCTACAAGGTGAATGCTTCGGTTCTATTCTATTGCCTGCTGTCATCTCAAACTTTCCCTCAAAAAATTTTGATATTCTTCTCACCTCTATATTCCTGTGCCTCTGCATTTAAGTTTTGAAGGTAAGTTTCCTACTTTCAAGTGCGGAATGTGGTACTGGACTACTGGTGTTCTACTGTGTCCATGTCTTTCTTTTTTTTTTTTTTTTGAGTGGAAATATTCTGGTGTACAATTGTGGGTCAGTTTAATTATAGCCCTCCAAAAAGAGAAGCGAAAAAGGGTATCACATGGGATCCATTTATAATTTATGGGCTTCTTTAAAACTTATCTGAGACTTACAGTAAATACTTTTGTTAATTATTGGGTTAAATGTATAATGGAGAAATATACATATTTTATATAATATTTTTCGAGTTAATTTAAATTTGTTATGAAATTTCAAAATGGTATTTGAAAATAAGCCTCCTGATTCATGATACGTATCACAATTTGACAGCTATGCTACCAATACATATGATAAAGCTAACGAATGCCGTGGTAATTTTCAAAATCCACCAACAATCAGTGAAACCAACCTCTCCCATTAAATCCACTTTCCAAGACCGAGGAAAATTAGAAGCGTAACAAAAATAAGAGAGATTCTATTTCAAGTTCCTAAGCATTATATTTAATGATCAGACAGCTCTAAGTTGAACAGAGACAGGCCAAGATCCACTTCGCTGAAAATTAAAGGGGACACAGCATATCAGGGAATTAAGAGAATATTATCAGTGATTCGTTTTCAAGATTCCAACCAGATTAGAGACAAGAAGCTCATTCTCATATCTAGTGCATCCAAAGCACATTACCGGTTAATGAACGCTCTTCTTGGCAGCGTGCAAAATCCCAAACTTTAACAGTGGTATCATCAGAGCATGAACAAAACTTCAAATCTGTCCTACAGAAACTGTCCAACAGGGTTATTGCAGTATGCCTCATGAGGATGGTAAAATTTTTATGTAAAAAATATTAAGAATAAAAAAAAATAACATCTACCTTAAGGCTCGGACAGACTCTTTATGAGCAGATTTGTTGGCTTTCACATTGTTCATGTTGTTCTGCCAATACCTAGGAAAATGCCCCACACAGACAACTATATCTAATCAGGCATATGCTTAAACTTTAAAAAGGAGTTAAAATAACTACTATAAAATTAGTTTTAAAAAACTAGTTTTCAAAGCTTAGCAGCAGCCATACAAAATAGTAAAAAATGTATTTACTTTATTGCGCCTCCATCATCACCAGAAACCATCCAGTTGTCATTGTGACTCCAGACCATGGATCTAATTGCTTGGTCATGAGCCTGTTTAAGTTCCAAAACCCACTTTTTGACATCTTTTTTCTTAAATTAATGACGAATACAAAACTGAGGTTGAAACAATGATCATAATCATGTACCTGAAGAATCATTTCAAAATTAAAAGACTGCCCATTCCAAAGAGTGAATTCCCCACTTTGTGAGCCTGTGATAAGACGCCGCCCCGTTGGAGTCCACTTCATTTATTAAAAGAAAAAAAAAATACAATGGTAGCATCATAAAAGTCAGTCAGATGCAGTTGACTGAAAATATCAAAATAAATGCCCAACTACTTTCCCCAAACAAATATAAAAAGTTCAAAACACAAAGAAGTTTAATGAAAATACATGAAAAGGTAATTAAAAATAAATGCAATGGCAGAAAGCATTTAGATTTCAATTAATTCAACCCAAAACCAAGTTAATTGAGCAGCTTTTTTTTTTTTTTGGAATAAGCTAAATGAAATCAGCAGTTAATCTTACCGTTGGCATACCTAGTGAGAAACATTGTAAATCCGCTCAAGAAATTTACTTCCCTTACACAAAAACTCCAATTAAATGCAGTGAGGTCAAAGGTTCAAAAAGGTGTGTAGCCTGAGGAACTGAGCAAGGTGACAGAAGAGTTGACCTCTTGCTTGTGCAGCCCATTCAGACAGGTTCTCACCTTTTCCTCCTGAGTGAAACTAATGAGACTGATGTGGTTATAATAGGAGAAATAAAAGGAAAGGGAGTGCAGTTATAAGTGCTGGTTTGATAATTGTAGCTAACACTACAGTTATAAATAACCATGGGTTTGGGAGTCTTTTTAAGGTTGTGATGGCTGATTGCAAGCAGGAGAATTTGGGTCAGTTCTGGAGAGAGTCCTAGCCTCAAAACTCTAGGGGGTTCTTTCTTATTTCATCTTTCGTTGTTTCGGGTCTATGGTATTTTCTGTTTTTCAATCTTGAGTGGGTTTACTCTGATTTTGATTCTGTAACAGAGCCACTTCATTAACAAAGGTCCCCCATTTTGCTATTCTGAGTTCCTATTCTGCTGTTCTGTGTACTAGGTTTCATCAGAAACCTCAGTCCTTTACTGTTTTTCATTCTTTGTGCAATATTGCTTCAGATAATGCAGAAAATAAAGTTCTGAATTTACTTTGAGCTTTAAACTGTCATTTGTTTTCTAGTTTACCAGTAAAATGCCAGAGTTTTACCTTGTTCTGTCAAGCTAGATGAGACAAGTTATAGTGAAGCCCTTCATCAAATAAAGTCAGAAGAAAGAAAAACAGGCACAAAGAGGGAAGGACTGAGAGAGATATGGGCAATGACTAGGTAATGCGAGCTGATCTAGTATATTTTGAATATTAATCCAATAAAAATCCTAAGATGGTTGCTTGATATATTTTATTTAACTTTAAGTAATGGCCACTATAAGCAGACTCCAGAACTGAACTTAAAAAGTATAAAATAGCACAAGAAAAGAATAATTTTAAATGATATAAAACGCATAAAGTTTTTCAAATATTATTTTAGGCAAGCCACATCATTTTTGGTTGTCAATGCGAAACTGCATGGCTTATTATCACACTTTATCTTGAGCATTTACTAAATTATATGAAGCTTACACTTAAGTAGTATGATAATAGTATACAGTTAAAGTCAAATTATTTATCCATCAATTTTTTCCCCATAATTTTAGCACCTTACTTCACTTAGGCTCAGGCTTCTTTAGCACCTTTCGCCTTTGACTGAAATGATTAAATGAGAAGCCATTTCTGTTCAAAATATTTGAATACACTGTGTAACAACCATGCAACCTGGTATATCAGTTACTGATAATAAGCATAAGTCTATAATGTTTCATTCTTACTCACCAGAACCTGATTAATCGAGCATCGGTTTTTATTTAGAGATGTATGAACAAATTTAGCAGCAAAGCTTGTAGATGGATTATCTGAATAGGCAACTGGCGGCAACATCTGTAAGGAAGGAAAAAGCATAAGGTGAAAATTTCAAAGAAACAAGTAAACCATGCTTTGATTGATAATTTGCTACCAACATCCTCTATTGCAGAGTTTGAAAAAAAAAACCTTCAAAATCAATCATGTTAATAAAGGGAAAAACACATAAAAACTTAAGGTGCACGTAAAGAAAAATACGAGAGAAAAAAGAAGCTCACTAACATCAATTGCTGCTGCCGGGGTAGCTTGCAATACTGTCCTATCCCTTGAATCCCGCTGCCACATACGAATCTGTAAACAATTTCAATTCAAATACTGATGAATGTCCAAGACAAATACACATAGTAGGGAGATGAACAAGTACAAGAACTTTTCCAGTATATAGACTATATTATTAGATAAATTCACCAATCATGAGAAGTCATCACTACCTGCATATAACGCACAACAGTGCTCGTATAATCAACTGCCCTCCTTTGGGTAAGTTTTCTCATTCTTTTCGCACCATAACTGTCACCATGAGCTATAACCATATTTTTCATTAAATCAGAAATGTAAAAATAAATTAGAATAATTATGAAAAAAGCAAACCTAAGACTTCCAAAAAATTCAACTCATCTTACAGTCAATGAAGGAGACTTTTTATGAATTTAGTGCCTTCATTTAAAACAATGAGGCATGATACAAATTTTTCAGGCCTCAAGAACCATCTCATGCACACAAAATGTGGCAAGGGAATAAAGTTTCACAGAAGGGAAAGGAAGAAAACTGGGAAGAATATTGATAAACAAAGATGAGATACTTGATATAAGAAGGAAAGAACATAAATATAAAGCTCAAAACAATACATAGGCGCAAAAATTAGCTTGCATGTCCACTGAATGCCCATGAGGAATAACCCCTAACATATATGTGCAGAGCACAAGACAAATAATGGCAAACATCACATCATCAGACGATTTTTTCCTTCCTATGAGTTATTAAAACCTCTCAATTCTTACAGTAATCACAAAAAGCTATAAAGGAACAAAACAAGATCTTCTAGCTCCCATTAAGAATTGTTAAAAAGTAAAGATGCAATAGACATTAAAAAACCAAGATATAAAAATTTCAAGGAGCGTATGTAGATGAATCTTCAATCTATCTTGCATCTAATTTTGATACCAGAAAATCTTTGAAAGATCCGAGAGTCATTCATAATATCAAGATATAAAATTTGGAACAGGAATTTACATGATGGAAAGAAACAAAGAAAGTCACTTCTCATATTTTGTTCTCCCAGAAACAAATACAAGAAGGCAAGAACCAAGTCCTAATTTTAAATTTCAATAAAGGATAGAACAAATGGCATGACTGAGATATGAATTTCCAAGGACTTTGCATGAGCGATGTAAACCCCAATTTTATCCTAGTTCTGAGCCACGCAATCACCTAATGCCCAGGAGCATCTACTCCTAAATTAGACACCATAAACTTAGCTCTCACAACTCACATACTTAAATACCATCCTTATATGTAGATTCCCTAAACCAAAAGACGTCAACTACTATCTCAAAGCTACCGATGCATTCTTTACCCGTATGAAGTGACTCTTTCACAAGCTCCTAAAGAATTATGTCAAAATTTAATGAAGTGACACCAGTAGCCTCCTCTGTCAACAAAGTGTGTCCAATTAACATACGGTTTATAACTAATGGTTTCTAGCACTAGCACTGTACAAACTCAAATTGCAGGTTTTTTTCTTGGTATCTGTGTACATCTTATCCTTTATACTCATTAGCACAACTATACTTCCTCAAGATATCTTATCGTTCAAGCTGACTCACTTAATCATCACACATTTCCAATCAAATCTCAAAAGAAAGTTTAACCCACTAAATTCTACCCCATTTGAAAAGGGGGTATTATAATTGCATGGACAGATATCCATTGCCAAGAAATCTTAAAGCTTACCATCGTAATGAGGTGGAGGACCCCCAGCACCGGGGTGGTGAAACTCCGGAGGAATATTCGTGGACGAAGCAGAAGGGTGGCGAACCATCTGTGGAGGCTGCTGTTGCTGTTGCTGTTGCTGTTGTTGTTGCTGTTGCGGTGGTGGTCCCCTGAGAAAATCTGCTTCTGGCTGTTGCTGATGAAAATGCTGCGGTGGCGGTTGCTGCTGGTGTTGGTGTTGGTGGTGGTGGTGGTGGGGATCATTGTACACCATTGTCACAGAGTGCATCAGCAAAATTGAGAGTAAATGAGGGTAGATAAGTGAACGAATCGAGGTGGAATTGTAAAGCGCGATGGTGAGCACGTAGCCAAACCCTAAACCCCTAATCTCCTCGTCGGGGGAGAAGGAGGAACGGGAAAGTGAGGGAGTAAACGTGAATTTTTAGGATAGACGTTGGTAAAATTGTCATTTCGTGTAATTTCTTCAGTGACATGAGAATGAACAACTACGGAAAGTCGGAAACCATCCTTCATTATGAAATCTGAGTTTTGTTTTGAAGAATTTGTACGATTCAATTTATTTTGAGATTTTAATTTAATTAATAAAAATTTCAAAAAAAGAATTTTACAATAGAACTAAGGATGAAATATTTTGACCTCTTTGAAAAGTACAGTTTTTCATAATATTATTTTGGTTCAATTGTTCAATCAATTTAATTCTTTTATTTTTCTGATCTTTCCATCAATTTAATTAAATTACTTCAATTTAACATGGATTAGATTTATCTATAGCTTCTTATTCTTTGTTATCAGTTTTTCTACTAAAAATAAAAATATGTAAAAAAAAATTTTAAATAGCAAATCATGCAATATTAAGTTATAAATAAATATATAGTTATTTTTAAAAAATTATACAATTATTTAGAAAATTATATATTTATCATATTTTAATTATAAATATAATAATAAATTTATATACAATTTCTTATATCTTTAATATTAAATTATCCACTAAAAATTAAGATTGTGTTGATTTTTTTATTAAAAAACTCAATCATGTAATGTTAAATTATAAAAAATATACAATTATATCTAAAGTACAATACACTTGTCGTATTATAATTGAAAAATTATAAACATGTCATTTTTTAAATGAAAACCTAGTAGCAAGTATATAAATAATTGCTTGTAATTTTTTTTCCTTTTCCATTTAATATTTAGGTGGATTTCTTGCTTTATATTAGATTGTTACATATTACCCTATTTAATATTCAGATAATGAACCCCTTATATAATTTTAAAATAAGGAAAAATTTTATTATAGAAAACATTAAATAATATATAAAAATTATTCATATATTTTATCATTACTAATAATGTAATACTTGTGAAATTTTTTATTTCCGCTCGGTTAATTTATTCATGTGTATGTATGAATATTGGGGCTGATTTGAAATTTACTGAAATTATAAAACTTTGGAATTTTCAAACTTTGTAAGTGTGTATTCCTCTTGCATGTATATATGCGTGTCTCTGGATGTGGTAATGGAAATAATTAATTAATAGTGAATCAATTTTTGTCACTTGTGATTTGTGAATTTTATTAAAAATGCCCTTGTGTAGAGACTTAAGTGAAGAAAATATTTAAACCTTATGTCTCTTTATAAATTTGGTGTGAAAGTTCCAGGGTCGGTGTATTGGTGAGCTGTGAGAACATTTATAGTTATGCGTATAAAAATTATGGTGTGCAATTAGTGAATGAGAAGAGAGCTTTAACAAGAATTTTGAATTTGCCTATGTGATATTCGCTATTTAATTTTTTGTTTAATTATTGAATTATTTTACAAATATTGATTTTTCAAATTTTGCGTGCAATATGTGTGTGACATGATGATGTAATATGATAGTGCTATAGTATGCAATTTTGGGCTGTACGTGTGTCATATATGGTGTTAAGCTATACATAGACGAAAGTAAAAATTGTAGGCATTAAATGAAAGTTTTGAGTTTTTGTTGGGATGTAGCAAAATGTCCATGGAAAGAGAAAACTCTAAAAACCTTAATGTGAAATAGAAAATAAAAATTGATTCTTAAATCTTGAGATATTAATTTTTTAAATGATTACAATTAAAATAAGTAATTATAAGAAAGGAATAAAAGAATAATTTAATAAATCTAAAATTAAATAAAAGTGAGAGGAAAACCGTGTGATATGAATAATATGATTTAAACTAGTTAGGTTAGTAATGAGAATATAAAGGCTAATGCAAATAATTAAATAAAAAAATAAGTGATTACCTAAACTAACTAAATCTAATATAATAATATATTCAAGGATAAATAATCACCAACAAGTAAATCTGAATAATATCTTCTGGAAATCTGAACTAAATCTTATATTTGTATTTAGATTAAGTTAGAATATGAATATTATATATATATGTGTGTGTGTGTGTGTGTGTGTGTGTATGTATGTATGGATTTCGAAATCTAAAAGAAATAAAGACGATACATTCTAGGAAAGATCATTATTGAATAATTCTAAGAAATTAAATCTGAAAATAAGTCTTCCAAAATTCAATATTTAGATCTTAAATTTTATTTACATGAATTGATGTTTGAATATTAAGTTAATTTTTGAAATTTACAAAAGAAATTAATAAGTAGTACAAAATAACAAAATAAAAATCCTAGCCTAGTAAACTATAGGGGAATTTCGGATTTATAAAGGCAATAGTATTATAACATAATAATAATAATAAGTGTGAACATGTCAGATAAAGCAAGAGGATTAAAATAATTATAAAAAAACTTAAATATTGTTTAAGAATCTTCTTAACTAACAAAAATCCAAAATATTAAGATATCTCGTAAATAATTCCATTAAAACATCATAAAATACTTTATCAAATCATTATCCAATTGCTTTACTATTAATAAAAGAGTGATAATGAAATCTAAAACAAATTATGATCTAATTATCCAATTTAAATTTCAAAGTCAATTCAAATTTAATTATTTAATTTAATTAATCAAACATATACCTAGATCTACCCCGGATTATCACCTAAACTCCTAAAGAGCAACTCCACGGCAAAAAGAAACTCACAAACTCAAGAAGGCATAACACAATTTAGCCACCTCTTCTCTTGGCCAAGTCATCACTTCCACCAACAATTAATATTAGCCTCTCGCACCTCTCAGCCAAATCCCTCTACACTAAAGACAAAAATCTTTCTCTCTCTTCC
This sequence comes from Biancaea sappan, assembly GCA_037074585.1. Classification (NCBI taxonomy): domain Eukaryota; kingdom Viridiplantae; phylum Streptophyta; class Magnoliopsida; order Fabales; family Fabaceae; genus Biancaea; species Biancaea sappan. Next base: position 28,066,246 of record CM073501.1, on the reverse strand, counting down.
CAATCACACATATTCACCAAATCACTTCAACCTACATACGCCGAAAACACCTCCTAATGCCTGCATATTCAGCGCCCTAATCAAGACTTTAAAGAAAACACTTCAAGAGGAAAAACACAAATAAGGTAAGATCATTTATTCGAAATTCGTACTTAAAATTTTTACGTTGATTGAATCAATCATATCTCCCAAACGAAACCTCCAATTTTAACGAGCTACCTATCAGCAGAAAGCTATTTCTTTCTATTTTCAAAGAAGACCGGTTTTGTCAAAAAAATTCCATGTTGTTTGTGAGATATTACCAAAACAGTGTGCAAAGGTCAAAAACTAAAATAAGATAATTTTTTATTTTTGTTTTAATCTTTTCCCTTTTCCAACAAACAATAGGAAAGTCCAACACATTATCAAAGGACTTTGGTATATCTCGTTAGTGTTTTAGCAAGGAATCCAGGTGAGTGGATTAATCCCTATTTTGTATTATCTTAGTGTTAAAGTAATAAGGTAGAAAAGTAGGTAAACTCATTGTTAGGAAAGAAGGAATTCAAGTAGGAATTAGAAAAAGTTATTGAGAGAGCATGAATTATAGTGTTAATATGAAATTACTAACGGGAAATGTTAGGGAAAAGATGATTATGTGATATGTGATGAATATCATTTATGTTTGAGATAATAATGTTTATCCTTGATGGATTTGATTAATGTGATTATTGGTTATGTTGTGAGTTATTGATTCATGATTGTATTTGAATGGGATGGTACCCTGTCTCATGTCAAGGAGGGAAACCTAGGTAATAGGGTATCTTGACTTCTGAGAGTAAAGATAATGACTCCCTCGATAGGGAGATTAGCCCAAGTTCGATATTAGGACCCGTGAGATACCCTGTCGTAGAGGATGAGGTTATGCGTTGTGGCAAATTTTGATGAGATTGGTAAGTCAATCTTTAGCACATTTGAATTTTATTAGGGTGGGGATTGAATCACTTACGGAGATTATTATCTCACACTCGCTAATTTTCCTTTTTCAAATCAAGTAGCAAGTGAGGACTTTTTGATAGAGAAATAGTTGTCGTAGATCTTTCCCATTTTTGGATGGGTCTCATATCTTGGTATCGTTTATTTTAAATTTAGGAAACTCTGTGGTCAACTAGTACATCTAGGGAGTCATGGGTAATTAAGTCATTTATTTTGACCTTGTACTTAATTTAGTAAACGGTTGGGATTTATTTTGAAGACTTTTATGAAATTGACTCTATTAAAATTGCAACAATATTTGAATGGTTTATGGATTTTATGCTGGTTTGTGTGAAATTATGATTTAAATAAAATTCTTTTATTTAAACTTTAAACTTGAATTGTGGAAATAAAAAAATATGCATAATATGACTTATTTAAATCAATATATGGATAATGTAAGTGTCTGACTGGGAAAGGTTTTTGCTAAGAAAGACTTGGTACTTAAATAGTCTGTCGTGGCCCATCTCTCTTTTCTGGGAATTTACCTGTTGCACCGCTTACATTATTTCATATTTTATTAAACATTCATTTAAATAATAAATCTCACTACAAGAAAAATCGAAATTAGAGACAGATTTTTTCCGTCTCTAAACTATTAAAAATCAGTCTCAAAATATAACCTGAAAAACTGAGACAAAAAAAATTTGTTTGTAATTTTCGTCTCTAAAATCTAGTTTGAAAATTTGAGATGGAATCTGAGGTGGAAAAAATTCTATCTCAAATTTTGTCTTAGATTAGAGATAGAATTTAAAATCCGTCTCAAATTAGAGAGAAAATAAATTTCATCTCATATTAGAGAGAGAAAAAATTCTATCTCAAAATTTCGCCTCAGATTTCATTAGTCCCATATCGCCCAATTCAAAGACTCAACTTCTAACCTTTTCTTATATAAGTGGAGTCCCTTTTTTTTTCTATATAAAGTATTTCATTGAATACTCTTGTCTTAAGAAGGCTAATAAATAAATATACCTTCTAATTTAGTATCATTTAATATAGCTAAATTTTTTTTTGGCAGGCTGAATTTTGATCAGTTCAATAATCAACTCGCAATTTTTTTTTGTTAAGAGAATTAGAGGCGAAATTTAGGGACCGAAAATTTGTCTCTAATTTGAGACAAAAAAAATCCGTCTCTAATTTTGAGAAGAAATATTTTTTTCGTCTCAAGTTATGAAAATCCGTGTCTAAATCTGCCTCTAATCAATTAGAGATGGATTTTTACTTAATCAAAGACAGAAAAACCCGTCTCTAATCTTTGATTTTTTTTTTGTAATGGCTATGATTAGAATAAGTAACGTGGGGTAGGTTTATGGTGGCACGGGACACATGCTATCATGTCGATCACATGCCCTAAATTAGGTCATGACATCCTTACACCATGAGCTCTTCATATTGGAGGTAAAGGGTATAATGGTCCAAGTAGGGTAAATATATTTTAACTTCAAGCACGCCATACACATGAAGAGTACTTCTTCAAGCACTCAGGTACCCCTCTCATCCACACTCATCAAAACCACCATTTGGCCTCACTCCCGCAAGATTTCTCCTTCTTCAACAACCAGAACTTCACCAGAATCTTTTCTCCAAGTGGTAAGTACATGAACCCTTCTCTAATCTTTCCATTTTTGGGTCTTTGGGAAAAAACCCTATGTTGAGGGATGTAAGGAAACTTGTTGGTGCTAAGTTTTGTTTCTTGAAAGGAATGTAGTTTATGATGCTATTGAGTATAATACTTAAGGATTTGATGAAAACCATGGTTTGAAACATGCTTGGGCAAGAATGGGAAAAAAAAGGGCTTTAAAAAGGGAATTTGTGTTTTCATGAAAAGAAATATTGAAATTGATCTCAGGATATGGATTTAACCAAGGTTAAATGATGTTTGAGTTCCTAAAAGACCCATATAAGTGGCACAAAGGTGTATGAGGATTTGGGGTTGAAATGGGTGGGATTTTGGAGCTTTTGGGTGGCTCTCGGCCATGGGTGCCTAGGTGCCAAGCCAGTCAAGTGCCTAGGCACCCAGGCCTGGGCAACCTTGGCGAAAGGCCTCACTTGGGCTAACCTAGCCGAAAACATGTTGAAAACTTCAATTTTGACCCCTTTCATGATTTGTTTGTTCTTTGGTAACCCTTGGGATCTTCCCAACCATCCCAAACCTAGCAAAACACTCGAAAATTGGAGCATTTAGTATGTGATATTCAAGTCAAAGGAGAGGAATAATTTCTATTCTCACTTATTTTGTGAAATTCATACATTTTTCAACTTCTTGGAATCCTTCAATTTTTTTTTGGTGGATGCATACCTTTTGGGAATGATATTAAATTGGCAACGAAAATCATATGGTTGGGTTTAGTACTGAGGGATGACTTATACCTTTATAAATTCATTCTAAAAATCTCTTAGAATTTTATGGTTGAATCCCTTCAAGAGAATAAATGTATATTGGTTATTTGATATGATGATTTTTTTACCCTTATCTCGATTTGTTATTAAATTACTTTAACCCCTTGAAATATTTACAACATGGATGGTGATTTACGCGGGTAGTATTAAATTTGGAATTGATACCTATGGTTGGATTTTTCAATATAGTGTTCGTGTTATACTTAATGGAGTAAGTCTTAAGGTTCTTTAAGTACATTAGTAAGGGAAAGTTTCGAACATCAAATGGTTGTGTGAATGGAATGATCTTTTTATATTAATGACCTTGTGACTTGTATTGGATTCATTTGGCATGGTTTGTAATTGAAATGAAATCAATTAAAATAATTTGACTGGGATATGGAATGGTGTAATAGTATTAACCCTTATGGAATTTTGACAAGTTGCATGGTTGGTGTGTAAGGAATAATTATTATTCTATGTGCATGTTTAGCTTGGAATTACCTTTCACTCCCATTCAAATTCATCATTTATGTGAAATTCCTAATGGAATGGTTATGAATTGTTATATATATATATATATACATACTGGTTGGTTTGTTGGTTAATTATACCATTGAATGTTATGAAGGTGTATCCTTTGGGAATACCACTTGTTGGCAAATTACTTATTTGCTGTGAATGTGTGACAATTAAAAATATCTTTTAGGGAAACCACTATGAAGGTGTAGAATACCATTATGGTTACAATCCCTCTGTGGGAAATTTAAAGGAAGCCCTTAAGGCAAATCTTGGTTATTTATGGTGTCATGATGGAATACTTTAATTGTGACATCTTATTGGCGTAGTCTTGTTTGTGAATTTATTATTACTTTTACATGAATATGGGGTATAATACTTGTGTTTGTGATTGTGGATGAAATATGATTGCGTAACCACAGTTTTAACCATAACTAAAAAAGCCATCATTATGACTATGACTAAATTCACTTTTAGCACGATTATAATCGTAGCTACAAGTATTTGTAAAAATCATGGCTAAAAGTGAATTTAGCTACAGTTATAGCCACAATTAAAATCATGCTTAAAAGAGAACATGATTCTTCAGCACCTGATGCGCATCTGTGACCAACGGTTGCTATGATGGTGCGCCATATGAATAACCACTATTGTAACGTCTCTCTTTATTGATAGAAATGGCTAGCACCCAAGAGGGGGGTGAATTGGGTTTTAAAAAAAATTGCGAAGACTTGATGGAAGTTTAAGAAGTTTTAAAAACAATGCCAAGCTTTTTATGAAAGTAAAATAAGTATGATCAAGATGAATAAATATAGAGTACAATTAATCAAAAACAATTAAAGAGATGAATGAATATAAAATGCAAGAAAGTAAAGAACATATAAATAATTAAAGAGCAAGGGAAGAGAAAATCAAACAGCGAGATTTATACAGGTTCGGCTTAAACCAAGCCTACATCCAGTCCTCAAGATAACTTCTTGAGTGTTTCACTATAGACCACAAGTTTATGCAATTGGGCACTTGTAAGCCACTACAACATAGAGATCTTTTCTTCCTCAAGGGTGTCTCTCCCCCTTACAATGTGTTTTCTCTCAAACACTAACTCAAGGAACCAATCCTTGAGCAACTAAATTTGAAGGCTTAAGGAAAATAATGGTGGACACTCTCAAAGTGTAGATAACGCAAAAATTAAGCTTAGAATATTTCTCTAGCAATTTAGAGAGAATGAAACCCAAGATAATATGAGAAATGAACAATTGAAGCTTGATGTAAATGGTGTTGTGAAGTCCCCTTTATATAGTGAAACCTTGCTGCTACAGTGACTGCTTTAGACAAAATTGCTACAGTAAGCTTCATCATCATTTTTCAACCTTTCTACAACAACCAAAAAAACTTTATCAATCTTTTTCAACAATCAATATTCTTTTTCAAATTTTCTACAGTAAAAAGTATTTTTTTTCAAAGTTTATTACAACAACCAATAAACTTTATCATACTTTTTCAACAATCAAAATTCTTTTCAAAAGTTCTACAGTAAAAGATATTCTTTTTCAAATTATATTACAACACCCAATAAACTTTATCATATTTTTTCAACAATCAAATTTCTTTTTCAAAAGTGCTACAGTAAAAGATATTCTTTTTCAAATTATATTACAACACCCAATAAACTTTATCATACTTTTTCAACAATCAAATTTCTTTTTCAAAAGTGCTACAGTAAAAGATATTCTTTTTCAAATTATATTACAACACCCAATAAACTTTATTATACTTTTTCAACAATCAAATTTCTTTTTCAAAAGTGCTACAGTAAAAAGCATTCTTTTTCAAATTATATTAAAACACCCAATAAACTTTATCAAAAATCAATTTATACTCCTATATTTAAATATATAAAGCATTAAATATATTTGGGCCAAGAAAAATTGAATCATGCATTTGGGCCAATAAGATTAAATCATACATTTGGGTCAAGAAGATTAAATCATACTATTTGGGCTAAGAAAGATTAAATCATATATTGGGCCAAGAAGATTAAATCATTCATTTGGGCCAAGAAGATTAAATCATTCATTTAGGCCAAGAAGATTAAGTCATACTATAATTCCTACATATTTGTCATCATCAAAACTTATAGCATAATACATTATGGCTAACATTTATTTCTATACTTAATATTCTATTTGAAAAAAAGGTCTAAAGTTCTAAGGTCAATTAGATTTTAACTTTGTAATGTATCTCATTTTTGCTTCAATAAAATTTCTTCATGGAAGTCATGAAATCACTTCTAAAACTAAATTAGATAAAAATACTATTTTGGTCTTTGAAATAGTTATCGATCGACTAATCTCAAGGTATCAATCGATTGGTAACTCTCAGGGTAGACCAATATTGAGTATTTCAAAACTAATCAGTTGACTGTTTATAACTAATCGATCGAATAATTGTTCTGCAATTTATATGCTTCTACTACGCAACTCTGATAAACTTATTAAATTATCTTAAATTCACATGTAAGTACTATCATACATCTAGAATACATAATATTTGATCCGGGGCTTACTTACTTGCTAACACAATATTTACATAATATCTTAAATACATTACAAACATGTAAATACATAACTTAAACTACTTGCTACTTCATGCATATCAATCACAGCACCAATGCTTTTCTTTTATCTTTGTCTTTTAAAATGATCAAATTCTAAAAGTGTGATATAATGTACCTCATAGTTAATTATTTTTAATAAAAACACTAAAATAAATATCTTCCATGGCTTATCTTTATAAAAATCTTTATCCATAGCTTATGAATAACTTAAAATATCTTTTTTATCTTTATTTCTTAATTTAGCACAAGACTTCTTCTTGTACCCTTTTATGGAACAAGCTGACTTTCTTCTATCTTATACTTTATTGAGGAATAAGATTCTCCTATCATTCTTTACTATGGAATAAGAGTCTTTTCTTATTCTCTTCTATGGAATAAGTCTTTTCCATCTTATTCACTACTGTGAAATAAGATTCTGCTTACCTCATTTTCTTCTTTGGAATAAGTCTTTTCTATCTTATTCACTATTGTGAAATAATATTCTGCTTACCTCATTCTCTTCTGTGGATTAAGGTACTCTCCTTTAATTATCTACTATGAAATAAGAGTCTTATCTTATACTCTTCTGTGGCATAAGATGTTCTGTTCTTCTCTTATTCTCTTCTGTGGAATAAGAGTTTCACCTCATACTCTTCTATGGCATAAGGTGTTATATTCTTTTCTTATTTTCTTCTGTGGAATAAGAGTCTCACCTCATACTTTTCTGTGGCATAAGGTGTTATGCTCTTCTTTTATTCTCTTCTTGCTTTCTATTATGAAGCAAGTCTCACTTCCTTTATTCTCTTCTGTGGAATAAAATTTGCTCTTCTCTTATTCTCTACTATGGAATAGGAGTTTTACCTTATATTTTATTGTGCACAAAGTTTTTTACTTATTTCCTACTATGAAACAAGTCTCTTTCTTCTTATTTTTTACTATGAAATAAGAATATGCTATTCTCCTTGTCTTTCTTTTAGGAGACAAGTCACTTCTAGCTTTTTCTATTTTCTTCTATGAAATAGATTTTGCTTATTGATAAGTTTTTTATTTTAGTCATTCTATATGGGTTTTATTATGTTTTTTCTCTCCTTTGGTCCTATTTTGCTCTCCTTTTGCACTATTTACCTTAGTTTTAGCTTAGTTTTCTTTCGCATTGTAGTTTCCTTATTTTCCTTGTTTTATTGCCCTTTTTCTTTGTTTTCTGATGCACCTTGTTGTATTTTCATGTAGGTGTATATTTTGGTATGATACAAGTTAGAGAGCTGAAGAATTCTGATGCAAGTGCTTTGGTCCAGCAAGCTTGAAGGTTGGCGCCTTAGGTGTCATGCCCTCAACTCTTGGTCTGACAAATTATGGCTGGCGCCTCAAGGGCCACACAGGGCGCCTGGAAGCGCTAGCCCCCAAACTCTTTGCCTCGAATTTTGAAGGTGGCGCCTCAAGCGCCACATAGGGCGCCTAGGAACCAATGCATGCTTTTTTGCTTATTTTCTACATGGCGCCTAGGCGCCCGGATGCTGACCTGCACGAGCTTGAACCTATAAATTGGATTTTTGAGGAATTTTGGGGTATCTTTTGGCTAGAGATTAAGGGGCTTTGCTAGGGCACATTGGAAGAGTTGGGAGACCTCTTCTTCACTGAGTTTGATGCTTGTTTCCTTCTCTCATTCCTCTTGTATCATGTTATTTTATGTATTTGTGATGTTTTTATTCTCTTCCACAATGTGTAACTAAACTTTTAGGGTTTAAGGGATTGATGTATTTTGACTTCCTATGAAGCTTTGTAATTGAATGCTTTAATATGAATGCAATTCTGATTTTTGGAGTAGAATTTACTGTTTTTAATTTCTCTTGGATGCTTAGCTACCATTTTCAATGAATCCATAGTTTGTATTAATGCTAGACATAGCTTGATACAAACATGACTTTGTAATTTCTACCGTAGATCGAGTTATACTAGACATAGATAACCTTATTTGTGTGATTTTTGTAAGTTCCCAAATTTAAACTCTGAATCAAATAGTTAGACTAAGACATTAGCTAATTGTTTGAGTAAGGAAGGTTTGTTTCTCCAATACATTAGATACAAATATTTTAGAGAGCTTAATCAACTTAAAAAGGAATTTGCAATTATATTGAAGTATTCTTTAATGACTCAAATGTGGGTTTGCCTACGAATCAACCAAATTAGGAGTCAAACAAAGTCAATCCCCTATACCCACTTTGTTATTGTGTTATTTCTCATTGTGCTAGCAATTTCTTGTTCTTAATCTAGTTTGCTTTTAATAAAATTTAGTCTCAGTTTACCCAACCATTTCAATAGTTTAAATATAACTTAAGTTAATGAAATTGGTAGTAGTTAAAAGTCAATCCCTGAGAACGATAAGTCTTTCTCTCACTTTACTACTTGTGCAAAGCGATACACTTGTTGGGAAAGATCGCATCACTTTACTTCTTTCTTATTATATCTTATTCTATAAAACTAGTTCTTACTAAGAACTTGTTATTTAAATCTATCTCTAGAGAATTATAAATAATATCTTCTTTTATGAAACTAGTTTCTAATTATTTCTATTCTTTACTATGGAATAGAATCTTGTATAAATCTTCTTTTAGCTCTTGCTCTATCTCTAGAGCAAAAAGGCCACTATTATATATATATATATATATATATATAGTCTTATTCTTCTAAGTTTCTTTATTGAATACAAATCTTTCATAACATATAACATATTCATAATAGCAAAATCTTTATATATAAAACTTGACATAGAATATAAATTTATATTATTCTTTCAGAATCTCCACTTTAAGAATAAACTCAAAGAAAATAGCAAATGGATGATGAAATATTCTGAAAATACAAGTTTTTATGGAAAAACTAGCTATCTTTGATTCTCCTAGAACTAAAGTTGTAAGTTCTCTTCTAGTTTCTCTCTAGTTTCTCAAAGTTCAGACCACTTCTCCTACTTTTCTCTTTCTTTTAGTTTGAAAATTCCTATTCTATGAATTCTCGAAATCTAGAATTCATCTAAACTAGAGGAATTAAGCTAAAAAACTTACCTTTTGTAGTTTTCTTACTAAATTTTCAACTAGAACTCCTTTCTCTCTCTTTTTCTTCTCTTACACATTTTCCCTCTCTCTCTTTTCTCTATTTTTTTTGAAAATAGTCTTTCTCTCTCTCTTTGTCTTTGCTTCTAAAAGGGTCTAGGGAGCTTCTTTATTATAGAAATTCCTCTTTTACCCATACTTTCTTATTTCTAAGCTTTATTAGCATGTTGGGAGTATTCTAGTCAACTTTCCACTGATTTTTCAATTTAAACTGACTTATTTTGCACTCCAGCAATCCATCAATTGTCTGGTAGCTCTCTAATAGTCAACTGATAGGCTATTAGTTGACTGATAGCTTCCCATTAGTCGATTGATAGCTACTGAACATAAAATTTTGGCCTGACAGAAAATAATCAGTCGACTGTTAGCCCCTCATCAGTCGACTGATTACAGATATCAGCAATCTGATCTGATCTTTGCTGCTATCAGTCGATTGATTACTACAGTCAGTTGACTGTTTCATTTAGAACTTCATTTTTCTTCTACACTTAGTTCACTTGTCCTAGTTCTTTATGTTTTTTCTTGATTACTTGCTTCTAAGCATCTAAAAATATAAATAACTTAATTCTATCGTTATGCAAAACTTAGATAAAGAAAATATGAGATGTTACACCGTGGGGGTATGGAAATAAATTGTTGTAATGGCACGACACACAATCCCTCGAAGAAAGCCTATGGGGGCTATATATCAAATCCGTTGTGATGGCACAATAAGGCCCATAGGGTATATTAATTCAAAATATGTTGTGATGGCACAACAATAATTTCATGGAAAACGTCCTGGTATTAGGGGTGAGCTCCAACCAGCCCAACTTGACCCAACCCGCACGTTTAGGTTGGGTTGGGTTTGGTTAAAATTTTCTAACCCACCAAGTAGTGGGTCGGGTGGCGGGTTGGGAATTTCCCAACCCAACCTGCCAACCGGCACAATATACTTTTTTTTTTTAAAGATTTTTTAGGGACTTAGCCATTTAGGATTTTTTGTTATACTCATTATTTATAAATAAATGTTTATGTGTTATGTATTTATTAAATTTTGGATTATATAATATTGAATTTTGTATTGAATTAATTTGTCTATAGCAATATAATATACTGTTGACTATTATTGTCTTGTTAGATGGAATAAAGAATAATGTGTGCCTTTATTAATTTATTTGTCTTTTAGGTATTGTGAATAAAGAAAGAAAAAAAAGAGGGAAGAAGAAGAAGAAAGCAAAACAAAAATAAATAAATAAATAAAAATTTAAAATTTAAAATTATTTAAAAAAAAAAAGGTCACACCGCCGACCCTACCCGACCCAACCAACAAAGTGCGGGTTGGGTTGGTTCGGGTTCATCATCAAAAAATCAATAACTCAACCCAACCCAACCCAACCCGATCAAATTTGATTGGGTTGTGTTGAAATTTTCTCTCAACCTGACCCAATCCGACCAATGCTCACCCCTACTTGGTACGATTTATTGTGTGGAAATAGAAACTGTGTTGATCCTCATTCGTATATACATTTATACATGTTATTTGGGATTGTGATGGTTATATTGTAAGATGTTTATTAGCTTAAGTTGAAATGTGTGGATGTGAATTATGTGGACTATGGATGGTTGGTATGATTTGTGGTTGAGGATGAGACCTTATTTAGAGTCCTATCCCTGCCGGCGGTACATGGTAAAATATTATATTTTTGTAAAATTATTTCTCATTGAGTATTTTATACTTATCCTTCTTTTGTGTGTACCCTTATAGATCTTTTGCTAGCGGGTGAGCCTCCACTTAAGGAATAGAAGAGTCTCTCAGTTCCCCCTCCCCCCCTAATTTGCTTTAGGGTAGGTGAATAAGGTACGGTTGTATTAGGTTATGGTCATGTCACTCTGTAATTGAATAGAACATTTAGAATGTGTGGATTGTGTTGATAATTGAAAATGTGTAGGATGATTTATTTTATTAGCCAGCAAACTTGTTCTGCAATATCTCCTTTCATGAATGATAATATATTTTGGAAAAAGGAATGTTATGTAATTTATAATATTGTGGATTATGGAATTTTTTAAATGGATAAATAAATTGCTTCTTCATAATTGCTAAGATATCTTGTTAAATAAATGGATTTTTTTTAAATTGTGTGGCTGATTCTTTGGTATTTAAGCTTATGGTAGTGATGTGAAATTCACCTTCGCGCCAATTATAGGCAGCTTGGCATGTAATAAATAACTTTTTCTTTTTTATGATTTACCAAATTATATATTAATGAATTAATAAAATAAAATATAGATATAATATAAGAAAAAGAGGTTAAATATATAAATAAAAGAGTGAAGGACTTTTTAATTTTTTAAATTATAAAAATACTATAATTTATCTTATTTTTTAAAATTAAATAAATTTAAAATAAAAAAATTAATGTGCAACTAATATTATTGTTGTAGATATCTTTCATTTATATTTCAATAATATATGATACAGTTCTCTAATGATTAGGCTTTAAACTAATAAAGAATTTTTTTTATATATATTTTGGTCATTTCGGTCCTTCATGGATATGTAAAAAAAAAAAGTCGTCATTCCAATTATTGGAAAATTAATTAAAAAAACATAATTGCATTTTAAGAAATGGCATGGCTAAGATTGAAACTCATCATAATCATGTTTTCGAAATATTTCTTATGTAAGATTCTTCAATAAGACAGTATTGACTATTTGGTCACAAAAAGTGAAATTAGATTTTAGCCTTATATAATTAAAATTTAACTATAAAATGAGTATATAAATTTAAATTATAATTATGAAATGTCTCTTCAAAAATATTTGATAAAAATTAATATAATTCATAAAATTAATCCAAGTCTAATATTATGACATAATAAATATTCAATTGCAAATTCATCTACAAACCCAATAAAAAATATGTTATATTAAATATATATGTATATATAATATAAAATATTTATATGTTATATAATATATTAATACATAATTGAATAGTCGGTTTGAATTACTTACTACGATAATCACTCAACAATCAATTTAATTAATTCGGTTTTTAAAAAAAGCTATCTAATCAATCTTATTATTTAATCAATTTTAGTTGAATGAAATTAAATGATTAAGTTGGAATTAGATTAAATTTGATTTAAACACCCTTAACAATTAACAATAAGTTAAAGAGGATTCGTGTTCATTATCGTAAAAAAAATAATAATAAAGTTCAGATAGAAATACAAATATATGGTATATAAAAATTATCTCATATCTTGTAGTTAATTTTAACTAGTGCTGTGATCCATGCGATGCACGGTTAAATTATAACTTTAAAAATTTAAGTAATTTATAAAAATAATAATAATTACAATTGATTTATATGAAACTTATGAGTTATGACATATACTTTTTAAACATAATAACTAAATCTTTTTAATTGATTTATCCGTTTCATAATCAAATTTATTTTACCTATTACAACTTTGATTTGAATTAATTTATTTATTTAATAGAATAAATTTAAATGAATAAAACAGGTAAATTAATTAATTTATTAATTTGTAGATTATTTGTTATTTGTTATAAATTATTTATTGCATAGAGTAGTGATTAATTGAATATTAATTTCATCTTTACTTTTGAATACGTTTTTTTTTTGTTTCAATCAGATCCATAGAAGAAAAAAATTGAAAGTTGCTGCTGCATTTGTACTGGATCTCTAGGCCTTAAATTTCGTCTTTCAATAATTTGATTTTTATCTTTTTGTTCAGTCAAGGGATAATAATTTAAAGATTCATATCTCAAATTTTGATTTCTATTAAATTAAGAACTATTTTGGAAAGAAATCAAAATAAAGTCAAATAAAGCAAAATTTTTAATTCACATATAAATTCCATAATCAAATTTATTTTATCTACTAAAAAATCATCTAAGACACTACAATGGCCAAATAATAAAAATAATTTTTTTAATTTCAATTCAAATAATTTAAATAAATTCAAATCAAATAATTAATATTATGCGATATAATTAATTTATCAAATTTATTAATTTACCTAATTTATTTATTTATTCAAATCAAGTCAAATTAAATAAAATAACAACATTTACTAATTATTAATTTCACTTATTAATAATTATGATAATATATTCTAATAAAAATATATTCTGCTATTCATTTTAACAATAACCTACATAATATATTAATTATATTGGGATCCACATAATATATTCTAATAATAATATTATAATTTATAAATTTGTGAAACTTATAAGACTTATGAGTTATGAAATATATTTTTTAAATGTAAATATTTAATATAAATTTTAATTATTTATAAAAATATAAATTATAAATTCTAATAAAAATTTATGATAATAACTGACTACATTATATTATGATGTAGAATAAGTCATCAAATGGAATAAAATAATAAGATGTATGTACAATCTATAAAAAGTTTTTAACTTAAAATTTTTTTAAAAAAATAATAATCAAATTAAAAATATTCATAAGGAATGTAGGATAATCAACTGTAAAGAAATTTTATACATATGATCAATAATTCATTCTAATATGTCTTGATCCTCATATATATATATTTCAACAATTTATTATCTATATATTTCAATTCATATCAATTCAAATCAAATAATAAATGTGATTATTTTTTAATTTCAATTCAAATCAATTCAAATCAAATAATTCATTTAATGTGATATTATTAATTATCCTACAATAGTCAAATAATAAAGATAATTGTTTTTGAATTTCAATTCAAATCTTTTCAATCAATTCAAATCAAATAATTAATCTTATATGATGTCATTAATTTATCAAATTTATCAAATTTATTAATTTACCTAATTTATTCATTCAAATCAATTTAAATCAAATAAAATAATGAAATTCACTAATTATTGATTTCACTAATTACACTAATTAATAATTATGATAATATATTCTGATAAAAATATATTTTTCTATTTACTTTAACAATAAATCACATAATATATTAAATACATTGGAATCCATATAATATATTTTGATAATAATATTATAATTTATAAATTTGTGAAACTTATAAAACTTATAAGACTTATGAGTCATGACATATATTTTTTAAAATGTAAATATTCTAATATAAATTTTGATTATTTATACAAATAAAAATTTATGATAATAAACAGCCACGTTATATTATGAAGAAAAGGCCATACCTTTGACATGAGATGAATATTTTTTGCATACTATCCCAGTACTTTCTGAACTTCCACCAAGTCTAAACCTTTTTGAGTAAAAAAAGAACAATCATGTTAATTTTGTTGATAATTTCTCATTTCAAGATATTGTCACGACCCTCAAAATGGTACGTGACCGGCACAACTTAGAGATACTCTCTAGTTGTAAGCCTATGCTTTTAGCTCCATATAATAATCATTCTAAAATGTGAGAGTAATAATATAACAAAGACTTATCTTAGTTAAATACTTCGATTTTATTTAATAAGCTACAATCTTACAAAACATACAGTAAACTTAAAGTACTGTAATAACATAATTATGTACAATAACCACTTCCTCCTAGATGTCCTATTTGACTGCAGAGCTTTCTAGAATTTAAAACTGAAGAAACAGCTTTAATTCAAATAAACACCAACCCTTGAAGCAAAGAGGGTTAGGATATTGAACTTGCGCTACTCCTCAGACGGATGTTTTTCGTTAATCTCAGGATCTGAAAAAAATATATCCACCACAATATGAGATAATAATCTCAATGAATAGATAATGTTACAAGGATAGAAACTTAATTACAGATAATCATCAAGTGATTAACAATACACAAGTATATGTATAAAATGCATAAGTAAAATCATATCATACTTATAATCGACAAACAGCCATAGAATATGACCGTAATCATATTCGGCACACAGCTATCTCCACATTTGGCAGACAGCCATAGCATATGACCATAATCATATTTGGCACACAGCCATATTCATATTCGGCACACAGTCATCTTCACATTCGGCACACAGCCATAAATATGACCATAATCATATTCGGCACACAGCCATATTCACATTCGGCACACAGCCATAGCATATGACCATAATCATATTCGGCACACAGCCATATTAATTGAAATATTCAGTCAAAGGTAATAGTAGATATACTCTGAATATGTAAATTACTTGTACTATTCATATAATTAAATAAGTATCCAAGTAGGTTAGCTACTCACCTGAAATCCAAGTTACTATATCTTCTTTAAATCTACACAATTACATTTAATGGATTCAATTAATATAATTCTTTAATACATATAATCACGTATACATACGTGTACTTTTAAATATATATATATAAATGTACACGTATATGTACTATTCAAAAATATATATAAATACTATTTATATATAGTTACTATTCATTTATACGTATAGTTACTATTCATATATACGGTTACTATTCATACATACGGTTACTATTCATACCAGAAATAGAGAATATAATCTGTAAAAGAGTACACCAGGTAAGTTCCCAGGAAAGAGTGGAGAGTCCCAATGGACATACTTAACAACCATGTCTTTCCTTAGCCAGAACTTTCCTAGACATGTATTCTTCACAGTTTACATTCTATTTCGGTAATCAGAGAATCAAAATAACATATAGGTAGCTAAGGACAGTTTTTCTGATATGGAAGATCGGCCAAAGCCGCAACCACAGAGCATACTTAAGAAAATAACTTTTAAAAATCTGAATGGCACAGAAAAGGGGCATAGTATTCTTACCTTGGATCTAGGCTAAGGAAGAAAGACCTAGAATCTCAGAGCCCTAACGCCGGAGCAAGAGAAGTTTTGAGGAAAGGAGAGAAGAGAAACTGAAGGTGTGAGTTTTGAATTGAAATGGAAGGGCCTATTTATAGGAGAAATTATGGTACTATTTGCTACTATTCCATCTATCATTCTCCTATACTATTTCATCTACCAGTTTCACTTACCAGTTTTCATCTACCATTCTCCTATACTATTTCATCTACCAGTTTCACTTACCAGTTTTCATCTAGATTCCACTTTTGAACTGTATATTTACTTAATGGGATTAATTCCATATCATATCATCCATTATATCCCACAATTTATAGAATCTATAATTAAAAATTTATATTTTCAACAATATGCACAAACGAGTATACAAAAATTAAACTGATAGGGAATTTATTTTCTTCAAAATAAATTTATCGAAATTCTTAAATACTTATAACTTAAAAAAAAATGGGTATTACAGATATCATCCTTGTATTTCTTTATCAATGTAGGGAAATCCATTATCACTCCAAGAAGATTAACATTTTTTCTCTCGTCAAGAACTGTAAAGTTCTCATAGCTACATCAAACCAAACCTAATTTTTTGTCATATGATAAGACAGTAAATGAGATAATTCTATCTGAGCACAATATTACACTACTAGACTTCACATCCTTAGCTAACTTTTTGTAACTATTCTCATCTCCCTTTATACTATAGTAAGTTGATACGGTTATGTCTTGACCTTGTTTCAATTTAATAGGATTACCATCATTCAGAAATCCAGTTCGAATCTTGGGGCCCTACAACATTAGAGACAAAATAAAAAATAAAGAACATCATAAAATTGATTGACTTCAAAATGTGAAGTGACTTCAAACAAAAGAACTATATTAAATCAAAGAACAAACAAATTAAAAAGGAGAAAAAACATTGAATCCGAGGAGTTTATCTTTCTCCTGTAATCGCCATCTTCTGGGACTCTTGCTTATCAATTGGGTCCCTTTTTCAGCATACTCGTGAGCGATATATTGCGTGATTGTTTTTGATTCTGTGTATTGAAATGATTTTGATAAATAATTTTATAAATGCTAATTTAACAATTTCTGAGTATGCTTGTTGGAGTTGTATACTTAATACTTACCAAATAGCTTAAGATCTCTGTAGTCGGTGACGAGACATCCACTCTGAAGTTGATACGGGAGCCATTTGATTGTTCTTCCAATGCTGCTTCTCAGTTCAATGCATGACACTCAACATTTGGTCATTATTGAAGTTTGAAACGCATTGTATTAGCTTGAGATCGAGCTTCAGATCGGCATAAAGGCAACTGATGTAAACTCTCCAAACACAAAATTCGTCCAGCTTCAGATCGAGCTCCAAACACTCAAATTTTACGATGATTCACAATTTTAAAAGGGATGATTTGAATTCATTTGAATGAAAATTTTTCAAATTCATTTGAATGCAATTATAGAATCAATCACACCAATTTGCATTTAATATATTGTAATTATTTAATTATTAATTAAATTTATGATACTTCATAGTTTTAAAAGGGATAATTTGAATTCGTTTGAATACAAATTTTTCAAATTCATTTGAATGCATTATAGAATCAATCATACCAATTTACATTTAATATATTGTAATATTCACAGAATTTAAAGGAGAGTCCTACAGTACATATCAAAAGGGTTGTTTAGAATAAATTTAATGTAATATCATTAATAAGAATGAATTTATTCATTTAATTTTTATTTTTATTATTAATTTTATTATATGTTATTTAATGACATTCATGCAATTAATGTCTTAGAGTGAAATTGTTTTAGTCTATAGATATAGATTCCACTTAGTATTTTTATTTTAATTTAAAATTCAAAACCTATTTTGTTTATTTTAAAATTTATATATGAATTTTACAATTAAGCTAAAAAACGAAAAAAGACACTGTTTTTCGTTTTGAAATCCAATTTTAGGGATTCGTGAATCGTGCCTTGACGGGTTTACGATGGGGAATAAATACCATTTTGAAAGTCTGCTCTACTTTTTGTCGTCATCATCACTTCCCCCTTTCCTCTCCTCAGCTGCCAGGTTGGTCCTCCTTCATGCTTCCTTGTCTTTATATTGTTTCTTTCGCTTCCTTCATCTTCGTTGCATTTATGGATATCTGAAGTCCGACTTTCATCTGTTCGTTAGAATATTTGCAAGTGCGTATCCGTTTCTTAGTTTCATCGGATACAGAGAGAGTGTCACAGAGAAGGATCGATCAGATCCGGAGATATTGCGGGTAATTAAAGGTCTAGAGCTACCTACCTGATTTCCATTAACCTTTTCCTGCGTTACGCTTTTTGAATGTTAACATGTAATTGTAACGGTTGTAATTGGGGTTGCGAAATTGTTATTGATCATCGCTGTCCCGTCATCGCTGTCCCGTTTGTTGTGTTTCTACTACTTACTGTTATGTACAATTTTCTGTGACTTACGTATAATTTTCTATTTGGTTCATAATTGTCATGATTTTTTTGTATTATTTACTCTTTTGTGTCATTTATTCACTGCAGGGGGTATTTTACTTCTGATATGGGAACCCCATTTTCAAATGATGTGGACTTTGCATATAGCAAATGCATTATAGTGCAATATTGAATACTACCACATTTAGATCTCTGCATGCTGTACTAAAAAGAGGTGCTATTGAAGTTCAGTTTCAAAACGAATCATAATCCATAAATAATGCTGGTTTGTTTATTCCCACTAGATGAAATGAACTCCTCCAAGAATATTCTACTACAGTCTGTATATTATGCATTGCTCTTTGTAAATGTTTTGGGTGTTAGGATATGTAATTGCAATCCAATCTGGTTGTACTATTACTCTCTGTCAACCCTTGGAGGTTGCATCATCTGTCCTCTACTGATGTATGGGACTAGGATAGTGAAATGGATCTTCACAATTTAAGAAATTTTATCTGGGCATATAGTCACAGTCAAAATATGATGAGTGATGACTATTTTAGAATAATGAGTCGGGTGCCTCACTGATCATCAATTTACTCATTAAGAAATTGTTTGGTAGAAATAAGTTACGTTGTCTCGCTGTTAGGAGTCCAGCCTTAGTAAACATGCTACAGTTGTACTTTCAAGAACTCCACCCATTTACATTCACTAGTCTTGACTTTAGGTCTTTAAGTTTATCTTGTAATATTGAAAAACTGTTCTCAGAATTTTGCTTGCATCAGCAGAAGGCTGTGGCAGTATGCCATTCTAGTAATGGGAATCTGCTTGACTTATTGGAAGTTTCCATAAAATGTTAGGTGGAAACAAAGCAGAAGTACTCACTGTAAACATCTTCATTAAAAGTGCTTTTAGTTGGGATTTTGCAATCTTCTCAATATGTGAAATATGTTGTTCAGTGAAATTTATATTATTATTAGAATATGATTCCTTGCCAAGCTTCGTCGTCAAATATATTGTTTTCTTTAACTGTACCAGGTTTTTCACATTGATAATTATGGTGGTTTTATAATACACGACTTCTTTGAATGAATGTGTTACTATTATGATTTCTTGCCGATCTTGAGTTTTGAATTTTTTTTTCCCCTGTATGTCTTAATGGCTTACTAAATTGAAATGAGTTTTTAAATGTGTCACGTACTGCTTTAATTTCTGGTGTCTTTAATCAAAACTGTTAGTAAGTGATGCATATGGTAATACAATACAAATAATACTTGTTACTGGCAACTTCTTCAGTATTTTGAGTTAATTATTTAACCCAGCTGCATATGATATTTGACCTCAGTATTAAATGGCATGAAGTGTACTGGTGGAACCAATGATATGAATTTAATTAACTATTGATTTCTCAATTCATATGGCTTGAAATCTAACGCGCTCCATCACTTACACAGAATAGCATTATTCAGAAGTTGCGATTTCGTTGTAAAGTGCCAAGTAGTATATCAGAAACAAGTCAGCAATTATTGTATATGAATGGCAACTTCTGCAAAATCTTCTCCAATTGACAGTTGCACTTTAAATGGTGGCTGGACAGTTGTTTTACCTCGTCGTGGCAGACAAAGAAGAAAAGTTACCAAAGCTGGAAATGTGGAAGAAAAACAAGAACCATGGGCTCCAACAGAATGCCTGTCTGATCCATGCAGGGAAAAGGCATTAACGCAGAAAATGGAAAGGTGTATGAAGAAGATTGAGAGCTCCCAGTTCTACCATACTTTCCGAGTTCAAATCCAAACTTCTCCAATTTCTGATAACATCCACAGAGTTTTGGGGTCTGATAAAGAGATGCAAATGGTAATTTATGGTATTGGAAACCTTGAACTGTATGAACCCCCTCGGTTTCAGCTTAGCCTTGCAATATTGTTGAAAAGAGATTTCAATTGGATCGGAAACATAGAGGTATTTGATCCTGTTCTTTCTGCTACTGAGTCTCGTGTTTTGGAAGCTCTTGGTTGTTCTGTCTTATCTATTAATGAGCATGGGAGGCGACAGGCCTTAAAGCCAACTATCTTTTTTATGCCACACTGTGAGGCAGAGTTATATAACAATCTCTTGCAGGCAAATTGGAAGCTAAGTCTGTTAAGTAACATGGTATTATTTGGGAACAGCTTTGAAACATATGAGCATGTGTCAGAGTTTAAGAACTCGCCTATTCTGGATTCGCTGGGGTATATTTTGGCTGTTCGAAAATTTACAGATGAATGTAGAATCAAAACAATTTCGGACGATTATTATAATGCTTTTCATGACTCGAGTTGGCATTTTTTCAGCCCTGCCCTTGAGACAGAACTGCAATTTATCGATTCTTGATGGTGATTTTTTCTGACAGGCCTACATTCATATGAAAGGGCATACTATGACTTGGTTACACAACTACGGCTTATTTATTTATTTTTCCTATGACATTATTAAAAATGTCACGCTGCTATGCCTTATAATTCTTTATTCAAATATCTTGCAGACTTGTTTCAGCTTTATGATTTGACCAGTATTGCACGGGAGTGTGATGCATAGTTTTTTATATCTACTTGATTTGTTAATATATATAGGCTAAAACGTATTTTATTCTCTTAAACTTTGTTTTATGAGTAAAAAAATCCTCTTAAACTTTCAAATTCAACAAAAAAATCTTTCTCAATTTTCATTTTGTGCCAAAAATTCTTTACAATTAGTTGACTGTCAGTTGACCGTTAACTAAATACCACGTCATCAATATACTAGACACTTCAAATATCACATCAGACAATTTTTACAGTTTACTAATGCCATGTCATCAATATATTAGATAACTTAAATGTCACGTCAAACATTTTTTTCACTTCAAATGCTGATAGTGACGATTTGGCAGCATTGATATGGCAAGTGAACTGTAAAAATTGTCTAACGTGGCATTTGAGGTGTCGAGTATATTGATGACGTGGCATTTAGTTAACGGTCAACTGACGGTCAACTAACTGTAGGGAGTTTGTGGCACAAAATGAAAATTGAGGGAGGTTTTTTTGTTGAGTTTGAAAGTTTAAGGGGGTTTTTTTGTACATAAAGTAAAGTTTAGGAGAGTAAAATACATTTTAGCCTAAAATATATTATATATTAATTAACTTATTCTTATATTTTTTATAGGGTTGTTTTCAATACTTATTTTTGACCTGCAATATAATAAAAAATAACGTATAAGTTAGATAGCAATATTATGGGATTAACAATATGATATTATGATTATTTAAGGTGGTACTAAATTTGTATAATCATCTATAGTTTACAAAATGCATGCTATCTGACACAAATTTTACAAAAATTTTGTTAGTTACTTAGCAATATTTAAATGGATTAAAAGCACGTAATATTAATTTCGTTCATCTTATTGCACAGTAAAAAACTTCTTTATAGGCGACCTTTTTGAATGAGGATTCCCTACAACTGGTGCGGTGCTGGACAGAATTCCTATTCCTCGGGTAAAAAAAAAAAATTGTTGATGTTGACTAGCAAATGCATGAAAACACTTTGGTGGTGATATTATAATGGCTTCACAGTATAGCATGTTTAAAATTTAATAATTTTTTAACTAAATATCTATTTATGGCGACAAATACCTGGCAATTTTTATACATTCAAAAGTATATTTTTAATATATTGTTTGAAAATTAAATTTTAACATACATACATATATAAATATATATGTGTGTGTGTGTGTGTGTGTGTTCGGTAACTTTTCTAAAAATAATGACGTTAACTCTGCAAATCTTACAAAATTATATGCATTTTCATATAATTGATGAAAATATACTCTAAGTTTAAACTACGAGTTTTATAGTTCTAAAATAAAATGTCTACATTTATTCACAATGCACATGATTTATTAAAAAAATTTTGACGGCTCATGATTTTCTCAAAAATAACATTTAAGAACTATACAACTTTAGAAAAACTTAAGGCTAGGTTTCATTAAGAACAAAATCGAAAAAATGATATTATCACAAAATTTTATAAACTTAGAAGACTGGGAATATATTAGAAGTCCAGATACACATTCCCCCTTCCCCCACAAATTGTCAAGTTATGAAACATTCAGCTATGTCCCTGTCCTTCTCTCTACATATTTAATGCCAAGACATTTTCAGGAAGGACAATTGAACGATTTCATGTATATTATGTTGTGGAAATTCGGGCTATTTTCCACCAATAATAAAATTAACAATACCCGACAAAATAGCCTACCATATAGGAGGCAAATATAAAGCAGATAAATAAAGAGCAGAAATTAAATAAAGAGAACACCAGAAATTAACGAGGTTCGGCTAATTTTGCCTACGTCCTCGGACACTACCGAAATATATTTATAAGAGAGAGAGAAGAGAAAACTAAGCCTTAGAAGGGATATTAGGCTTTAGTTTTTGGGGTGAGGAAATACATAGGAGAGCTTCCTTTTTATAGCCAAAAGAAGCCCCCCCATTTCACTATCCTACTCAATGTGGGACTAAATGAGGCACTATTCACAAATCTCCACCTTGCCTAATTTCAAGTCCCAATACCAAAAACTCTCACTAAAAAATTTTCAAAAATAGTGTCTTCAAATGCGCCTAAGGCGCTATTCATCTTCAAATCTTCACAATATTAATCAAGTCCAAGCAATGTTGAAACTTGATTGATGTCAAAACTTTGGTCATCATGTCTGCAGGATTTTCAGCTGTGTGGATCTTCTGAAGTAGTAATTCTCCTTCTTCAAGAATTTCCCTTACAAAATGATATCGGACATCTATATGCTTCGTTCGTGCATGATAGACTTGATTCTTTGCTAAACAAATAGCACTCTGATTGTCACAATGCACTTTGATGTGCTTCTGACCAACACCCAAATCTTTCAGCAAACCTTGAAGCCAAATAGCCTCTTTAACAGCCTCTGTAACTGCCATATACTCTGCCTCTGTGGTAGACAAAGCAACTGTTGACTGTAAAGTAGACTTCCAACTGACCGGTGCCTTTGCAAGGGTAAACACATAACCGGTAGTTGATTGACGTTTGTCCAAATCACCAGCATAGTCAGAATCACAATATCCAACTACGCAATGACCCGCTTTTACATCCCGCTCAAACATTAAACCAACATCCACGGTGTTCAGAATATACCGCAGAATCCATTTGACAGCTTGCCAATGTCCTTTTCCAGGATCATGCATGTACCTGCTCACAACCCCAACTGCCTGTGAAATGTCAGGCCTTGTACATACCATAGCATACATCAAGCTACCAACCGCATTTGCATACGGAACTTTCGACATATATTCTCGTTCAGCATCATTCTTTGGAGATAAATTAGCACTAAGCTTCAAATGAGGAGCAAGCGGGGTACTTACAGGTTTTGTCTTATCATCCATGCCAAAACGTTTCAGTACCTTTCTCAGATATTGTTTCTGAGTCAGACAAAGTTGCCCCAATTTTCTGTTTCTGCTTATCTCCATACCGAGAATCTTCTTAGCTTCTCCTAGATCTTTCATTTCAAACTCTTGCTTCAACTGTGCCTTTAACTTCTCAATCTCTCCTTGATTTCTTGAAGCTATAAGCATATCATCAACATATAGGAGAAGATAGATAAACGATCCATCTTGTAGCTTGCGCAAATACACACAATGGTCGTATTTGCTCCTTGTGTACTTTTGCCTCAACATAAACTTGTCAAATCGCTTGTACCACTGTCTTGGTGATTGCTTCAATCCGTACAAGGATTTTTCAAGTTTACAAACCAAATTTTCCTTACCAGCAACCTTAAACCCTTCTGGCTGAGTCATATAGATTTCCTCCTCCAAGTCTCCATGCAAAAACGCAGTTTTTACATCAAGTTGAACTAGTTCCAAATCTAACTGAGCTACCAAGGCCAATATGATTCTAATGGAGGAATGTTTCACCACTGGAGAAAAAACTTCATTATAGTCAATTCCCTCCATCTGAGCGTAGCCTTTAGCCACCAATCTCGCCTTGTAACGAATGTTTTTCTTGTCAGGAAATCCATCTTTCTTTGCATATACCCATTTGCATCCAATTGCCTTCTTTCCCTTCGGTAGACTTGCTAGCTTCCATGTCTGATTCTTCTGAAGAGACTGCATTTCCTCAATCATAGCATTCCTCCACCTTTCATCTTCTGAACTTTGTACTGCTTCTTGGTAGGTGGTAGGAATTTCATCATTGACAATTATAGATGCATAAGCCACCATATCATCGAATCGAGCAAGCTTATGTCTTACTAGTTGTGGCCTTTGTAATGCAATTGATTCTTGTTGCTGTGGAGGTGCTTGGGTTGGAACCTCCTCTTCTTCTAACCCCTCTTCTGCCATAGGAGTTTCATCACCTTCATTACTGATTGCTGGGTTAATTCTTCTACTTTCAAACTCCACCTGCTTTGGAGTTTCCTCCACCTACTGTGGTGCACCATTGATCTGTTGACTATTATCTTTTGTTACCTTTTTCAACATGGCAGATTCATCAAAGGTAACATCCCTGCTAAAGATTATCTTCTGTGTTTCTAGACACCATAGACGGTATCCTTTCACACCAGTAGTGATCCCCATAAAGAGCGCCTTCTTTGCTCTCGGATCTAATTTTGATTCTTTAACGTGATAGTATGCAGCGGAACCAAACACACGTAACGAATCATAGTCAGTAATAGGTTTTCCAGACCAAGCCTCCAGAGGTGTTTTGCCACCAATAGCAGTTGATGGCAAACGATTAACAAGGTGACTTGCATATCTCACTGCCTCAGCCCAATATTGTCTACCCAACCCAGCATTGGACAGCATACACCGAACTTTCTCCAGCAATGTTCGGTTCATGCGTTCAGCCACCCCATTCTGCTGTGGTGTATTTCTAACTGTGAAGTGTCGAACAATGCCTTCATCCTGACAAACCTTGTCAAACGGATCACTCCGGTATTCACCACCGTTGTCTGTTCTGAGTCGTTTGATCTTTTTGCCAGTCTGAGTTTCTATCATCTTTTTCCACTTAAGGAAACAATCTAACACTTCATCCTTTGACTTCATAGTGTACACCCACACTCGTCGAGAGAAGTCGTCAACAAAAGTAACATAATAATGTTTACCTCCCAAAGAAGCTGTCTTGGAAGGTCCCCATACATCAGAGTGAACATAATCCAAAATACCCTTGGTATCATGGATTGCGGTGCCAAATTTCACTCTCTTCTGTTTTCCCATCACGCAATGTTCGTAGAAATCCATCTTACAGGTTTGTGCACCTTTCAACAATCCTCGTTTCGCCAAAATTTGTAAGGATTTTTCACCTGCATGCCCTAACCGCATGTGCCACAACCTAGTTGCATATGACCCATCATCATCGAGAGTAGCAACTGCAGCTGTCCCAACAATTGTATTACCGTCGTAGTAATACAAACTATTCTTTCGGGTACCTTTCAACATCACTAAAGCTCCAGAAATGACTTTTAGAACTCCATCTCGTATCGTCACTGCTAATCCTTTGGATTCCAAGACTCCCAAAGAGATGAGGTTCCTCTTCATGTCTGGTACATATCTAACTTCTGTTAGAACTTTAGTCGATCCATCATGGTTCTTTAAGTAGATTGAACCAATACCAGTTGATTCGCAATATGTGTCATTTCCCATGTAAATAACACCACCAGCTACTTCTTCAAATTCAGTGAACCATTCCCGAATATGACAAATATGTTGGTTACAAGCTGAGTCAAACATCCATTTGTCAGATCGCCTTGTTGATGTTGTAGCAACTAGTGAAAGATCTGAATCTTCATCACTAAATTCAGCTACATTTGCTTCTGATGGAGGTTTGCTTCTATCATCTTTGCCCTTATTTTTCAATTTTGGACAATCCTTCTTCCAATGCCCCTTCTCTCTGCAAAAGGCACATTCGTCTTTGCTCGGTCTGCCTTTTGACTTCGATCTCCCTCTCCTTCCTTTCTTCTGGCCTTATGGTCTGCCTCTTGCCACTAGCGCTTCTGCAACCACCTCTGCTTGCTTGCTTTCCTCTCGATCCTTCTTTCTCAATTCATGACTGTATAGAGTACTGCACACTTCACTGAGGGAAACTTTCTCTTTCCCATGAAGTAACATAGCTTCTATAAATGCATACTCGTCAGGAAGAGAAAACAGCAACATCAGGGCCAGATCCTCATCTTTGAAAGTCTCATCAACATTCATCAAATCAGCTACTGCCTTATTAAAAGCAGTAATATGATCGTTCATGGTGGTACCGGGTTTATAACTAAACCGGAACAATTTCTTCTTCATATAGAGCTTGTTGTGGCCGCTCTTCTTCAGGAATTTGTCCTCCAATGCCTTCCACAACGTACTAGCAGAAGTTTCCTTTGCGAACGAATACTTCTGCTCTCTGGAAAGACATGATCGAATAGTACCACATGCTAACTGGTTGATGGTCTTCCATTCTTTTTCATCAATCTCATCTGATTTCTCCTCTTCAATAGCAATATCTAGACCTTGCTGGAAAAGAGCGTCTAGAACTTCACCTTGCCACATGCCGAAATGACCTGTACCGTCAAAAATCTCCACCACTAATCTTGGATTTGGCGCAGCAATTCTCGTCAAAAATGACGACGAAGAAGCTGCCGACGTTGTGGTGGAAACAGTGGTTCTCTGCTCCTTATTATCTGCCATTTTAACTTCCAAATATGAAAATTACTAGTAATACTCTAGTCCAAAAAAAATGCACCAGGAAAGTTCCCAGGAAAGAGAGGAGGGTCACAACGGACACACTTAAAAACCAAGTTTTTCCTTAGCCAGACCTTTCCTAGACATGCACTTCAATTAGACAATATATTACTAATAATTTCACCCAAAAAAAAAATTTCAAATGAATTCTCAAAAAATTTTTTCTGATTGTGGAAGATCAGTTAAAACTGCAACCACAAGAGCATACTAAAATTTCAAGAGTTTTTCGCAACCTGGCTTCTGATACCAATTGTTGTGGAAATTCGGGCTATTTTCCACCAATAATAAAATTAACAATACCCGACAAAATAGCCTACCATATAGGAGGCAAATATAAAGCAGATAAATAAAGAGCAGAAATTAAATAAAGAGAACACCAGAAATTAACGAGGTTCGGCTAATTTTGCCTACGTCCTCGGACACTACCGAAATATATTTATAAGAGAGAGAGAAGAGAAAACTAAGCCTTAGAAGGGATATTAGGCTTTAGTTTTTGGGGTGAGGAAATACATAGGAGAGCTTCCTTTTTATAGCCAAAGGAAGCCCCCCCATTTCACTATCCTACTCAATGTGGGACTAAATGAGGCACTATTCACATATTAAAACAAAATTAAGAACTGAAGCCTGATTATCACAAATATTGTAAGGAGTTGATTGATTGTGACGATCATAACCAAATGAGAGCAGGAAAGAACCACATAGACACACTGATCAATGAAATGATATGACAGAACAAAGGAAGGTCATGACAATGAGATTAGGATGATAAAAATAGATTCTTTTGGTTTAACACTATTATTTCTTAAAAAAATTTGCCAAATACTACTCTTCCATAAATAATTAGGCAAACACTACTGATTGTGTCAAATCAACATTTTTTTTTCTTTAGTCTGTTAGGAACTCGGCCACCTAATAATTAGGAAAACACTACTGATTGTGTCAAATCAATATTTCTCTTATTTTTTTTTTCTTTGTGGTTTGACGGATCTTTTTTTTTAAAAAAATACAAAGTTTTGGCCAGGCCATGTAGAGGCCAAGACTCTGTACAAAAAAATAAAACAAAATAGAAGTCGGCTTCTGCATGGCCGATTTTCATAAAGCTGCAAGGAATCTTTGCATATTGCAAAGATTCTACATGCAGCATGGTTGGGATGGGAGGTAAGCTTTTTCCAGAGATTGGGTAGGGGTTGGGAGTGTGCGTAAGGGTTTAATACATAATAACCCACCCATTGCAATATAGAAAGAGA
Source organism: Biancaea sappan (assembly GCA_037074585.1). Taxonomy (NCBI): domain Eukaryota; kingdom Viridiplantae; phylum Streptophyta; class Magnoliopsida; order Fabales; family Fabaceae; genus Biancaea; species Biancaea sappan. The sequence continues at coordinate 28,037,370 of CM073501.1, read as the reverse complement.
GGAGGGGAGAAGGGGAGGAGAGGCCGAGAGTTTCTGAGAGTTGGAGAGTGAGAGATTTTGAGAGTTGGAGACTGACTTAGAGTAGGCTGAGAGTTGAGAGAGATACTTGAAGGTGTAGAAAGAGTTTTTCAACAGATATTTCAAAGAAAAAAAAAGGTTAGTTCAATATTTTTAAATTTTGTTTTGTTAGATTAGTATGTTTAAATTATTATGTTTAAATTAGTATGCTTAAATTTTAAAATTTTGTAGATTAGTATTCTTTATGGTTGGGCTAGTATGCTTAATTTTTTGTGATTAGATATAATATGATAGTTTAATTTTTATGCTTATATATAGTTGTTTAATTTTTTTTAAAATGATTAGTTAATATATGATATTATCTTCAAATAACTAAAACAATGTCAGGATAATTTTTGTAAAATTAAATTGAGACTCTAAGTCAATTAAGACTACTGTTTTGAAAATTTTAATTTAATTTGTATTACTAAAAGAATTATTAAATATAAAATATATATATATATTTTACTAAATGATTTAAAAAATAATTACATATAATATAAAAATATATGTTTTACTAAAAGATTTTTTAAAAAATTATATATAATATGAAAATATATTTTTTTACTAAAAGATTTCAAAAATAATTGTGTATAATAAATATACACACACACACACACACACACACACACACACATATATATATATATATATATATATATATTTTCATGAAATTGATTTAAAAATAATTATATATAATAAAAATATATTTTTTACTAGAAGATTTAAAAAATAATTATCTAAAATATGATAAATATATTTTTTGTTAAAATTTTTGAAAAATAATTATATATAATAACGATATATTTTTTTTTATGAAATTGATTTAAAAGATAATTATATATAATAAAAATATATTTATTACCATAATATTTAAAAAATAATTATCTAAAATATGAAAAAAAATATTTTTTATTAAAATATTTAAAAAATAATTATATATAATGAAAATATATTTTTTTATGAAATTGATTTAAAAGACAATTATATATAATAAAAATATATTTTTTACTATAAGATTTAAAAATTAATTATATATAATACAAAAATATATATTTTACTAAAATATTTGAAAAGTAATTATATAAAATATAGAAATACTAATATATTTAAAAAAATTATATATAATAAAAATATATTTTTTTAATAGATGATTAAAAAAATACTTATATATAATATAAAAATATTTTTTTCACTAAATTGTGTTATTAATGTAGAAGATTGTGTTATTAATGTCTCACTAGATTATGTTATTAATTTAGAAGAAACATATTTACAAAATATATTTTTTTTTACTAAAATATTTGAGAAATAATTATCTATAATGAAAATATATATTTAAAAAATAATTATAAAATATAAAAATATATATTTTTTACTAGATCATTTAAAAAATAACTATATATAATAAAAATATATTTTTGGGTAGGAGATTTATAAAAATAATTATCTATAAAATGAATTATATATATATATATATATATATTAAATATTTAAAAAATAAGTATACATAATAAAAATATATTTTTTATGAAATAGATTTAAAAGATAATTATATATAATAAAAATATATATTTTTTAAGAGATTGATTTAAAAATAATAATATATAATATAAATATATATTCTTTTACCAAACTATTTAAATCAAATAATTATACATAATAAAAATATAAAATAAATGAAAGTGAAATTTATGAAAAATTTAAGTTACATTGCATAGATTTTTTTTTATTTTGCACATTAATTCTAGATTTTTCTTTTTTTAATTTCATATATATAGTTATTTATTTCCATTAAGGATTTACGGAATAAATATTTGTTGCTTCTTACTTATTCTATAGGTAGTTAAGATGAGTTCAGGAATAAATGTATATATTTATGTCAATAGAAAGAATGTTAAAGGTGATTAGGGGTCTACATTTAAATCAGATGATTATGGTATGATGTCCCTTGATGATCTGAATATCACCCTTGATGAATTCAAAAGTAAGATTCATGATAATTTAGATCTTTCCCCAAGTGAATTAGTGAATACAATAAGCTTTAGGGACTTTTTTCAACGAGAGTATAGGAAAGTAATTGTGAGTTCTGATAATATAGTTAGAGTAATGATCAATAAACATTTAAGGTGTGAAGCTGATTATCTCGAACTGCTAGTTAAAACTTCAAATCGTCAGATAAATCTTAATACTGAAGTCGGTACATCACAAGCTATCATTTCTTGTGATATTTCATCCCAGTCCCCCAGTCAAGGAATGCTCAGTAGTCTATTGTTGATGGATGATGATGAACCGGTGCCACAACTAAACGATATTCCTTCATCTCCCCGACTATGCATGGATGACTTTACTGACGAGGAGGATTGATTTTATAAGTTAGCCGATAGTCATGATGATGATGCAGATAATGGCAGTGATGATGATGGCGACGTGCAGGGGGAATGAATTTTAGTCCTTCCTATTAGTGAGTATCGACACCTTACACATAGTTTTTTGATAAGTCTTCTAGATAATGAGGCAATGAACGATAAAGAACCTAACAGTTCAACAATAAATGTTGAAGACCTGCGGTAAAAGATTAGTCTGTCCTGAATCACCATACTTATAGAGTGGTCCATCAGAGAAAAGATGCTGAAGCATATGAGTATACTGAAAAGGAACGTGGTTACGGGTGGAGACTTAGGGCTATCTAAGATAAGTCCAATGAGTTTTGGCGGATTACAAAATATCTGGGTCCTCACACCTGTGTAAATGCAACGCTAGTCTAGGATCACCCGAAGTTGGATGTAGATGTTATAACCAATCATATTAAACCCTTGGTGCAAGCCAAGGCAAAGATCTCGGTCAGTTAAGTGATCGCATATATTCGAGTCAAATTTGACTATAAAATTTATTACTGGAAAGCGTGGCATGCAAAATGGAAGGCCATTGTCGAGGTATATGGAGACTGGGAACAATCATATGCAGTGCTACCTCGATTTATGGCTGCAGTTTAGTAAGCGATGGCCAGTTATGTGGTGGATTAGCTTAAACACCCATTACCTCCCAATAAAGATGACAACCCATAAGAGAAAGTTTATGCGGGTATTTTGGTCCTTCAAACCCTGCATAGATGCCTTGGCTCACTTGAAGCCAATTTTACTGGTCGACGATATTTTTTTGTATGGCAAGTACAAATGAACCTTAATGATGGCTTCATCCCAAGACGGCAACAACAAAGCGTTGCCTATTGCATTTGTGCTGGTGGAGCAAGAGATGGATGAATCTTGGTCATGGTTTCTTTAGCTCCTCAAAGAATGGGTTGTAGGTAATTGGGACATAACCTTAATTTTTGATAGGCATTACGGGCTTATAACCGATGCGCCCCAGCATGGTTGGTCCCATATGTTTTGTTTGCAGCACCTGGCCAATAATGGCTGCACCACATTGGGTTCTAAGTTTCTGTCCAAGAGACTCGAGTATATTGGTATGTCTTTCTTGATAACTGAATAATATTTGAATTCATAAATAGTTCGTAGACTGACATTATATTATTTAAATTAGGATATTCATACGACCATTGGGTGGTGGATGTTGTTGTGAATGAAATGCTTACCTTGCCTACAAATAATAATGGGCGGGTAGAGGATTGGCTGTGAGGACTAAGGCCTGAGCAATGGGCACAATCATACGATATTACTGGTCGTTGATAGGGTTAGATTTAGTCGAGTCCATGAACCATGTCTTCAAGAACGTCAGGCATCTCCCTATTATAGGGTTAGTGACGACCACATTCTACAAGCTATCCATTTTCTTTGACTAGTATTTGGTGAGATTGAGGGCATCCACTAATCAAGATGAGATACACTCAGAGGTAGTACGTGCGAGAATTGCAGAGAACAAAGTCAAATCATGTTCATGTACCGTATGCATCTTTAATCAGGCGGATATAGTTTTTGAAGTGGAGGAGTTATATAACCACTCCACACATCAACCAGGTCGTATTTACAGGCTAGCGTTGATTGGTGGTCGTCATTGTAATTGTGGCCAGTTTTAAGTTTGACATTTCCCATACTACATGTGTTAGTAGCTTGTGCGTATGCAAACATTGATCCTAACTGGTATGTCGATCGTATATACGAAATTGATACAATCATAACATATTATAGCTCACCATGGCACCCTATTGGTGGCTTACAGCATTGGCCTGTTGTACAAGGTCCACGGTTACTGCCAGATCTATCATTAATCAGAGCCAAAAGGTGACCAAGATCATTGTGCCTACGGATGGAGATGAATTATAGACAACGTCACTAGCTATCCCAATGTAGCATATATTAACAACAAGGTCACAACTGAGCAAGCTGTCCACAACAACGCTGACCCTAGATTATTCTCTGTACTTGATGTAAGTATATATAGTTGAACTCAAAAAATATTCGTGTAATTTTATATATTTTTGTACTGAATATTGTTTTCATTTATGTTGAATGTTCTAAGACATATTTTCTTATAATTCAAAACATATTGTACTTCATATAATGTTGGATTTTTTTTTTTCATAATTAGGGTGTACAATTAGATTGTATAATTGAGAAATAATTGTCTTTTTATACGACCATTAGCGTATAATGTTGAATTTATCTGAATTTATTTTATTTACCTATAGGTTGCTTCTTTACAATGGCTGATGTCAGACGTGTGGCGAACCCTGGCCCTGACTGTAATACCCGTAAAAAAAATATATTTTCAGTATATGATACTATTTACCTATACAATACTATTCACGTATACAGAACTGTTCACGTATATGGTCATCATGAATGAGTGCTAATTTTGATTTGGAATAATTCAATGGAGAAAATGATCTCTCTATCTATTTATGTAATACCCGAAGTTTTTTTTTTGGTTATTCACAATATTTTTAAATATGGGGAATTATTATTATTTTATTTATTTAATGAAACTTTTGAGGACTAAATTGAGATTGAAAATAAAATGAAATAATGATAACAGTATAAGTTTGATTTTTTTTGGAAATAGAAATTAGAAATCTTTAATTTTCTTTATTTGGGTAATGTGGAAATTTTCCAAAAAAAAAATGTATGGACTTAAGTGAAAGATAAATCTTATGGGAAGTTAAATTCAAGATTTCCTCCAAGAGTGATGAAATGGCTAACCAAAATCAAGACACGTGGAATCCACTAAGTATGTGATATGCTTCAGGCGAAAGTGAGAGACAATTTCCTACAATGAAATATGGTGGTAGCCTAAACACATGACATGTGTATCCCACTATCTCTTCCTTATCTTTTCAGTGAAGGATTCATCAAGAAAGAGAGAGAAGGCTTAGTTTTTCCATTTTGCTTCCCACAAGGCTTCCTTCTCTTCTTTTCCGTGAGTGAATAGAGAGAGAGAAAGAAAGGATTTGAGGTAGAGCAGTAAATTCAAAGAGTGAGCTGTGGAGAGAAAAACCGTGAAGAAGAAGAGAGTGGGGCGACGATGACTGAGAGGTAGATGATGTTTATAAAATTTTTTTTATGTCTTTATACTTGCATGAATGTTCTTAACTTTTGGGTTTGAAACTTTTATAAATCAAAATCTGTGAGACCAGATGGTGAGTTAGAGAGATCAAAAAGAAAGTTTTTAAGGATTAAATTCTGATATGGTTGTTCTGTGTTTGGAAAAAAAAATTGGGTAAATTTTACTCGATCTGTACAATTGTTGTAAATCCTCTGAAATGCATCACTTACATCCTTCTAAAAGAATAATAGCCATTTCCCCCATTTGAAAGAAGAGGGTAGATGCCAAAATGTTTATGGATGGGATTGTGTGTATGGCTTGTAGTATATTATAATGGATGTAAACTACAGTGTGCAATAACTAGTAAGTTTAACTATGTCTAGCATGAGACTCCATATGTTGCTTGAGAAAAAAAAAACATGATAGTAAACTACAGGGACTAAACTGAAAATATTAAAAAGTTTATTGGGATTGATTTAATTTTAGAAAAAAAATATATATTCTTAATCTATGGACCTAGTTGAAGTGAAATATGAGTTTAAATCAAGTAAAAGAAATAAGAAAAATTTACTTAGGAGATATGAAGAAAAGTAGGACAATTTTAAATGCTTATAGTTTTATGTGTTTTTGGATGACCAAATCAACTTCTAAATTCATGAAATTTTGTGGAGAGATTCTTTTTATTGTGATAATCTGATCTGGAAAGTTTCAAGTTCATTAAAATTAGTTTGCTTGGTCAAATAAATATAACAACCACACCTTTATTCAGTGCAGAGGAATTTTAAATAGGTGTGAATTTTGGATTTTACGAAATAACTAAATGACCTTATTTTGACTTAAAAATTTTATGACACCTAGATAATACCTTATACTAATTGTCTACCAAATTTCATAGCATTTGGCTAAGGTTTGATAGGCTTATTAAATAGAAAGTTATAACCTATATAAATTTTGACAGTTCTAACCTTTGGTCAATAATAGGGTCTTTAGAGGGGTCAAACGATAGAATTAAATTGTGAAAGTTTTATCCTAGTATGTAAGCATAGAAATAAGGATTTGTACCAAATTTCAAAATTTTCAGAGCTACAATTTATTCCCAAAAATTTCTTAAAGATTGGTTATAATTTTAGCCTCAAAACAGAACAAAGCAAGATGATTGAATAGCCTATGTTCTGATTTGGTGTTATGTCTTTACTTGGCTTGTTCGTTAGGTCTTTGATGAGTTCCTTGCATTTATCTTCAGATTTGAAGTGTAGAATTTTAGCTTGGAATTAAGGTGAGAGATCCTATCTTACCTTGTTTGCTTACTTAATGTATATATTAGAAGTGTACTATAAATATATATATATATATATATATGTGTGTGTGTGTGTGTGTGTGTGTGTGTGTGTGTGTGTGGGGCATGAAATTCATGCATTCATGTTATGCATTGAAATGTGTAAATATGAGATTGTTGTGAACTTTTCCTAAAATAGGATGTATATGGTTGCTTATGATTGTGTAATGTGATTGTGTTTGATCTTGAGAGAAACGAAAATGGAGTTTATGGGATCCCATGGAATGAAATCACTATGGCCACGTGATATTGAATATGATATTTTTCCTTTTAAGGACAGGGTGAAATAAGGTTGGACTACAGATTTGTCCCTTTGAGGATAGGGGTGAAATAAGGGAGGATGCGGCAGGGGCCGTGGGGCAACGGCCACTTATTGTGGACGGGACCCGAAAAATTTCTGGGAACTTGATTTGGAATTGTATGAATTGTTTGAATTGTTTGAAATGTGATTTGGCTTGATCTTAAATGTGTTGTTAATAATTGTGAGGTGATTTCAAATGTGTGTGTCTTGATAAATATCTTGTACATTAAAATTTAAATGATTATACCGTTAGATCAATTATATATATCTGCATGTATATACATATATATACCTATATTGTGTGTGAATGTGGTATGATTCTCTCAAGTAGAAGCTGTCTTCAGTTTCAGGTATGAAGGATTTTTTCTAGTTCGACGACGTATACGTGATGATTACCTTCCCAATTGTTCAAGATAAAAGTATAATGCTTAAGTCTTATAATAAGTTGTATAAATTTAGAAAGCTCTGTAATCAGGTAGGTTCATTCAGTGATATAATGTGAATGACTGTAATGTGTATAGAGAACTCGGTTTGGTTGCATGAAAAAGAATGATATGATGCTTAAGAGAAAGATAGGCTTACGGAGGTGAAATGAAATTCACTTTCCGTATCGGTCACGTGCTCAGATTTTGGGACGTGACAAAGTTGGTATCAGAGCTTTGGGATTAGGTTTCCTACCGATTATAGAGTAAGGTAATCTTAGTGGAATCTCCTCTATCGTGGTGAACCCGGACACAACTATAGAGAGACGGCTCCACTGAAGGTCCTGTAGGATGTTTTCATTTTCTTTCCCTCCGAGACTTGTCTTTTCTTAGGAATTATGTTTTTAGTTTTAGTTTTATACAGATATGGCTATACTTTTGAACTCGGTAAAGGAAAGGTTGTTATTTGTTTTGATTCCGTTGTTGTCGGATCAAATTTTTATGTGATGGGTTTTATAAGCTAAATTCGTGATTGATTTTGTACGGCTGATTTCCTTTATCTTTCTTTATTTTATTATTTTTTTATAGTACCGTCCAGTAAAAGAAACCACTTGCAAAAAAAAACTGAAGGAGTACATTGCAAAAAAAAATTACTCATGCATGAGTAATCTACAGGCGAGGTGGTCTCGGATTAGGAGGGTTGTATTGTATCATCACCCCTCGACCATTCCTTGGAGCGAGAGATAGAGCAATGTCACGGAAGATAGTATAAATCTCATTCATACAATCAACACTTCTTTGTTGTTGATTGCAGAAGCATTGGGTAGACCAATAGAAGAACCTGTCTATTCTTGAAGTCATTGCCGCATTATTGCGTTTAGTTAACTTCTCCAGGTCCTCTATCATCTTTTTTAGATTTTTCACCTCCTGCTTTAGACAGGCAATTTTGTCCTCCGAGGTATGGCCCGTGCTAGTCTCCTCAGCTTCCTCGTTCTTCTTCATTTTCTTCTCCTTCTGCTTCTCTTGAGACCCCTCAAAAGGTCTTTTGCCCTTGTCTTTGCCCAGACGTAAGTTTAAGTCGAGCTCTTCTTCCTTGGCCTCCACTGTGAGATCAATGTACTTCCTTGTGGCTATGATTTGGAAAATTTAGAAATTTATGTAGGAGTATGAGAAGAGAGGAATGCTGGGAAGTTGTAGGCTCAGAGATGATTACTCTTTGTGGTGTGGTAACTGAGAACGCTGGGACAGTTCTTATAGAGGAAAAATTAGAACTTAGAGACAAAGAAGATATCTCTTCGCCGCACCCTACACGCTTAACCTGTGGATTTTTGCAAGCCGTAAGCTAGAAGTCTAGGGTAGGCATGCACACCAACAGTGTGTCACATTAATGCCAAAACCACGAAAGTCAATATTCAGTGGATTTGCGGCCGATTTATACTTGGTTTTTCCATTTCTCTTGTTGGCATTTTCTGAAATTCAAAAAGGATGACAATGTAGCCATTGCCTTGGATGCTTTTATGATGAACTAAAATGTATTTCTCTGCTTTATTGTGTTGTTCTTGAAAACCTTCAGTTGAGTATAATATACAAGATTGATTGAATCATACTGTGATTATATGTATCTAAAAACATATGATATGTATGTTATTTATGCATAGTGAGTGAAGGCTATTTGTTATGGCCAAGAATAATATGTAATAATCCCACATACATTCAGAGAATGAGAAGTCAGAAATTTAAAAAGGAGTTGAATAGATGAAAATATATAGATAATGATGTATCTCTATGTTTATACATATATTATGTGTAAGCCTAGAGTAAAGAAACCGATTAGAATCTAAGATAAGACTAATATGATACTACTAATCATGGAGTAACGTCGTGATATATGATTACAGGATAAAACAAATTTAGAGTGAGAAAATCTCAGACTGAAAGGCGTAGTCAGTCAAAATTTTGAAGGCCAAGATTAGCCGAAATTTTTTCTGTTAGGAAATCTTTGACTTATATTAATTGTATTAAATTATAATTACTATTTATTTGCATGTCCGACATTAACCGCTAGCGTTATGACGTATGAAATTTGTAAACCTCTTAAGGAGAGGTGTATAGGTTGTGGTGAGTCTAGTTCAAAAGGCTTCAGATTGCCTATAAATCTTGTAAGCCCATTACACCATTCATTATACCAAGCAAACCTCCTTCTTTCATTGTATACCTATTCCTTAATCTTCATTCCTTTCTCACTTGAACTTATTTTTGAGATCTCTAGAGCAATGGCCGGCAATAAATCTTTGAACCTAAATTTTGAGACCGGCAATGTAGAGCTTGATTTAAATCTAAGTCTTGGAAACAACAAAGGGAAGAGACCTATAAATGGGTCACCAGAAATTAAGAAAAGAAAGAGAGATGTAATAGAGTTGGAGGATGATAGCACTGTAACATCTTCAGAAAATAAGCTTACGTTCCTAGAGTGTAAGATTGAAAATCTCGAGTGTAAGATAGAAAGCTTGGAATACAAGACAGAAGGGCAGAAGCAATTGATAAATCGTCTCTTTGAAGCCCAAGAGAAACTGATAAATCGTCGTTTCGGGGAACTAGCTAATCGAGTTGATAGACATTCAATGTTTGCAACTCAAAAGTTTTGTGACCAACAAGCGAAGTCTATTGACTGTATGAAAGGAGTGACTTCTGCTCTTCGCCAAATTTCTCAGGCGCTTCCTCCAGAAACCCTTTCTAGGCTGCAACGATTAGCTTCCTCCTTAAGGTCTGAAACACCTTCCTCTTCTAGACCTGCAACAATTTCTTCGTCTCAGAAGCCTCCTCGCTTCTAATCTCTCATTTCTTGCTTGTATGTGAAGATGTAGTTTAATCTAAGTTTCAATTAATAAAATTGTTTGTTTTGTATTTCTAGTTAGCTTGTTTTCTGTAACTTTTACATTAGAAATAAAATTTAAATCAATTTTTGGATCTTCTTTTGTTAAGGTAACACCTTTTACTGAAAGAACTTGAGATATAAGAATACATTGGACTTGTTATATTTTGTACTTAATTGTAAAAAATTCTAAAATAGAGAATAAGATATGGATGAAATATCCAAATTTTTGTTTAGTTTTGAGGTGAAATTTGAATTCGGGGACCGAATTCTATTGAGGAGGGAAGAATGTAATACTCGAAGTTTTTTTTTTTGGTTATTCACAATATTTTTAAATATGGGGAATTATTATTATTTTATTTATTTGATGAAACTTTTGAGGACTAAATTGAGATTGAAAATAAAATGAAATAATGATAACATTATAAGTTTGATTTTTTTTGGAAATAGAAATTAGAAATCTTTAATTTTTTTTATTTGGGTAACGTGGAAATTTTCCAAAAAAAATGTATGGACTTAAGTGAAAGATAAATCTTATGGGAAGTTAAATTCAAGATTTCCTCCAAGAGTGATGAAATGGCTAACCAAAATCAAGACACATGGAATCCACTAAGTATGTGATATGCTTCAGGCGAAAGTGAGAGACAATTTCCTACAATGAAATATGGTGGTAGCCTAAACACATGACATGTGTATCCCACTATCTCTTCCTTATCTTTTCGGTGAAGGATTCATCAAGAAAGAGAGAGAAGGCTTAGTTTTTCCATTTTGCTTCCCATAAGGCTTCCTTCTCTTCTTTTCCATGAGTGAATAGAGAGAGAGAAAGAAAGGATTTGAGGTAGAGCAGTAAATTCAAAGAGTGAGTTGTGGAGAGAAAAACAGTGAAGAAGAACAGAGTGGGGCGACAATGACTGAAAGGTAGATGATGTTTATAAATTTTTTTTTATGTCTTTATACTTGCATGAATGTTCTTAACTTTTGGGTTTGAAACTTTTATAAATCAAAATCTGTGAGACCAGATGGTGAGTTAGAGAGATCAAAAAGAAAGTTTTTAAGGATTAAATTCTAATATGGTTGTTCTGTGTTTGGAAAAAAAAATTGGGTAAATTTTACTCGATCTGTACAATTGTTGTAAATCCTCTGAAATGCATCACTTACATCCTTCTAAAAGAATAATAGCCATTTCCCCCATTTGAAAGAAGAGGATAGAGGCCAAAATGTTTATGGATGGGATTGTGTGTATGGCTTGTAGTAGATTATAATGGATGTAAACTACAGTGTGCAATAACTAGTAAGTTTAACTATGTCTAGCATGAGACTCCATATGTTGCTTGAGAAAAAAAAACATGATAGTAAACTACAGGGACTAAACTGAAAATATTAAAAATTTTATTGGGATTGATTTAATTTTAGAAAAAAAAAATATATTCTTAATCTATGGACCTAGTTGAAGTGAAATATGAGTTTAAATCAAGTAAAAGAAATAAGAAAAATTTACTTAGGAGATATGAAGAAAAGTAGGACAATTTTAAATGCTTATAGTTTTATGTGTTTTTGGATGACCAAATCAACTTCTAAATTCATGAAATTTTGTGGAGAGATTCTTTTTATTGTGATAATCTGATCTGGAAAGTTTCAAGTTCATTAAAATTAGTTTGCTTGGTCAAATAAATATAACAACCACACCTTTATTCAGTGCAGAGGAATTTTAAATAGGTGTGAATTTTGGATTTTACGCAATAACTAAACGACCTTATTTTGACTTAAAAATTTTATGACACCTAGATAATACCTCATACTAATTGTCTACCAAATTTCATAGCATTTGGCTAGGGTTTGATAGGCTTATTAAATAGAAAGTCATAACCTATATAAATTTTGACAGTTCTAACCTTTGGTCAATAATAGGGTCTTTAGAGGGGTCAAACTATAGAATTAAATTGTGAACTTTTTATCCTAGTATGTAAACATAGAAATAAGGATTTGTACCAAATTTCAAAATTTTCAGAGCTACAATTTATTCCCAGAAATTTCTTAAAGATTGGTTATAATTTTAGCCTCAAAACAGAACAAAGCAAGATGATTGAATAGCCTATGTTCTGATTTGGTGTTATGTCTTTACTTGGCTTGTTCGTTAGGTCTTTGATGAGTTCCTTGCATTTATCTTCAGATTTGAAGTGTAGAATTTTAGCTTGGAATTAAGGTGAGAGATCCTACCTTACCTTGTTTGCTTACTTAATGTATATATTAGAAGTGTACTATAAATATATATATGTGTGTGTGTGTGTGTGTGTGTGTGTGTGTGGGGCATGAAATTCATGCATTCATGTTATGCATTGAAATGTGTAAATATGAGATTGTTGTGAACTTTTCCTAAAATGGGATGTATATGGTTGCCTATGACTGTGTAATGTAATTGTGTTTGATCTTGAGAGAAACGAAAATGGAGTTTATGGGATCCCATGGAATGAAATCACTATGGCCACGTGATATTGAATATGATATTTTTCCTTTTAAGGACAGGGTGAAATAACGTTGGACTACAGATTTGTCCCTTTGAGGATAGGGGTGAAATAAGGGAGGATGCGGCAGGGGCCGTGGGGCAACGGCCACTTATTGTGGACGGGACCCGAAAAATGTCTGGGAACTTGATTTGGAATTGTATGAATTGTTTGAAATGTGATTTGGCTTGATCTTAAATGTGTTGTTAATAATTGTGAGGTGATTTCAAATGTGTGTATCTTGATAAATATCTTGTACATTAAAATTTAAATGATTATACCGTTAGATCAATTATGTATATCTGCATGTATATACATATATATACCTATATTGTGTGTAAATGTGGTAGGATTCTCTCAAGTAGAAGCTGTCTTCAGTTTCAGGTATGGAGGATTTTTTCTAGTTCGACGACGTACACGTGATGATTACCTTGCCAATTGTTCAAGATAAAAATATAATGCTTAAGTCTTATAATAAGTTGTATAAATTTAGAAAGCTCTGTAATCGGGTAGGTTCATTCAGCGATGTAATGTGAATGACTGTAATGTGTATAGAGAACTCGGTTTGGTTGCATGAAAAAGAATGGTATGATGCTTAAGAGAAAGATAAGCTTACGGAGGTGAAATAAAATTTACTTTCCGTGCCGGTCACGTGCTCAGATTTTGGGACGTGACAATTTAATTTCCCATATGCTTATGTGAATCTTGTTATCTTGTATGTGTATGTTGATGAAAATACAGATTTTCACAATATTGTATAAATTGTGGGATGTGGCAATGATCCCACGGGTAAGATGTGGATTGGGCATAAGAGGAAACTAGAAAGAAATTGAGAGAAAAATGACGTTTTATATAAGAAAATCTCACTTAGGGACTAAATGGAAAGGAAACTTAAATAGTAAATTGATTATACTGATAGATGAGATCGATAAGTAGAACTGGTAGATGAGACTTATAAGTAAAATTGGTAGGTGAGACTAGTAAGTGAAATGGTAAGTGAGACTGGTAAGTGAAACCGGTAGATGGAATAGTATAGGAGAACAGTAGACGGAATAGTATAGAAGAACGGTAGATAGAATAGTATAGAAGAACGGTAGGTAGAATAGTATCAAATAGTACATTTGATTTCCCTTTAAATAGGCCATTCTATTTGACTTCTAAACACACACCTTCAGTTTCTCTTCTTTCCTCTCCTCAAACTTCTCTTATCCCGGCACTATGTCTCTGAGATTTAGGCATTTTTCTTTCAGCTTAGATCCAAGGTGATAAGACTATACCCTTTCTTATAATTATACAAGTTAAATTCTTCAGTATATTTTGTGGTTGCGGTTTTAGCTGATCCTCCACACCAGAAAAGAATTTTTCCTAGTACAAATAGTGATCATATGTATTTATACCGTATTTATGAATAGTATCTATATATATGAATAGTAATCGTACATATGAATAGTATCTATACGTATGAATAGTGACCATACATACGAATAGTATCTATATATATAAATAGTATCCATATATATGAATAGTAACTATACGTATGAATAGAGTCTATACATGTAAATATTAATCATACGTATTTTTAAATATTACAAGAGTCGAAGGAAAAGGAGAGAATAGAGCATCCCAATGGAGATGCATGTTTAGCTTTGAGCCTTCAATGAGATTTTGGACATCCTTTGATTGATATAAGATGTAGAAATCTAGCTCGGACCCGAGGTGAGGGATCTAGCTATACCTTGTATGATTTTATTTTTTAGGATTGTACTTTCTAAAGTTTCGTAAAATGATATCATGTGATAAGGTGATTATGTGTTTGACATACATGATGTAAGGTACCACATGCATATAATTTGAACTTGCAAACTGTATGTGGATAAAGGAATATAGAACTTTATACTATACCTAAATTTTGAAAATTTGAGCTCAGTTGAAGGATTGATCTAGCCTTGTCTTGTTTGATTTATTTTAAAAATTTATTTGTTAGAAGATATAATAAATTAAGGAACGAATATATTTTCTATATATTTGGATAGAGCTTGTAAAGGAAATCATGTGAATGATTGATGATTATGAATGACATGGATTTATTAAAGTTCATGATGTACATATGAATGCTCTTGATTGTGCAATTGATTGTATTTGAAAGAAACAGAGATTTCGAACACTTTTGCGTCCTTTGAGGACAGGGGTGAAATAAGGTTGAATTGCTTGACGTCCTTTTAAGGGCTTGCACAAGATATTCAATGTATATAATTATACACATGAAATAGTTGAGGGATTAATCCCTCCAAGATACTAATTCGTATAATGGTAGACATGGAATGATTGAGGACTTGATTTCTCAAGATACCAATGCATGTAATGGTTGTAGACATGAATATATCTTTAAGCAGAAATATTACCTACGGGCAGAACACGCCTTCGGGCGGGATGACATCTACAAGTGAGATAACGCTTTTGGGCGAGGTGCATATGATTATTTATGAACTTTCTTATGATGAATTCCTCTTGACTTACATTTATGTCATGAATTATTAATGTTGTGAGTTTTTCACATGTTCATACATGATTATATGTACTTTTGGCATGCATAATTGATTATATGTGCGGTAAGGCTATTTTATGGTGAGTCAAGTGGATAAGACTCACCCCCTCATAGTTTCAGGTAAAGAAGACTCTTTAACTTCGAGGATGAACGTGTCGATGATGCCTCCCCTTTGTTCGGGGTACGGTAACAGACTTAATTATGTTGTTTTAGTAATTTTAGAAAGCTCTGTAATCGGGTAGGTCATGTATTGTTGTATAAGATGGTTAAATTTGAAAACCTGTAATTTAGTTGTATGAAATCTTATTCATACTTTCTCATATAATTATGAGAAGAGAAAACATTCTCTTGTTTTACTTCTTCATTGTGTAATTTAAGACAATTATATTTAAAGGAATAATTGGAAAGAGTAATAAGTTAAATAGAAAGTTAGGCTTGCGGTGGTGTGAGTTTAGACATCGTCCGCGCCGGTCACGGGCCTAGATTTAGGGCGTGACACTGACGATGAATTACTTTTGAATTTATAGTCTCGATATATATCTCAGGATGTTTGGGTACACAAGGTATGTTTTTTTAAGGACGTTATAGAATATTCTAAAAGAAAAACATATTTTATTTATTGATTATTTGACTACTTCACTTGCAGAGGGATCACCTTTTATGGCCGCGACGATGTATCCTAATTAGTGATCTAACCCCAGTGATCGTTACGCATTGCTGGCTTCTATGACGTTGCTCGATTGGGTATGTTTGAGCACAATCATGCTCTTATTTCAACATTGGTTGAGAGGTAGAGGTCAGAGACTCACACTTTCCACATCTCATTGGGTGAGTGTAAAATCACACTATAGGATGTGGCGATACAATTAGGTCTCCTGTGTGTTAGTCAGCCGATAACTGGGAGAGCATCTGCTCATTGGCCGACCTTATGTGAAGAACTTCTAAGGGTTATCCTGCCCTCTAATAAATTAGATGGTGGATGAATTATAATGAATTGACTTAGAGATACCTTCTCCTACTTGCCTGAGGATGCCACACCCGTGAAAGTGCAACGTTTTGCTCGTGCATACATTTTGCAGTTGATTGGGAGGTACTTGATGCCTGATAAATCAGGTGTAATACCCAAGAAAAATAAAATATAAATATTTGTTTACAAACTACTGTTACTATTTCAGTATACGGTACTATTCACCCGTATAATACTATTTACGTATACGATACTGTTCATTTATGCAATCGAAATGTCAAGTACTAGATGTGGTTTGGTCATAAGAGAAAACTAGAAAGAAGTTTGTAGGAGAAAATGACGTTTTATGTGTAAAAATACCCTCAGGGACTAAATTGAAAGGACTGATTTGAAAAGAAACTTAAAGGTTTAAGGTGAAAGGATAGTTTTTCCTTTAAGTTTTCAATAGTAATAACAGAAAAAATTTTCAGCCGTTGCCGCTATTTACACAGTAACTGCATTATTAGAAATGTCATTTTCATAAATAGTAAATTGAATATTTTATTAACGCATAGTATCAAATAGTACCCTTGACTTTTCCTATAAATAGGCCCTTCCATTTCACTTCTAAACTCACACCTTCAACTTCTCTTCTTCTCTCCTTAAGTTTCTCTTACTCCAATGTTAGACTTATGAGATTTTGGGCCTTTCCTTTTCAGCTTAGGTAAGGATACTATGCCCTTTCTATGTCTTTCAAATTTTAGAAGTTATTTTCTTAAGTATGCTCTGTGGTTGCGGCCTTGGCTGATCTTCCACATCAGAAAAACTGTCCTTAGCTGTTTATATGTTATTTTGATTCTCTGATTACCGAAATAGAATGTAAACTGTGAAGAATACATGTCTAGGAAAGTTCTGGCTAAGGAAAGACCTGGTTTTTAAGTGTGTCCAGTGTGACCCTCCACTCTTTCCTGGGAACTTACCTGGTGTACTCATTTACAGATTGTATTCTCTATTTCTGGTATGAATAGTAACCGTACGTATAAATAGTGACCATACGTATGAATAGTAACCGTATGAATAGTGACCGTATATATGAACAGTAACCGTACGTATAAACAGTATCTGTACAAAAACAATCCTAACGTATTTTCTCTAATCTTTCATGAAAATCTCCGTAGCAGAACACCGAAATTCACCTGAGCACTCTTGTCTGTAATGACTTAGAGAAGCGATACTCGTACGGAATCCAGGTGAGTGAAACGACCCCGTTTTAATAGAGTTTTAGCATTATTGGTGATAAAAAGTATGTCGTAGGACACTCCCAAGATTCATAGGGGGAAATTGGATTTAGAATGACGAATATAATGAGATAATTAATCCAGAAGTATGGATAAGAAAAAGCAAGTATCTCATGATGATGTGAAGATTGAATCTCTTGAATTGTGGTTTATAAAGCTATAATATAGTTATATACTATACCTGTTATATGGATGAATATTATATTGAGCTTCTGATTATGATATGAAATGCTATTGATTGTGATTGAGCGGGACAGTACCCCCTCTCACGGCAAGGCGGAAAACCCGGTTAACAGGGTGTCTTGACCAATGAGTGTGGAGACAACGATTCCCTCAGTAGGGATATAGCCCGGATTGGTGATAAATCCGTGAGGCGCCCTAGCTAAGAGGATGAGGTTGTACGTCATGGTGGAAATATACATAATTGGTGAGCCGGCCTGTGTGCGCTCTCCGGGATATATTGCCATTGACGAGTACTAGTAACGTTTGTTGAATTGGATGAATTTTTATCTTCTTGTATGTAAAAGGATGATGTTGTGCGTCATGGCGGAAATATACATAATTGGTGAGCCGTCCTGTGTGCGCTCTCTGGGATATATTGCCATTGACGAGTACTAGTAACGTTTGTTGAATTGGATGAATTTTTATCTTCTGTCTATTGGTTGAGTATGAGCCTTTGGATATGCTTGCATGACTGGTAATGTATTTGAATTTTATTAACGCGAGGCCGATTCGCTCATTGAGTTTAAAAGCTCACACTGTTTGTACAACCTTTTTGTTCAGATCAGGTTGCCAGCGAAGAATATCTGCTAGAGGAGTAGATCACTTTGGACCTTCCCGTTGTCGGGTAGACCCCTCTTTTGTTATAGATTATGTTGCTCTGTAATCGTCTAGGACATCTAGGCCAGGGGTTCGACATTTGGCTTGTATGTCAGTATAATAATGTATTTTAAATTGATAATATATTATTACATGCAAATCATCTCTATGATTTTCAGATAAGAAAATTTGATATATTTATCGGAAGGCTTACAGTGATGAGAGATTCATCATTGTGCCGGTCATGTGCCCAGAAAACGGGTCGTGACAAAGTTGGTATCAGAGCAATGGTTGTTAGGTCTCCTAGTGATTACAGAGCAAGGTAACCTTAGTGGGACCTCCTCTATCGTTGTGAACCCGGGCACAACTATAGAGAGACGGCTCTACTGAAGGTCCTGTAGGATATTTTCATTTCCTTTCCCTCCGAGACTTATCTCTTCTTAGGAAGTATGTTCTCAGTTTTAGTTTTAGACAGATGTGGCTACACTTTTGAACTTAGTCAAGGAAAAGTTGTTATTTGTTTTGATTCCGTTGCTGTCAGATCAAATTTTTATATGGTGGATTTTATAAGCTGAATTCATGATTGAATTTGTGTAGCTATATTATTTTAGGGTACCAGCCAATAAAAGAAACCACTTGCATTAAAAACAAAAAACTGAAGGATTACATTGCAAAAAAGAAGAAGTTTACTCATGCATGAGTAATCTAAAAGCGAGGTGGTCTCAGATTAGGAGGGTTGTATTGTATCATTACCCCTCGACCATTCCTTGGAGCAAGAGACATAGCAATGTCGCGGAAGGTAGTGTAAATTCCATTCATACAATCAACACTTCTTTGCTGTTGATTGCAGAAGCACTGGGTGGACCAATAGAAGAACCTATCTATTCTCGAAGTCATTGCTGCGTTATTGCGTTTGGTTAACTTCTCCAGGTCCTCTATCATCTTCTTGAGAATCTTCACCTCCTGCTCTAAACAGGCGATTTTGTCCTCTGAGCTATGGCCTGTGCTAATCTCCTCGGCTTCCTCAATCTTCTTCATCTTCTTCTCCATTTGAATTTCTTGAGGTCCCTCGAGAGGTCTTTTGCCCTTGTCCCTGCATAAACTTAAGTTTAAGTCAAGTTCTTCTTCCTTAGCCTCTACTGTGAGATCAATATACTTCCTTGAGGCCATGATTTGGAAAAATTTAGAAATTTTTGTAAGAGTATGAGGCGAGAGGAATACTGGGGGATTGTAGGCTCAGAGATTATTACTCTTTGTGGTGTGGTAACTGAGAACGCTGAGAAGGTTTTTATAGAGAAAAATTTGGACTAAGAGACAAAGAAGATATCTCTTCACCGCACCCCTACACGATCAACCTATGGATTTCTGCAAGCTGAAAGCCAGAAGTCTAGGGTAGGCGTGCACACCGATAGCGCGTTGCATTAATGCCAAAACCACGAAAGTCAGTATTCGGTGGATTTGCGGCCGATTTTACTTGGTTTTCCCATTTCTCCCGTTGGCATTTTTCGAAATTCAAAGAAGTTGACGATAGAGCCATTAAAGATTGCCTTGGATGCTTTTATGATGAACTGAAATGCATTTCTCTGTTTTATTGTGTTGTTCTTAAGAGCCTTCAGTTGAGTATAATATACATAATAGATTGAATCATGTTGTAATTACATGTATGTATGTTATTCATGCATAATGAGTGAAGGCTACGATCAAGGAGAATATGTGATGATCCTACATATACTCATAGAGAATGAGAAATCAAAATGACTTGGATAGAATGAAATGTGTAGAAGATAATACATCTTCATGGTTACACATACTTACATATAATGCTCTCGTGGGCAAATGAAAGGCAATGTTTCCTTGCATCATGATAATACTTGATACATGTGCCGTAAGCAGTTAACTTTGTTTTAAAATATATATATTTACATATATATTATGTGTAAGTCCAGAGTAAAGACACCGATTAGAATCTAAGATACGGCCAATATGAGACTACCCGATCATAGAGTGATATCGTGATCTGAGATTACACTATAAGACAAGTACAGAGTGAGGAAATCATAGATTGAAACGGCGATTAGTCAAAAATTTTGAGAAAGGTCAAGATTAGCCGAAATTTTTTTTGAGGAAATCTTTGACTTATGTTAATTGCATTTACTATTTATCTGCATGTCCGACATTAATTGCTGGCATTGCGACATATGTGATCTGTAAACCTTATAGCGAGCGGCGTATAGGTTGTAGTGGCTTTAGCTCCAGGGGCTTCGGGTTGTCTATAAATCTTGTTTGCCCGTTACCCTACTCATCGTACCAAGCAAACCTACTTCTTTCATTACATACCTATTTCTCAATCTCCATTCCTTTCTCATTCGAAGTTATTTCTGATATCCCTAGAGCAATGGCCGATAATAAGTCTTTCAACTTGAATTTTGAGACTGGCAATGTAGAGCTTGATTTAAATCTAAGTCTCGGAGATAACAAAGGGAAGAGACTTGTAGACAGGTCACCAGAAATTAAGAAAAGAAAGAGGGATGTAATAGAGTTAGAGGAGGACAGTACTGCAACATCCTCAGAAAATAAGCTTGCGTTCCTGGAGCGTAAGATAGAGAGCCTGGAATACAAGATAGAGGACCAGAAGCGACTAATAAGTCGTCTCTTTGAAAACCAAGAGAAACTGATAAATCGTCGTTTCGGGGAACTGGCCAATCGAGTTGATAAACATTCAATGTTTGCAACTCAAAATTTTCGTGACCAACAAGCAAGGTGTATTGACTATATGAACGGAGTGACTTATGCTCTTCGCCAAATTTCTCAGGCGCTTCCTCCAGAAACTCTTTCTAGGCTACAACGATTAGCTTCCTCCTTAAGGTCTGAAGCACCTTCCTCTTCTAGACCTGGAGCACCTTTTACATTTCAAAAGCCTCCTCGTCCTTAATTTATTCTTTCTTTTGTTTGTATCTAAAGCTATATTTGGTCTAAGCTTCATGTATTAAAATTATCTATGTACTAGAAATAAAATTTAAGTTAGTATTTAGATCTTCTTTGTTGAAGTGATTCCTTTTACTAAAAGAACTTGAGGAATGAGAAGATGTTGGACTTATATTTCGTACTTGATTATGAAAATTCTAAAGCAGAGTATGGTAATATCCTTTTGACTGAGAAGAGTTACTAAAATGATATTTCATTACACTTCTGAAATATGGAGGAATGCTAAATAAGTATTTTATGAACCTATAGAACTATGGGTTTGCCTCAATCATTGAAGGGATGCGACTCTATATGAGTCATTGAGGTGAGAGGAATTTTCATATATATAATTATGCGTAAGAAGTATGTTATTTACTTATCATATTTTCTAGGATTGTTCTTCCTAGAGATTTATGTAATGATTTCATGTGATTTTGCCTTTTATATGACGTCTTCAGCTGAGAGTATCGCCTTAAGGTAGAAGGATCACCTTCGGGCAAGAGTATTGCCTATGGCCAAAATGATGCTTTCGGGTGAGGTGCTTGTAATCATAAAAGTTATAAGCTATGTGTGTAGTATCATGTGTTCTGATATTCAATGTGAACTGGAAAGACCACGTGCCACTTTTGAGATGACACCTATTTGAGGTTTTACATAGAGACAGAGTTCGTCTCTGATTAGGTGGTTTGAGTTTGGTAAAGGTTATGAGGATGAGACACTTTATGGTACAAAAGATTGTGGAGAATATCAAACTGATGAAGAAGAGATTACTTGCTGTTTAGAAAAGGAAAAATTCCTATGAAAATTATTGATAATGCGGTCTAGAGTTCACAATCGATGCTATAGTGTTCTTGTAAATCCTACCAAGGATGTGAAGATGTTTGGAAAGAAAGAGATACAAAGGATGAGATGTAGACGAAGTAATCATACTTTTTTCAGTCTTGAGATGAGTTTTGAATTCGGGGGACCGAATTCTCTTAAGGGGGTGATAATGTAATACCCAAGAAAAATAAAATATAAATATTTGTTTACAAACTACTATTACTATTTCAGTATACGGTACTATTCACCCGTATAATACTATTTACGTATACGATACTGTTCATTTATGCAATCGAAATGTCAAGTACTAGATGTGGTTTGGTCATAAGAGAAAACTAGAAAGAAGTTTGTAGGAGAAAATGACGTTTTATGTGTAAAAATACCCTCAGGGACTAAATTGAAAGGACTGATTTGAAAAGAAACTTAAATGTTTAAGGTGAAAGGATAGTTTTTCCTTTAAGTTTTCAATAGTAATAACAGAAAAAATTTTCAGCCGCTATTTACACAGTAACTGCATTATTAGAAATGTCATTTTCATAAATAGTAAATTGAATATTTTATTAACGCATAGTATCAAATAGTACCCTTGACTTTTCCTATAAATAGGCCCTTCCATTTCACTTCTAAACTCACACCTTCAACTTCTCTTCTTCTCTCCTTAAGTTTCTCTTACTCCAATGTTAGGCTTATAAGATTTTGGGCCTTTCCTTTTCAGCTTAGGTAAGGATACTATGCCCTTTCTATGTCTTTCAAATTTTAGAAGTTATTTTCTTAAGTATGCTCTGTGGTTGCGGCCTTGGATGATCTTCCACATTAGAAAAACTGTCCTTAGCTGTTTATATGTTATTTTGATTCTCTGATTACCGAAATAGAATGTAAACTGTGAAGAATACATGTCTAGGAAAGTTCTGGCTAAGGAAAGACCTGGTTTTTAAGTGTGTCCAGTGTGACCCTCCACTCTTTCCTGGGAACTTACCTGGTGTACTCATTTACAGATTGTATTCTCTATTTCTGGTATGAATAGTAACCGTACGTATGAATAGTGACCATACGTATGAATAGTAACCGTATGAATAGTGACATTATATATGAACAGTAACCGTACGTATAAACAGTATCTGTACAAAAACAATCCTAACGTATTTTCTCTAATCTTTCATGAAAATCTCCGTAGCAGAACACCGAAATTCACCTGAGCACTCTTGTCTGTAATGACTTAGAGAAGCGATACTCGTACGGAATCCAGGTGAGTGAAACGACCCCGTTTTAATAGAGTTTTAGCATTATTGGTGATAAAAAGTATGTCGTAGGACACTCCCAAGATTCATAGGGGGAAATTGGATTCAGAATGACGAATATAATGAGATAATTAATCCAGAAGTATAGATAAGAAAAAGCAAGTATCTCATGATGATGTGAAGATTGAATCTCTTGAATTGTGGTTTATAAAGCTATAATATAGTTATATACTATACCTGTTATAT
The DNA here is from genome assembly GCA_037074585.1 of Biancaea sappan. Classification (NCBI taxonomy): domain Eukaryota; kingdom Viridiplantae; phylum Streptophyta; class Magnoliopsida; order Fabales; family Fabaceae; genus Biancaea; species Biancaea sappan. The sequence goes on along the minus strand of CM073501.1, from coordinate 28,013,501 downwards.
GGATGAATATTATATTGAGCTTCTGATTATGATATGAAATGCTATTGATTGTGATTGAGCGGGACAGTACCCCCTCTCACGGCAAGGCGGAAAACCCGGTTTACAGGGTGTCTTGACCAATGAGTGTGGAGACAACGATTCCCTCAGTAGGGATATAGCCCGGATTGGTGATAAATTCGTGAGGCGCCCTAGCTAAGAGGATGAGGTTGTGCGTCATGGTGGAAATATACATAATTGGTGAGCCGGCCTGTGTGCGCTCTCCGGGATATATTGCCATTGACGAGTACTAGTAACGTTTGTTGAATTGGATGAATTTTTATCTTCTTGTATGTAAAAGGATGATGTTGTGCGTCATGGCGGAAATATACATAATTGGTGAGCCGTCCTGTGTGCGCTCTCTGGGATATATTGCCATTGACGAGTACTAGTAACGTTTGTTGAATTGGATGAATTTTTATCTTCTGTCTATTGGTTGAGTATGAGCCTTTGGATATGCTTGCATGACTGGTAATGTATTTGAATTTTATTAACGCGAGGCCGATTCGCTCATTGAGTTTAAAAGCTCACACTGTTTGTACAACCTTTTTGTTCAGATCAGGTTGCCAGCGAAGAATATCTGCTAGAGGAGTAGATCACTTTGGACCTTCCCGTTGTCGGGTAGACCCCTCTTTTGTTATAGATTATGTTGCTCTGTAATCGTCTAGGACATCTAGGCCAGGGGTTCGACATTTGGCTTGTATGTCAGTATAATAATGTATTTTAAATTGATAATATATTATTACATGCAAATCATCTCTATGATTTTCAGATAAGAAAATTTGATATATTTATCGGAAGGCTTACAGTGATGAGAGATTCATCATTGTGCCGGTCATGTGCCCAGAAAACGGGTCGTGACATCAGGTAACAAGATGTAACTCATATATCTATAGTTCTTTCGTGACTTTGAAGATTGTGGCCGCTATAGTTAGGGATCAACGATATTGACCCACATGTATAGGAAACTTTGCTTGGCCATTGACCCTACACAAAAAGAAATTGGTAGTTGTCATACTCTAATACACTTGCGAGCATGAGACCGATTCCCCATATTAGCACCACGGATATACCCTACCCCAGATCTAGATCTAGATTGACACTCTATGTTTCCATCTTTGGATCATCGGTATGCAATTTCTATTTTTCTTGTCAGTTTATTATTTATTATTTGGTATTCACGATTCTAACTCGTATATTTATTTACAAACCATTGCAGCTAGAGAGGTGCTCGAGATCCTTCTGGTGGCACCACAGATGCCTTGAGTAATTATCGAATTTTGTTGCATAAGTTAGCGCCTCATGAGGTATCATATTTAATAAATATATGTTTCAAACACAATGATAATATATATTTATTTAACTAAATTGTCTTTTTTTTTAGTTTATTTGGTGCCCATATGACAATGAAGTGGCTGGAATGATTCTATGCCGCGTTGACTCTTATGTGTGGCATGTATATGTTCCACTCATTTATTTTCACATACTCGAGTGGCATCAGGTGGATCGAGTGCTTCTCCAGTTTGGAGAGGACCAGCTGATTCTTGAGCCACCAGTTGACCTTGGTCGATGGCACACGCAGTAGATGCGTGGAAAAACCGACATCAACTGGTCATTATAGCTTGGGCCTAGGGTTGACAAATGGAACCAATGGCAAGAACGGTTAGTCCCACGACAAAATTCAGCATATCCATTGAATCATAGTTCCCAATACATGCAATGGTATTGGAAATACACAAGAAGTGGATTAATCCAGCTAGCGGTGCTCATGATTATGTGATAGATTTCTTATTTAGTGTCACTTGACATTTTTTTATGCATTTTATTTTCTTCTTTTTTATTTTAATTTATTTGTTATTGATAGACTGATGTGACAGAGTATATGCATAGCCTTATTTGTGCGAACCCAAGACCGACAGATGTCTTCGAATAATTTGATCTTCGGATGACGAATATTATTGCCACAATGAACGAAGAGGCCTCAGCCTATCTCATCCAGCTCTGCTTACTCAACGCTTACCTGAACCCAGCATTCCAGAGGAGGTGCCAGGGATGAAATCTCGTGGGTTGATAACGACAAGACATCATATTTCTTATGATCCATGTTACACACCGAGTGCATCTTTGCCATATCAGGATGCGACATCAGTCGACTATCAGACCTAATATGGCGTTGGATGTGATGGCACCAGTTCCTCATACACAGGAGTTGGCAACTCCTTTTCTTCCCCTTATATGCCAACACACCCAGCAAAGGGTGACTTCTTCAGTCTGATGTCAATGCAGCAATAATATGACTTTTCATCATTATTTGTTAGGCCTTTAATGGATAATGCTGCATTTGGAATGAAATTTATGATACTGCTTCATATGATACCTTCAGTTCAACCTCTTGTATTGGATTTGAATTCTTTACCTGATATTCCCGATACAAGAGGAAAAGATAATGATGGGGGTGAAGATGAAGAAGAAGGAGAAGAAGAAAAGCATGTACAATAGGAAGAACTAAGGTGTCGACAGTAGTAACAAGTAATTACGCAACTGCGTTATGAGACTAGTAGTCATTTTAATTAAGTTGTATGTCACATCAATTATATTGAAATACTTTTAATTGATTTAGATATTTATTGATTGACAATTACATTTTAAATTCTAACTAACTAATTAGAATTGATATTGTATTATAAATTTAATAATAATAATTAAATAATTATGAATTTATACTCACGTGTACAATTATATGAAAAAATTTAATTTCTATAATTCATATTGACTATTTATTATGTTTATTTAACGATTATGATTTAAATTAAATAATTATTATTTATTATACTAATTTATCAAATTATACTATTTATTTATCAATTAAATATATATTAATACTTATATATTAAATATAAAATTGTTATTTGTTATTATATTAAATAACTATAATTATATTATTTATTTATATATTAAATATTTATTCATTAAAATTTAATTTTTAGTATATATATATATATATAATTTTTTAAATAAGTAATAAAAAATATTTTTTTCATTCTAAATCTCTCATAAATTATTACAACTACCTACTTAAAATTACTCTACAAAAAAAAGGAACAATTTTCATTTTTTTTAATCTCTTCAGAAGCAGTGGCCGAATATCTGACGCTGTCAGATACTCGGCCAAGCAGAAGCCGACTTCCATTTTTTTTTCATACAGAGACTCTATATTTTTTTTTAAAAAATGATTTGTCAAGTGGCCAAGTTTTTGATAGAATTAAAAAAAAAAGAGAAATGTTTATTTGATACAATCAGTAGTATTTGCCTAATTATCTATGGAAGAGTAGTATTTTGCAAATCTTTTTAAGAAATAGTAGTCTTGAACCAAAAAACTCGATAAAAATGTTTCTTAACTACATATTTATATGGAAAATAATAATGGCGGAATATGAGTTTATGCAAATGTACAAAGGTATTCAGTTCAGCGACTTCCATTCATCTTCTCCAATTGTCAATTTCTTTGGATGTTGCTGCGATAACCTTTTTGGTACTATTCACAAGCTCATCCCCAAGTCCAGCAATTTCGTCCCTGACAACAATCAACAAAATTTCTTTAATGAAACTGCATAAAAAATGATGAGACCAGGAGGTTTTAACTCAACTGCAGAGCAATTTCAGATGCAGAAAACTTTCATGGCATGATCTTCGCAGGCAGAACAAGACCCAATATATCTCATGCATTGATATTTATATTTCCAAATATTTAAACTGTTAAGAGGAAAATAGAACACATGACAATCTGTTCTATTAATAGAATAACAAAATAACATTTCAGAATGCTTGAAACTAAATAACATTTGCCTATACCATAGCTCACAATGCTTGAAACTAAATAACGTTTTAGAAAAGTGAAGAATCCAGAATAGAAATGTTGTAAATATAGATGTGGGAGAAAGAGAATATCTGTTGTCAACAAACAAAAATAATATTTTAAAAAAAAATCTTAAAGAGAATAACATTTACTTGATGCATGATCTCTTTCGACGAACTCTGTCAACTTTGCGATGTCGTCCCTTCTGTTTGATCGCTACCGCCCCTAAAGAAAAATTTGTACAAATAATGAATCTAAAAAATAATATTGAAATAAAAAATGTAGAATTTATAAACCCCAAAAAATTGTGAAAAATAACATATGAACAATAAGAAATTTTGAGAAAAATGACATTCTACTAAAGAAAAACTAGTACAACTAATAAATCTAAAAAATACAACTGAAATCAAATCAATGTATAATTGATGAATCCAAAAAAATAATGAACAATAACATATGAACAATAAGAAATTTTGAGAAAAATATCATTCTACTAAAGATCAAATTCATAATTCCAACTAAAGCATGTCAAGATTGATAACAGATAAATGCCTTCTCTGAAGCCGCTCTTGAATCTGTGAAGTCCAACATGGAAGTGCCTCATCTTACAAATTGCCTTCACATTGCAGTTATTTGGAACGCAATCATGAGAAAGAAGGTACCACACCCAGTACATAAAAAATAACAATAACTTAATAAGGAGTAGGATCAATTCCAAAGGCAAGTCTAATTAAATGAAAAGACAAATTAAAAAGTTCACTGTAAAACAAATCCAAAATCACTTCCAAAATTAATTCCAAAAGTCAATATAATCACTAACAAAATCACTGTAAATCTAATTAAATCATTTCTAAAATTATTGTAAGTCTGATTAAATCACTTCCAAAATAAAAAAGACAAATCCAAAATCACTTCCAAGTCTATCATATTTCTCAAAAGACAAATAAAAAATAGAATCACTTCAAAAATCTGAAAAATTTAGAGCATGATATAAAGGTACCAATTAAATATGAATAACTAAATCTCATGGAAATAGAAAACAGTACATCAATCCTTGTCCAACAATGCATATTATTACTAATAAACCCCCATGAATGTAAATGAAATTACTCCCTTAATAGCATTTACTATTCTCATATTTGTTAAGAATTTATGCAAGTATTGCAAAGAAAGATCATAACCATGCCTAAGGTTTTATGTTATCCCACCTCCCAACATTATGCAAAGCCAAGCAACTTCAAAATTGTAAATTCAAGGAACCTTACATGTAACTGCTAGATTCTTCTCATACACAAAAGAGCTAAATACTGGTCCCATTTTTGCCTTAGCCTCTGATAGCCTCTGATCTTGAATCACCACCATCTCTACTTCTATTGCTCTGAAACAAAGACATTAGGATTTAAGTAGAGACAAAGATAATACCAAGAAGAAGAAAAAATATGCAGTCAAAGAATGTAAGTAAACATACAAATCTAATTTTAAATCTAATTTTTTTCCTTTATTGTGACAAAAGGAAGAATTGATAAATCCATTTGGAGTGCAAAAGACAACTCATTAGCTCGCTGAAGCTGAGCCATATGCCCAAGTAGGATATAGCTCAGTTACAATATCAATATACTTATACTTCAGGAGGCATAGGCTATAGCAATATATCAATATTTATTATTTTGCCCGAAATGCCAATAAAAGGATGGAAACAAATATGATCAGACCATGCAGGATCATGAACGCAGAACAACATATGAAATAGAATCTAACAATCTATCCTATAAAAAAGAAAGCCTAGTCAATAGCCCCTACCTACCTGATCATTGGAGAACCTTTCTAGATGAAATGATATTGATCCATAACTCTCAGTTTCACCTGGAATCTTGTCCGATGATTTCCTTCGCCACGGCCAACTCCGTCGGTCCATCTATAAATGCTGTTTTAATTCCCTCACAAAGACTTTGTCTGGACTATCACTTCACAAATGCCACTGGCGAACAGTCTCAAGTGTTAGCTTGAAGCAGAAAAGAACTCTTTTAGCAACTCCGGAGTCATTGTGCCTGGGCGATCAAATCCTTAAAAAGGGGCTCAAAATCATTGGCAACTGATATCTCACATTTAACAAACCTGAAATTTTTCCAAATCTTGTTTTTCTTAGTGTTCTAGTTCTAAGTATTCTTTGTACCACAGAAATAATAATATAAAAAGTTATTTTGAAGCAAAAGTATATAAAAAAAAAAACCTCAAAGAAGAGTGGGGAAAAGAACTGTAACACTAATGTATAGAGGACCAAAACAAAACTTTTGAAAGATAAAGGACTAAAATGAAACTTCAAATAAAGATAAAAGACCAAAATGGAACTTAAAATAAAGGTAAAAGACCAAAATACTATTAACATAAAAATCATTAATCCAGTCAGCATCCACATGGCGTGTAACGTGTCATTCCGTTAGGCGAATTAACGACTCTGATAGTAATAGACCAAAACGAAACAATTTTGAAAGATAGAGGACTAAAATAAAAATTTTGAAAGACAGAGGAGCAAATTGAAACTAAAGTTTTTGAAAAATAAAAGACCAAAATATTATTAACATAAAAATCATTAATCCAGTCAGTATCCAAGTGGCATGTAACGTGTCATTTCGTTAGGTGAGTTAGGGTGTGTTTGGAGCCTAGTGGGCAACATGGATAGAGCAAACTAGGTTTGATTGAACGTGTTTAGAGAAAACCTATGTTTAGATAAATGTGATTTATGTTTGAGACACATTTGGGCAAACGTGGTTTGCAGCAGAGCATAATATTTGGATGTTGATTTGCAACCGTTGTTTTGGATGTGTAATCACCAGAAAGGACATGAATTTTATATTTCATTTTTTGATATACCATGATGTTTTGGATGTATATTCTGAATTTTGTAGTTATAATGTTAATAATAGCTATAATTAAAGTGTTAATAAATTGTTAATTACAAATAAATTATTTACTAATTTTTATTAATAATTAAATTTTAAACAAATTGAACTAAGTATTCATTAACTAGTTTAAACTCATTATTCAACCATACAACAACACTCAAATTTTGGTAAACTCTTTCTAATCCTAATTAAAATCCCTACTATAACAATTTTGTTCATTTTCAAATATTTTACTTCTAACCTACAACTTTTTATTTTATTCACTTAGGTTCTTGGCAAATATTTTTCCTTTGTCTTTTGCATGTTCCCAGATCATATTTAGTTTCATCTAGGTCCCTAGTCCCAAAATATAATTTTTTCTAAAATTCAATCAATCCTTACAAACTTTTCATTTCTTTCACTTTAGTCCTTGTCATGCATATTATTACTTTTCACTTGGTATATTAGTTCTCTAGATGATGTGTATATATATATATATATATAACTTAATGATCATATATAATATGCATATATATAATATAGAAATATATATAATTGATAAAATATTAATCTATATAAATATTGTTGGTCAGAAATATGAAATGCTATCGGCAAGTGTATCGAGTCAACAAGTAATATAGAAAATGAGTAGAGTGTCGATCCCACGAGGATTATAGTAGCCAAGTACCAATTTCTCTATTTCTACACTATCTAGACGATCGAATTTTAATGTGATTAAACTAAATTAGCCTAAATTAATTTTCTAAAATAAACTAAATTACTAGTAATTAATGAAAAGTTACAAAATTAAACTAAGGAAAGTATGCAAATTATAAAAGCGTTAGGGATCCGATTTCACTAACCCATCCAACTATGAATGATCTTTTATTTTAATCTAAGTCTTTAATTTCTATATTGATGGTAGAATTCTCAATTTTAATTAAAACCCAATCCCTTGGTGAATCAATACTCTGAACCTAATAAAATTCTCTAATTCCTTAGACCAACCAAATTAGGCACAGGCAATAAGCATCGGTGAATTCTATCAAAACCACACAAGTAATCTACCTATTCCTAGATCAAATCTACTTATGGCAATTAATTCAATAGACATATTCAATACATGAATTTTCCAATTCTCCGTATGAACCCTAAATCAATTTTCAAGTGATCAGTTTGAAAAAACATTAAGCACAAAAATAAACACTCAATAAGAGAACTAAATAAACTTAGATTAATCGAAAACTCAATTTATAATATTCAAGGGAAGCTACATCTTCCCCCTAACAAGAGGAATTTAGCTACTCATGATACATAAAACATCAACAATAATATCCATGAATATTTTTTTCAAAACTCAAAAGAAAAGAAAAAGGAGAAAAGATGAAGAATAATGCTTCCAATTTTCCAAGCTTTCTCCTTCGTGTACAGCGCCGCCTCTTCAATCTCCAAATCCTAATTCAAAAATAAAGCATCCAATCAAAACATAGATAATAATAATAATAATAATAATAATAATAATAATAATAATAATAATAATAATAATAATAATAATAATATATAAAGATTGCTTTTTTTTTTTAAAATCCTAATCTTAATTTAAATTCTAAAAGAAACTAACTAAAATAAATTCTAATAAAAGCTAACTTAAATATCCTAACTAACTTAAACTAAATAACCACAATAAATAATAAATCTCAAGATAAATCCTAAAGAAAAACTAATTCCCTATAAAATTAAACTAAACAAATAAAAAGACTAAATAAATCAGAAAAAGACTTAAAACCACTTATTTTACTCAATTTATTAATAAAAATAGAGGTTAAATAACTCTATAAAATAGAGTTATCACACCCCCAAACTTAAGATTTTGCTCGCCCTCGAGCAAAAGTAAAGCTCCGCAAAAATGCAAGTTGATCACTCTCTGTAATTCTTCCTGAAAACCAAACATCAATCCTCAATAATTGCATAGAATAAGATGATAAACAATAAAGTAAAGCAATTCTAGCAAATTCTAAGTTCGACAGATAATAATTCATTTTCTCAGACCCTTGAAGTGTGTGTGTGAGTAGCCAACAACATTCTCATGCAAATATTTAGAATCAATTCTATATTTATTAAACTATATAACCAAACCTCAAATTTTACAACTCCATATGTTTAATCCTATATCCTCCCTCTACTAATGTAAGCAACACACAAATAGAGATCAAAAGGTTTTTTTCCGCTTATAATGGGGCCAAGGGTTTAAGGTAAAAGAAGAAAAGGGATAAGGGATATACAAAGTACAAGAGAATAAGTAATATGTAGTGTAAAGTATAACTCTCATACTCCTTTATTTTTTTTAGTTCAACTTTCCTCCTTTTTCCTTTTTCTATTTTTCTTCTATTTTTTTAGTTCAACTTTCCTTTTTCCTTTTTCCTTTTTCTCTATTCCTCCTATACAATGTATACTTCATTAATCAAAAGTATAGGAGGAATAGAGAAAAGAGCTCCCCTGAGATGTTTTTCATTATTTCAGCTTCCTCTTCTCTCATCTCCCTCTTCTCCTTGCGATTCCTCTGATGTACTGGGAGATGGTGACCATGCTCCTATTTGCTTTAACATTTTAATGACTTTACGGTGGAGTGGGTTTTGTTCCTCATACAGCTGCACTTGTGTCTGCATGTAAATGGCTTGCTGATTTTGTGTCATTGCCATTTGTTGCACCATGGCTTTAGTTATCTCCATATCTTTAACGAGTTTCTCCATCTGCATTGATGGTGAGTAAGAAGATGATGCTGGGTTTTCTGTGGTCTCTTCTCTTTCTAGTTTGGATGGGCTTGTAGACTTCTTTGGACAACGAATTGTGGCCTTCGTATTCACTTAAGTTTTTGCGGCTAGTAGCTCCTCGTCTTCATTCCATTTAACACCCCCATTTGCACATAATTCAGTGATTAATGACGGGAACCAGGGAGCTGTTTTCTTTCCTTTGATTACCTTGCTTCCCCCATTGTATACTATTTTTCCCACATCTATCACTTTGTGAGTGTCAATGCAGTATATCAATATTGCACGCTCTTTGGTAACATGTGACGTGTGTGTAGTCGGTATCAAACGGGCAGATATGAAGAATAGCCATTGCTTATACTCATTTTTCAATGACTCCGTGGGAAAGTGGTAGTGAATCCCTTTTTTTGAATGCCATTTCGGGGCATTGTCACAGATAACTTGAGTGACTGATTCCAAATCAATATTTTCATCACCAATCATTTGGTAAAACTGGCATGCCCCTTCAGCTATATCTGGGAGGTCAAAGTGTTGGTTGATCACCTTCTTGGGGAACGGTATTTTCTTGCCTCTAACATAGACCTTCTCATTAACTGTATCCGGCCAGTTCGCATAAAATTCCCGCACGATGGATACCACTGCAGAATGTGGGGCCTCTGTAAACTTCTTCCAACGTTGCCTTTCTATGATAGCTCTGGCCTCGTCATCTATTCCATATGTTGGGTCCAGGCTGAAGCCTCTTTCCGGGATGGGCTTACTGATTAATCTCTCCATGTATCTTTCTTGTGCGGCTTGAGAGGTAAATCTGTATGAGTCATAAGTTCCAATGGTGCTACCTCTTTGCGTTTTGCCTTTTGATGTCTCTGCAAATGTAGAGGCATCTTTTTTTTTCTTTTGGGCGCCATACCTTGCTAATTCCTAATTAAATATGCTTCAATCAAAACGCAGCATAAGAATCAATCTGCAATGCCTACTCTATCAGTGTTATAACCATTTTTTTTTATATTTTCCAGTCTATTCTTTTTTTTTTCAACAGCGACTTATCACCATAAAACAACTTCAGTTCAATGCCAATTAAGTCCACTTCTGATTCAATATCATTTATTCGAATTATGGGAGTAAATTTATTCCATTACAGATTGAATCATTATCATCAGTGGGGGTAATGATCAATACCACAAGATGAACAAATATAAACCCAATGCGATAATAAGTGAATAGTCACCAACGAGCACCACCATAAAATAAGTGAATCAATCTTACTTGCGTTGTTGATGATAAATTCAATTAATAGCACATCGAATGTTTGTACAAAAGGAAAAATTCACTAACCTTGATGATGATTAACCCAATTTGAAAAATTGAACCTTTGTCCCAAAGCAATTTCAGAGAGACTAAAATTGAAGGTGGCTTGCGAAGTCGATGCCAAGGACTGAAAAAGAGGAATTCTTCTAATGGAAAATTTGGTGCGGGGGTTATTTGGTGTTAAGAACAGAGGAAAAGGTTGGTCTTCAAGTGAGGGAAAGTGAGCGATAATTTGGGGGTGCGAGCGAAGTGGCGACCGTGGCTGAGAACAGCGTTTTGAGGGAGGGAGTGAGTGATTGACGATGGTGATGGACTGTGTGGGGATAATGGTGGACAGCGTCGGCGGCGACAGTGAAGGACGATGAATAAGAACGGAAGGCGTGTCGGCTGAACGGCGTTGAGGGGGGTTAGTTAGGGATTATGATAGTGGATGAGGAGTTCCATGATGCCGGTGAATGTTGGCCATAGGGCTCGGCGAGAGTGAAGGAAGGGGTGCGGCCGAGGGAGATGGAGGAAAGGAGATGACGGTTAGGGAAGATGGCATCAATGGATGGCTCACGCAGCGACGGCGTCGTGAATGAAGGGTTGGAAAGAAGGGTTTATATTGTGAGAGAAAAATTAAAGATAAAAGTAAAAAAAAATATAATAATAATAATGAAAAATAGATATATAAATAAATAAAGAAAAAAGTAAAAAAAATCTTTTTTTTTTTAAATTTATTTTATTTTATTATTTTTTTTTCTTCAGCGAGAATTGGATGCCAGGGCATCCAAAATGAATGCCCTCTGCACAAGAGCACACTGCAGTCCCTCTCTTCTTTTTTTTTGGATAACGTGAACGAGATTTGGATGCCAAGGCATCCAAAATGAATGCCCTGGCATTCATTCTCTGGTTTCCAAGGACTGCAGCCCCCTCTTTTTTTTTTTTTTTATAGAAATCAAATTTACTTATGTGGTTTTCATACCTAGTTCTCAAAATTCTGATTTTTATTGACAATACTTACTTGCCCCTTCTTCCTTCTAAATTTATTTTTTTTTGCTACCTACCTTCAATGAAACAGGTTCCCCAACACTTACGAATATACTGAACTCCTTTCTTCTCAATTCTTTCAACTCACTACCAATTCGATTACCTGAAAAATGGCTCAAGTCTTTTGTAAGAGAAAAATAATGAAAATATGTGCACTAAAATTATGAAGAATCTTAAATAAAAATAAATAAATAAATACTATGAACTAAAATAGAATAAAAAAATAAAAAAAATAAAAATACTAATCAGAAATCTAATGTCTAAACAAAAGAAAAATATTGAGTTGCCTTCCAACAAGCGCTTAATTATAGTCTTTAGCTTGACTCTGCAGTCTTTACTTGGGATCACTAAGATTCAGAGAATGCTTTTCCCTGATGATCTCTCCCCCAAAATAATGCTTTAGCCTGTGCCCATTAACTTTAAAACTCCGTTGAGATTCCATGTCGCTTATCTCAATAGCACCATATGGGAAGACTTGTTTAACTATGAAAGGGCCCGACCACCTAGATTTAAGTTTCCCTGGAAATAATCTCAACCTAGAGTTATATAACAGCACTTGTTGACCACACTCAAAGGACCTTGGGGTTATTTTCTTATCATGCCAACGCTTGGTACACTCTTTATATAGTCTGGAGTTTTCATATGCATCTAGCCTAAACTCATCTAATTCATTCAGTTGCAAGAGTCGTTTCTCCCCCACATCCTTCGATTCAAAGTTAAGGAATTTAATAGCCCAAAATGCTCTGTGTTCCAACTCAACAGGTAACTGACATGATTTGCCATATACCAGCTGATATGGAGACATACCTATCGGGGTTTTAAATGCCGTCCTGTAAGCCCACAATGTGTCGTCAATCTTTCTTGCCCAATCTTTCCTAGATGAATTCACTGTTTTTTCTAAAATTCGTTTCAACTCTCGGTTAGAAATTTCAACTTGACCACTAGTTTGGGGATGATATGGAGTGGCTACCTTATGAACTACCCCATACTTAGTCAACACAGTACTCAATAGTTTATTACAAAAATGAGTTCCCCCATCACTAATCAAAGTTCTAGGTACCCCAAATCTAGGAAAGATGATTTTTCTCAAAAGGTTCACTACCACCTTAGCATTATTAGTGGGACATGGGATAGCCTCCACCCATTTGGAAACGTAGTCTACAGCAACCAAGATATAATGATTTGAGAATGATGATGGGAAAGGTCCCATGAAATCAATACCCCAAACATCGAAAATTTCTACTTCCAAAATGCTATTCAGAGGCATCTCTTGCTTTCTTGCTATATTTCCACTTCTTTGGCATCTGTCACATTGTTCCACAAACAATTTAGCATCCTTAAACAATGTAGGCCAATAAAAACCAGATTGAAGTACTTTACCTGCTGTCCTGTCTCCACTAAAATGTCCCCCGTAACTTGATCCATGGCAATGCCATAAAATACTAGAGAATTCTTCTTCAGGGATGCACCTTCTTTAGATCCCATCAGCGCATCTCTTGAAAAGGTAAGGTTCATCCCAAATGAAGAATTTTGCATAATGTAAAAGCTTCTTTCTTTGTTGCCACGTCAAGTTATTTGGAAGAATCTTGGTACTTTTATAATTTGCAAAGTTTGTGAACCATGGAGTCTCCTGCATGGCAAACAAATGTTCGTCAGGGAATTCTTCCTTGATAGGACAACACTTACCATCTTGTCCTTCTAAGAGAGGTAGTCTAGATAGATGGTCTGCGACCACATTTTCTGTGCCCTTTTTATCTTTAATCTCTAGATCAAATTCCTGTAGCAATAAAATCCATCTGATTAGTCTAGGCTTTGCCTCTTGTTTAGACAATAGATATTTCAATGCAGAATGATCAGTATACACAATTACCTTTGAACCAACCAAGTAAGACCGAAACTTGTCAAATGCAAAAACTACAGCTAAGAGTTCCTTTTCAGTTGTTGCATAGTTCATCTGTGCTTCGTTTAATATTCTACTAGCATAATAAATCACATGCAATCTATTTTCTTTCCTTTGACCCAGAACTACACCTAAAGCATAATCACTAGCATCACACATCAACTCAAATTGTAGTGTCCAATCAGGGGCAGAAATAATAGGTGATGTAATTAATTTCTCTTTCAGAACATTAAAAGCATGTAAGCACTTATCATCAAACTCAAAAGCTGTATCCTTCACAAGTAAATTACATAGAGGTTTTGAAATTTTTGAAAAGTCTTTAATAAACCTTCTGTAAAATCCAGCATGCTCGAGGAAACTTCGCACCCCTTTCACATTTGTAGGTGGTGGAAGTTTCTCAATTAACTCTACCTTTGCTCTATCAACCTCAATACCTTGTGCCGACACTTTATGGCCAAGGACAATCCCCTCCTTAACCATAAAATGGCATTTTTCCCAATTTAAGACTAGATTCGTTTCCTGACATCTTTTCAAAACCAAAGAAAGGTTAATTAAGCACTGATCAAAAGAAGGTCCAAAGACCGAAAAGTCATCCATGAATATTTCAATGAAACTCTCAATCATGTCTGAAAATATAGAGAGCATGCACCTTTGAAAGGTTGTAGGAGCGTTACATAACCCAAAAGGCATATGTCGGTAAGCAAACACTCCATATGGGCATGTAAATGCTGTCTTCTCTTGGTCTTCTGGTGCTACCATGATTTGGTTGTAGCCGGAATATCCATCTAAGAAACAATAATATGCATGACCGGCTAACCTCTCTAACATTTGGTCTATAAAGGGAAGAGGAAAGTGATCTTTTCTCGTCTCTTTGTTAAGTCTTCGGTAGTTAATGCACATACGCCATCTTGTGACCGTTCTTGTAGGTATGAGCTCATTGCTCTCATTTGTCACTACAGTCATCCCGCCTTTCTTCGGCACAACCTGCACAGGACTTACCCAAGAGCTATCAGAAATTGGATAAATAATCCTAGCATCTAGGAGTTTGATTACCTCTTTTCGAACCACCTCTTTCATAGTAGGATTTAGTCGTCGTTGTGGTTGGACTACCGATTTATAGTTTTCTTCCATTAAAATCTTATGCATACAAATCATGGGGCTTATGCCTTTTATATCATCAATAGTCCAACCCAACGCTGACTTGTGTTCTCTCAAGACTCTCAACAGCTTCTCTTCCTCAACCTGTGTCAAATCAACACTCACAATCACAGGAAATAGGTTATCATCATTAAGAAAAACGTATTTCAAATGAGTCGGAAGAGGTTTTAGCTCAAGTTTAGGAGGTTCCACAGTTACCTCCTCTTTTTTCCATATTTCAAAGTTACTTTCTTGGCCTAGCGATACACATGGTGAAGCCTCTAATAATTCAACACAACTCCTAAGCTTGTTCTCGTTCTCAAGCTTGTCATCAGTGTTAAGTTCAATTGAATTGCATAACACAGATTCAAGAGGAAGTTTAGAAGTGTACCTGGGAATTACCTCAGTGACACATGAGTCTATGACATCTATTCTGAGGCATTGATCATCATCCCCCATAGGAAATTTCATAGCTTCGAACACATTAAAGGTCACCTTCTCATCATTGACTCGAAGCATGAGTTTACCTTGTTGGACATCTATTAAGGCTCGACCAGTTGCTAGAAAGGGTCTTCCCAAGATGAGTGGGATATCCCTATCCTCTTCCATATCCAATACGATGAAATCAGCGGGGAAGATAAATTTGTCAACCTTCACTAATACATCTTCTATGATGCCATACGGGTGCTTAATTGAACGATCAGCCAATTGAAGTGATATCATGGTCGGTTTAACCTCTCCGATCCCAAGTCGACGAAATATAGAAAGTGGTATCAAATTGATGCTGGCCCCTAAATCACATAGAGCTTTTCCAAATGTCATATTTCACATAGAACATGGAATATGGAAGCTACCTGGGTCCTTGAGCTTAGGAGGTAGTTTTTTTTCTGAAGTATTGCACTGCATTCTTCAGTTAACATGACTGTTTCATCCTCTGGGAGCTTTCTCTTCTTAGATAGAATTTCCTTCAAAAATTTTGCATAAGCTGGCATCTGCTCAATTGCCTCTGCAAATGGAATGTTTATTTGCAGCTTTCTAAAGATGTCAAGGAACCGTGAAAATTGCCTTTCTTGGGTCTGTTTCTTCAAGCATTGAGGATATGGAATTTTCTGGTACGGAGAAGGTTCACACGGCTTATCCCAATCCGGTTCCTTCTTTTTTCTTCTTCTAAAAGAATTTTCCTCAAATTGATCTTTTTTCTGCTCACCCTTGCTCAAATCAGCTTCAATGGGATCTTGTGCCTAAATAGTATTTTCTGATGGAAGTTCAATTGTCAGTTCCTGATTGTCCTTCTTGGGAAGCGGTTCTAGTGTCTTTCCGCTTCTCAAGGTGATTGCTTTGCAATGCTCCTTTGGATTCGTCTCTGTGTTCCCCGGTAAACTTCCAAAAGGCTTCTCAGCTAATTGCTTAGATAACTGACTCATTTGGTTCTCTAGACTCCTTATTGCAGCATCTTGGTTTTTGAACTTTGCCCTTGTCTCTGTCATAAAATCTGTAGTGTGCTGGGCTAGCTTCTCAATAGCTTCTTCCCATCCAGAAGATTTCTCGGGAGCTCTCTGAATATGAGGAGGCTGGTATGGT
Source organism: Biancaea sappan (assembly GCA_037074585.1). Classification (NCBI taxonomy): domain Eukaryota; kingdom Viridiplantae; phylum Streptophyta; class Magnoliopsida; order Fabales; family Fabaceae; genus Biancaea; species Biancaea sappan. Next base: position 27,997,007 of record CM073501.1, on the reverse strand, counting down.
GGCACTGATGGTCTAGGTGCCCCTTGTTGACTCCATGAGAAGTTGGGATGATTACGCCACCCTAGATTATATGTGTTGGAATATGGATTATGCTGGGGTCGTTGGGGCTGGCCCATGTAATTAACCTGCTCTGTGTGTGCATTGGCCTCACATGCCCCATTCAAATGGTTACCTCCACAGAAGTCACATAAAAGATGTGGGGTATTCACGGCCCCTATCTGCATAGTATCAAACCTCTGTGTTAATGCAGCCATTTGCTGAGATAATGTCTTCACAGCATCTAAAGTATCCACTTCCAGCACTTGTCTCCTTGGAATAGCTCTATCTCTCGGGGTAGGATAAATATCTGTTACCATTGTCTCAATCAACTGAAATGCTTCATCGGGGGTCTTACCTCTCAGTGAACCTCCTGCAGCTGCATTGATCATAACTCTAGATGATTCGTCTAACCCACTATAGAAGGTATGTATCTGCATCCAATCTGGAATGGAATGATGTGGGCAACTTCTCAATAAATCTTTAAACCATTCCCATGCATCATACAGAGATTCTCCATCAAATTGATAGAATGAGGTAATATCACTCCTCACTTTAGCAGACTTTGATGGCGGAAAATATTTAGTAAGGAACTGGTTTTTCAATTCCGCCCATGTAGTAATACTGCCTTGAGGTTGTGAATGTATCCATCTCTTGGATTTATCCCTAAGTGAAAATGGGAAAAGCCTCAATCGAATAGCATCATCACTGGCTCCGTTCACTTTAATTGTATCGCACAGTTGGAGGAAGTGATTGACATGGACATTGGGATCCTCTAATGGGCCTCCTCCAAACTGTTCCTGTTGAACTAATTGCAGAAGTGCTGGCTTGATCTCAAAATTATTAGCCTGAATAGAAGGTCTAACAATGCTTGTGGGACACCCATCAGTCATAGGTGCAAGATACTCTCCTATGGTTCGCCTAACAGCACCTCCATGATTCGCAGCATTACCCTGATTGGCCACATTATCAGGTACTCTATGGTTTTCCTCAGCCATTGTTAATGGTTGAGTTTCTGCGGCTTTCTGAGTTCTTTTTCTTTCCCTTGCCTGCTTCCGATTTAAGCGTGCTGTTTTCTCTATTTCCAAGTCAAACAAAAGTGACCTTGGATCAGTGGTACCTCGCATAAACCAGAAAGATAGAAAAAGTTAGAAAAAATGAATAACCACAATAACTAAATTAATAAATAAAAGAAAAATATTGAAAATTAAAACAAAAATAAATAAAACAAAATAACTAAAATAAAGAAGAGAAAAAAATGTCTAAATTAGTATAGCTATAGGTACTCCAGATATTGACTAACACTAACAATCCCCGGCAACGGCGCCAAAAACTTGTTGGTCAGAAATATGAAATGCTATCGGCAAGTGTACCGAGTCAACAAGTAATATAGAAAATGAGTAGAGTGTCAATCCCACGAGGATTATAGTAGCCAAGTACCAATTTCTCTATTTCTACACTATCTAGACGATCGAATTTTAATGTGATTAAACTAAATTAGCTTAAATTAATTTTCTAAAATAAACTAAATTACTAGTAATTAATGAAAAGTCACAAAATTAAACTAAGGAAAGTATGCAAATTATAAAAGCGTTAGGGATCCGATTTCACTAACCCATCCAACTATGAATGAGCTTTCATTTTAATCTAAGTCTTTAATTTCTATATTGATGGTAGAATTCTCAATTTTAATTAAAACCCAATCCCTTGGTGAATCAATACTCTGAACCTAATAAAATTCTCTAATTCCTTAGACCAACCAAATTAGGCACAGGCAATAAGCATCGGTGAATTCTATCAAAACCACACAAGTAATCTACCTATTCCTAGATCAAATCTACTTATGGCAATTAATTCAATAGACATATTCAATACATGAATTTTCCAATTCTCTGTATGAACCCTAAATCAATTTTCAAGTGATCAGTTTGAAAAAGCATTAAGCACAGAAATAATCACTCAATAAGAGAACTAAATAAACTTAGATTAATCGAAAACTCAATTCATAATATTCAAGGGAAGCTACATCTTCCCCCTAACAAGAGGAATTTAGCTACTCATGATACATAAAACATCAACAATAATATCCATGAATATTTTTTTCAAAACTCAAAAGAAAAGAAAAAGGAGAAAAGATGAAGAATGATGCTTCCAATTTTCTTCCTTTTTCCTTTTTCTATTTTTCTTCTATTTTTTTCAATGTCAACTCCCCCAAACTTGAATCATTTTAAGTTGACATTGAAAAAAATAGAATTGACATTGAAAAAAATAGAAGAAAAATAGAAAAAGGAAAAAGGAGGAAAGTTGAAGAATGATGCTTCCAATTTTCCAAGCTTTCTCCTTCGTGTACAGCGCCGCCTCTTCAATCTCCAAATCCTAATTCAAAAATAAAGCATCCAATCAAAACATAGATAATAATAATAATAATAATAATAATAATAATAATAATAATAATAATAATATATAAAGATTGCTTTTTTTTTTAAAATCCTAATCTTAATTTAAATTCTAAAAGAAACTAACTAAAATAAATTCTAATAAAAGCTAACTTAAATATCCTAACTAACTTAAACTAAATAACCACAATAAATAATAAATCTCAAGATAAATCCTAAAGAAAAACTAATTCCCTATAAAATTAAATTAAACAAATAAAAAGACTAAATAAATCAGAAAAAGACTTAAAACCACTTATTTTACTCAATTTATTAATAAAAATAGAGGTTAAATAACTCTATAAAATAGAGTTATCAAATATTCACATAATAATTTAAATAACTAATTTAATCAAAATAAATTACTTTGTATTTGACATATTCATATGAAAATAAATTTCAGTTTGGTCCTTTTCTATACAGTCCATAATTTTAGTTAAAACCAAATTTCATTTTAAATTTCATTTTTCTATTAAGAACTTTTTGTTTATTCACTTAGATCTTTAGTCCAAATTTTCCTTTAGTCTTTTATATGATTTAAGATTATATTTAGCTTCGTCTAGGTTCTACAATCTAGAATAATTTTTTCAAAATTAAATCAATCCTTGTAAACTTTTTATTTCTTTAACTTTAGTCTCTATCATGCATAGTTACGTTCTTTTCTCATGCGTTTGATTTTCAAACCTGTCCTGAACTTCTTTTTAGGTGTTTTTAGGACATGTTTGATCATTTTCACCCATAAATTAAGCAAAAGAAATACTTTTTAAGAATGAAAAATCTAGTTCTAAAACTTATTAGAAGTTCACGTTGTTCTTGAGTGGTTTTTATTTGGTTTTTGCTCCTTGATCACTGCTACTATTACCTCAACACTTGTATAGGTTAGTGGTAGAAGAAGTTCTCCAAAATAGCTAGAAAAAATTGAGTTTAAGGTGGTTGCTCTCCTTCCTGAAAAACTTTGTTTTAATGTTAAAAAATAGAGGAAGAAAAATATGCTATTGTCCTCTCTTTTTCTCACAAGTATAGGGAGAGTTTTGGCACAAGAATGGAGAGGCTACACTGAGAGGCAACACGGAGAGGAAAAGCGGTGAACGATAATTCATGGGAGTTCATGGCTTCATATATTCATAACAATGATAAAGCTCTATTTTTTTTTTGAACTGGAAATAGGGGAGTTCATGGACATCACCGTCCGTTCATCTCTCTGCTTCAACTTCATCATCTCTCTGCAGGGGTAAAGGAGGAATATGAGGTAACAAGAGAAGCAAACAACATTGATTTTATTGTAGAAGCAACTCAAATCTACTATGAATGAAACCCGGTGGAAGGCAAACGCGGTTGGAAGATGGGAACCTTAACGTGATGCCAAATATACTAAATGAGCAGCAAACGGGATTACGGTGATTGTAAATGTGGTTTAGGAACTTTCGACGTGTTCCTAAACAAGCACTTAATGACTCTGACAGTAAAGGACCGAAACAAAATAATTTTGAAAGATAAAAGATCAAAATAAAAATTTTGAAAGATAGAGGATCAAATTGAAACTAAAAATAAACATAAAGGACTAAATACTATTTTTGCCAAGAAAATATATAGTTATACTTTTAAAAGTAGCTTTTTTTTTATTATATTTTTTGCCGAATCTTTGATTAGCCCAGAATCATTCCCCTTTTTTTTTTTCACTTTTACGTCTAATTTGGATAAATAAATTTCTGATAATTGATTGTTATTTTGTCACTATCTGTTTACTCCAACCTTCTAATATCGTATATTTTGTCACTATCTTATTTCAATTTTTTTACATTTGAATTTTTAAATTATTTATTTTGCAAGATGCTAAAAAATTTTAAGATAAAAATATATTTTTGTCTTTATAGTTTCACCTAATTTTTAATTTAACTTTCAAATTTAATTTTCGTATAACTTGGTCTGTTACTGTAAAATCATTCGTAAAAAAGTTCCTGTCATTATAATCTCTTAATTTTTTCGTGAATTAGTGTTTATGCGGTAGAGGTTATACAAATGTGGCATAATGTGTTAGAAAAAAAAAACTTAAATAGTATTTTTTTAATATTATTTTACTATCAAAATTTTTAATTAAAATATAACAAGTATGTAATTCTTCAATCAAAATTTAATAAATATATAATATTTAAAAAATAACTATATATTTTTAAACTCATCGTTACATAGTTAGTCTTTAAAATAACATTTTACACAAATCCTACTTTTAATAAAGAACCTAACAGCAAAATTATAATCAAGTATGCTACTTACTATAATTAATCCTAATGAGTATGGCATTCTACTTCGGTAAATAAAAGCCACACCAGAAAAAATTAGTGAATGACTACTTTGCCCCATCATTGCTCCAAGATTCATCCTTTTCCACATCTAAACTCCCTAAATTTCTTCTCTCTGTCATTCATTCATCGCAAATCAAACGCAACTGCTTCCTCCTACACCCACAATACTTAGATACGATAGTTCAAGAAATCGTTGCTCATTTTGTCTTCGATAATTGGTTTTTACATCAATATTTTAAAAATTAGATCAGTTATTAAATAGATAAAGGTACTGATTCACAGTTAATTAGTTTGATCATAAGTGAACTGTGATCGAACCAGTAATACTTAAAATACTTAAATTAATATACAAAGTTACATGATAAAATTCATAAATTAGTATCAAATTTTTTTTTCTCAATTACAAAATTATTAACCTCTCTACACTAAAGTCTAGACTTTATGAGTGTTCAAATTTCAAACAGGGTCTCTATTCTTTTCCTCAATCTCTTATCCACTGATCCAAGAGTATGTCTTCACTTTCCCTCCTCCAAAGCTTCTTTTTAATCCATTGTCGTCTCTTTAAATTGAGTCCCCTGTGTGAGTTGCCTCGATTTGGTATGCCCAAAATTGTGAGTTCGGTGGTAATTGGTGTATTAATTAGTAGTCATGCATGTGGTGTGGGTAAAAAAATGTGGCATATAAGCGATGGTAGAGAAGGAGATCATAAAGGGTAAGGGTCATATACTTGCATGAGAGCGAGGCTATCCCAACACATGGTCATACATTATTTTCTCCTGTGAATCTTTTATTGTGAATAACTTTGTGCATATTACAAGAAATGGCCTGCCTAGTGCTTTTATAAAAGTTTGTTAAATTGAGTATGGTTGAGGATGGGATAAAAACTTTAACCCAAGGAAAAAGGATATATGTGTAACAATCCACACTTAAAAAATAAATAAATAACGAAAAGGAAAAAGGGTTAAGGTGGGAGTCCACCATTTGCCCACTTTGGCCACTCTTTGAGTCCTCCATTCGCCCAACTTTCTTCAAATACTCATTTTTTTTATTTCAAATAGGTCCTTCCTCGGAAAATTCCCAAGGACATAGCTAATATTAGTCTCCGCATTGTCTCCCATGCACATCACAAGCACATACTCCATTGTTAAACACCCTTCAAAGCTCACGCACATGTTCATAACCTCGAACTTTTCAAACACATACAACGAAAATTTTTCACACGAGTCCACGCTGACTCAGGTCATTACAATGTCCAAATTAGCTAAAGACAATAGAGTCTTTCTTGAGTTTCTTTCTGATTCCCATTATGTTAAGTTTCAAGACACCGAGGAGATTCTGTTGGAAGGGAACATCAGTGCGGAAGGTCTCTATGTGTTTGACAATTTTTTGCTGCTCCACAAGAATGCTCACAACTCCAGCAAATAGCCTCAACTTTCACATTCCTCTCAAGTCATGCTCTTGTCTCTGAACAGCCTTGTAGTTCTTTTTCTTTGTGGCACCTCAGACTTGGTCATCCAACTTCTGCTATAATAACTAAAGTTTTAGCTTCTTCTAATCTTAGTGTTTCGAATAAAAATCTTGTTTTTCCATGTGATGCTTGTATGAAAGGCAAAGCCTATAGACTTCCATATATCATCTCTCATAGTGTATACAAAACCTTTACAACTTGTCTTTTCATATCTGCGGGGCCTTGCTCCTTTGCATTCTTTGAATGGAAATAGATATTATATGAGCTTTATAGATGCCTATTTTAAATTCACATGGATTTTTTCTATTAAAGCTAAGTCTAATGCTTTACCTACCTTTATTTCTTTCAAAAACGTGGTGGAAAAACAACTTGATGCATCCTTTAAGGCAATCCAAACAGATTAGAATGGAGAATTTCGTTCCTTCACAAAATTCTTGAGTGACAATGGTATTGTTCATGGACTTGATTGTCCTCATGCTCACCCCCAAAATGGTACCATAAAAAGAAAACATCGCCACATAATTGAAGTTGGTCTCACCCATCTAACTGATCAGGCTGCTATGCCTTTAAAATTTTGGTAGGATGCATTTATTAATACTGTATATTTGATTAATAGATTGCCTTCTATTGCTTCCAAGGACAGTGTAACACCTTTGCAGAAATTATTCAGTACTAAGCCTAATTATACTTTTTTCAAAGTTTTTGAGTGCTCCCGTTACCCTATTCTTAGACCCTTTAACAAACGTAAATTAGAACTTCGATTTGCTTAGTGTGTTTTTGTGGATATAGTCCTCAACATAGGGGTTATAAATGCTTGCATCCAAGTGGGAGGATCTATATCTCAATGGATGTTCAATTCAATGAGCATAAATTTTCCTATCAATCCTTTCAACCTTCCACTGTTGTTACTGCTTCTTCTCATGTTATTTTGCCTTTTGCTATACCTCATATTTTGAACTTTAAAACCCAATATACTTTGCAGGGTGTTGATTTTACTATGCCTGTTAATAGTTGTTCGTTTCCCACTACTCATACAACTAATGCTGCTTGTTCTTTGAGTGATACTGCTATTCAATAAAAAATTCTTATAAATTTTTTATTTGGTGCAAAAAAAAGTCTTTCTATTTAGTTGATTATTAGTTTGACTAACTATTAATATTGACTAAAATTTATAAATTGCCACCTCAGCTCAAAAATGAACATGTCAGCAAATAATATGAAAAAAAAAATAATTCCATGTCATCCTAGTTCTCTTTCTCTCTCTTCTTTTCTATTCTCCTTGTTTAGTTCTCTCTCTCTCTCTATGTGTATTAACGCTTGTGCGCAAATAGCAAATTGGTATTTTATATATTTAGTAGAAATTTTATTATTATTATTATTATTATTATTGTAAAACTTTAATCCCTGTCTCCTTTAGAGCGTGATTTGTATACTCCCTATCTCCATCTCCATTCTTAAGGAGTTTACTTCATGTTTTAAAAATGTTCAATGCATAGAAATGGTGTTTCATTCAATGCCTTCTAAGAAGAGGAGGTGTTGAGGAAGACAAACAATGTGACCTGATGAATTCATCTAATCAAACCTATATATGGCACCTTCATATGAAATTTGCGATTACAAATGAATGCACCTCCCAAAAAGAGAACAGAAAATTTAAGGGAACTGCAAGTGAAACCTCGAATACCATGACAGAGTTTTATTTCTCACATGTAAACTCATGCGATAGAAACAGAAGATGATTTACACATTAATTCTACTTGTTGGCAATGGTAGCTCTCCACTTGATCTGAAGAGACTTTGAAAGCTCTATGAGTTTGTCAGTTTCAGGGATGAGACCCTTCACAGCAGGATCAGCATCAAACCTCTCTGCCCACTTCACCAATTCAGGAGCCTTCTCTTCAACAAGCAGCTTCCGTTCGTACACATTTTTGAGTTATGTGAGAGTGGTACTACTCTCTGTCTGATAAGTCTTCTGTCTAGGGTTAGACTGATTAATGAGAAGCCAGTCTATTTATTATCAGATGAGAGCAGGGACTTCTCAACAGACTATGTGATTGGCCCAACCTATCACGGGCCACTCACAATATAAAAGCCCAATTATAATATTCATATATTAAATGCTATATATTAGAATAATATAGTTAATATGTTAATGATATTTAATAATTGATTAATGCATATCCAAAATAGGATATATATATTATATTAAAATCCAACAATTCTCCCACTTGGATAGCAATAGTTAATTATTAAAATGCAATAATCATTAGGGCTAAAGTAACAACTATATTTATAGCACATGTCAAGAAAGATAAGCTTTAACGATACAGAAATAGTATCCGATAGGGAAGTAGATCATACATAGTAAAAGCCCATATTTCATATAAAGAATAATGAATATGGATAAGCATAATTAATTAAAAGAAATATGCAATCCAAAAAAGAAATATGCAATCCAAGAATAGTCCAAGCATCTGAAAATGCTACAAGAGATATGATAACAAAAGTGACGTCATCGCATACATATCTCATAAGAATAATAATCAAGTAGATGTAAAATTTCAAACTCCCACTAACCCAAAACATCAAAAGACTTAACTAGTCCCATATGGGTTACATGATTCTGAAAAGCTTTAACAGTTAAGCCTTTAGTTAGTGGATCCACTAACATGTTCTCTGTAGCAAGATGTTCAATACGAGTCTGAAACTCCAGAATTTTCTCTCTAACAAACAGATATTTGATATCAAAGTGCTTTAATCGAAAAGAGTTTCTATTGTTTTGAGAGAAATGAATAGCAGCAGTGTTGTCGCAGTATATCACAAGTGGCCTAGAAATGCTTTCAACAATGTGAAAATCATAGATTAAGTTTTTCAGCCACATGGCTTGAGAAGTAGCCTCATAGCAAGCGACATACTCTACCTCCATGGTAGAAGTAGCTGTAAGAGTCTGTTTAACACTCTTCCAAGAGATAGCTCCTTCTGCCATCATAAAAATAGAGCCAGAAGTAGACTTTCGGTCGTCAGGGCAACCTGTAAAATCATAATCAGAATAACCAATGACTTGAAGTTGATCAGACTTCTTATAGGTCAACATGTAATCCTTGGTTCCCTACAAATATCTCATGACCTTCTTCACGGCTTTCCAATGACCCAAAACCTGGGTTGCTCAAGTATCTCCCTAAAGCATTGACAGCAAAAGTGATATCGGGACGAGTACAAACTTGAGCATACATTAAACTGCCAACAGCGGAAGCATATGGGACCTTTTTCATTTCAGATATCTCTGAATCATTTTAAGGACATAGAGATTTAGATAGTTTGTCACCTTTCTGAACATGTGCAGCACATGGGGAGCAAGAATGCATGTTAAACTGCTTGAGGATCTTTTCAATATATCCTCTCTGAGACAATCCAAGAATGCCACGTGACCTATCACGGTAAATCTGGATGCCTAAAACAACTGAAGCATCACCAAGGTCCTTCATATCAAAGTAGCTATTTAACATCAATTTTGTCTCAGTCAAAAGGTTAACACAGCTGCTTGCAAGTAGAATATCGTCGACATATAAAACAAGAATTATAAAATTGCTCCCACTAGTCTTCAAATAAATGCACTGATCTGAAGCATTCTCCTTGAAGCCAAAAGAAGTGACAACACGATCAAATTTCAAGTACCATTGCCTGGATGCCTGCTTTAGTCCATAAATGGACTTTTTAAGTTTGCAAACCAAATGCTCTTTCTCTGATTCAATGAAACCATCAGCTTGAACCATGTAGACATCCTCGGCTAGATCTCCATTCAGAAAGGCTGTCTTTACGTCCATCTGGTGAAGTTCTAAATCAAAGTGAGCTACTAAAGCCATAACAACCCGAAATGCATCTTTCGTAGAAACTGGTGAGAATGTCTCCTTATAATCGATGCCTTCCTTTTGACTATAGCCTTTCGCTACCAGTCTAGCTTTATACCTCTCAACTTTTTCATCTGGACTACGCTTGGTCTTAAAGACCCATTTGCACTCAATCGGTTTGCAACCATCTAGCAATTCTACAAGATCCCAAACACCATTATGAGACATAGAAGCTAATTCATCATGCATGGCATTCAGCCAATCAGAAGCATGAGAGCTAGAGATAGCCTCCTTGAAAGTGATAGGATCGTCATCATTATGGAGATCAAACTCATGCTCCTGAAGATACACCACATAATCAACTGGTATAGAAGGCTTCCGTACTCTCTGAGATCTTCTCAATAAAGGTGCTTCAGCAATGTCATTTGGCCGTGCCACTACATCTTGTGGTGCCATTACACCTGTTTCAGCAGTATCATCAGTTTCCTGTTCAATAACTGGTGGTGCCACTACATCATGTCCTCCTTGAAGTGTCTGATCATCATCATGAGCGACTGGAACCACAATATTCATGGGAAGTAAAACAGGTGATGCATGAGTTGTGGTCCGATCTTCTTTGAGAGTGATTGGTCGTGGTGTGTGACTCCCACTATCCAAATCATCCTCAAAGAAAATCGCTCTGTCAGACTCAATGACTCACGTAGAATGAGAAAAGCAATAGAATCTGCAACCTCTACAGCCCACGCAGTAGCCGATGAAGAAACCACTAACAGTTTTAAGATCAAGCTTCTTCAGTTGAGGATTATAGGGTCTAACCTCTGCTTTACAACCCCACACATGAAAGTGTTTCAAACTCGGCTTCCTTCCACTCATCAGTTCGTAGGGAGTTTTCGGCACAGATTTGCTAGGTACCTGATTAAGGATGTACACTGCTGTCTTTAAGGCATCTCCCCAAAGAAAAACTGGTAACGATGTATGACTCATCATGCATCTTACCATATCCATAAGTGTCCGATTACGTCTCTCTACAACTCCATTCTGCTCAGGAGTACCAGGTATAGTGTATTGAGCTTCAATCCCACATTCATCGAGAAATTTAGCGAATGGTCCTGGATTTCTCCCAGTCTCACCGTATCTGCCATAATACTCACCTCCTCTGTCGGACCTCACACATTTAATCTTCTTTCCAGTCTTTAATTCAATAGCAGCCTTGAAGAATCTGAAGGCATCCAAGGAACTGGATTTTTCTTGGAGGAGATCTATCCAACTAAATCTCGAGAAGTCATCTATGAAGGTAATGAAATACCTATATCCACCCATAGCAGTGGGTGTAATAGGTCCACATATGTTCGTGTGAATCAACTGCAACACATCATCACATCTATTTGCTCCTTTCTTCCTAGTTTTGGCAGTGAGCTTGCCTTTAATGCATTCGACGCAAGTGTCAAAATCAGAGAAATTGAGATCATGAAGAATACCTTCCTTAATCAGTCTTTCAATCCGGGGCCTAGAAATGTACCCCAAGCGTCTATGCCACAGCATAGAAGAACTTTTATCAGTCCTATTACGCTTATTTCCAACAACAGAGTTAACAGACATATCATTCAAATTCAACATGTAAAGCCCATCACATAATACTCCTGAACCGACATTAATAGAATTAAAACGAATAACAACTTTTCCATTACTGAATTCAAAAGTGTAGCCATATTTATCCAAAGCTGAAATTGAAATCAAATTCCTTCTCATAGAAGGTACATAAACAGCGTCTTTTAACAATAAAGTATGTCCAGAAGGTAAAAGCAATGTAACTACTCCTATTTCTTCCACCGATACTCTAGCTCCATCTCCCACAATGATATTGGATTCAGCATCACTTGGCTTCCTCAGGCTTGTGAACCCCTGTAAAGAATTCAAAACATGAATGGTTGCACCTGAGTCAAACCACCAAGTATTGGGAGCAACATCAATCATATTTGATTCATAACAAGCCAAAGCTAGGAGTGTACCTTGCTTCTCGAGTTTCCTTTTGAGAGTATAACAGTCATCCACCTTGTAGCTATACTTTTTGCAATACTTGCAGTTTCCTTTGAAAAAATTCTTCTTTGGCTCTAAGTGTTGAGAAACTTTTCCCCCTTTCTTCTTGTCACGTTGAAACTTTCCTTTGTGACTTTCCCTTTTCTCAGACTTAGCACCAGAAGAAGAAGCAGCAGTAAACTGAACATTGTGTGCTTTCCCTTTCTTTATGGAATCCTCTTCTTGAGAGACAATGGCAATCATTTCATCAATCGTCTATTCAGTTTTCTGAGTATTATAGGAGGTCTTCAGAACGTCAAACTGAGAAGGCAGTGACTCCAGTACTTGCCAGATTAGATAGCTCTCACCAAGATCAACCTTGAGAGACTTTAATTTATTAAAATAGTGGACTAACTTCATGATGTGCTCACGAACTCCACTAACACCATCATATTTAGTCTTCTCAATCAGAGAGAGATACTGGCCCTTCTGAGCTTTATCAAAAGTGGTGAATTTCTCACCAACGGACTTCAAAAAATCCTTAGCATTCTTGCTCTCTGGAATACTCTGTCTAATAGACTTCTCCATGGTGTATTTCATCACCATGAGACACACCCTGTTGGAGTGCTCCCATTTTTCACGAGAAGCCCTTTCAGCAACAGTGAACTCAGCAGTAAGAGCTGGAGGCTCTTCATCTCTCAAGGTCAAGTCCATATTAGTGATGGCCAAATACAAATCCAGAGATTCTTTCCAATCCTCAAAATTGGTCCCATTTAGTGTCTTGACAGAAGTCAATTGCATAGGCAGGGAGGCTGGCATTAAAAACAACAAAAGATAACATTTAATATGCATAATGTCATTATGCTATAAGAGAATTAAATGTTTCTATATGCACAGCCAATCAAGCCTGTTAAAGAGAATTTCTTATCTACCTGGTCCCGCCTAAGGGTCCCGAATCAAAATAAACAAGAAATATAATAATATAATGTTTTAGACCTCATATCATCGAACAAATTTTGAATGCCGATAAGGTATTCAAAAATAATTGATAGAGGTATTGATTAACATGGCATTGTATAAGAAATTACATTAATAATAATATATCGATAGGATATAATTATTATTAATGCAATAAATTAGACTAATAATAATGATTAAAAAAATAAAATAAATAAAATTTTTAATCATTTAAATCGAAGATTTTGCATAACTGTGCCCACGATAGGTGAGTTCACAATCATACAAAACAAAAGGCAATTATATTCGACAGAATAAATAATTATTAATGAGGGAAAAAGGTAAATAAATAAATAACTGAAAAATAAAAAAGGAATAATTTACATATGGACTGAAATTAATTCCATCACTTGGATATCTTACTGGGCAGAGTACAACATACCTGGATGTTGTTAATAGAGTGAGGAACTACCACAAAAAATTTCAGTCCAAAAAAACCGAGAGTACGACAATTCAAAATAGTAGAATAGTCTCGGATTAAATGAAATAAAATACTTAGGGGTCCCAAAAAAATTCCAAAAAATTACCAAAAATACTAGAATTTAATTATTTAATTTTTCAAAAAAAAAATTAAAAAAATTTGGGGCCTGGAAAGTGTCTCACGCTCCCACACGTGCCTGGCCCGCGCGTGGGCTTTGCCTGGGGAGGTCATCCCCTTCGCCCGGATCCCCTGTAACCGGTTCGTTCTTCCTCAAATGGCCATGAAAAATAATGTTTCTTTAGGGCTTTTGTTCGAAATCCCATATAGATTGGAAGCCCTCAATCAATTTTGTAAAATAAAGGGTGGTTTTGGAGAAGCTATTTTCGAAAATAGGGATGAAAAAACGGTTTTTTTAAAAAACTTAGATCTCCCAAATCTCTCGATGAAAACCCCTCGGTTTTGAGTATGTTATTCGAATAATAGCATAAAACAGAAACCCCAAATCAATTTCGAAAAACATTGGTTGTTTTTGGGAGAAATCAAAATCGAAATATTGAGGGAAAACAGAAACAAGAAAAAATTGTTTAAACTCCCTAAAACGTTGTTCATACAGTCTGATTTTCACTTATATGATTTGCATAAATGTTTTGAATCAAAGCCATAAAACAATTTCAAGATTAACCTACTAAATTAGGGAAAACAAAATTTGTTTTAAAATTAGGGTTTAGGGAATTGCGAAAATCAGAAAAATAACTAATTAATAGCCATAGTATGTACTACAACCTGCTTCTGATACCATTGAAGGAATTAAAAGGATTGATTTCTGATCCTAGATCGGTGTAGATATAAACTACAGCATATTAAATAACAGAATGTGTACCTGGCATCATCGCGGTATCCATCTCGAACAATAAAATAGAGGGAATTTTTTGAGTTATGTGAGAGTGGTACTACTCTCTGTCTGATAAGTCTTCTGTCTAGGGTTAAACTGATTAATGAGAAGCCAGTCTATTTATTATCAGATGAGAGCAGGGACTTCTCAACAGGCTATGTGATTGGCCCAACCCATCACGAGCCACTCACAATATAAAAGCCCAATTATAATATTCATATATTAAATGCTATATATTAGAATAATATAGTTAATATGTTAATGATATTTAATAATTGATTAATGCATATCCAAAATAGGATATATATATATATATATTATATTAAAATCCAACAGAGAGCACATGCAGTTGTTTTTCTATTTTTTATTTTTTTCTGTTTTTGGTTTATGGTGAGAGAGGGGAGTATAAGACAGAGAGCGAGAGATATAAAGAGAGAGCAAAATGGTGACAGGTGGAGTATAAGACAGAGAGCGAAAGAGATGAAGAGAGAACAAAAACGAGAGAGATGAAAACGAAAGAGAGAGAGAGAGAGAACTAAACGAAGATAACAGATGAAAAGAGAGAAGTAAAGAAGTGGAAAACATTAAGACTTCTCAGTTGAATATGTCATATTTAATTTTTTTTATTTTTTAAAAAATTTTTATTGATTATTGGTTAATAATTATTAAATTAATTAATGTCTGATATAATTTTAAAAATTAAAAAATAAAAAATATAGACTGTTAAATAAACATATAACCATTTACCTTGGAGTAAAAACCTTCTCTGCTTTTCAAGAATAAGATAGAATAAGCTTCTGAGAATTAAGATGGTGTGATAGTATTTTTCATCATGTCATTTACTGATATATTTATTTTAAGCTGAGGTGACAATCTATAAATTCTAATTAATTAAACTAATGATCAATTGGATAGAATAATTTTTTTACACAAAATAAAATGTTCATGACAATTTTTTTTTGTTAAGTTTTATAGTTTATGAAAACTTTTTGTATATTAAATAAAGTTTATAAAATTATCTGTATTTTTTCTAAATAAATAAAAGACAAAAGACCCCAAAAACTAAGAAGATTCTAAAACTATATATAATAATATAAATAACTAAATTATGGTTAAAAAAAACGAGGACATAAATAAATAACCGAAAGTCAAAATAACCCCCAACCGCCTCCGCGTTCTCCAGCTACGACCCAAACTGCCTTTCATAACAACGATTCCAAATTACCCAAACATCATTTTCTCTCTCTTCAAATATTTCTCTAGATTTTTGTTTTTCAAAACCTTTTGTTTCCCTCTCTTAAATATTTATTTCTCTATTTTAATATTTTTTATCATTTCAAAATCTTCTGTCTCTTTCCCTCCCTCTATCTTTCTCTCTTCGTAGTCAAAACGCTTCCCTTCTTTTCCAGTAACGCCTTCTCTCTCTCTCTTCCAAATACAGCTCCTTCTCTCTTCTCGTCCCTTGTTGCTCAACAATCTCCCTTTCTGTTTGTCCCTCTCTCTGGAAAAACCTCAAGGCAAAAAACAGTTGCAACGGTAGAAACGGAAACAATAAAATAATATCGTCATCTACGGATGTCGAATTTCAGCTCCTTCTTTGATTGATTGTCCGACACCACAGTATCGGAGTGTCGTCGTCGTCGTCGTCGTCTGCCCATCGGTGATCTTCCTTTGGTGTGGAGGTTTTCTTTATATTTGTAGGTAAGAAAGAAACCCCTGGTGATTTCATTTCTGAGTTTTTATTTTATTTTATCTTAATTTTTTGCCCTGGATTGAGCATTGTTGTGATTATTTTTTCAAAAAATTTATAGGTGAGATCAAAAACGAAAAAAAAAAAAAGTAGGTTTATTTGTGGTTAAGGTAGATGGCGGAACAAATGGAATTCTCGTCGGGGAAGGCGAGGTTTGCGTTCTTCAATCGTTCGCAAACGATGCACGTTGGCCACACGGAAACGTATCAGAAACCCCTCCTTCAAGCAGCTATTGATCGCAACGTGCCGATGAATAAACACTTCAATCCATTGGAGTCCGTGAAATCTGCGGGAATTAATTTCAGAGGGAGGGTCAAGAAGCTATGTAATTTCTACGAATCCCCTAGAAATTCATCAAAAGGTTCCGATAATGAACCGCCCGTTCAATATTCCACTAAACATAGAGCCACGAAATCCCTTGGCCCCGATGGTTGGATTTCTTCGAGCTTAAGCAACATCCCTTACATCAGATTACCGGATACAGAGGACAGAATTGTGTTGTATTCCACCAGTTTGCGGGGAATCCGAAGAACTTTTGAAGATTGCTACGTGGTTCGAAACATTTTCAGGGGGTGCAGGGTGTATGTGGATGAACGAGACGTATCAATGGATTCAGCATACAGGAAAGAATTGCAGAGTGTGCTTGGGGAGAAGAAGAATGTGACATTGCCACAAGTGTTCATCGGAGGGAGGTACGTGGGAGGTGCTGAGGTGATCAAGCATCTCTTTGAAGCGGGCGAATTAGCCAAAATTCTTGAAGGATTTCCAAAGGCAAAACCTGGGCTTTTCTGTGATCGTTGTGGAGATGCGAGGTTTGTGCCCTGTATGAATTGTCATGGGAGCAGGAAGATCTTTGATGAAGATGATGGCATGTTGAAGAGATGCTTGGTGTGCAATGAGAATGGGTTAATTCGTTGTCCGAATTGCTGTTCTTGAACTCTCTGCGAGTCAGTATTTCTGCTCCTTCCTTGCACATTTTAGTTGTCGGTAAAGAATTAATGAAGTAGTTTATTATTGTTGGTGAAGATACAGGTCTATTAAGGTTATGATTCAAAACACTGTTTGAATTTATGGTTGCTTTTGACTTTTGAGTATCCTCAGAACTCAGAGGCTTTTGCTCCTTCAACTGTATTTTGTTTGAAGAGTGGGGTCATGAAAATCCAGAATTGGTTTGAGTTATGTCTACGGTATTCCACGGTGGGGAGAATGTTTCTCTCCACATTAATGTAAATACATAGTAGTATATAGTCGAAAAGATTTAGTAAATCCTTCCTTCAGTTCTTGATAATCCTCTTCCTTCCTAATCTTTATCTTCTTGTATTTGGAAGCACATGGGTGTTTGACTGCTTCAGCATATCAATTAGTTAAAAAAGTTGGAAAAGTAGTCTCATGGAAGAACACATTTACTGTAATGCGCTGACAATTCCTCTTGAAAAATTCTTACATAAATATAATTTACTAGTTCTCTATGCATTAATGCAGTCTTTTTGCGAATTTCTAGTGATTCTATATGCCAGATTGCTGTGGTAGAAGGGGTGTTTAAGAATTTCCCACTGGTTTTCCTGTCTGATGTTTTAAATTGTCACTGAAAGATGTCGAAAGAATAATGCGCATTCCTCTCTTTTCGTGTTTTTAAATTGTGAATTGAATTGTTATTAAAGTCACATTTATACGGAAAATTATAGAAGCATCATTTATATGTTGTAGCTAGGGATTTGTGAAGTTTATAAACATTGAAGCCAGAGCGTACAGAACATTTCTAATTATTTTTTTCTACACCAGCGAAAGCTACAAATAATTCTGTGCAATATTCTTGATTTTGAATTGCCTCCAAAAAAAAAATTTACTGATTTCGATATCAGCCTGAGCCAATGAAGGCCCTGGCAAAAAAGTTCTGGGCAATATTCTTGATTTTGACATCACCCAATAAATAATCACATAAATATTATAATGATGAATTTCTAGTGATTGTTTATATCAGATTGCTGTGTAAACCCCTCTCAGTGGTTTAAAGGTGTATTATTGATCACGCATAGGGTATGCTCAATTAATATTTAACAGCTTTCTATTATAAAAAAAATATCTAACGACTTTGTTGTATTTTGTAGACAGACTTGAATAAAAATAATCACATAAATATTGTAATGATGAATGATTTCGTTGTGAAAGGATTGTTATTACATTTACATTTTGAATGTTTTCACATTATTTTAATGTTATTGTTGAGATTAGTTAGACATGTAATTTTGAAATGTCAATTTAATTCTAGTACAAGATTATGAAATTGTTTAAAGTAAAAGTAAAAGTAAAATGTAATTTTTTTAATAGTAGATTGTTTATCATCTTAACTTTCATAAGTTAAAACTAAAATAAAAATATCACAATATGATTAAGAGTGTATTTGGTAAGTCAAATAAGTTAGTTTATAGTTTATTTGACTAGTTTATAAGTTTGTTTGACTAAATTAGAAGTGTTTCGTACACAAACTTATTTGAATAACTTATAACATTTTATGAAACACTACTTTGAATAATTTATAATTGATAGCTTTTATATTTTTCTAAATCTTTTATCTTCATTATTTTATTAAAATTCCAACATTATCTCACTTACAACCCGTAACACAATTTCTTTTTCGCCAGATTTTTTTCACATACCCATAACATAATATTGCTTATCTATTATGGAACGCTAAATGATATATTTATTTTGTATTATTTTAGAATTGCACAATAAAATGTAATTATTAACAAAAATGATAAGTATTACAATATTTTGGGATAACATAATAAAATGATAGTAATTTGGGATCTTAAATATTTATTTTAATTATTACACTATTTGCTCTATTTTATTTTAATTTTTAATAAAAACTTTTATCTTTAAACAAAATATTATAATTGTTTAAATTAACTAAAAAGACCAAAAATTATAATTACCTAAAAATATATGTTTGTCTAATTTAATAGCTAATTTTATCAAATACTTCTTATTCAATAAGTTAACTTAACAATTTTTAGATAAAAAATAATTTTTAAGTTTTTAACTAACTTATCAATTATTTTTGTCAAATATAATCTAAGTGGTAATGAAATAAACCATGTGATATAAATTGACTTCATATTCATTAAACCATAATTGAATAAGGAAAGGTCAAGTGATGAGGATGAAGATCAATCTCTCAAGACATTTAAATTCAAATCAATCGTAAACACTCACTAATCGACGTATTTTTTTCTCGTCTATCATGACATAAAAATTAAGTTAAAAAAATATATTTAGTCCTCACAGTTTTGTTTAATTTTAATTTTTGTCTTTATAATTTGTTTTCGTATAACTTGATTTCTCTAGTTTGAAAGTCTTGTAAAGAAGTCCCTCATATTAGGTGCCGCTAGATGGGAAAATTTTAGAACTTTTGATTTACGCTGCAAATTTCCTCTCGGATTCACTGGTTTCTCGCAGAAATGAAACAGTAGAAGCAGAGCAGACTATTTTTGTTGGACAGAAGTATATTTTTTTCGTTTTTAACATTTACTTTGAGTTTATATTTTGTTTCAAATGTTTTTTTTGGATTGATTTTATCTTATATACTTATTTTTATTTCTAAAGTTAATGTAATATAATTGATAAAAAATATTGATGTGAACTTCTCTATATAATACGTTTATAATCAATATGTCATATTAATTTATTTTAATTTTAATTTTATTCAAAATATTTGATTAAATTTTAATTTCACCTCAAATTAATATATAAACGTTTGATGTGTTATATGAAAAAGTTTACATGTCATATAGAGTAATTTATATATTACTTGGAGGACTCTACATTAATATTTTTTTATCAATTTTGTTTACAGGGTTAGCCCTAAGAACAACATTGAAACAAAAAATAAATGTGAGATAAAATTGATACAAAAAATATTAAAGATGAAATTAAAACTAAAATAAATATTAAAGAAGAAAAAAAAAATCTTTTTGGTCTTTTTGTATTGTGGCAGTAGTGTGTTGAATTCGAATGTTAACTAAGTTGTCACGTTATCTTACGGCATCTAACGTTGGATTTTTTTTTTTACAAATTTTTCAAAATATAGAAATTAAATTATTTGAAAATAAATTATAGAGATATAATTTTAAAATTCAACGAAATTATAGAAATTAAATATATTTTAACCTAAAAATTAGGTCTAAGTTGACCTTTTGACTTTTATTGACAAAAGTTTTTCTTATAATTTCAATTTTATTTCACATATTTTTTTTGTTGATATTTTTGTGCTTAGTTATAAATATTCTCAATATATTTTTTTGGCAAAATATAATTAGATAATCTAAGTCACGTGGAAACGTTATCTTTAAGAATTATTCTACCACACCAAGATAAATTGAAGTGCGAAAATGTTATAGAGAAATTTAGAATCTTGGTTTCGGGTGAATGTGCCCAAGCCCAACCTTAAATTTGACATTTGGTATGGTCACGGAAGCGGGAAAGGAAAGTACTTTTTCAAAACTGTAGCGTTTTTTCGTCGTTTGGTATGCCACACTGTATCAATAGAAAACGAAAGTCGGATTTCACTCTTCCTTCAAAATCAACTTCAAAATCAACTTTTTGGTTTCCATCGCATTATGGATGGAAAACTGGTCATTGGAATGGAAAACAAAGTAAAATTTCTTATTTGCCCATTCATTCAAATTTCAGTTGCATGGCACTCGTCCCGCTTGACTCTGATATTGGAGACCATCAGACACAGCCGCCGGCTAGTCAGGGACTGCCAGGCGTTTTACAGCCGCTACTGCGAGGCACGTGGCAACCATGACAGACGCCTGGCAACTGTTGCTGCCAAGCCATGGCAGTCGGAGAGCCGGTCGACCGGCTGCTACAAAATATAGGGTCGGTCGACTGGTTGCTAGGAGCCGGTCGACCGGCTGCTACAAAACATGACAGCCAGTCAACCGGCTGCCACAACAAAGCGTGACTGGTCGACCGGCTGCTACAAAACATGCAAGTCTGTCACATCCCAAAAATTGAACATGTGAAAAGATACTACTCATTTGTTAAAATTCTCAAACATACGTTATTTACATATGTTCTGTAAGGTTTTACATTCAACCTTAATCATTCATTCCACACGACAGAACTATATGCATCTGATAAGCAAATATAAGCATACATAATCTGATGTTTTTATCTCATCGCAAGCCTAGGAGACCTATAGTAAGTACAGAGCGTTCCTAGTATCCACATCAATAAGTACTGGTATCCCACCAGACAGAAATAGAGGATAATTTCAAGGGGCTTCTATTCTTCAAACGGATACTCTTCTTCTTTGTTTTCTGTATCTGAAAAGATAATCATAGGGAGCGTGAGTTTATTTAAAAACTTAGTAAGTAAATAACTGTACTATATAAAATATCAAAAGTACAAATACCACATTTACTCATATATTTAATTGTCTTATACATTGAGTAGTATGAGACTCAAACCCTTTCAAACTCGTGAATAAGATTTCATAAATATACACCGAGTAGTATGGGACTCTAACCCTTTCAAACTCGTGAATAAGTTCTCATAGATATACACCGAGTAGTATGGGACTCTAACCCTTTCAAACTCGTGAATAAGTTCTCATAGATATACACCGAGTAGTATGGGACTCTAACCCTTTCAAACTCGTGTATAGTTTTTCATCGTTATGCACTGAGTAGTATGAGACTTTAACCCTTTCAAACTCATGTATTAGATCCCGTAGATCTTTACTCATTAATAAGATAGTGAGAACTTCTCACATAGTACAATTTCCATGAAATAAAATCATTTATACATACTCTTATTCCTTTAAATTTCTGTAAAAAAAATATATCAATCATCATATACTGTCATATGAAAAATTGATCAATTAATATCCAAATAATATTGTAAATGGGACTTATATTGTACTTTGACTAGTAATATCAAATTAGCTTCGCAAGGTTATTCACTCACCTTAATGTTTGTCCAAGTTTACCTTGTTCCACACTAGAATTTGTGTAGGAAAATTTTCTAGTAAAATATATTACAAGGAAACATAAGAAAGGAAACAAAATCACGAAAATACATAAAATTTTCTGACTGCTACAGTAACGGTTTGCTACAGTAACGGTTCGCTACAGTGCCAGTTCGCTACAGTAACGTTGACTGCTACAGTACCGTTGACTGCCGACACTACAGTACTGCTACAGTACTCGAAGAAAAATTTCCAGATTTTCCCGAAATTTCTGGTTGCTACAGTAACTCAGTTTTTGCAGAAGTTTTTGCAGAAATTTCTAACAATTTCATCCTTTCCTTTCTTGTTTCAAAACCAGAATTTCAACTCTTTTAACCGATTATAACTCAAATATAACTTCTAAAACAACTGAGATTCATGAATTATCATCAAAATCTTCAAGAACAAAACCTCCTCTGATCTTCTACATAAACTGAAATTTGAGGAAAATAATGAGATTAAAGCTTACCTTTGATCTTTACAAAGCTTTTGAACCGAACAAATAATCAAAACTCTGAAGATCAAGGAAAGGATTTGAGAAGAGGATGAAGAAATGAGAGAAAACGCTTTTCTGCCTTCCTTCGGCTGAGTGAGAAAATGAGGGGGTACTATTGAAACTTTATATTAAATTTTTCTAATGGGTTAGTCAATAACCCATGGGTATCCATAACCCAACATCCAAACTCATCCAGTCAATTTACAATAAATGGACTAATTGACCATTCTGAAACCACTTTTCCATGAATTTCACCATTCTTAGAATATATCCCACATTGTGCAAATATTTAGTCCAGTCATTTAACTCAATTTTCATAAATAATATTCAAAGAGAACAATTAAATATGAAAATTAAAAATGACCAAAATAAATAACTAAAGTAACGTTGTGAAATTCTAAAATACTCTTAAGCGAATTATATTATGAAATTAACGGGTATTACAAAGTTGGTCGACCGGCCCTGCTGAGAGTTTAAGGGCAAGTAAATTACTTTTATATTTATTTTTTATTATCTTTAAAAAATATAATAATCTTATTTTTTTTCTTTTCTTTTCCAATGCATACCAAATAAGTTTTTTTTCATTTTCCTTCTCATTTTTCCATTCTCTCTTCCTTTCTATTTTCCTATTTTCTTTCCATTCCTACTCTTTTTTAGATACCAAACAGCCCCGAAGTTTAGGTCACGTGACACCAAAGAAATTTAGAATCTTGTCTTAAAAAATAAAAATTTAGAATCTTGTAATTATGTTTCAAAGATTGTTGCATAACTAATTGTTCTGTTCTTGTAGTTAAATACAGTCAAGGATATACAAGTTATCATTTTTGCAGCTTATCATTGTCGCTTTAAATTTTGCACTAAGTTCTTTACTAGAGTGGAATGAAATCTTATTAAATTATTTTAATAAGATAAAATTGATTATATTAAAATTGGTTATTGTAAATTAGTTAAAACATATCTATAAAAATAAAAATGTAGATATCAGAGGTAAAAACTTCACAAATATTAGATAAAAAATACAAATTTAAGAGTAGAAAAAAATTACATTTAGTGGTGATATTTAAGGCCACTATATTTATAAAAATGACTCTTGATCTTTTAACAGCAATAAAAATACAAGTTTAAGAGTAGAAAAAATTACATTTAGCAGTAATCTTTAACGCCACTATATTTATTAAAACAAGGTTTATTTTTTAACAGCGATTTTAAAATCTTTATTTTTTTTAGAGTATAATATGTTTACATAAATATTATTATGCCTAAATAATTACAACAATGCCACCATATTTTCACCCTATTTTTAAAATAATTGTTTTTCAAAACATCTAAAAATTGTTTTAATTTTTTTAAAAATTATAATTTCAAAAACTACTTTTAAAATATATTTTTAAAAAACATTATACCCAACAAGTTTTATTATTTTTTTAATTTTTATAAACAAAAATTGTTCTTAAAACATCAATCAAACAAAACCTAATATTTTTTTTTTGTTTTTCCACAATTATCTTCTACTTGAGGCAATTTATTTGAGGCAAGAACTTAATATTTTACTCTAGGCAAAAATTTATTTTGGTCCTTTATTTTTATTTTAAGTTTCATTTTAGTCCTCTAAACATAAGTTTCATATTGGCCCTTTATATTGCAAATTCACATTGTTCAAATTATTTTCCATCAAAACTATTAGTCATTTCAATATATTTGACACCTTGTATATCCTTATTTTGTGTACATTAAATATTCAAATAGATATGTCATATTAACATTAAGGATTATAATGTATCAACTCTGTTAGAGTGGTTAATGATTTTGATGAGAAAGGACAAAAAATTATAAATTTGCAATATAAAAGATTAATATGAAACATAAAGGACTAAAGTGAAATTTAAAATAAAGATAAAGGCTAAAATAACATTTTTGTCTTTACTCCGAGAGAGAGAAAAGCAGAGAGACTGGTAGTTAGGGAAGTGGGGCCCAGTTAACTAATTGACCCAAATACGTGCAAACTGGTTACGTGATGGCCTCTTGGCATCAACCACCACGTGCAGTGAAGTGTAAGTAACTAATTTTAACAAATAATTTAAAAAATTGTTACAAAAAAATGTTCATATAATTGAACTAAAAAATTGTTGCAAAAAAAAAGTTCTAATTGTCTCCAAAAAAAATTATTGATCTAAATAACCTAGTAGGCTAGTACTAATACAACCAAAATCTTCATTATCACCTACTAATTGTTTTTTAAGGGAAAAAAAATTCTTAAGGGATCATTTCATTATGTTTAAGGCCGACGAGTCTTAAGCAAGATTTTGAGATCTGATTAAAATAATACAATTAAACATGGATTGAAAGGCCCTATTTAGGTTTAAGGCCAATAAGTATTAAGGGTTAGTCCAATGCATGGTTGACTCTAATAAATCAAGTTTTAGTATTTTTGTCCAAATAATTTCATGAAATTACAAGTAAACAATAATTTGTTTAATAATTCAAATATCAAATAATAAGATGTTCCAAGTATTAGTCTAGCTCAGACTTCAGACTACCTAATATTTTAAGAATCTAACACTGAAATTTTTTTAACCTCTTACAAAGAAACAATTAAAATAAACCATAGAAACATTCCAATATATACGAAAATAATTTTAAAATAATAATATATTTAACAAAATATAAGGTCAGAGGGAGGTTTGGCAATATGAATGGAGAGAAAATGATTGTTAATTATTATAGAATTATTAATTTAGGATAAAACAAAAGTTTGCTTGGCCAGGCCTAATTTAGCCATACAGACAAATAGAGCCAAAAAATAAATCTAATTATAAATAAGCTATTTTTTGGGACCTGTCTTATATTATTTGTAGGGTTTAATGTACTAACTAGCCCTCTTTGATTGCTATAGATGTAAGTAAAACAAGAGTAAATTATAATAATTTTTTATTGTTTCAAAATTACTCTTATCTCCTTTACATGTTAATATATATTATAGAAGTTTTCTTTCTAATTTATTGTTTGTCAAATAAATTAAGTATAATATGAGACTGTACTTTTATTTCTAATATAACAAAAAAAGGATGATAAAATTAATATTAAGCTTTAACCATATTGTGTCAAAAGTTATTTTCATTAATAAAAAACAAATTACAGTAGAACCGAGTATAATTCTTAAAACAAAATAAAGATGAAGGGTAATATTACTAAACTTGAAAAGAAAAACTAGTATAATTTACTCTTGAAACAATAAATAGCAAAGGTTAAATTATAATTTTAGTCCCTATAATTTTAACAAAATTATAAATTAATCTCTATATTTTTTTAATATAAAATTATTCCTATAGTTTCTCTTTCTATGTAAATTAATCTTCGTCATTAATATGGTTAAATTTTATATTAAAATAATCCTATATGATAGTTGATGTGTACATTTGTAAATATGTTAGCATGTCTCATCATTAATTTTTGCCCAACAACAAAACTCTCAGGAGAATTTTGTTGATATGACAGCTGATTTGGATAAAAATTAATGACAAGACATGTTAATATATTCATAAATCTACATATCATCTATCATATAAGACTATTTTAACAACAAAGTTAACTATAATAACTACATGGACTAACTTACACAATTAAAAAACTATAAGTATTATTTTACATAAAAATAAAGTATATCAACTAATTTATAATTTTAGTAAAACTATGGACCAAATTATAATTTAACCAATAAAAAAATTTAGTATAATTGATTCTGACATAAAATGACAACAGCCATCCGTGGGGTTTAGGGTAATTAAATCCTAATTTGTGTTTCTTTTCTCAAAAGTCAAAACAAATTTATTTATATATAAATTTTCAAGCAAAAGCTTGGACACGCGCTCTAAAGCGCGTTGAGATGGATACTGTTAAATGGAATTTTTTGTTTGTTTGTTTTGTCGATGGATCGTGGCATGGCTTATTAGAAAGAAATGAGGTTCTTTACCGACAATTCGATGTTCCCTCCTTAACTTTTGATTTCTAATGAATGATAAATCATTTTGACAGGAATTACGGTAGTTGTCGGAACAGAAAAAACGTTCATTCATTTCTACAGTTCCTACACGTCTCATTTCCCTCAATCTCCATGTTCTTTTCCGAATGCTGTTTTCGAAAAGTTTCAGGCTTTCAACCTCGGCGGTTCCCAAAAACCGATTTTATCACAGACCCATATGATATTTTTCTGCCTTTTTTAAATCGTTGTGTGTTTTCAATCCTTCGCCAAAACCCCAGAAACAGTTTGGGAAATCTTAGATTTGTCCTTTGTTTTTTCATACACATTGAAACCTCTGTGAACACCCAAACACAAGAGGAAAAAGATATAAACTGATCTGCAAGATTTTCGGTTGAGAAACTGTTATTGCAACGGCTAGATTACGCCCTGAATTATTCCTTATTTTTCTTCAATTTTGAGATGTATATATTATTCTCTGTGCAAGATGATGGCATCTTAATATTTTCTCCATTTTGAGTTGTGTGCTTGTTCAAATTTAATTTGTGGAATACCCCCAATTTCTTTATGCAGAGAAGCATCTGATAAATGACTGTTCTGAGATTGTAGCAGTATTTCTCGATTTGGGGGGTTTCCAGAATTGGAGGCTGCAAAATGTCTCTACAGCAACAGCAAACCAATCCTGATCTCAATGGTGTTTCAGGTTGAAGCTTTTTGTTCCTTACTTAGCTTTTTTTTTGTCGTATTCTCCTTTTCATTTGCCCTTCTGTTTGTGAAAGAAACTTCCACGAGAGAAAATTATTTGATGGGTGATCATTAATAATGCAACTCTTTTTCATTCGTAGAACTTGAAACTCATGATATATAACCTTGACATTGCTTATGGATTATTTGGATAATTGTCTTGCTTATTGGTGGTGTTTGTGGAATCATGTGCTGATAAAATATATATAGCAAAAATCTGTTTGCTCTGAAAGCCCCCTTTCTGTATTCTATTTCTGAGGTGATACTATGTGGCAACATTAAAGGTGGAGCTAGTGATGAGAGTTAAATTTTCCTAATTTCTTAAGCATAAATTCTCACCTTTCTATGGGAAGAGATGAAAACATGATCAATGAGGGTTTCAATAATTTTATCGCCAGCCTGAGACATTTCAATCATCATGGTGTTTGGATATGGTTCACTGGCTGAAAGATATATAAAGAATAGTTGTGTGCACAAAACGTGTTTTGTACAGAAAGAGATTAGGCTCTCAACTCTTGAAGACATTCTTTTAGTGATACTTGTGTTAAATTTGTTAGTCCTGCAAACAAGATGCAATGACAAATCAGATACTCCAGAAGCCTTTGAAGTTTCCTCGTAACTTAGGTCATTCGATTGTCAGTAAGCGTGCATAACATAGTTGGTTCAAGTTTAAACTCTATCATAGAGATGAGTAGTTTATTCTGAAATGCTAGTACTAGAATATTTCTTAACATTTCATTTTAGCTTTTATGTTTCTGAATTCTGATTCCTGTAAACTTGCAATTCTTTAAAGGTTACTTTTCTGTGATGAACTGTTTTGTGTCCAAGTCTTGTTAGGCTAATAACTACTGAATGCCATGTTTCAACTGTAGGGTCAGGATATTGCCTTTATGATCTTTTGTGTGCTGATACACAAAATTTGCAACCCCAAAGAAATCAATGGAATACTTCAGACAGTGACGGTACTATATTATTATTATTATTATTTAAATTCTGTATATAGGCTTCTGTTATCATAATAGGGACTAGCCTTAATGTAATATTGTAAATTTGTCTGAGAAATTAGTGATGAAACTTTGTCAAACACTGTCTACATCTTTAGACCTCAAATATTATTTTGTGATGTAACTTTATTTCATAGGCCTTTTTGACATAATTAGTTATAGGCAATATCTGATTTCTTTTGTTCATGTTTCCAATTAATAGACCCTCAAGAAAAGCTAGAGAAGCTGATGAACCAAGATGGCAACAAGCATTGTGCTGATTGTGGATCTCCGGATCCAAAATGGGTGTAAGCAATTATTACTCAAAACTTAGCATTCAATTCAATCACATTTCATGGCAATTGTCTCCAATATTTTCTTTCATTTTTGTTATAAATTTCTGGATGACTCGATGAATCGACCTTAATTTCTCACTCTATTTCTATCTTGTCGGAATGACTAGTACAGTAATTGGTCAGAAATTTGTTGAAACAAGAATTATTGAGAAGTTGATTTTTTTACCAAATCAATAGCTCATGTTATCTTCATTTGAAAATCAGATCTTCAAGTATTGGAGTTTTTATTTGCATCAAGTGTTCTGGCATACATAGAAGCCTAGGAGTCCACATATCAAAGGTATGTTCTCTAGCATAGCTTATAAAGGAGCTTGTTGGTGACAGTCCAATTGTTTTTGTATCAGTATCATCTACAGTTCAATTGTTTTCACTTTGGTATCGTCTGATTTCTGAGGCTGAATTTCCTTCTTGGCCAAATCAGCAGAGGGTTGGGACTTAAAATTAAACATATCTGTAAATATTTAGTAGGAAATAAATCTTTCTAGCATTTTAAGAATGAATAAATTACTAATTTGGTCCCTACAATATTACAGTTCTTTCAATGTAGTCCCTAAAAGATCAAATGTCTCAATTTAGTTTTTAAAGGTTTTGTTTGTTTCAATTTGGTTTATCTTTTTGTCAAAGTGACTTTTAAGTTTAACAACAAAACCTTAGTGAAAAATGTAATCTTTTAGCACTAAAACAATAGTTTACTCTTTTAAGAATTATAATAGAATTTCTTCTTTAATATTACCAGCCATTTTGAAACACTTATCTGAGTTTAGATTCTGGACTCTGCTTAAGATGAAGTGCTTGCTAGATTGAAAGGATATCATAGAGTGAGATTTCTGGGTCTTAAGTGAACTTCAGTCATAGGAAGCTAAGATTGCCTATAATTGATAAACAAAATAAGTATTGGTAGCTTAAAACTAAAGGAAAAAGTCACCATGAAAACTGCAATTTCACATCAATGTCTGAAAGGAATTCAGTATTTGGTTATTGCCATATATGAACTCTGTGCATGCTTGGCTTTAGCACATTTGCAAATGCAAATTCTAACATGATTGGATACTATTATAGGTTCTATCGCTGAAGCTAGACCAATGGACAGAAGAACAAGTTGACGTACTGGAAAGTTTTGGTGGAAACGCAGTACTAAATAAGAAGTATGAATCTTGCATCCCAAGTCATGTAAAAAAACCAAAGCCGAATTCTTCCATTGAGGAGCGTGCTGATTTTATCAGGTAATTGAAGAAAATTGCTATACATATGTATGTTTCTATTGAGGAACTTCATCATTCTTATTGTTAAATGGATTTTTTGATTACTCAGGAAAAAATATGAGCTGCTGCAGTTTTCATCGTCCGAAGAAGAACCCTTGTCCTGCCCCTTTCCACCACCACAGGGCAGTTCCTCATGCGCCAATGCTTCTCTAGACAAGAAAAATTCTACTAAACCTGCAAACAAGCATCGTATTGGGAATGCGTTTCGGAACAGCTGGGGAAGAAAAGAACCTGACCATACTAAGTCTTCAAAGAAAAGCAACTCGTTGGTATTGTCTTTTGTGACCATACTTCAGAACCTTATCAAGAAGCACACTGAGAATTAGAGCAATTATATAAAGAAGAAGTGGCCATTTTATACCTTATTATGAATGTAGATAAATAATAAAAGACAAATTTAGTTATTGAAATATGAAACTTTTATCTGAATACTGGGATTGAATCTTATTTCTCTCTGCTAACTGTTATAGGCTGGTATGGTTGAATTTGTTGGCTTGATAAAGGTTAATGTGGTCAAAGGCACTAACCTGGCCGTTCGGGACGTAATGACTAGTGACCCCTACGTCATCCTTTCTTTGGGTCACCAAGTAAGCATCTTCACCTCTGTTCTACTTGGAATTATACATTAACAGCAGAAAAATGCACATTTTACAATGCAATTTCTGTAATATTTTCTTTATCTTGCAGTCAGTAAAGACGCGCGTCATAAAGAACAATCTGAATCCAGTCTGGAATGAGAGCCTAATGCTGTCAATTCCCGACAACATTCCTCCTCTTAAAGTGGTAAGTTCAATTGCTTACCAATTTCTGTTATGATTCATAAAAGGAGGATGACATTCTAAATCATAGTTTTTCTTTTGATTTATGTAGTTGAGTTATTTCTGGTAACAACATAGTTTTCTGCTTCTCTTTTTGTCATCATCATTCATTCCTTTGTTCTTCTATTTCCTGATTAAAGAAAAAATAATTTAGAGGTTTCTTCCTTTGGTAAAAGTAACTTTCATGCCCTTAAACTTTAACTTATGTTTTAATTTTAACTGAAAACTTTATTTCGTGTTAATTATAACTCTTATATTTCTAATTAGTTTCAATTAGACCATTAACCATAACGTTGTCAAAATATTCAACTGTAGATGGTGATGTAGCATCCCATCTTGCACATGTTAATGCCAAATCATCTACCCTAAATGTGTCATCTTAGATATCAACTTAAAATTACCAAAATGACCTAGTGAACACTCTAAAATCCCTTGTTCTTTTTGTCATTAATGAAGGTTTACAAGTTTATTTTGGTCACTTTAAGTTGGTATTTGACATGCACATCTAAAATGAATGATTTAGTACTGACGTGTACAAAATGAGATGTCACGTCAGCATATACCATTATATATTTGGACGATGTTAAGCTCAAGGCATAATCGAAATTAATTAGAAACATATGGGCTACAATTGATACGAAATAAAGTTTTCAGTTATAATTGAAATATAAGTCAAAGTTTAGGAGCGTGAATAGTACTTTTGCTTTCTTCCTTCTGATCTTTCTTTATACGATCTTAGATCATGTAATAAGTACCTTTGTGTTGTGACATTGTTTCCTATCTATGCTGTGCAGCTTGTGTATGACAAAGATACATTCTCCACTGATGATTTTATGGGTGAAGCCGAAATAGACATCCAACCCCTACTCGCAGCTGCTAGGGCACTTGAGATATCCTCAATCGACAGTGAGTCCACACATCTTGGGAAATGGGTGGCAAGCAGGAAGAACAGCCTTCTCAAAGACGGCGACATCTTAGTCGAAGATGGCAAGATCAAACAGGGAATATCGGTGAGGCTACAAAATGTAGAGAAAGGGGAGCTTGAAGTTCAGCTTGAGTGCGTTCCTCTCACCCAATAATAGCTTGTAACACAAGTTTGAGGATCTGAGTTCTGAACCATTTATAATAGGAGCTCAAAATGTTATTCTTTCGTGTACATGATGCTTTGCCCATTTATTCCAGAGCATGAACAAGTGAAATCTAAGTAGATTTTGTTTGGGATGGCTTAAAATTTGCACCTTCTTTCTTTCTGTCATATATTGTGGTCTGCAATACTTGCCTACTCCCACTCCTTTCCCTCAGTTTGCAAGATTTTTTTTATTTTAATTTTGTTCCATTTTTTATTTAGGTGACATTTTCTATGTACATATCCTAACCTTTCAAGTATTTAAGACTTTGTATATAAAAAAGGTTAAAGTGTATTTTTGGTCCCTCTTATTTTATCTACTTTTAAATTTGGTCTCTGTAATTTCAAAAGTCATAAAAAATAGCCCCCACCATTAAGAATAGTCCCTACAATTAAGAATTGGTAGTCAATCATTAGCTTGAGCGTATATAACATTGAGTATGATATTAAAGTTCACTTTATTTTTTGCTTTTGACGAAGTTCAATAATTTACATTTCTATTTAAATTTAAAAAATTGAGAAATTAATAATTTATAAATTATAATGTAAAAAATTAATATATATTAAAATCACAGAAATTTCTTTTTGTAATTTCACTTATTTTATGTTAGAAACTTTTATTTAAAAAATAATTACTCTTATAATCTTTCTTTGTTTTTTTTGTAATTTCATTTAATTTATTTAATTTTTATAAATGATTTTTTATTAAAATTGAAAATATGAGTTCATTAAAGTTCACTTTATTTTTGTTTTTGGTGAAGTTCAGTAATTTTCCTTAATCTTTAAAATAAAAAACTGAAAATTTGATAATATATAAATTATAATGTTAAAAAATTAATATATGTTAAAAACATGAAAAATAATTTTTTTTGTAGTTTCATTTATTTTATTTAAGAAAATAATTTTTTGATCTATGAAAGTATAATATTAATAAAATAACTAATGTTTGATGTGACATAATGCTGAATGGATATGATATTGTTAAGCAAGTTGGCAAGTGTACCAGTCGCACAAGTAATATAGTATAAAAATGAATAAGAGTATCGATCTCACAAGGACTAATTAGTTAAGTACTCCAGAAATTCAATTGCATTAGTTAGACAAGCCAAATTGGAT
Organism: Biancaea sappan; assembly: GCA_037074585.1. Classification (NCBI taxonomy): domain Eukaryota; kingdom Viridiplantae; phylum Streptophyta; class Magnoliopsida; order Fabales; family Fabaceae; genus Biancaea; species Biancaea sappan. The sequence goes on along the minus strand of CM073501.1, from coordinate 27,963,925 downwards.
TAAAGGCAACTCTATTCAAAAAACTAGAAAAGAAATAAAATCAGTAAAATAGAATGCAATAGACAATGACCAACAAACGATTTGATTAATATATGAAAAAGTTTAGAGTTACTAATCTCCCTTTTCCGTCCTAAAAATTACTAATCTCTCTCTTGCACCTGTGATTCTAATTAATTATACATGTTAATCTTAGGTTATCTTTTGGCTTAAAGTGATTCTCTCGAACCTAAATTAAGCTACTCAACTCTAACGTAATCCCTTACATGTGTTTAAGCCAAATAAACAACAACCTAATTTGATTAAATGAGGTTAACTAATATTCCTATTAATTAACAAGTCAAAACTACTAAGGTTCAAGTACTTGCCCTAACCATTCAGTGTTCTACTCATACACTCCTCTCCCGAGATTGGTAAAAGCAACAAGCAAACTATAAGTTGATCAGGTTCATAGCAAGCTCAATATAAATGAATGAAAGGACATGTATTGATTAAAAGAAATCGCAAATACAAGGAGATAAATAATCCCTAATATGAATTTAAGTTCATAACAACTCTAGAATGAGAAAACTAGCTACTCATAGCCCTAAAAGTATAGAAAACAGTAAAAGATAGAGAAAACTCTATGAATCCGAGGTAGGTTTGACGGAAATCGGGCCCGGAAAGTTTCGGAATGGAATTCCTTCTATTCCCTCTGCAAAATTAGCGTCCTCTACCTTTCCCCAACTTAGAATACCCTAAAAAACTTGTTTTGGTGCTATTTAAACCAGAATCTAACGCTGCAGAATACGAACCACCACTATAGTGGTGGAAGGCAGAGTTTAAGGCTTAAAAACATTTTTTTTTCTAGGAGCCACCACTTTAGCTATGGGAGGCAAAGAAGACAGCTTCAAAATCTTCTGGTGCAGAGCTCACAACTATAGTGGTGCAGATCCACCGTTATAGAGGTGAGAGGTAGAGAATTCTCTAGCATCTTTAGAATTATAGCTATGATAATTCCATCTTTTTGCACAAGCTCTTCACCAACTAAACCTTCATCAAAAAACAATAAATAATCAATTACCAGCAGCTCTGAATTATGAAATCACTCAGACTAATCTAAAATCTAGGAAATCATAAACTAAACTAAAACACTCAAAATAAGGGTAAAAAAATCACAAGCCAAGACAAGAATGAGAACAACAAAGAAGGAATTTAGCACCAAAATAGAACTAAATCCAGAACTTAACAGATATGAGAGCTGACATGGGCTCATATGTTGATTAAGATATTCTATTTAACGCCATATATATGCAAACAAATGAATAACTAATGGTTCTTGAATTTGATGATAGAGAACATATTTCATGAGTTTTAAAATCACATAGACCAAATTTCAAAAACCAAATTAAAAAATAAATAAAATTGTAGGAACTAATAATACATTTAACCATATAAAAATTTAGGCTACAATGCATTTTACCCCCTAAACTTTACTCTATGTGCAAAAAACCCCTTAAACTTTCAAACTCAACAAAAAAAACTCCCTCAACTTTTATTTTGTGCCAAAAACTCCCAACAGTTAATTAACCATCAATTGACCGTTAACTAAATGCCACATCATCAGTATGCTAGACATCTCAAATGTCACGTCAGACATTTTTTTTACAGTTCACTTGTCATATCAGTGCTGCCAAATCGTCATTATCAGCATTTGAGGTGTACAAAATTTGAGTTGTCAAATATACTGATAACGTGGCATTTGAGTTGTCTAATATACTGATAACGTAGCATTAGTTAATGGTCAACTGACGGTCAACTAACTGTAGGGTTTTTGGCGCAAAATAAAAATTGAGGGGGTTTTTTTATTGAGTTTGAAAGTTTAGGAAGTTTTTTTATACATAAAACAAAGTTTATGAGAGTAAAGTGTATTTTAGCCAAAAATTTAAGCACAACATAGCATATAAGCCCTTCCGTTCGAGTAGTATATCATTTTTCTCCTTTGAGCATGGCAATTTATAGTGTTCTTATAGCTTAAATAAATTTACAGAGATAGTATATGTTTGAGTAACGTAACAAACCAATAGCTGTCCCACCCCATGCGAAAGGGTGACAAGACTCGGTCAAATGAAAAGCAAAAATTGATACAGAATTGTAAATTAAAAAAAAGACAAATAAGATAATTAAAAAAAGAAATATATAAAAGTAAAAATTTAGCCTATAAATAAAATCGTATCCCCAGTGTAAATGTATAAAGCAGCGTTGTTAAAACTAAATTAGACCAACTCAAAAAGTTCAAAAAACAAGATACAAGATGAATCGATTAAATCTAGTTACAAATTAAATTTGACCGGTGAGCCGACACGAAAATTATTTGATTATTTTAGTTTTAAACAGGTGAATCATCTTTTAGGCATGGTTGGTTTTATATTAATTCTCTCTCAAGACCAATAAACAAATAAATGAGAAGGACAACACAGGATAACAGACAAGTGAGCGGTTGAGAGGACATTCAGAAATTAAAGGCACCCACAATAGTTAAAATTATAGTTGGAGGAAGAAATATGGTTACTGCTCCTGTGTTGTCGTTTAGCCAAACAAAATGATTCTAATGCAAATTGCGTTTAATTCAATGCCAACATCCAACGCAGTTCACCAACACTCAGCCAAACATGCTAGTAATAGATAGGATTCAAACCTGCAAGAGTCAGAGAGTTAGTGCTGCCGTTGTTCTATAATTGCTTTTATCCAATATATGTAAACCCTTTTATATATAATAACAAAGTGACTTTCCTTAAAAATTTAAATGTTTTATTATTTAATGTAAAATAATCATTAAACATTTAAGAATATCAGCAATCAATTTTGGATAAATATTCGAGATATGACATATCAACCAAATTTTCATAAAATATTTGTAATTTTATTCATATAATTTATTAATTTAATTATTATAAGATATTATATTATAAATTTATATAATATATTTAAACATAATGTTTATAATATTTTAATTCAATTTATTCAACTACAATTTATTAAACTTTAAACCACTCACATGAGTATAACACACAATCAACTTTTGGGCATGTTTGCAAACGTGAATACGATATCCAACCTTATCAAATGTTTGGGCAAATATCTGAGAATTTGGACATAAACCAAATCAGCTATTCCACGTCCAAATTAAAATCAACTTGATGAACATTGAGCAGTAACCTCAAAACGAATTGAAGTTTCTTGCTCTTCTTAAAGGAAGAACACCTTGCTCTTTTAAATTTAAACCGTCAGATGAGTTATTTTGACAGTTCAGATCTTTTAAATAATATTTATTAATAAATTTTAAAATATTAATATCTTTTAAAATTATATAAAAAATTGTTAGGTTATTGTCAGGCAATAAATCAAGGAGAATGATAGAGAAGAACACACAAAGAAGTTACGTGGTTCGGTCAATGCGACCTACATCCACGGACAGAGAGAATATTTGTATTATTTCTGATAGAGACTATACAGAGAGAAATCACATCAACCCCTGACTTCTAATGAATTCCATTACACACACATATATATATATATAATGGGTTATGGGTCATGGGTCGTGGGTCGGGTTATAAACCGGGTCACCCACAAAATTCAAGTCAAACCCAACAATTTCCCTCCTTGACTTGAATTCTCTCAAATCACCAGAACTAAGTACAAATTCATCTCTATCATTTAAGCCCTGTAGGGCTTCATGGAATGCGAACATTCACCAAGTCCAAGCTATGCTTGAACTTCTCTGAAGGTAAAACCTTTGTCAACATATCTGCTGGATTATCTGCTGTAGCTATCTTCTCGATGGATAATTTCTTGTCTTCTATCACATTTCGAATAAAATTCAATCTGATATCAATATGCTTTGACCTCTTAGGGTAGATTGGATTCTTGGCCAAACTTAATGCACTCTGACTATCACAATAAATGATAGGTCTCTAAATATTTAACCCCAGACTATCAATCAAACCATGCAACCACATACCGTCCTTAACTCCTTCTGCCAATGACATGTATTCTGCTTCAGTGGTAGACAAGGCAACTGTAGATTGAGTGTTGCCTTCCAACTGACAGCACATCCATTCAGAGTCAAGACATAGTATGTTAAGGATCTCTTCCTCAAAAGATCTCCAGCATAATCTGAATCTATATAACCAACCAAGCCACTATCAGATTTATCAGCACCATAAACCAAGCAAATATTATTCGTACCTTTCAGATACCGCATAATCCATTTAACTGCACTCCAGTGAGCTCTCCCAGGATTACTCATAAACCTACTTACCACACTGACTGCATGAGCCAGATCAGGCCTAGTACACACCATTGCATACATCAAGCTTCCAACAGCATTACAGTAGGGCACTGAACTCATGTACCCTTTTTCCTCAGCTGTAGTAGGTATTGTACTAGCATCAAGTTTAAAATGTGCCGCCAACAGAGTACTAACTGGCTTAGAATTATTCATCTAGAAAGAATGCAACAATCTTTCTATGTATTTCTGCTGAGATACATACAGTAAACCTGCACTTCTATCTCTCTAAATCTCCATGCCCAATATCTTTTTGGCTGCACCCAAATCCTTCATCTCAAACTCACTGCTCAACAAGGCTTTCAAACTATCAATTTCAACCTTGTTCTTTGCAAGAATTAACATATCATCAACATATAGCAACAAATAAATATAAGAATCATCTGCAAGTTTCTTAGAGTAGACACAATTATCAAACTGATTACGTAGAAAATCATGAGAAGTCATGAATGCATCAAATTTCTTATACCACTGTCTAGGAGACTGCTTCAAACCATACAAGGACTTTTTCAGCAAACATACATGATATTTCTTGCAAAACTCATCAAATGGAGCGTTACAGAACTCCAACCCATTATCAATTCTGAGTGTTTTGACCTGTTTTCCAGTCCGTTTCTCAACCATGGTCTTCCACTCTTTGAACTTTCCAAACACTTCATCTTTGGATTTCAGAAAATACACCTAAACCTTTCTAGAGTAGTCATCAATGAAAGTAACAAAGTACTTGCATTTGTCCTGAGATTCAACTGGAGAAGGACCCCACAAGTCTGAGTGAACATATTGCAGAACATCCGTAGGAGTATGCTTCCCAGAACTGAACTTAACTCTGCGTTGTTTACCATAACACAAACTTCACAGAATTTCAGTTTCCTAGTTTCTGCTCCTTCTAACAATCATTGTTTACTTAGAATTGACAGCCCTTTCTCACTCATGTGTCCCAATCCGTGATGCCACAATTCTGTACAATCATCATTCTTCCCTAAAGATTTAGATACAGCTACTATCCCTATCACTGAACTACCAATTAGAAAGTAAATGCCATGCTGCAATTTACCTTTCATTATAACCAGAGAACCTTTGGAAATTCTCAACTGTCCATTCTCTCCAGAGTATTTGTACCCTTGTTTGTCTAGAGTACCAAGAGAAATCAAGTTCTTCCATAGACCAGGAACATACCAAGCATCAAGCGTCTTGACTATTCCATCATACATCTGAATCTGCACAGAACCACTGCCCTTAACACTGAGCTGCTCATCATCACCCAACCTCACAACACCATTCCACTCCTTGAAAGAAGTAAACAATTCACGTGAGAAAGTCATATGATAAGATTGATGTAATCAAAGATAACCCAATTGTAGCCCAAGAAAGAGAGAACACTTCAATTGGGCCTCTAACTCGTTCAAGGGTTAAAGAGCTTGGACTAATTGCAGCCCAAGAAAGGGATAACACTTCAATTGGGCCTCTAACTCGTTCAAGGGCTAAAGGGCTTGGATTGGGCTTAACCACATTGTCGAAAGTGGAAGAAGTGTGAAAAAGATTGCATGTGGGATAGTTGCATTTGTTGAATATAGTTGTAGTCTATTACCTATGCATTTATTGTCTTTGACATTTAGCTACCTATGCATTTATTGTCTTTGACATTTAGCCTACACTACTTGACTTTTAGTTGATGCATTTAATGCATTAGTTGGAGTCTTTTGTCTTTTTGTTTTGGAGACCCTCTATAAAAAGGATTCTTGCCATTTGTTGTAAACCATCCTTGAATCATATATGAGATATTGGCATTTTGCTTTCAAGAGGATTCTTGAGTTCTTTCTCTTATCTAACTTGGGTTAGTGGCGAGAGCAACTAGATTTCTTATCACTCACGTTCTTCTTTCTTGAGTGTGGCGAGATCAACCCATTTCTCTTAGTTGTGGCGCCCTTTGGCTTATCAATTGAGTGATTTGGTTTTCTTTGTTTGTTTCTTTTAACCTATCCAGAAAATTGATTAAGTGTTTTCCCTCCGGAAATCACATCATATTGGTATCAGAGCCACTTCAATTCAGGTTCTATTATTTGTTTTGTGTTTTTCCCCTTCGTGGAAAGCTTAATTTTATTGCATTTTATTCTGTGTTTTGCCACCTACATGAAAGGCTTAGTTTTCCTTATTTTGTATTCTGCCACCTATATGGAAGTCTTAGTTTTCCTTATTTTGTAATCTACCACCTACATGGAAGGCTAATTTTTTAGTCTGTTCATTTTTATCTTTATTTCTATTCTTGTGTTGTTCTATTTTATTCCAGCTTTTTTGTTAAAAAAATTCATCGTTACTGTTTATTGTTCATCGTTACTGTTCATTGTTAATCCGAGTGTAAACACTTAGAGAGTGAATCTACCCTTCACCAAACTCAAACCAACAAATTACAAATCACTATGACAGGAGAAAATAGTTCTGAAGTTCCTTTTGGCCTTAGTCTACAACAAGCTCAAATTGTTGGCCTACAAAGAGGTCAAGAAGAAATGATGGAACAAATAGCTCAACTAACCACTCAAATGGCTAGATTTATGGAGCTACAACAACAACAACCAAGAAGAGGAGCTTATGTTGAACACCATGGAGAAGAATCTGAAGCTGAAGAAGGTGAACAACCTAGGCAAAGAAGGCAGCAGAGGGAACGTGATGCCAACATCAAAATGAAGATTCCTCCATTTAAGGAAACAAGTTCTCCTGAAGAATACTTGGAGTGGGTGCAACGAGTAGAGAAGATTTTTGAATATCAAGAATATTCAGAAGCTACCAAATGTCGTCTTGCAGCCCTTGAATTTACTGACTATGCTAATCTATGGTGGAAAAATGTGAAGAACCAACGAAGAAGAGATGGAGAGAAAGAAGTTCGAAATTGGAGATTGATGAAAAGACTCATGAACATGCGTTTTGTACCTGATTACTACAAGCAAGAGCTTTATTTTAAGATCAAAGCTTGAGGCAAGGAGGTATGTGTGTTGAAGATTATGTTAAAGAATTTGAAACTTTGATGATTCGGTGTGAGCTGACTGAACCCCAAGAGCAAACCATAGCTCAATTTCTTGGTGGTTTGAACAAAGAAGTTGCTGACTTAGTAGAGTTGCAAAATTATGTTTTCTTAGAAGATGTAATTAAATTGGCAATTAAGGTGGAGAGACAAAAAAAGAGAGTTTATGGAAGAAACAATGGAGTATCTAAACCATTGGAAAGTAAACCTTTCCAAACATTTTCCCAAACCTCAAACACTACCAAAGGGAGTAATAAGGAGATATGGAAGAAGGAGCCAAACAAAACTGAAAGTTCTAAGGGGAAGGAGAAGAGAGAAGACAACCAACCCTCTAAAAGAAGCCAAGACATTAAGCTCTTCAAGTACTTAGGTCATGGCCATATAGCATCCAAATGTCCTAATAGAAGAGTGATGATCTTGAAGGAGAAACAAGGGGAAATAGAGAGTGAAGATGAAGATATTGTGGAGGAATGTGAAGAGGAAGAATATTCTGATGAAGAAGAAGTTGTTGAGTATGCTAATGAAGGTGCTGCCTTGGTTATTAGACGTGCCTTGAATATCCAAGCCAAGGTAGAAGAAGAACAGAGGGAGAATATTTTTCAAACAAGGTGCACTATCGGAGGCAAAGTTTGTAACGTGATAATTGATAGTGGAAGCTGCACTAACGTTGCTTCAACCACCTTGGTTGGCAAATTGAAGCTACCTATCATCAATTATCCCCGTCCATACAAGCTACAATGGCTAAATAATCATGGCGAGATGAAGGTCACCAAACAAGTAAAGGTACCTTTCTCTATAGGGAAGAATTACAAAGATGAGGTGTTGTGTGACATAGTCCCTATGGATGCTAGTCATCTTCTACTTGGGAGGCCATGGCAATTTGATAGAAGAGCACTACATGATGGCTTCAAAAACACCTACGCTTTTGAGAAGAATGGAAAGAAGATTGTGTTGGCACCCTTAAAGCCAATACAAGTACAGCCGAAAGAGGATGTAATCGAGGAGAAGAAGCCTAGTTGTTTTGCTTCTAAGAATGAGTTAAAGAAGGCAATAAAAAGGGATGACTTTGTATTATTGATAATTCTCAAGGAGCTGAATCTAGAACTTGCAGAAAAGCTTCCTAAGCTTGTGAGGGAGTTAATAGAAGAATTTGCGGATGTCTTTTTGAATGAGCTACCTAAGGGATTGCCACCCTTAAGAGGAATTGAGCATCAAATTGATTTGGTGCCCGGTGCTGCCTTACCAAATAAGCCAGCATATAGAATGAATCCAGAGGAGGCTAAGGAGCTAAAAAGGCAAGTTGATGAGTTGATTGAAAAGGGTTGTGTAAGGGAATCCATGAGCCCTTGTTCTGTGCCTACATTATTAGTCCCTAAAAAGGATGGCTCTATGAGAATGTGTGTGGACAGTCGTGCTATAAATAAGATTACCATCAAATACCGCTATTCAATTCCAAGATTGGATGACATGTTGGATGAGCTGAATGGTTCCAAGGTGTTTTCAAAAATGGACTTGAAGAGCGGCTATCACCAAATCTGAATGAAAGAGGGAGACGAGTGGAAGACAGCCTTCAAGACAAAGCATGGACTTTACGAATGGATGGTAATGCCATTTGGGCTATCTAATGCCCCTAGCACATTTATGCGATTGATGAATCATGTGCTTAGATCTTTCATTGGAAAATTTGTTGTGGTATATTTCGATGATATTTTGATCTACAGTCAAAGTTATGAGGAGCATGTGCAACATTTGAAGGAAGTCTTAGAAGTGTTGCGAAAGGAGAAACTCTATGCTAGTCTAAAAAAATGCTACTTTTGTCAAGACCATGTGATTTTTCTTGGCTTTGTAGTATCTCAGCAAGGAGTGGGAGTTGATGAAGAAAAGGTGCAAGCTATCAAAGAATGGCCCGTTCCAAGAACCATATCTGAAGTAAGAAGTTTTCACGGGCTTGCCTCTTTCTATAAAAGATTTGTAAGGGATTTCAGCACCATTTTAGCACCTATAACTGAATGTATTAAGGGAGGAAATGAGTTCAAATGCAGTGATGTAGCCCAACGAAGTTTTGAGCTTGTCAAAGAAAAATTGTGCAATGCACCCATATTGGCTTTGCCTAATTTTTCTAAGACTTTTGAGATTGAATGTGATGCTAGTGGAGTGGGAATTAGAGCTGTACTTCTTCAAGAAAGTGTCATATAACTTATTTTAGTAAGAAGTTGAGTGGAGCCAGTCTTAACTACTCTACCTATGATAAGGAGTTCTACTCTTTAATTAGAGCTCTTGAGACATGGCAGCACTACTTGTTACCAAAAGAATTTGTAATTCACACAGACCATGAATCACTCAAACACTTGAAAGGTCAGAGCAAGCTGAATAGAAGACATGAAAAGTGGGTGGAATTTCTTGAAGCTTTTCTCTATGTGTTGAAGTATAAAAAGGGAGAAACCAATATTGTTGCAGATGCCTTATCAAGGAGATATGCCTTAATTTTCATGATGAATGCTAAATTGTTGGGATTTGAATCTATTAAAGACGATTATATGGAAGATTCGACACTTGCTGAAATTTATCTTGCTTGTGAGAAAATGACATATAAGGGATTTTATAGATCTGAAGGTTTTTTATTTCTCTTGGGGAGGCTTGTAATTCCAAACTGTTCTATAAGGGAATTACTTACACGAGAAGCTCACGGAGGAGGATTGGCTGGGCATTTCGGTGAAACCAAGACATTGGAGATGCTGAAAGAGCATTTTTATTGGCCTAATATGATTAGAGATGTGCATCATGTGATTGAAAGGTGTATTAATTGCAAAAAAGCCAAGAGCAAGGAAGCAGCCCATGGACTTTATACACCTCTACCTGTTCCAGATCAACCTTGGACTGATGTTAGCATGGATTTCGTGCTAGGCTTACCAAGGACACAAAGAGGTAAAGATTCGGTCATGGTTGTTGTTGATCGTTTTTCAAAAATGTCTCATTTTATTCCATGCCATAAGACCGACGATGCTATGCACATCGCCAATTTATTTTTCAAAGAAATTGTGAGACTTTATGGCATTCCAAAAAGTATCGTGTCAGATCGTAATGCCAAATTTCTTAGCTACTTTTGGAAGACTTTATGGAGGAAGCTAGGAACAAAGTTGCTCTTTAGTACTGCCTGTCACCCACAAACTGATAGGCAAACTGAAGTGGTGAACCGAACGCTTTCTACTTTGCTAAGAACTATCATTGGCAAAAACTTGAAAAGTTGGGATGAATGCTTGGCCTATGCTGAATTTGCTTACAATAGAAGTGTACATGGTACTACTAAACACTCTCCTTTTGAAGTAGTTTATGGATTTAATCCATTGAGCCCACTTGATTTAGTACCATTACCACTTGAAGCTCGAGAATGCATAGATGGAAAAATGAAGGCTGACATGATAAAGAAGTTACATGAAAACATTAAACAGCAAATTGACAAGAAGAACTCCATCTATGAGAAGACTGCCAACAAGAGAAGAAAATTTGTTCAATTCAGTCCTGGAGATTTAATGTGGGTTCATCTTCGAAAAGAAAGATTTCCAAACCAAAGGAAGTCCAAATTAATGCCAAGGGCAGATGGTCCTTTCCGCATCATAGACAAGGTAAATGATAATGCATACAAAATTGATCTGCCTGAAGACTATGCTGTTTCTACTACTTTCAATGTGAGGGATCTTTCCCCGTACTTAGAAGATAAAGAGGACTTGGATTTGAGGACAAATCCATTTCAACCAGGGGAGGATGATGTAATCAAAGATAACCCCATTGCAGCCCAAGAAAGGGAGAACACTTCAATTGGGCCTCTAACTCATTCAAGGGTTAAAGAGCTTGGACTAATTGCAGCCCAAGAAAGGGAGAACACTTCAATTGGGCCTCTAACTTATTCAAGGGCTAAAGGGCTTGGATTGGGCTTAACCACATTGTTGAAAGTGGAAGAAGTGTGAAAAAGATTGCATGTAGGATAGTTGCATTTGTTGAATATAGTTGTAGTCTATTACCTATGCATTTATTGTCTTTGACATTTAGCTACCTATGCATTTATTGTCTTTGACATTTAGCTACCTATGCATTTATTGTCTTTGACATTTAGCCTACACTACTTGACTTTTAGTTGATGCATTTAATGCATTAGTTGAAGTTTTTTGTCTTTTTGTTTTGGAGACCCTCTATAAAAAGGGTCCTTGTCATTTATTGTAAACCATCCTTGAATCATATATGAGATATTGGCATTTTGCTTTCAAGAGGATTCTTGAGTTCTTTCTCTTATCTAACTTGGGTTAGTGGCGAGAGCAACTAGATTTCTTATCATTCACGTTCTTCTTTCTTGAGTGTGGCGAGATCAACCCATTTCTCTTAGTTGTGGCGCCCTTTGGCTTATCAATTGAGTGATTTAGTTTTCTTTGTTTGTTTCTTTTAACCTATCCAGAAAATCGATTAAGTGTTTTCCCTCCGGAAATCACATCAAAGATGCACCTGTGTCCAAGACCCAAGTATTTGCAGAACTAGAGGTGCTGACTGTGAGAACATCAATGTCTTCTTCTCCGTCAGAACTATCTTGCACCACCGCAGCACTACCATTGGTATTCGGTTCCTTCTCATCATTTTCCTTCTTCCTGTGTGGACAATTCTTCCTGATGTGCCCCTTTTGTTTACAGTGATAACATCGAGGTCCTTCTTTGTTCCTCGACTTAGACCGTGACTTACTTCTTTTTTCATCATCCCTTTTAGTATCTCTGCCTCTGCCAACATACAAACCTGCTTCTGCACCATCCTTATTAGAACTAGAGACTCTTCTCTTCAGCTCTTTAGACTGCAAAGCATCTTTGACATCATTAACAGAGATACTATCTCTACCATACAACATAGTATCAACAAAGTTCTCATATGAATTTGGTAGAGAACACAAAAGAATGATCGCTTGATCTTCATCATCTATCTTAACCCCAACACCCTGTAAATCTAGGATAATCCGGTTAAAATTATCAAGATGATCTTTTACCTGCATATTTTCTGTCATCCGCAGGGTATACAAACGATGTTTCTGATATAACCGGTTTGTGAGAGACTTTTTCTAGTATTTATCATCCAATTTCTTCCACAAACCTGCAGCAGTCGACTCATCAACTACTTTTCTCAATACCTCATCAGTCAGACTCAATAGTATTGCACTATGAGCCTTTGCCAAAATTTCCTTCTTCTCCTCTTCCTTCAACCTGTTAAGCAGACTACTTTCTCCTTCTAATGCCACCGCACATCCCTGTTGAACCAGAAGTGCCCTCATTTTTACCTTCCACAAAGTGAAATCATTCGATCCATTGAACTTCTCAATATCGAATTTATGAGTCGACATCTTCTCAAATAACAGTAGATAAATTACTAGCAAATTTTGCAACCAAAAATTGAATTTCATAAAACTGTTCAGAATCTTGCAAACTGACCAGAACTTCACTAACAGAGATCCAACACAGTAGTCCAACAAAATTCACAACAGTAAACCAGAAATCCAATCCAGCACAATCTAACACAATCCAGTAAATTCACAGAGAAATTCAGAATTCTTTTCTGAATTAAACATAAACTCACTGGAACCGTGTTGACGAAATAATAACGATCGCAACAGAAAACTTGGTCCAAACAACAACTAAGACCAAACAGCAGCTTTGACCAAACATCAGTTTTTGACCAAACAACAGCTTTGACCAAACAGCAACTTTGACCAAATAGTACTGTTGACCGTGCTACAGTGCCGAGTTGCTACAGTACCGTTCTACTACAGTGCACTGAGTCACTACAGTTCTGAGTCGCTACAGTATCCGAGTCGCTACAGTACCGTTAACCGTTGAATGCTACAGTACTTAGCAGTAGAAGATGATGAACATTACCTTCGATGAAGATTCCAGCGATGAACAGTACTCGCAACCGTAAAAACTCACCAAAACAACTGAAAAACGATCTCCAATACACTAGAAATGTAATAAACGGTCTCTTTTACCCAAAAAAACAAGTGAATCAAGCTAGATTTGAGATTTGAAACTAGATCTGAAAATTTTCTTACCACCAAAAATTGGTCTCCAACGTTCTTCAACGCACCAACGATGCAGAAAACGGTCTCCTATGCTCCAAAACAACCAAATCAGGGCAAGATCTGAAATTTTGGAGTCAGATCTGAAAATTTTCAGACGTGCTACAGTAACCGGCGAACCAAAAATGAACCAAGGCTCTGATACCACTTGTTAGGTTATTGTCAGGCAATAAATCAAGGAGAAGGATAGAGAAGAACACACAAAGAAGTTACGTGATTCGGTCAATGCGACCTACGTCCACGGACAGAGAGAATATTTGTATTATTTCTGATAGAGGCTATACAGAGAGAAATTACATCAACCCCTGACTTCTAATGAATTCCATTACATACATATATATAGAAGAAATAATGGGTTATGGGTCGTGGGTCGGGTTACAAACCGGGTCACCCACAAAATTCAAGTCAAACCCAACAAAAATATATATTTTAAAATTATTTAAAAAATATTTTTTTTAATTTTAAAATATATAAATATTATTTAAAAAATTTGGACCTCTATCCGAAATCCCTTGAACCCTTCTTCACTCGCACGTGCACTGAAGCGAATTTTCCGTTTACGCATTTCTCTTTTTTTTTTCTGAATTAAAAGAAAAAAATGCTTTTGGGGTTCGATGTGATGGCACGATATGGTACCTCCATCTTTACGACTTTCTCTCTCCCTCTCTCTCTCTCACTCACTCTCACTCTCACTCTCACTCTCATTCTCGCATAAGCTTTATGGATGAGTTTCAAATTAGTGGAGCACTGGAGCTATTCACTTTCTAGCAATGTTGTCAGAACCGGCCCGGCCATTGACCCGGACAGGCCTTCGGGTCACCGGGTCACTGGTTCAACCGTCGGGTCACCGGGTTAATTGCTGACTCGGATAAATGCATTAAAAAAATTAAAATTATATATATACCTATATATCTTTACAAATAAATTAAAAAATAAATAATTTACATGTAAATTTCATAATTTAAAGTCATAAACATCCAAAATAATTTCTAAACATCTATAATAATTTAAACATAAAGTCATAAACATTCATAATAATTCATAAAGTCATAAATAAAATCATCCAAATATAATAATTCATACATTTAAAGCCTTAAACATCCATAATAATTTATAAAGTCATTAATAATTAAGAAAAATTACGTAATTTTTAAGAAAAAAATTAATTTATCCTCTTTAAATTAAAAATAATAATTTTCATATTTTAGTTTATAGTATTTTCAATTTTATTAAAAAAAATCCACCACTTGTAGAATTCAAATTAATCCTTTAAAAGTTTAAATGGCTTGTTATAAATTTAAAGGACTAATTTGAAACCAATATTTGTTATAGACTACTTTGAAAACGTTTATTGTCTAACGTAATACTTTGGAATATTTTAACCTTAAGGAGTTAACTTCAATTTTAAATAAAATTTATGAAAATGAAAGAGGAATTTAACTAATATTTTTAGAGAAATAAAGTGAGAATATTATGTTTCAATTTGTTTGTAGTAGAACGATGTAGATATAAAGAAAAATAGAGCATTAATTTTTAGAGTAAATAAAACAAACTTTTTTTTTAGGATTATTAATCAATGTTAGCCATAAAAAAATTTAAAAAAAATTTAAAAAAAAAAAAAAAAAAAGAAATCCGGGTCAATGGGTCACCGAGTCACCGGGTCGCTCGGGTTTTGATCGGGTCACAAGAAAAACGGTCTAAAGTCCTGACTCGGACCGGGTCATGTCCCGGGTCGCCGTTTCCGGGTCGACCCGACCGGGTCGGTCCGGGTCATACAACTATGCTTTCTAGATCTTATTGCCCCTTTTATGCATGTTCCGATGTGAATGGTCAAATTTATCGGGTATGTATTTGTATTGTGGTTGTGGGTGCTGTAGTTTGTGATATGTGCGGCACTTGCTGTACTTTATCTAAGATTTGAGTTGAAGTTTCATCCATGAGGTTTAAGCTGCTATATGTTTTAGCCCAAAAATCAATTTGTCCCTTGTGGTTGAAATTTCGTGGTTTGTTTCATTAGCACTTGATCTCTTTGTGGTATTTTTGGTCTTAATTTTATCTAAAATAATCATGTCAATGTTAAAATGATGAATGATTTCATTATTGAAAGTACGTCTCACATAGACTTGGGACAATTTCACAATCTTTTAGTGCTATTATTGGAATTAAACTGACGTTTTATTATTAAAACTATCCACTTAATCTTCGCAGTAGCCTCAAAACATTGAAAATGTTCAATGAAACAAGGATTTAACAATAAAAAACGTTCATTGTTTTGACATTCATGTTGAAATAATAATAATATTTGGATGAAAATTGCAATAAAATATTAGGATGGTTAACAAATTACATGAATGTTGAATGACGTGCATCAAATCACATTAGGGGGGATTACTTTGAACCTTAATATTGGGGTTTAAGCTGTAATTTATCCTTTACAAAATATTTGGTATATCAAATTATGTGATTTTTATATTTGTTTTTGTTGATCTTCAAACAATGTTAATTTTTTTTTAATACTCAAACAATTTTAACTTGAAATCTTGGTTTTTGATTAAATAGAGTTCTAGAAGCTGTTGAGTGACAGAAGACTATATGATTTGTAATAATATGGATGTTCTGTTTTGTTTTGCTAACAGACGTATACTTGATCCAATAAGAGTTCACAATGTGTGTTTTGATAGACTGACTTGCCATTTTGAGAGAAAGAGAGAGCAAATCCACAAGCTCAGAATGAGTTTGCTTTTAAGAATAAGGCATCATTTATCTAGTGGGTTATACAGACAGCCTCTTCATTTGACTGTAGTAGGGCTTAATTCAAGTAAATTAAATTCCATTTCAAGAAATTTTGGTGGAGCTGCAAGGAAAGAAGAGGAGGAGGATGTAGAGGAAGTGGAAATTGACCAAAGAAGGCTCCCAACTGACTTTGATCTTGCGACATTTGATGTCACGACTCAATTTGAGAACATGACCAGCACGGAGGTGGACTCCGTCCACTGCCGTAAGCCTAGCCTCAGCCATTAACACATAAAATAAATATAGTATAAATATATTCATTTTTACAATCAACACAAGATTTCCTATATCTAACTATAGAGTAACTTAGACACCCAACTATTTAGACGTACCAACATTCCAAGATAAAGGAACACAAGCCCAGAGATTCCGCTACTCCTCATGCGGAGACTCAACTTCTAATATAGAACATGCAAGGAGTACATAAAGGAAGGAATGAGTATGAAAATATTCAGTAAGAGAAAAACAACCAAAAATTTAAATATAACCTGTGTACCGGTCATAGGGATGGGACACAAAGAGGGATCCCATCCACTAATGTAAGACCAAGGACTCACCTTACATAGCCTGCAAGTTGAGTAATAAGTCCTACCATGCATACACAAGCATCACTTGAACATACCTCATAATTAGATTACCAAACTCATCTAAATCAGTTTCTAAAATAGACCATTAGCAGGCACACACGTATATGTATATATATATATATATATATATATATGTAATTAAGGCTAGAGCCCCCACAAGAAGAACATCCATAAATAAGCACAACATTTATGATTTTAATCATCTCCATGTGATTTCCCTTCTATGCATAAATAATAATTGAGAGACGTCCACCATTCCATGGCAATAGTAAATATGATTAAGTGATGCCCACGGTCTAAGGCAATAATAAAAATGATTATGTGATGCCTGCCGTCCAGGGCAATAATATAAATGATTATGAGATTCCCGCCGTCCAGGGCAATAATAAAGATAATTAATTTCATGAATTCACATAACAAAGCTTATATCAAATTGCCTATAAGGAGCTGATCTTCTAAACTGAAGTGTTTCCATATTTATTTTAGGACAATTCAATGTTAAAAGTGTTCTCAGATACTTTGTAAGATTAATTCCTTTGAAAGGGTAAAGTCGCAATACATAATGCTTAGATATATTAGCATACACAACTACCATTTCCAACACAAGAATTTAGTTAGTTCCCTCACACTTTTTGGATTTCATATTTCCAAAAGGATAAAAGAATATATGTGTACATGCTCACTTTTAAGTTCCCTTGAATTTTAATTGACACATGCATATATATATATATATATATATATATATATATATATATGCATAGACACATATGTAAGATCATGCCATACACATCTCCAATCATGAAAGAACATGAATGTTTAACAAAAGATTACACATGTTTCAATTAAATTGTTTTCCACCACTCACAATAGCAAAATGAGTCAACATGTTCAAGTATAAATTATTCACTATTCTACTTAAATTAAATATATTACATGTTCATATTGGACTAACCATCCTTATTCACACTGGAGCAATGTTTATACTTCCAAACGTTTCCAAGATTCCTACCTTAATGGATTAACAACGCACTTAAAAGTTGCATCCTAAGATTGACGAAGAAGGAGAATTTCTATAAAAATCAGTTCTGCTTTACTAGGCTCAAACTATTCACTTAAGATATCATTGGGTGAACCTACTATGGAACTAAAAGCCATGAGATTATCCCTTTATATATCATCTAACTTTCCTATTTAAATTAGAGGTAAGTTCCCTTAAAACAATTAATTTTTTTCACATTATCTGCTTAGGACTAGATTTCGGATGCAGAACTTTGTGAATTTACTGAGTGGCCATCAAAAGTCCAAAATTCATGAAATTTGGTAGACAACATCCTTAATGTGTGTAAAATCTTAGATAAAAATTTCAAAAGGAAATACTTTGATTTGCCCCTCAAAACCACTCAAACGTAGCTGCTACGACTGCATCTGTAGCTTCGGCAGTCTCAGTTTTTGCAAGTATTGACCTAATAAAACAATTATAAATCTCATGAAACTTGGTAGACATATAATTTAATGCTATGACATCCTTACATAAAATTTTCAAGGCAAAACTTGACCAATTGGCCAATCTAACGTAGTTTTAAACAAGACTAGTTAGGTTATTATGATTTCTACAATAGCTTCGGTTCCTAAATTATTTGACCTAGCAATTGCTTTCCAAACACCATGAAAATATCCAAATCATAACTACATATGCTAAGAA
Source organism: Biancaea sappan (assembly GCA_037074585.1). Classification (NCBI taxonomy): domain Eukaryota; kingdom Viridiplantae; phylum Streptophyta; class Magnoliopsida; order Fabales; family Fabaceae; genus Biancaea; species Biancaea sappan. The sequence goes on along the minus strand of CM073501.1, from coordinate 27,945,400 downwards.
TGTCATATAAATTTCAAGACTATAAAAGCTCATTTCATACTACAATCAACTCAAAATTTCATTAACAGTAATACTAGTACACAGACTTCCAAACATTTCTGACCTTCAGTCACTCTTTTAATTATAAAACATAAACAGTAAAGAATTGTTAAATGAAACTTTGTTTCTTAGAAACTAGACTCAAATATCTTTCCAACAATATATAGTTTGTAAGAAACGAGGTTTAAACGAGGGAGTTATGATTATTTCAATTATGCTAAAATTTGTTGTTTTGGGTTGTGTCCCGGGCGCCCACCGTAGCGCCCCTAGGCTCCAAGGCTCTTCTTCTTGGTCACATGGGTGCCCCAAGTGCCAATGGTGGCGCCCTGTTGGCGCCTCGAGTGCCCTGAACTAGACAAACTAGCCCAAATCACGATTTGGCACCAAAAATCTACCATTTTGCCTCCTAAGTCTTCATAAAGTTCACCCAAACCATATTAGATCACTAATACTTGTTTCTATCACCCAAGAACTTCCTAGAAGATCAATTTCAAGCATTGATTCAAGATCAAAATAAGTTCATTCAAGATTCAAATATTCTCTTTCTTAGAAATTTCCATCCTTGTTCTCCTCTACCAAGGCTTTCAATCATGATTTCATTAAGTTTCTAAGTTCTAAACTCATTAAAAGCAAGATACAACAATCCCACTCAAGACTCAAGCTCTAATTTTATGAGGAGAGTAGGCCGCCGGTGGAGGAGCTTCACCGGAGTTGATGGTGGAGCCATAGATGTCTCTTTTTTGGCCAAAGGGATGGAAGACATGAAGGGAGAGGGGGAGAGTATGAGAGGGATGAAAAAGACAAATAAATGGGTGAGTGTGGAAATTTCTGATGTGGATGAGTTTAAATGAGTGTGGAGTCCACCTCCTCTCTCATTTGATCCCTTAAAATTTGGACAAGTTCACTTTAAGTCTCTTAAATGAGGTATTGGAAATTTATTTAAAGAAATAGTCTGCATGGGCACCAAGTCACACTCATAGAAACACATATAAACATCAAGATTTCATTTCTCAACATATTTTGTTTAAAACATCAAATTTTATTTTGGTTCATTTTAGTCCCTCTCACCAACCCATCCACTATTTTGGCTCTAATTCCACTATTCTTGAAACTCCGGTTTCCTCATTTAACCTCATCGAGCTCTTTTCTTTTCCAAAGTCCTTTGTGGATTTTCTTGTAAATTTCTCATAACAAAATTTAAAGAATCCAAGATTTTTAGAATTTTACAAAATTTCAAATTAGCCCCAAAATTTCACATATGTACACATAATAAAATTAGTACGTTCATCAAGTAAATTTAAAATTCAAGCGTATTATATTTGATCCTACTGAGCATCATAGTCCTCCATCAGAAAGAGTTTTCAGGCTTGTTCATGAAATGGAATCTCTAACACTAGCTGAAGCTGCAGAATTGGGGCTCCATTCTGATGAAGAAAATGGGACTGAAGGAGATGCCTACTGTGGGTTGTATGAAACCTGGAGCTGCTAACTTAGCTGGAATGGCAATGAAGGCACCAGCCGCAGAAAAGGAGGAGAAGAAGCCAGGAAAGACTGTATTTGAATTGAAATTGGAGTCCTATGAAGCAGCTTCAAAAACTAAAATCATTAAGGAGGTCCGTGGCTTTACTGATTTAGGTCTGAAGGAAGCTAAAGATTTAGGGGAAAAGACACCTTCAATTATAAAGAAAGGTGTTTCAAAGGAAGAAGGAGAACAGATAATAGAGAAAATGAAAGCTCTTGGTGCACAAGTTGTTATGGAACGAAGGTAAACGGATTTACGTTGTCCTCGTAAAATTTATTGAAACGTTTCTTTCAGTCCCATCTCTTGATCCGAAATTAGACCATCTCTTAATTGTTGTCCATGTCTCTAGACTGATGGATAAATTTTCTGATGGTTGCATTTTCAGTTTTGCTAATTTATGAGCTTTAGCTGAAATTTAATTTTGTGCAACTATTGAAAGATATCCTTCATTTCCATCCTTGTAGAACTTAGTCCTTCCGTATTAAATTTTGAGCTGGGCAGAATATGCGGAGGATCTTAACAAAGCATTGTTCAATCAGTTTGTTTTCCTTGCTACTCTTACAAAATCTATGGATATTTTTTGAGATATGTGTTTCTTTGTCTGAGACAGAAGCACATTTTGTTGAAATTCTTTGCATATTCTTCCCCCCAGAAACTTCTAGCTATGTTTTCTACAGTGTCAACGTTATAAACATGAGTTTGATAAATATATTGACCGATTCAAATGTTGATTACTTTTTTGTATAACTGGCAACAAAATGTTTTTTTTTTTCATTTAAGACAAGACTTTGGTGAAGTTCTTTACTCTCTCAAGTCTTCCAATGAAAATATAATATTTAACTATTATTTATAAATTGGCATCATACTATTATATTTACAAAAAAAAAAGTTTTTCCGTAAGTTATATTGTATTGGGAAACTTGACAGTTAAGACATATAATCCTTGGACCTACAATATCGATTTCTATTGGAACTGAGGGAAGTTTCAGTTGCAGCCACTATCTCCAATGCAAGAAATCTGATGTTGCCAAGAAACTGATTACTATTAGCTAACATATCGTTCTTTTTCAAACTCTGAAGAACCTCAAATTTGAACTGATAGTGAAACCGGTCTTTATATTTCCACAAATTCGTTGAAATTTATAAATTCATGTTGGGAAGCTGTTAACATCAGATTTGCTTGATTCACAAAAGGCAGGTTAGTACATCTCCCTGTGCTTTACTCTCATGATCTTGGAAGTTCAGTTATTTGGATCTTTTTTTTTTTTTTTGGGTTCATTGTAATCAAACATCATTTTTCACAAACCTTGAGATGATTCAAAATAGTTGAATATTGGAGCTTTCTGTAAGTGCCCTCACATTGTGGTGATGTCTATCCGTTATTCTTAGGGACTTCATAAAAGATGATCTTAATTAGCTTCATTCTCACGAATGACGCCAAGCAATTTGATCCATTCAAAGTGTGCAAATAATATTCGTGTCAGTACAACAGGAATATATTGCTTTTGCTCCTTTTTGTTAAATATTCTTTTAGGAAGTCCCCATATGCAAGACTAAATGAGTTTCAATTTTTAAATTGTATATTAACCTATTTTTATCATATTATAGATTCAAATTTAACAAAATTTAGACCCGAACTAGATACATGATAAGGTCTATACATAAAAAGATGAAAGGAAAATTGAAGTTAAAAGTATTGGATCCGCAATTTTTATTATCGTTAAATATTTTAATTGTAATATTTTTTATCTACAATTTTTTAATAACAGTTTTAACTATTATTAAATTGATTCTAAAAGCAAAGAACAGAGACGCCAAATCCAAAAGAATTGTGTCCTTCAGAAGAGAGAGAGAGAGATACTGAGATGCAGTTGTTCCGAAATTTTAACTGCAGATTTGATTGTAAGGTGAACAATGTGACTTATGGATTGTCAGAATAACAACTTTCTAGGAAAAATAATGAGTTTTTATCTTGTTGAAAGGGAAGTTCTTAGGATTGTCAGTTTCGTTACAGTGTAATTTTTACATCACTAAAATTTTCAATTTATTTGACATAAGGTACATGTAATTTGTTGATTATTCCTTATTAATTTTTATTTGAACATCACATTTTTTAATTATTAAAAAATATTAGATGTCATAATTTAATTTTAAAATGTGACAATAAACTAGTACAAACTGTCATTTAATAAGGGTTAAACTTCGAAACATTACAATTTAAAAGACTCTTGAAATGTTAGTTTTATGAAAGAAATTAAAATCTTTTCAGCAGATTTCAGGACCATAGAAATAGTATTTTAAAACCATATTCATGTGACTAGTAGTAGCTTTGGCAATGGCTGATAAATTTTTTCATTTACTTAAAACATTTAACGCCAAATTCTCCTTAATTTTACAATGCTGATTCTCTTCAATTTGGAAAATATTTTAATCAAATACTATTTGATAATGCTTTAGAAGTTTATCTGACTATAAAATGTTACTATAATAAAGTACTGTTTCCTCAAACAGTGAAACGTATTTTTGAAGGAAGTTGCAAACATAATTGCAAATTTTTAGGCTTTTACTGCCAAATGTAAAAGTTGCCAACTTTACCTGTGTCCTCGCACCTGTGCGATCTACAGTTCAATTTAAATACATGTTTGAATATTAAAATGTTATTTTTAAATTTAAATACTAAATTATTAACATTGACTTTTTTTTTGAAGTATTTAAACACAGGAATTTTTTATTAATAATATTCAAATAAATTATTAATTAAACATATTATGAAAAACTTTATAAAAATCAAAATTAAAAAATAAAATTATATATTGAATTAAAAAATTAAAAACTTAACATATAAGCATTAAATGTTAGTCTAATTAATGAAATATTTAACAAAAATTGTTGTTTTGCATGAACTGTAAAATTTAAAAAAATTATTTATTAAATTTTAAAGTTTAAGAATGACAAAATGTATATAAGAAAAAAGTTATAAAAATAAGGTGCATTCAAAAATTATAAAAATAAGGTGCATTTTTATCTAAAATAAATAATACATCTCAATAATAATATTCAAACCTCTATATTTAGACTTATTAAACATTAAAAGAATTAAAAAAACATATTTAATGATATAAAATTTGAATGAATTAGATTTACACATTTGTTAATTGTGAAGAGAAAAAAAAATTTAGCTTTTAGATGCTAAATTTATAATTAGCTCGTAACTCAAGGAATTTCATGAAAGGTGAGATCCCTCCAAGTGAGATCCACGTATATAATAAATAATAAATAAAGAAAGATGACAAGAGGGAAAGTCAAAAAGGAAGATGATGGAGTGTGTGCACTAAAAACAATCACAAAAGAGGAAGGGAAATTGCAAGGTTGGGCAGCAGCAGTTATTGAAATTGATGGAGGCTACGTGAAGGTTTCAAAGCCCGTGAAGATGTTAAGCGCAATTTTTTTGACAAATTGGAAGGTTGTGCAGAAAATAATTGCGTGATTGAAGGAGAAGTTGCTCTATAAATTGAGCCGTCGTTCCCTTCATCCTTTTATCCCTAAAATCATCCAAACCCTCACATCTAGAGAAGGAGAGTGAGAGAAAAATAGAGACAGCATCAGAAAAAAGAGCTTTTTTTTTTCTGAGAAGAAAATAGTGAGCTAATTTGTGAAGGTATTATTTACAAATTGAAGAAATACCGTTGTTGTATTTTTGTGAGTGAGAGATCTACCTAAGGGTGAAATTTGTAATCCCATTATTATTATAGTGAAAGTTCAAGAGATCTACGGATCCTATAGTTTTAACCTCATTTGGAGGGTTTTCCACGCTAAAATCTTTGGTGTTATTTTATTTATTTGTTTTGGAAATTATTCTGGGCTTGTGAGTATTATTTATTCTTTCCAAATATCCCAAATTTTCCAACAAAGTGGTATCAAAAGCTGTGGTTATTCAATAATATTATACAAGTACTATTTATACATATACTACTATTCACGAATATTGAAACGAAGACGTACGAGTACTATTCATACATACAGGGCTGATACATATTGGCACTGTTCATACATACAGGTACTGTTTATACGTACGAATACTGTTCATACATATGAATATTGTTCATTGTCGGAAAAAGTTTCAAGGTCAGTGAAACTTGTTGACTACCACTCAAAATGGAGGAGAGCACCAGCAATATGATCAAGTTGACTGCATTTAATTATGCTATCTGGAAGCCAAAGATGGAGGATCTTTTATACATTAAATATCTATGGAAGTTGATCATGATGCCAAAGGAGAAAGTAGTGGTAACTCTGACGGATGACAAAGTCGATGGCAAAACAACTAGTACCTCAACGAGCACATCAGATGCTGATTGGGTTGTGTTGAATCGAAAATGTGTTGCTCAAATCAGGCAATGGATTGACAAGAGCATTTTTTAAAATTTTGCTAATGAACACGATGCTTATGTTTTTTGCCAGAAGTTGGAGAAAATGTATGCAAGGACAACCGCACAGAATAAAACCAATCTGATGCGACGATTAGTCAATATGAAATATAAAGATGGGAACAGCGTATCGGAACACATGAGCGAGTTGCAAGGCATTGTAGATCAACTTAACTCGATGAAGATGACTGTCGATGATGAGCTACAAGCATTGCTGATGTTGAGTTCTTTACTAAAAAGTTGGGACACTTTAGTTGTGTTAATTAGTAACTCCACCACTGAAGGCAAGCTTACCATAGATATGGTATAAGATAGAATGTTGAATAAAGAATCTCAACGAAAAGATGAAGGATATAATTCTAAGTTTGAAGTGCTTGTCACAGAGAAACAAGACAAGCAAGAAAGGAGTGGAAGGAATAAGGGTAGAGATTATCAGAAAAGAAACCAGCAAAGAGGACGATCAAAGTCTAGATCGAGACATAACAAGAAGTGTCACCACTGCGGCAAGCCCGGACATTTCATTAGAAAATGCCAGAAGTTACAACAATCCAGGAATCAGAAAGTAGAGAACCGAACAAATGACACTGTAACTATCACCTAAGATGTTGTCATTGTTCGAGATGCTGACTATGTCAATCTAGCATGTCAAGACACTACATGGGCAATTGACTCAGGCGCTTCTTACCATGTTACCTCAAGACGAGAATTCTTCTCAACCTACACTCAAGGTGATTTTAGAGAAGTGAGGATGGGAAATGATGATACATCCAACATTTATTTGGAAACAAATCTTGGATGTAGGTTACTTTTGAAAGATGTGAGGCTTGTTCCTGATATCCGCCTCAATTTAATCTCTACCAGAGTACTAGATGATAATGGCTACAGCAACTATTTTGGTGAAGGAAAATGGAAGCTCACTAAAGGCAACTTAGTAGTAGCCAAAGGCAAGAAAGATTCATCTTTCTACATTATGGAAGCGAAGTTATGTGGAGAAGATGTAAACACTGCTAGGATAGAAGTTTCCACCGAGCTATGGCATAAGCGGCTCGGTCACATGAGTGAGACGGGTATCAGAATTCTTTCTTAGAAGGAGCTCTTACCAGAATTGAAAGATAAACCTTTGCGTACTTGTGTTGATTGTATTATGGAAAAATAACACAGAGTTGAATTTGTAGTTTTCCACCCTCTAGAAATGCAAATATTCTAGATTTCATACACAGAGATGTCTGTTCAATGAGTACTAAGTCACATGGAGGTACATTCTATTTTGTGACTTTTATTGATGACCACTCAAGAAAGGTATGGGCATTTGCCTTGAAAACTAAAGATGAAGTGCAAGAAGTTTTCAAGCAGTTTCATGTAAAAGTTGAGAGAGAAACTGGTAGACGTTTCAAGTGTGTACGTGCAGATAATGGCGGTGAATATCGTGGATCATTTGAGGAGTACTATAGAAGTTTCTGGCATTAGGCTGGAAAAATCAGTACCAAAGACAACTCAACACAATGGTGTCACTGAAAGGATTAACAAAACCATCTGTAAAAGAGTTAGATGTATGTTCTCAAATGCAAAACTACCAAACTCCTTTTGGGGGGAAGCAATGAAGACATCAGTTGATTTAATCAAACTTTCTCCATCAGTTCCATTGAATTATGACATTCCAGAAAGAGTCTGGACAGTAAAAGATGTTTCTTACAAATAATTAAGGGTATTTGGCTTCAAAGCATTTATTCACATCCCAAAAGATGAAAGGTCCAAGTTGGAAGGAAAGTTGAAGCAGTGTATCTTCATGGGATATGCCCATGAAGAATTCGGCTATAGACTCTAGAATCATGTTAGCAGAAAGATCATTAGAATCAGGGACGTGGTGTTTCTTGAAGATAAGATGATCGAAGATCTTGAGAAACGAGAGAAACCACAGTCAGATAAAATGCCAGCTAATCTAGAACCAATCTCTTCACCATTAAACTCTGATGACAGGGGAGCTACACCAGGTACTGATGATGTTGATCCACCAACTAGCAGTTTACAACTGGAGCCAGTTCTAGAGCAAGTCCAACAAGAAGCACCGTTAAAGAGAACCACCAGAGAGAGAAAACCAAGTTCTAGGTATTCTCCTAACGAGTATGTGATTCTCACTAACGAGGGAGAACCAGAAAGCTATGATAAAGCTATTATCGATGAGCACAAGGATGAGTGGTTATAAGCTATGCAAGAAGAAATGAAATCTTTACATGAGAACCACACATTTGACCTGGTGAAATTACCATAAGGCAGGAAAGCTCTCAAGAACAAGTGGGTACAAGATCAAAAGTGAAGAAGGCTGCTCACAGCCACGTTATAAAAGCAAGACTAGTTGTGAAAGGATTCGGTCAAAAGAAAAGCGTTGACTTTGATGAAATATTTTCATCGGTGGTAAAAATGTCTTCGATCCTAGTTGTTTTTGGTATGGCAGCTAGTCTCAACTTGGAGGTTGAATAACTTGATGTAAAAACCGCCTTCCTACATGGTGATCTTGACGAGGAAATCTACATGCAGCAGCCTGAAGGTTTTCAAGTCAAAGGGAAAGAAAAGTTGGTGTGTAGACTAAAGAAGAGTTTGTATAGTTTGAAACAAGCACCAAGGCAGTGGTACAAAAAGTTTGACTCATTTATAGAGAAAAATGAGTATAATCGAACAACAGCTGATCATTGCGTCTTCATCGAGAAATTCTCTGATGATGACTTTATCATTCTTTTCCTCTATGTTGATGACATGTTAATTGTAGGTCAAAACATTGACAAGATTAACATGTTGAAGAAAGAGTTGAGCAAGTCTTTTGCAATGAAAGACTTAGAACCAGCAAAGCAGATTCTTGGCATGAGGATTACCCGTGACAGGAAAAATCGCAAGATATGGCTATCTCAAGAAGAGTATGTGGAAAAGGTCCTTGAAAGATTCAACATGGATAAAGCAAAAGTTGTTAGTTCTCCACTTGCCAATCACTTTAATCTAAAAGTGAGCCAGTGTCCTTCAAGCAAGGAGGATAAATTAGAAATGAGCAAAGTGCCTTATGCATCGGCTGTTGGCAATTTAATGTACGCTATGATATGCACTAGACCAGATATTGCTCACGCTGTTGGCATTATAAGCAAGTTCTTGGCGAATCCTGGAAAGGAACATTGGGCAGCAGTCAAATGGATACTCAGGTATCTCAGAGGTACTTCCAGTCATTGTTTATACTTTGGTAATGGAAAAGCTGTATTAGAAGGATATACAGATTCAGACATGACTGGAGATGTGGATACCAGGAAGTCTATATCTGGGTACCTGATAACATTTGTAGGGGGAACTGTCCCATGACAGTCACGATTACAAAAGTGTGTTGCCTCAACCACTACAGGAGCAGAATACATTACAATCACCATAGGTTGTAAGGAGATCTTGTGGATGAAGAAGTTCCTACAAGAATTAGGCCAAAATCGAGAAAGTTATATTCTCTATTGTGACAGTCAGAGCGCAATACATCTCAGCAAGGATCCAACTTTCCATTTCAGGTCAAAACATATTGATGTGAGATATCATTAGATCCGTGATGTGTTGAAAAGTAAATTGCTGAAAGTTGAAAAAATTCACACCAACAATAACAGGGCTAATATGATGACGAAGGCTCTACCAAGAGAGAAGTTAAAAGTCTGTAAAGAAGTTGCATGTTTGACATCACCCCTCACTTAGGTCGGGAGGGGGAGATTTGAAAGGTGAGATCCCTCCAAGTGGAGTCCACGCATATAATAAATAATAAATAAGGAAAGATGACAAGAGAGAAAGTCAAAAAGGAAGATAGTGGAGTGTGTGCACTGAAAGCAGTCACAAAAGAGGAAAGGAAATTGCTAGATTGGGCAGCAACAGTTATTGAAATTGAGGGAGGTTGCGTGAAGGTTTCGAAGGCCGTGAAGATGTTAGGCACAATTTTTTTGACAAATTAGAAGGCTGTGCAGAAAATAATTTTGTGATTGAAGGAGAAGTTGCTCTATAAATAGAGCCTTCGTTCCCTTCATCCTTTCATCCCTAAAATCATCCAAAGCCTCACATCTAGAGAAGGAGAGTGAGAGAAAAATAGAGAGAGCATAAAAAAAAGAGTTTTTCTGAGAAGAAAATAGTGAGTCAATTTGTGAAGGTATTATCCACAAATTAAAAAAATAACGTTGTTGTATTTTTGTGAATGAGAGATCCACCTAAAGGTCAAGTTTGTAATTCCATTATTATTATAGTAGAAGTTTAAGAGGGTCCCGTAATTTTTTATCTCATTTAAAAAGTTTTTTACCTTAAAATTTTTAATGTTATTTTATCCATTTGATTTGAAAATTATCCTAAATTTGTGAAGATTATTTATTCTTTCCAAAAACTCCGTTTTTCCCAACATTTCATATACTTTTTTCAAAGATAAAAAACATTAATTGCAAACTTCTAGGCTTTGAAGACACAGACAAAATTAAAAAACTTGCAAACTTTACCTCGTTTCCTCGCACCCACTGATCCACATAAATAAAATAGCGCGTAGCAACTAGCAAGCCTAGTAGCCCACTCTGACGCACTGGTCTCCGACGCCTGCGCCGCTCACTGCATAGCCGGCCGTCATCAGGTGGGTCTCTCTCTGTTTCCTTCAAGTATCATATGGTTACTCTTCTGCATCTCAACGCTTTCTTCCGCCATTCACATTTTTGGCAGTCTCAGCCATCGACATGCTCTCACACTCAAAGCGTCTCTTTTTCTTTGAAGTCTCTTCTACCGTGAGAATCGCCGGCGGAATAAGCTCTCACCTGATCCATACTGTTTTATCTCCTTGACTGAGATTCTTTCCCTTATCCCCCTTTTTTTTCTTCTTGGATATTTCGTCCTTTAAACTGCGGTTCTCTCCAATGGTTTCTCTCTTAAGCCAGTTAACCTCTGACCTTTCTTCTCTCTTGGAAGCAGACGGTGACCCATGAGTCTTACTCTTTTCATTAAGCTGAAGCTTCTGGATTAGTTTTTTTAATCACAAATATCATTTTGTTCAGTTTTGATTAATTTTATTCTAGCTACTTGTGTTAGCTGGGCTACTGCATTGTGGTTGAGCTTTGGTTGAGTTAATCTTGTTGATTAAATGCTAGGAGTTTGGTAAAGGGAGATCAGTGATTGTGGATAAAGATCATCTAACTTGTCTGCCATTGATTCCTACTGTTTGATTATGATTTTGGGTCTTAATTTTTTTTTTTGGTGTGGACCCCATCTGTTATCTCGGTTGCTGCATTATGGCTGAGTTTTGATTGAATTAATTTTGATGATCAAAGTGATCAAACTACGATATTTTGAAAAGAAGGAAGATGTATTTACTTTGGGCGTCAAGGCCATGAAACTTCTTTTCCCATAGATTGTGTCTTTATGATTTGTAGCTTATTTTTTCCTTTTAGTTTTTATATTATATTTTTCCTTTTACCCTTTTTGTTTTGGTAGATGTTATCGTCCCTCTATTTTCATAACTTTTGGTGTATTTTAGAGGTAGAGGTATTTTTAGTTGAACATATTTGAGTGCCTGCCATAAGCTCCATATCACTAGAAATTTTTTGATATGATGAGGGATAAATAGAGCTTTTGGTTCATTTATGCTTGAACCACTTAGTTGATGTTCTGTTTGGCAGATATGTTTGGGGATTGCTACGTTGGTAATGTAATTTGTGATTTCCTATGTATTTTATTGTCTCATCTCCCATCACTCGAATGTTGTCATTTAATATATAGATCATCAGCCTCGAGTTATGGTAAATTGTAAATGTTGCAAATCCACTTCTATGATAGTATCCATATTTGAAATACAATATTAAAGCCAGTGCTAGGTTGTTGCCATTTGTATTTGTATAGCTTTTGCATCCTCACATCCCTCTTTCTTCAAGCTTTTTAGTTGATGATGGTGCTTAATGAATAACACAGGTTGTTTCTAAGGTCTTGAGCAAAAGTAAAGACAAGCTCAGAAAGATTCGTTATCTGTGAGGGTATGTCGACGTCATCATCGATGGAGTCTCTAGTTCTTAAACTCTTTGAGATCTCAGCTGTCAAATTTGGCAACTTTAAGCTCAAATCTGGCATCTCCTCACCAATTTACATAGATCTTCGCCTCATTATATCATACCCTTCCCTTCTCCAGCAAATTTCCCAAATTCTGATTTCCTCCGTCTCTTCTGCTTCCTTTGACCTTGTCTGTGGTGTCCCTTACACTGCTCTACCAATTGCTACTTGTGTCTCTATCACTAAGAACATTCCCATGGTAATGCGCCGCAAGGAAATTAAAGACTATGGCACTGCTAAAGCCATCGAGGGTGAATTCAAGCCTGGCCAAAGTTGCTTAATCATTGAAGACCTTGTTACCAGTGGCACTTCAGTTTTGGAAACTGCTGCACCACTGCGTGGTGCAGGGATGAAGGTTAGTGATGCTGTTGTTTTAATTGATAGAGAACAGGGTGGGAGAGAGAATTTGGAGGAGAATGGAATCAAGCTGCATGCAATTATTAAATTGACTGAAATGGTCAAAATTTTGAGGGAAAAAGGAAAGCTTGATGATGAGATGGTTGCGACAGTTATGAAATTCTTGGAGGAGAATCAGAAGGTTGCTGCTTTGACAAAGGTGGAGAAGCCTACAACAACGGTCAAGGCTTTGTCATTTGGGGAGAGGGCCAAGTTGTCAAAGAATCCAACGGGAAAGAAATTGTTTGATATAATGATTAAGAAGGAGAGTAATCTGTGTTTGGCTGCAGATGTTGGAACTGCAGCAGAATTGCTTGCAATTGCTGAGAAGGTGAGAATTTGGCCTTTATTTTGGGACATCAATCTTTCATAATGCAAATTTCTTTTAAGGGACAAGTACTATTTTATTCACTTGAGACATTCAGACTGTTTCTTTTATTCCATGGGGCTTAAATTTGGTTTGATCTCTTATGTGCAGTGAGAAATTTAGATATTACTTATTTTAAAATGTTTAAAAATGAAATGAGTTCTGTCCTCTGGATCATTTTTGTCAATTGGGTTGCATTTAGAAGTTTTGCATGAGTAAATAATATTTTTTTCCGACTTATTTGGTTTTCTGTGTCAGGTTGGGCCTGAGATATGCTTGCTGAAAACTCATGTGGATATTTTGCCAGATTTCACTCCTGATTTTGGTTCTAAGCTGCGCTTGGTATATTTCTAATAGGAGTCCTCTTTTCTTTGTTTTCTATTGTTATTGACTTTTATACACTTTAATAGATTTGTTCGTAGTTATCAAAAAGATGTTGATTCCTTACATATTAGATATGATAAGAGTGTGATAATTTATGAGGAATTACTTAATTTCCTGGTCTAGCTCTATCTAATGTATTATTTGTTCTGTTGAAGATTGCAGAAAAATATAACTTCTTAATCTTTGAGGACCGAAAATTTGCCGACATTGGTAACACAGTTACCATGCAGTATGAAGGGTAAGACTTTGCTCTCCTATTTCGGATTCCTTTACAGTTTCCTTCAATTTGTTTGTGCTTTAATTTGAGTTCTTTCTATTGTTATCTGAAGAGGGATTTTTCATATATTGGACTGGGCTGATATAGTCAATGCCCACATTATCTCTGGTCCTGGAATTGTCGACGGATTGAAGCTGAAGGTCTGTAACACTGGATCTAATATTATCTTGACAATAGCAAGACCTCAGTTGATACGCTAACATGTCTTGAACTTTACTCAGGGTTTGCCTCGTGGTAGAGGTCTGTTGCTGCTTGCTGAAATGAGTTCAGCCGGTAACCTAGCCAAGGGAGATTATACCGCTGCGGCTGTGAGAATCGCCGAGGATCATTCTGATTTTGTTATTGGCTTCATCTCTGTCAATCCAGCATCATGGCCTGGGGCACCCACAAATCCTGCTTTCATTCAGGCAACTCCTGGAGTTCAAATGGTGACTGGTGGTGATGCTCTGGGACAGCAATATAACACCCCACATTCCGTAAGTTTTTACTTGTTGCTATTCCTCTGCCTATTTGTTGCTTATGTGTATGTATTGCAAAGTTGATCATATGCAGAAGTTGACCATGTGATATGAGTTACTTTACTTTTAACCTTGTTCTTCTTGCTTAGGTCGAAAAGAATTCCACTGAAGCCATCAATTTGGAAAAAAAAAAAGAAAAATGAATGGGGAGATGGAGGATGGCAATCCCAGTTTCAGTCTACTCAGAGTAGAAAGTAGGGGTGTTCAAAACCTATTAAAACCATGTCTTTTGACCAAACCAAACTGCAAAATATATATATATATATATATATATGTATATAAATAATTAAATACTTTATATCACAATTAAAAATACAAACTAATGCAAAGACTTTTTGATAAACCAATGTTTCTTGTACATATAGTACTAATGGGGGCTAAATGGGCTAAAAACTGTTTTTGTTCGTTTCTCTTGACAAAGATTTGAAAAGCCGAAAGAAAAAAAGATAAATAAGGCCCAAAAAATGAAAGCCCAAATACAGACCCAAATTGCCCAAATGGAACTGCCTAAACCATACTGTGGTTTGGTTCAGTTTGGCTTTACACAACCAACCAAACGGTTTGTCTTTCCTGGTATAGTATTTAGGAGCTATTCTCACATTTTATGTTATTTGTAATATCATGGTATAGGATACCTAGATACAAGATGCGATGATATTTAAGATGTCAGTGTTTCATATGGATTCAGAAAATCGACATAGAAAGGATACAAATGGTATTTTACAAAAGTTTATGAAGTTTAAAGGGGCGTGATGTGAGGTCCTATGGTTTTTCAGTGGTATGTGACATTAGCCAAAGGATGTTATATGACACCCTAATCTGTCGGTGACACCTGCCATCTTAGATTACATAGGTCTTCATTTATAGATTAGCTTGGACTAATTCCTAAATATTACGATACTATAGAAATGAAATGATGTAAAATGAATTCTTGGTTTGCATGTTCTCTCATACCCTAAAATGAATGATTATATGTTCTTTATCTTTACTGCAGTATTTCTTTCTGTTCCTTTCCTCTGTTCTTGCTAATTTAGTACTTCTTATGTAAAACTTGGTAAACTCTGCTCAATAGAATTATGACATGTGAAAGATTCTAATAGCAAACATCTAAGAAACTCTACTTAAATCTTATAGTAAATTATTGATATAGTCCTTGAAAGGTCACAATTATCTCAATTTAGTTCTTAAATGATTAAGTATTTCAATTCAGTTTTTGAAATATTGCATTTGTTAAATCTCAATTTTTGCTTCTAAAATTCATTTTGACAAAAGGTATCAAATTGAAACGATCACTGTCTTTTAGGGACTAAATTGAGACATTTGATATTTTAATACCTAAATTGATACAACTGTAATCTTGTGGACCAAATTAATAATTTACTCTGTATCTTATCTGACTTTTGATATGGGAGAGTATGCTGCTGCTGATACGTCAGTTAATGGTGTTGCAGGTGATCTATGAGAGAGGGAGTGACATCATAATAGTGGGACGTGGCATCATAAAAGCAGAGAATCCAACTGAAACAGCTCGCGAATACCGTCTTCAAGGATGGAATGCATATTTGGCCAAGTGCAGTTGAGGGCTTTATTCCCAGATTTAGATGGATGAGTCAACTTGCATATGTTTTTGTGGGGTGTTTGATTTTAGCAGAAACCCAGGAGGAAGAAGAAGATCTTGGGTGAATTATGATGTCTAATCACATTTAGTTATTATATGTGGATGACCCTTTTGTTTCAATCCTCATTGATGTTCCATTCATGGTGGTTCATCACTTTTTCATAATAAAGGTTTGTAGTTGCTAAGAGGATGTTTGGATCAGCGTTCAATTAACCAAACGCGTGCGTCACAGTGATAAAAACGCAAGTTTGCATTGATTTCAGATCTATTTGGTTTTGCAGCAAAGGGAACATGAGAATCGATTTTCTAAATAAAAACTAGGTTTCCTTCACCGTGATCAGAGGAAGCTTTAGTGTTAATGCAGTGTCCCACCATGTTAATATTTACCTCTTTTTTCATGATATCCTCCTTGTTTGCTTCCTATTTTTCTGTGTCTATGTTTGACTGTTTCTCATCAGCAACACTCTAATAGAGCTCTTGGGTGAGAGGAAGCAAAGAGAGCTTTTGGGTGAGAGAAAAAAGAGAAAGATTGGAAAGGAGACAAGACAAAAGAAGCCGATGAAACTGTGACGAAGGTAGCTGAGAAGGAATGCTCATACGTGCACTCTTGATGTTTCTGTTTTAAAAGTGGAAAACGGGGGAAGAAAAGAAGCTCAGCACACACTCATGTTGATTCTTTTAATGAGTTGATTATAAATTTTTAACGCCGAAAAAAGAAAAAAAATAATATGAAAAATAAAAAATTATAAATCTCTTAATATGAAGAAAATATGTCATAATGTAGAATATGAATCAAAGTAAATAAATTGACAAAATAGCAGATTATTCAATTATTGATGTAATTAGCTAGTTTCAATTGAAAAAATATATATTTTATAACACTTACTTTTTAATTTTTTTGTGTGTTTAAATTGATATGAGAAATTAAATAAGAATAAATGAAATAAAATAATATAATTATATATTCAAAAGTGTTTGTTTTAACTAATATTTAGATGAATTTTTTTAAAAAATTACTTTTTTGATAACAGTTTTTAAATATAAATCATGTTTATACAAAATCAATTTTAATTAAAATTAATTTTAAAAATCAATTCTGCTCAAAATTAAGTTTACTTAACGAATTTTCAAACACTCTTAAGTAATTGACGAAAGTAGTCATTGTTAAACTTCCATATATGGATTCAAGCTCCAGTAATTTTTATTGTGCTCTCTTTAGTAATGTAAAAGCTTTAATTTAATCTCTTCAATTTTAATTGAGTCAATATTATCTCATAACATTTAGAAATGTTATGATATAGTCATTTCACATTGATTCTATTATTGTCAGTATGTATGTATATTTCCACTCCACCCCAGTCAGTAGTAATTGGTTTAATTAAAACATGTGGAATATGAGGACATCAAATTATGATACGGCATAGGTTTTGGATACCTTTCAAAAGATAAAACCAGAGGAAGATTCAAAAGGTCGTTCATGGAAGCAATATGGTCTCCAATGTCCAGCAAGAAGGTGACAACAAAAGGGGATGAAGAAATTAGGGGTGAAGTCCAAAAACAAGTTGAATTGATTTAAGGTTAAGAAAATGCTGACATCAAGAGTTAATATTGTTAGTAACAGTGAAGTTAACTATACGATTTGAAAAGTTTGGGGGTCAATTGTAACTCTAAAATTAGATGAGATTTATTGCACATGATTAAAAGTTGAGTAGAGTCATAAAAATTTTGCTCTAATTTAAATTATATACTCAATTTAAATTATATGTTAATCAAGAGTAATTTTTTTTTTTTGGTTAAGAAACATATTAAAGATAATAAATTTAATAAAAATATAAATGAATTTAACTCAAAATAATGAACCAAAAGAATGTAAGTTTTAAAATAATGAATAAAAGGAATGTGCATTCTTCAAGTAGCTTGACATTTGTTACTTTTAATTAAGATTTTGAGTTTAAGTTATGTAAATATTAGTGTTGAGAATAATTTATACTTTTATAATCAAACATAGCTCAAATTATCTTAATCCAAACTCAGTAAATTTCCTAATCCTATAGGACTATATTCTAACAAAAAAGAAGTGTGTATGTAAGCATAGCAATTCTTCATTTCCTTGCTTCTTTGATATGAAGTAAGATCATCTCTTGTACAAAAAGATCATGTTTCCCTTAAACTATTGATCTCAAGATAAAACTTCAAATTAAATGGAACAATTTTTTCTTTAACCGTTGATCTCAAAAATTAATGGTTCAAGAAAGAGGAATAGGAAGATTTGATATAATCTCGTGTGATTCATTGCCATATAGACCTAATAGTTACAAATAGACCTAACATTGTGAAACTAAAATGTCACAAGTTATCTATTTCTTTGTAAAGATGTTTTAATAAAATATGTAACATTAGGTTGTTAAACATAAAGAAAGAACTGTAATAGACCTCTCTAGATAAAAAAAAATAATTATAATTACTAGAGAAAAGAGTGTATGTTTTAAAATAGAAGGAGGACATTGTAATTAAAGAGATTGTAAGAAAAGAGGTGTAATTTTCTTCTACACGAACTCTCTTGTTAAAAGACAAGACACGAACCTAATTAGATAAGCTCAAATTCTATTTTGTCATCAACTTACAGAGGCAAACACACTTGAACATCCCAATGCAAAACTATTACAGTCTATCATCACCGTAATTTTATAAATTATAAAACAAGTCAATAGTGGACAGTACCGTTTGCTTCCATGTGGCATAATCAACTTCTTCTGGATTTGGTGTTGTAAATATTTGGTAACAAAGTCTGAACGAGAGGCTCCCTTTTATAGTTGCGAAAATGTATAAGGTAAGATAAATGGAGAGTTAAAGAAATTTAAATGATTTAAAATTTTGAAACAATCAATTGAATAGGTTTGAAGCCACTTAATTTTTGAAACTGAACCAAATCAATTTTCAACTGTCATAATTCTTACTTGTTCAAATAGGCGTAAAAATAATTTAATTAAAATCATTTTTTTTACATAAAAAGTAAAACTAGCCACAGTTGTAATTTTTGCACTCAAGGAAGGGACAAATTGCTGATTTGCACTATACTGATTCAATGATGTAAGCGTGCGAGCTCACATCTTTTTTTAACTCTTTTGTATGCTTATTATAACATGCTTATTTATAAAGCCTCATCCTTTCTTTTTTCTAGTGAATATAAAACTAATTCTACTCTTTTTAAATATAAAAAAAACTGCAAGTTTTCAAATATTTCGAACCAGAGACAATCATAAGCCCTGGATTTGCAAGCTGAGCATGAAGTATGACCATTTGAACCTTGCAACAAAACTTTGTTACTTACTTAAAATTCCAAGTAGACAGAAAAAGCACCACTAATAATAAACTTCAAAGTTAAATAGAAAAAACTTAACCGAGTTCTTAGGATAATTTGCGTTTAAAATCATGCATGAATAGGACAAGAAACAAATTTATTCTGGTATTAATAAGAGCATCTACAGTAATGAATTTCAATTGGGTTTTTATTGTGAGTCCTACAATGTCACATCAGCTTATACAACTACCCACCACTTTAAGTGACTCTCAACTCTAGTGGTAAACTTCTTAAGAACTCACAAATAGATTTCACAATCAACTCTCTACTACTTTAGTATTTATTACTCTCTATTAACTCTACTAATATTTATTATAAATTTATTATATTATTATTATTATTTGTATCAAAACAAGTTCTAATATAAGAACTGTTCTTACGTGTGACAATCAACATAATGAATTATAGTGATGAACCTAAATAAAAATCAATTTTTAAATTTAAGAACTCCTTCATAACACTCTAGAAAAACAAAGTAATATGGCAAACTTATATTATAACATATGAGAAAATACCATACTCCCCTCCCATCTATTTTATAAATATATACTTTCCTTCCTTATAGAAATGAAGTTGTTACACTTCAATCCAATATTATACTTTCTATTCAGAAAGGTCTGTCACAATATATATTTTTTAAAATTCAGTAATCTAATATCATATATTATTTTAGAATAAAACACCATTCATTAATCTCAATATATATTAAATGCATTTTTTATAAAGAATAAAAAATATTTATGAAATTTTATTTTAAATAAATAAAAAAATATTACAATATATATAAGTTAATAGAAAGTACTTTGGTCAAAAGATGTAACAAAAAAAATAAAAAATATTTCAGTCAAAAGATATAATATTAAGTTATCAAATATAAGAAAAAACAAATTTACAGTAAAAAAATTTTACAAACAAAAAAAAATATAAAATAAAACTAAAATATTGTATATTTTATAATTACATAGAAAGGATAGTACATTTTGAGAATAAAACAAAAAGGATTATACTTTTAAAAATTTACAAAAACAGAGAGTGTAATTTAGGGTAATTTACTCTCCGTCCATGAACCTTAAATTCTAAAAAAATAATAATAATAATGTTAATGCTTGAGAAGAGACAACATTAAGATTATTATTAAGAATTTTACTTTTAGTTTCATTCCAACTTATTTTAACATCAATCCGTATTTTCATCGCACTTTCAAGTGGGCTGGGCTTTAATTTTGGCTTTCCCTGGACCCAATGGGTAATGGGCTCCATTTCTGGGCTTTAGAGTTTTAATTCTTTTTTAAGTAAAAATATAAAACAAAAATAAAAAAAAAGTTAGTGGATTATACAATTTACTCTTTTAATTTTAAAAAAATTCAATAGATCTCTAAAATTTTTTACTTTGTCCAATGTAACCCTTCCATTAAAAAAAAAATTCATATAGGATGAAAAATACTAAATGAGCCAAGAAAGAATTACTTTCAACATTATCTCAAGGCTTTTTAGTTGCAAAAATGTAGAAGAGTGTGAAAAGAAAAGCCGTTGTTTGCCACATGAAATAATATGTTGGACGAAACTTTTTATGTTTGATTTAATTGCTTATATTACACAAAATTGAAAATTTTACCTGAGTTTATTTTTAAACTATAAAATTTGAGGTAAATTATACAATCTTTGGAATTGATAAGTTTATCAAGGGAAATCTCCAATTTAAATGCACCAATACTTTCTATCAGAAATCCTGCATGTCCCTAATGGCTTGATTTGTTGTTGAATCAATTTCGTAGACCTTCAATGTTGTCAAATAGAGACAACTGGTACAACTGAACACATCATCTGACAAAGGACAAACATATATTGGGATATGCAGGATTTCTTGATTCATTAATGAGAAAATAATAACGAAAATAAGTTATTTTAATATTATCGATAAAAGTATCAGTGACATAATAAAAAGATCAATGTTGACGGCAAATTCTATCAAAATATAATACTTTTTTTTAATTATTTATTTCAAACTTTTAAACAATAGAGTGAGAGCTCTTTTTCTTCCTACGCCACTCTCTTGATATGGTGGCTTGTGGCTTTGTGCTGTCCATAACCATTAATCAACCTTGGAAGTTCACAGAAAGAAAGAGAACACACACAGGGAGTCATGCTAATGTTCTACATCTCTATTTATAGATTCCATAGGTACAACTTCCAGTTCACGTATTTAATGTAAGGACAAGCAAAGAGAGTTTGCTTTCTAGAATACAAGAAAAACAATACATGATCAGAAGATTCATACACTACCAGAAAAAGCCTGCACTACAAAGTATTCAGCTCAATAAAATGCCTAGAAAATGTAGTCACTGTTCTTTCCAAATCCTCCCTGTAACTCGTAGCTTCAACTCCTTCCGGTCGCCCCCAGAAAAGAAGAGAGCCATGTTCCGTTGAATGATGAGACCGTCAAAACTGTCACGAACCTTCCGATGGCTATCCCTAATGCTCCGAGGCACCCCCTGCCATGTCATCTTTCTCCCATTTCCACCCACCTCAAGACTGTAGCTATAGTTCTTTGCCTCACTATCGTCACCCATAAAACGCAAGAAAGCTATGTATACTGGAGCCATTCCCAGCTGAAAAGCTTCAAAATGTAGACAGAAGTACTGACCGAAGCAACTGAAAACCTAAAAAGCCAATGTAAAATCCAAAAATCAGTTGACACCCAAATTATGCCAAAAAATAAATACACAATAATTCAAGGATAAATAAGTTGCGTGAATAATGCCCTTGTACAGAATCCCAAGAGTGTGCTTAGATTTTGAAGAATGGAGAAGGGAATAAAAGGAAAGGCATGATCAAGATTTAGATCAAAAGAACAGTCTAAATTAAATCTTCCTTTCTCCATTCTCCTCAATCCAAACAAATCCTCAAGATGACAAAGCCAATATGGTCTAAACCAATCAGTTATACACCACAACGAAATATCAAAATCACGATTTCTAAGATCTACCACTAATGAACTTTCTAATGCAGAAATATTACACAATCTAAAATCAGCCTTGTAAATTAGTAAAGAAGTCGAAAGAATGTAATGAAAGGGAAGATAGAAGCTAAGGAAAAGCCATACCGTTAGCATCCATGTAGCATTTTCAACTTCTTGTGGATTTGATTTGACGTAGCGATGGTTAAAAGTGCTACCATTGTGCATATCAACTTTGTGATCGTCTTTCAGATGGGCCACCAAAAAAGGAATATCACCAATAACAGTGCATTCTGAACCAGCATATGGACAGTTGTATGGTCTATATGCACACTGAGATTCATGTTTTAGCTTGCTGTAGTATGGATATATGCCAATGCAACCAAAACCTTGATATTTACAGGGAAGTTCCAAAGATGCAGCCACCTTCTCCAATGCCAGACATCTGATATTGCCAAGTTCATGCCGACAAGTAGGGCACCGGTTGTGGACCCTGGGTTTACAACCTGAGCATAAAGTGTGACCATTTGAACACTGCAACAAAGATTAACAACAAAACAAAGTCTATTACTTAAATTTCCAAACTAAACTTTTTTTCTTTGTTGGACAACTTTTATTATAAGACAGAAATACCATCACTCATTACATAAACTCAAAATTATACAGCATAACTTCACTGAGTCCTTGTTAGGACAATGTGTTTAAAATGAATAGGAAAGGAATAACCTTAGTCTCTAATGTTTTCAGCACCTCCAATGCTTATAAAGGAATCAGTAATTCATGAAATCCCAGAAAACAAAGATAGGGAGGCAAACTTGGTATTTTAGCATGAGAGGATTCTGCAGCATAATCAAAATACTGAACAGCCAAGTAACAGTTACTGCATTGTTCAAACATACTGATAAGATATTATTTTCCAACAAATAGCACTCTGGCATATCAAACCAAAAACAGCACTAAATCTGATCATTCATTTCCATTGAATGAGAAATCCGTATTTCCTGTACCTTATCTAATAAACAGGAGCAAGACATCCAAAAATCTCAGGTTAAATCAGTAAGGTGAGATGTGGGAGAATTACTTTTAGGAAAAAATAAAAAAAAGATGACTTAGAAGTAACACTAAGGTTCTTCTGGCACAACCTAAGTTAATATCTTTCAAGGCACAAAAGTAATTTTTGTTGTCATATGCTTAAACAAAACAAGATGATAATAGAATTATTTTGGATCAGCAGAACTAAAATTAGCCTGCCAAAACAGAAACACAACCAAGGGCTTGAAATCTAAAATGTATTGTCTTATGTTAAGAAATAATCAAAATGTGCTTTAAGCCATCCAGCATGAGAACTAATACTCTCACAATGAACTCCTTTTTTTGTCCTTTTACCAACAACATAGCCTTATCCCACTAAGTGGGGTCGGCTACATGGATCGCACGACGCCATTGAGCTCTATCAATGACCAACTCTTTAGATATCTCATTTACTAAAAGATCCCGTTCAATAATTTCTCTAAGTGTCCTTTTTGGTCTTCCTCGACCTTTTTTCATAGGGCTCCAAACTATCTACTCAACTCTCCTAACTGGCGCTTCCAACGGTCTCCTTTGCACATGCCCAAACCATCTTAAACGATTTTCAACCATTTTTTCCTCAATAGGTGCCACCCCAACTCTACCTCGTATATGATCATTACGGATCTTATCTCTTCGTGTATGACCACACATCCAACGCAACATCCTCATCTCCGCCACTCCAATTTTATGTTCTTGTTGTCCAATTTTAAAAAGTAGGCATACAATTTACTCAAACCGGTATTTTTGTTAAACCACACACTCTCATGAATTAAAAAAAAAAAATGAACAATGAACTTTCCATATAAAAGCAACCTGGTGAATTGGAGGGTACATGGCATTCAAGCACACAGGGCACTCTAGGAGCTCACGAACACTACTCGATACAGTTATATTAGGTTTTACAGAAGGTTGTGGAGGATCATTCACAAGTTCACTAACATCTGTCGACTCTTCATTTGGAGGAGGATCAACATCAGATTTAGTCCGTATATCTTCAAAGAATGGACTACCAGATGCCATGTTGGTACAAGCAGCCACCAGCCCTGAGAATGAAAAATGAATTTTTTTTTTTTTAAATCAACTTGCAAGTAAATTCAAAACCTAGCAATCCTTTTTCTTTCATTACACAATTAACATAGCAAGATTTGTAAGAGATATTACATGAAGGGTTCCAACTCATTTCTTTCAAGAATCACAGTTATTTTCATGACATCAAGATGGATCAAAGGCGCATCATGACATACGGCAATAATTAGCTTCTGTTTTAAGACACATTACACAAATTCTTAGTATAGCCTATTAAATTATACATGTTGATTGAGTGCATAAAAAATTACCCAAAAAAATAAAAGGTGAAAAACTAGCTTCTAAAAGCAAACAACACTCATCGTTCAATACCCATTCAAACAATCAAATCTCCATATCCAATTTTTCTAGCTTCTGCTATTGATTTGCGAATAGCAATGACAAATTGGTAACTATCAACTAAACAAGGAAATTACCATAATAAAACAGAATTGTTTCACTATTACAAAAATAGCCATTTTTCAAAATCGAATTTTCCACAATTATGATCATTAAAATTTCAAATGCTAAAGAACAGCTTTAAATATCCCAAACCTTTCATTCACCCCATACTTATCTTCTTTAATAAAACTTCAAGGTCATTTTTATGTTTCCTATCCTAAGTAAAACGTACCAATATTGATCATAAAATCAAATTTGCACTTCCAAATGAACAGATATAAAAATCTTGAAAAATTAAAAACATAAAAATATGAAAAAAGAAATGATCTTATAAAACGTTTAAATACAAAAATTATCCAAATCCTAAATTTATGTCACCAACGAAAAATACTGAAGCAATTTATGCATACAATCTATGCAAGGCACCCAACTACATAATCAAATAATTTATGGAGCACCATAGTTAAACAATTTAAAAAACACTTTGACAAGATGGTCTGATCAATGTGTAGACAAGACTTCATTCGTGCTCATGAGCAAGAGGAACTTGTGAAATTTGTCATCGTTACTTAGAAGGAGGACTAGCATACCATGGCCAGTAATGACGAGGAATATGGTTCACCCAAAAAAAAAAAAAAACTGAGCGCAAGAATATACAGAACAAAAAAAGAAATTAGATAACCACTGACCAAGACCAGATCACAAATATGAACTCTACAACAAAAATAATTAATCAAGGAAAAACAGGAGTGGAAGGCACGACTTAAAAACGCAACTAATGTCTGAGAAAATTATTCTTTCCTCAATAACTATCTTGTATGTGTAAATTATTTAAAAGTAAGTCGTGTTTCCCATCTTTCTTATTCTATATTCATGCATAGTCTAACATACTTTTTAACCATTGACAATATTGTATTGCCCCGCATAATATATGACTCCAAATT
Organism: Biancaea sappan; assembly: GCA_037074585.1. Taxonomy (NCBI): domain Eukaryota; kingdom Viridiplantae; phylum Streptophyta; class Magnoliopsida; order Fabales; family Fabaceae; genus Biancaea; species Biancaea sappan. The sequence goes on along the minus strand of CM073501.1, from coordinate 27,919,976 downwards.
CCCCAGCCACAAACGAAACCTCGGTGATCAGAAAGATCATGCAACAGAGGACACAACAAACTGTTTCATCCGTTCACCACCAGATTTAAACCCTAACCTTATGCAACAAATGCGTCAGAATTCAGACCAACCTCACTACAGATCTAAGACACAAAAACAAAATCAGAAAGACTATAGTCGAGTTAGAAAACTCGAATTCAAAATGGTAACTTGACCACCCGAATTCAAAAAAAAAAAAAACCCATCACACAACAAACAGTAGACACCACAAAACAGGAAAAGAAAAATACCAGAAACAATGGTTTGATTGTCAAAATCCCATTGCAGAGAAAATCAACCCCAAAGAGAGGGCGGGCGGCAGGGTGAAGTAAGATATTGGGTGGGTGGAGGTATATAGACGCTGCGGTACTGTAAAATAAAAGGCAGGCAGACCCGAGAGCGCGTCTACGAGAAGAATTTCAATTTTCAAATTAAAGAGAGAGAGGAGCGTAGGAAAAAAAAAAAAGAGGAGAGAGAAGTTTCTAGAGAGAATACAAAATCAAAATGGAAAGTCTTAAAATAAAACGTGGGGGACCCAACTGGAGATTTGCTTCGGTGAAAATTCTAATTTAAAATTTGAAAGGGGTTTAGAGGGGGAGAGAGAGAGAGAGGAGAGAGAAAGCGACGCAGTTGCCGACCGGAGATATAGTACACTACAGAGGCGTGGGGGATGACGACGACGACGACGGGACTGATGATGATGGGTCACGGACGCTCTCGCGCTTCATTCTGATTCCATCTTTTCAGGTTTTTCGTGCGAATTTATTGTCTCTGACACTCCTTTTTGGCCAGCTGCATTGTTATACCGAAACGGAAACTCACCAAACAAAATTATTGCTATATTAATTTTAAAAGGTTATAATAAATTAACAGTTAATTATATTTAGAATTGCATTAGCATATACAATAATTTTTTTATTATTATAATGAACCTCTAAGTTAACATAAGAGTTGATTTATATATAATTTCTTACATCTTTATTATTAAGTTATTTACTAAAATATAACATATGTAAAAAATAATAAAAATAATCATCCAATGAGTTATAAAAAAATTATATATGCAGTTCATTTAATAGCAAAGATATAAGTATTGTATATAAGTTTCTTTCCTTAAGATATTGCTTCAACAAACACAAAACACATACACATATATATTAGTACATTTTTAATGAATTCTATTTTTATGTAATTATTTTAGTTTGCAATTTTTATAGACAATTTATATTAAAAAAACAGAGTTTATATGTAATTCTTTATATCTTTGGTATTAATTTTTTTTTTATTAAAAATGTATGTGTTAAAATTTTTTTGAAAGAACCAATCATATAATATTGAGTTATTTATAAAAGTCATACACTTGTCTATTTTAATTAAAAAAATATACACTTATTATATTTTAATTAGAAAACTTAATAGTAGAAATATAAGAAAGTGAATTTAAGTTTTTTAATCTCTGTGTTTTTTTTTTCAACAACTCTTTTTTTGAAATTAGATTTGATTGTTATTTGAAAAATTGTTCTAGGGTTAAGTTAGTTAAAGATAAGTGAATTTTATGTAATACAAGTAAGCTATACAGACGGAATAAAATTAAGTCATATATTTATATATTCTTTAACAAATAATAATAGTTAGAATATAATGATTAAAAATAAAAATGACTTACGTTATTGCAGAACTTATCAAACGCTAGATAAAAAAAAAATTCAAACAAATTTGTGATTTTTTTGTGTCTAATAATTATTTAGAGAGAAAAGGTTAATTTTTTTTCATTTAAAAGAAATAATGATGGAAAAAAAAACCTTTTATCCAGTGTTATTTGCTTTGGCATATTCGGCGCTGTCAATGAAAAATGATAAGGCGTGTGACCTAATTATTAGTCGATCAATTCCATCAGGGGAAAAAGTACATACATCATGTTGAATATAATTTAATTAATATTTCTTTTCTAAATTTTAAAATATAATATTTTATTCTTCAAACAACTCAAAATATGTGAAAATATTATATAGTAGCTAAAATTAATATTTAAGAAAAAAATAAGTCAAAGACTGTGAACGAAAACATTTTAAAACATGATAAATTTTGTGATTTTCTAAATGATAATTAGAAGAGAAATTTGCAGTTCCACAATCATTAAAAGAATGAAGAGATCAATTGGCTTGGTTATTCCCATAATAGGTTATCACCGTTCTTAAAAAAGAATACACTGAACATCTGAAATTGAAATAAAATAATGTGTAGATCTCGTTTAACTTTTTTTTTTTTTGAGGAGATCTCATCTAACTTTAAATTCATGAATGAGAAGTGATTTTGGTCACCTAATTCTGGCATAGTTGGTAAGAGAAGGAGAAAGTGGAACTGTTTGCTTCAAAATCTCTTTTTTTTTTTAAGAATGTAATTTTGAAAATATTCTTTGTTACATTAAAAATAGTAGATTACAATTTCTTTGGTTAATAAAACAAAAAATTACGTCGTCTAGGAAACAAATGAGAAAGTAAGAATAGGCAAAAGTAAATTAGGGTTTAGAAAACAGTTAAATAAACTTAAGTTTGAGTAGAATTAATTTTTAAAAAACTTAAGTTTGTATAAACTTGATTTATATTTAAAAACTGTTATCAAAATTAAAGTGATTTTAAAAAATTGATTTGGTTTGAATATTAATTAACAAAAATATTTTTAAATGTGTAATTACCAGATATAATATGAATTTATATTATTTTTATATTATTTAATTTTTTTAATATGAAATTATAATAAAATAAATTATATTAATATTTTAATAATATTTTTTAACTATTAATACTTATTTTTAATTTAAAATATATTTATAAATGTTGTAATGAAATGAATTGTTTTAATTGTTTTTTAACGTAAAATAAGATCAACACTGTACATGATTGAGTGACATTATAATTTAACAAAATCTACCAGCTAATCATACTGCAAGTCCTTGTCCACCAAAAAGCCTCCTATTCAACTCATCATCATCTTCTTCTCCTCCTCTTCCTCCTTTGTAAGTGCAGTGATCGAATGATGTTGCTTCATTGGGTGTCTCCTTCCAATGCAATTATTACTTCTTTTTCTTCTTCTTCTTCTTCTTCTTCTTCTTCTTCTTCTTCTTCTTCTATCTAGGCATAGATACAGATAGATAGCACGACACCCTCTGTCGTTGAAATTTGAACCACGCCTGTGTCACCTACATCAGCTAGTTAAGGAGCAACGTAAAACAACATTCAAGGAGGATGAAAATGAGGGAGCAAATGGAACTGCATGACGAAGAAAAAGATAGAAGGGAGGGTAGCAGAGGAATTTCATAGGAGTAATGATCACATTTATGGCACCAACTGTAAAATTAATTTTCAGAAGTTTAGCTCAAGCGTGTTACTTCAAACTTAGGTTTTCTTCGGCAATTAATTCTGTTATAATACTCTGCTGCTTAACCAAGTACTATTTATTTTGGTGCTAACATACTTTATCACTGCTACACGTTTTAGATCTTCAACATCCAAACCAAACACCCACTCAAAATCAATTTATATCATGTGGTTTAACTTAAAATGTATTGTTAATTTTTTTTTTTTTGAGGATAGAGATTTTCTTTTTTAAGGGGAACCTGTTAATCTCTCGCGAAAAACAGCACTAGGCCTTTAATGATAAAATTGTTGGTATCAAAACGTATAGGCAAAAATTACAAAGAGAAAGAGAAATGAAAAAATGCACCCTTGAAAGAAAAGCAGTTGCTGAATCTTCATGTGGTGGTACTATTCACTAATAATTTGGTCCCTGATTTTTTTTGACAAATAATTTGTTCTTTGAAAATCCTCCTTCATAAACAAAATAGTTTCTAAATAATACATTATTGTTATATTACTACTTAACATGACATATCAATAAATAAAATAGTTTTTAAATACCACGTGAGTAGATAATGACACATGCTAATGATACTCTTGAATGGAGAGATTAACTTGTGTAATGATTTGTTTGGTTTTTGAAAATATTTTATATTTTTATTTTTTATTTTTTGAAATGTATTTTTTAAAATACTGAAAACATCTTTTTAGTATTTTTAATTTTAGACCTGTTTTAAAAACTGTTTTCAAAAAAAATATTTTTAATAAATTAAACTAAATATATTTTCAAACATGTTTTCTATTTTCAATGAAAATAGAAATAGAAAATGTTCAAATCAAACAGACTCTTAAATTTTCATGAACCAAAAAGTGCAGTAATAATCTTTTAGGAGCAATTTGTAATTTATATATCTTTAAAGAACCAAAATGTGAGTCTACTCTTTTATTATTAGTTAACTACCAAGTAACATTTTACATTAAAGTTTTTGGTGGTATTATTCACAAATAATTTGGTTCTCAGTTTGTTTTCACAAATAATTTGTTCTTTGAAAATTCTCTCTTGTAAACAATATTCTCTAAATGATACATTATTATAATATTACTACTTAACATGACACATTAACAAATATAATAATTTTTAAATACCACGTGAGCATATAATGACATATGCCAACGATAATGTTGAATGAAGGGATTAACTTGTGCAATGATTTGAATTTTCATGAATCAAAAAGTGCAATAATCATCTTTTATGACCGATTTGTAATTTAGATATCTTTCAAGAACCAAAACTTGAGTCTACTCTTTTAGTACTAGCTAACTACCAAATAACGTTTTACACTTAATATTTAACATTGATAATAATCATTAAACAATAAAAATGATGAACAAATATATTGTTGAATTACTTACTTACAGTTTCATACTATTTCAAGGTTACGGTTGGAATTATAAGGAAATGGTTTAAATTTTGAAATGTCATCTTAAGCTCAACAATAGTAATAAAGATCATAAAAATATTGAAGGCATAATGGCATATGTAAAATATATATATATATATATATATGAAATTATTTTCCTGTAAAAACATAAAAATAATAGTTACTTGATATTTAAATAGAAAATAAAATCACTCACTTTAAATTTAAATTATATGAGAGTAAACTAACTTCAAACCAAAAGGGAAAACTTTTATCGATTTGTTCTCTTAAACTAAGTTTTAGTTAAAAAAATATATAAATAAAAATATAATAAAATATACTAGATTAAAATGTTAAATTCCATTAAGAGAAACAATAGACTATATAATTTTAATTGTAATTCTCAAACATGGATTTGCAAAATATTAATTTCTAATTTCAAAATACTCCTTATTAGTTAAAAAAAGTAATTAAGGTTTAGTATTTTTTTAAGTCTAAATGAGTATTTGCTTCCAATTTAAAATTTTTTTATTAATTTTATAATGAAATTTTATTCAGCTAATAAAAAAATGACCCAAAAAAATGTAGTTTTAATCCACTAACTTTACTCTAAGCTTTCATCCTTTAATTTTGTTTATTTCTTTTGGTCCTCATAACTTTCAAAATTCACTTAGAAATTTTCTTACACCTAACATCATTAATCTAGTTTATGGCAAATTTTGGCGTGTACAATCCCAGCCAAATTATTGCCTACCTAAGCTATTATTAATTTTACATGTAAAAGGCCCTTCAACCTTCATCTTTTGGTGTTGTTTCTGGTTTAGCATTGTCCTTCGTTCTTCGTTTCCTTTGTTTTCTTATGTGGGCTTTTCTATCACACTCATCATCATCATTGTCATCATCATCATCATACATGGCAAATCATCCACAATGTGAGGAAAATTGCCATGCTCCAACCCTCAAGCTCGTGACCAGCACAATAGGCGAGGTTAACTTCACCATCGTAAATCTAGCTTCCCTAGACTAGATATATTCCAATCATACAAATGCATGAGAAATAAGAACACACCATTCACATGCATACAACAGTACTTCTACAAAATATAATTTACATATTTCAAAAGATAAAGATTCCATTCATAGAAAGGGAGTTTAGTGTTTGTACAAACAATTCTCATGTTCATAAACATTTTAGCGAGAACGACAATAAGAGCCATTGAAACATGTATAAACTTACAGGTCAAATAAATCAAAAGAGCACAGCCATATGTCATACATCACATAATACACACAGGCACTACACATTCTAGTCAATTATACATAGCATCTCTAAAGATTACAAAGGATGAAAAAAGAAATTACATCAAACAAGTCCCCTAGAAGCAAAGAGGGGCTTGAAGACCTGAACTATCCCGACACTTGGTGGTCGGAAGCTCATCTCAACCTAGTACTTTCAAATGTGAAAGAGAGAAGTGAGTAATAAACTGGGAGAGGAAGTATGCCTATCCTATGGTCAAGCAAACAAAAGAAGTGAAAAGTGTAAAATAGATTTAACAAGACAAAAACAAAAGCAAAAGGAGAGGCATCAATGTGTTTCATATGTAGTGTAGTTTAAAAAGACAGTGACTCACGTGACCGGAACCACTTGCAAATGGGTGATCATGGGTTGAATATTTTAGATCTATTTAAAAAAAAGGGCCAACCCGTTTAGGCTCGCGAGCTAACCCGTTTTTTAAAATATTTTTATTTTAAAAAAATATTATTTAATATAAATAATCTCACTTTATCGTATTTATATATTTTATAACCTTATATTTAATAAATATAGTAAATTTAAATATAAAAACTTTTGTAATTTTTTAAAAAATAAATATAGAATTTTCTAATTTAAATGTAATATAGTTAATTTTAAAAGTTATTGGTTATTTAAAAATATTAAAGAAGCAAGTTTTTACATGTATAAATTCTATCTTAATGAAAAATTATTAAAATTTCTACTAAAAAAATTAAATTTATATTATATATATATAAGTGACTTACTGACCTACCCATTTAATAGTACGATTCACGTAGGATGCATAAGATGTCTTATTTTATCATACCACAAATCTCAATCAAAATAAAATTAGCTCACAAATCCCATACCATGAGGTTAGATGCCATCTTTATTGACTTCACGCCACCTTTATTGACTCCAAAACTAGACCTAATCACATGTCAAACTTGCTTTAAAAAGGGGTCAGATTTTAATTGATAATAATTAGCTGTGTACATAAGTTCGGTTCGATTTGATTTTGAGTATGAACCAAATCAACTTAGTCGGTTTACCGAAAAATTGGACCTATTAGGTTTTAATTTTTGGGCAATTTGATTCAGTTTGGGCAGTTTGGTTCGATTTTGAGTGATTTTATTAATAATAATTTGTGATTTTTAATTTTAATAATATATATATATATATTTAAAAAGACTAAATTAATTAAAAGAAAAAGACTGAGTTAATTATAAAATATATAAAAATAATTTTTTCACATGAAAATATATAAATATAATATTATATGTATGTAAAATATAATTAAAACCAAACTAAACTAAACTAAATTGACGATGGAACCGAACCAATTAAAATTCATATTTTAAAAATTGATTTGGACCTCATTTTTTTATTTTGGTCAGTTTTTGATCAATTTTAAATGTAACATCCCAAATTCTTACATTTATTAAATATAGGCAAATTAGTGTTTGAAGGATTATTATGAAAAGAATATTTTTAAAGAGGAAAATTTGCAAATAGAAATAAAGTGGCTTTTCCATAATTAGAGGTTGGAGAAAAGCTGGAGAAAATGTCAGAAATAATTTTGGATATCAAATTGAAATTTTCTCTTGAGGACCAAGGACCCACTGGCAAGGATCAAAAAGTTGGAGGAACTTTGTAGAATTTTAGCAAGATCATATTAGTTGGAAATTCTGATGCTTATACCTAAGTGTTTTACGTGGCTCTTCTTCCCTTCACCTAGCTTTGCACCAATAAGAAGCTGAAACATGTATTCCACTTTGAGAAAGTAAGTGTGAGTGTTGGGAGAGATTCCATGTACAGCAGAAATCCATGGGAACTCTTGACCAGAACATCATCATAGCAACACACACTCTCATATACGACAAAACTTGATGATCACCACGTGAAGCTCTCGGCCACATCTCCTTTTGGCAACAGCACATCGTGATACAGCACTTGAACCCATGGAAAGTTGGGTAACCTGTCATAGAGTTGAGCAGCCACGAAAGTCACTAAGGAAGGATGTTTTATTCCTTACACCCATGAGCTTCCTCCTTTCTACAGTTAGCACCTTGAAGCATGTGTTAAGGAATCTAGAAAATTGAGAGGAAGAGTGTCAGGTTCTACTGCCATCAAACCGTGGTTTTCCTTGAGGATTTGGAGTCCTACCCGTGAGCTTCAAGAAGGAATTAGCAAACCAGAAAAACCTTTGTTTTACTGCACCTAAAACAGAGGAAAGCCATGGGAAGTTGAGTGAATTTGCAAGGTTCTTTCTTGCTCCAAAGAACAAGCCATCTTTTGCAACCCTGGTGTTGACCAAAGGGACATTTTAGTAGAGGAATTTGAGGTCCCAAACACACTTTCACAATATCAAGAGAGTATCAAGTATAGTGCAAAACATTCAAGGAGAAAAGTGAACTTGAAATCTTGGGTAAGCCTTGAATCCTTTCTTTTAGGTATGCATGTGTTTTAGAAATGATTAAACATGGCTTGTAGAGTCCTTAGATGAGTTTGGGAGAGCCATGCAGCAAAAAGAATGGAAAAACATGGAGTTTAGATGTATTCATGCATGATAGGGACTAAAGTGAATAAAATCAAAAGTTTGTAGGAGTATCTATAGTTTTGGAACAAGATATATTTATGACCTATGGAGTTAGATGAAACTGAATGTGGTCTTAGATCATGAAAAAGATAAGGGAAAATAATTATTGAGGACCTAAGTGAATGAAATGAAAAGTTGTAAGGAAAGAGTAAAATTTCTGAAAATGTCTAGATTTAGTATATATGGGATTTTAATTAGAATTTGATGGAATTTACCAAATTTTGAAGGTTATTTATATGGTTAAAGTTTGTATTAAGGACTAAAGTGAACTAATTCAAGTTTTTTTGAGGAAAAAGGAAATAAGTTGGATATTAGGAGAATAATTTAAGATATTTTAGTTAGGTATTTTTATTTAAATTTGGGACTAGAAATAAGATTATAGATAATACGTAATTATTATTTAGTGCATATAAGTTGCATTTAAAAATGGAATAGTATTTTAAATTATTCCATATTAGGATTTTAATAGCTAATTTATTTTATCAGCACCTTGGAATAAATTCGAGCGGGATCGGTACAAGGCGGTATATTCAAGTAGCCAGTTACAATTCATAAAAAGCGTTGTTCATATATTCTTGAAATTGTTTTATACTGAAAATGATTTATTGATGAATTATGTGATATTCGACTCTATACATTGTTATGTATGTATATTGTATTATTATAATACTCATGTGCTAAGGCAGTGTATGCCAAGCATCTGGGGTACGACGATACACGCCAGTATAAGACTCATCATGGTTATGATAGAAGCAGCTATGCATGACGATGCTAGTGTCAGTCTTGCTGACCTTCGATCACAAGGTATAATTAAACTCTGGTGGTAAGCACTGAGATAATTGATGATTCTTGGTGCCACTTGAGGTGAAACAGACTCTTGGGGTACTAAGACCAAGTATTAACCCTTGGCACCACTAGAGATGAAAAAGACTCCTGGAATACTAAGACTAAGTGATGATTTCTGCATGACAGTGGCGTAGATGAGCTGAATTGAATTATGAATGGGTTTATGAACTGATCTACGAAATGACATATGAATTGATTTATGAGATAAATTATGATGAACTTGCTTTTATGACTGGGAATGGTTTTTATTTTCAAATATTAACTGCTGGCTATTGAGATTTCTGTGTCTCATGATTTTGTGTTGTATTAACTATTTCCATATGCAAATCAAAGTGGAAATAGCAGGGTTGCAGCGGGGAGTCGGTAGCTGTAGCTTAGATTTTATAGTTATTGTAATATAATTAAGAATTGATCTCCAGTGATGTATATATATATATATATGGAAATGACAGTGATGTAAGACCTACGATGATAACGATGGTTCCTAATTGTTTTTAATTATGGACTTGAGATCTTTGAAATTTAAGATTTTAAAAATTGTCATAATTATTTACTAAAAAACCTTATCTTAAAAATCTTTTAGGCTGGAGATAGTTTTGTGTAATTTTGAGGTGTTACATTAAACACCTCTGATAATAACAGGATATAAGCTGAGAGAAAGAAAAAAAAAGAACTTTTTTTTTACCCTTTTTTTTCTCTCACCCACTATAATCTTCCAATCTTTCAGGGACTATATTAATAATTTAGTGTTTCCTTTTTTTTAAACATTAAGATTAAGGACACCCTCAGACTTTGTTTGGATTAAATATTTTCCTAAACATTTTAAAGGTATAACAAAATCAAGCCATTTGAAGTATGTAAAAGAACCATATTAGTGGTATTTCGTGAACCAAAGAAAAATAACTAATATTAAACACAAGGGAAAACTTAAGTTCTTTTAGTAATTGGTAATTTGATATCTATTATCTAACAAGCTAAAAAAATTTCATTGAAAGAGCCAAATGCTATCTAATACCCAAATTCCCATATGCTACAAAATTTTCATTGATATCTAATATCCAAATCCCCATATGCCATATGAAATTTGAAATGATAATCTTATTAACAAATCATCACAAATTTTCGAATTCGTGATGATCAATCTTCAATTCTTTATTTTAGCAAATCTTCTATTTGATGACTTGAGTTCACCATTACCAATTACCAGCTACCGAGTACCAAGTAGGCAAATACCAACATACTTTCTTCTAAGTATCAATTATCAAACTAGAAAGTTAATATTACCACATTAATTAAGCATATCCAAATCCAAATATCTAAAATCCATTACATAACACAATTCATAACACATAATATTACATAATGTTTAAAAACAAATGAAAGAAAAAAGTCTTTTAATCTTCGACTCCTTGCAAATTCTAGCACCTTTATCAAAGAAAAGAAAAAAACAAAATATTATGTCAATATAACAATAAAGTATAATAAATACATTTGTATTGCTTAGAAACATTAATAAAATAACGCAAACAATAAAAATACTTACATGAAATCATCTCCACTATCATGAATAGGAGTAGAATCAACTTTTTCATCAGAGAGGATAAATCATCCAATTTTTCATCATCTAAAACAAGATAAGAACAAGATTACTAAAATTAAGAGAAATATAAGTGCTTACAACAAAAGTTCAATGAAAATTTACCTAAGATAAATCCTTTTGCATGATACCAATCCTCCAAACATACTATGGCTTCAATAGTCTTCTTGCTCATTGAACTCATCCAAGGACTAGTCACCTTTTTTCCTATACCAAATGTCAACTCAGAAGCCACACTAGATATTGGAATGGCCAAAATATCTTCGGCCATTGATGCAAGCTATGAATATCTCGGAGCATTTGTACTCCAAAAATCTAAAATGTTGATATTTGCATTCAGAGCACTAGTTGATTCATCCTAGTACTTGTCTAACTCCAATTTTTTTTCCTTGCACATTCTTTTTTCGACTTAAAAATTGGCAAAAATCTTCGAGATCATCAGCATGCATATTGGAATATGAACTACCAAATGTACTCTCTTCAATATTTATTGAAACCTCAGAATAATAATTTATGTAGTGACCAAATAAGGCTACTCTCCATTTTAGCCAAATGCTTATCGATATTAGAAACATAAATTTTATTAAAAAGGTATTCAACATAAGCAAGCTTCAATCTTGGATCCAACACAGTTGCACAAGACAGTAGCAAATTGCATTCATACCAAATTTTGCAAATTTTGTCAACATATCTGAAATCCTATCTTCCATGAAGGAGGGAGGATCTTTAAATGATTCCAATAAACACGCATGAATCATACTCACTCCTTGAAAGTAGATGTTTGCAATTGGATTCTTGGTAGTAGAAAATAAAAGGGTAGCATCATAGAAAGGCTTCAAGAATTTATGGAGGACTTTTATACTATCCCATTCTTCATGAGAAAGTATAACAATCCAAAAGAATTATCTTTTTCCCCCCAATGTCGAAAAACGTTCTATGTGTCACCAAATTAAAATTCTTCTTAGCCATACCATAAAATTTCTTTCTCTTAGGAGTTGACATTTTAATATATTCCACACCATTAGAACTTTTGTAAAAACGTCATCTACCTTTTTCAAACCAACTTACACAATCAAATTCAAAATATGACATAAACGTCGAACTTGAAAAAAATGCCATCACACAGTAAATTCTTAAAAACAAATGGCCTCATTTTCAAATAAGCAGCCATCACATCATTATAACTAGCATTATCTAATGTGATACTACCTATTTTATCATCAATCTTTAACTCAGACAAGCATAATGCAACTTCATTAACTAGAGAAATTTTAGTGAAAGGAAGTGATATAGCTTTAAAGCAAATTATTCTCTTACGTAGCTTCCAATTTGAATGTATCGAGTAAGCTGTTATAGACATATAATGTCACATCCCAAAAATTGAGCATGTGAAAAGATACTACTCATTTGATATAATTCTCAAACATACGTTATATACATATATTCTGTAAGATTTTACATATAACCTTAATCATTCATTCCACACTACAGAATTATATTCATCTGATAAGCAAATATAAACATACATAGTCTGATATTTCTATCTCATCGCAAGCCTAGGAGACCTATAGAAAGTACAGAGCGTTCCTAGTATCCACATTAATAAGTACTGGTATCCCACCAGACAGAAATAGAGGATAATTCCAAGGGGCTTCTATTCTTCAAACGGATACTCTTGTTCTTTGTTTTCTGTATCTGAAAAAATAATCATAGGGAGTGTGAGTTTATTTAAAAACTCAGTAAGTAAATAACTGTACTATATAAAATATCAAAAGTACAAATACCACATTTACTCATATAATTAATTGTTTTATACATCGAGTAGTATGGGACTCTAACCCTTTCAAACTCATGAATAAGATCTCATCGGTATACACCGAGTAGTATGGGACTCTAACCCTTTCAACTCGTGTATAGGTTTCATAGATATGCACTGAGTAGTATGGGACTTTAACCCTTTCAAACTCGTGTATGAGCTTTCTTAGATATACACCGAGTAGTATGGGACTTTAACCCTTTCAACTCATGTATAGGTTTCATAGATATGCACTGAGTAGTATGGGACTTTAACCCTTTCAAACTCGTGTATTAGATCCCGTAGATCTTTACTCATTGACAAGATAGTGAGAATTTATCACATAATACAATTGTCATGAAATAAAACAATTTCTACATACTCTTATTTCTACCGATCATCATATACTCCCATATGAAAAATTGATTGTTTATTATCCAAATAATATTGCAAATGGGACTTATATTGTACTTTGACTAGTAATATCATATTAGCTGAGCAAGGTTATTCACTCACCTTGATGTTTGTCCAAGTTTACCTTGTTCCACACTAGAATTTGTGTAGGAAAATTTCCTAGTAAAATATATTACAAGGAAACATAAGAAAGGAAACAAAAGCACGAAAATACGCAAAATTTTCTGACTGCTACAGTAGCGGGTTGCTACAGTACGGTTTGCTACAGTGTCGGTTCGCTACAGTAATGGTTCGCTACAGTGCCTGTTCACTACAGTACGTTGACTGCTACAGTACCGTTGACTGCCGACACTACAGTAACTGCTACAGTAACTCGAAGAAAATTTCCCGAAATCTGGTCGCTACAGTAACTCAAGTTTTGCAGAAGTTTTTGCAGAAATTTCTCACAAATTCATCCTTTCCTTTCTTGTTTCAAAACCAGAATTTCAACTCTTTTAACCGATTATAACTCAAATATAACTTCTAAAACTACTGAGATTCATGAATTATCATCAAAATCTTCAAGAACAAAACCTCCTCTGATCTTCTACATAAACTGAAATTTAAGGAAAATAATCGGATTAAAGCTTACCTTTGATCCTTACAAAACTTTTGAACCGAACAAATAATCGAAACTCTGAAGATCAAGGGAAGGATTTGAGAAGAAAATGAAGAACTGAGAGAGAAAATGAAGTTACTGTTCCTTTTGCTTCGCTTCAGAATCGAATTATGAGAAGTTACTATTGAAGTTTTATATTAAATATTTCTAATGGGTTATTCAATAACCCATGGGTATCCATAACCCAACATCCACACCCATCCAGTCAATTTACAATAAATGGACTAATTGACCATTCTTAAACCACTTTTCCATGAATTTCACCATTCTTAGAATATATCCCTCATTGTGCAAATATTTAGTCCAGTCATTTAACTCAATTTTCATAAATAATATTCAAAGAGAACAATTAAATATGAAAATTAAAAATGACCAAAATAAATAACTAAAGTAACGTTGTAGAATTCTAAAATACTCTTAAGCGAATTATATTCTGAAATTAACGGGTATTACATTATAATCAGTGTGTTCAACTGTCCAACTAGCAGAAGTTAAAGTAATTTTGCCAATGCTAGCCCTTTCTTCACGAAGTCCCTTTCATTGACATAACTAGCCATTATATCTCTCTTAACTGTATGCCTACTTATTTTCTTACATTCTAGTGCAAGGGTTTGCAACATATTTCTAAAAGTTGGCAACTCAACCATGCTAAAAGGTAGCTTTGCTCATACAAGAAAATGTGAAATTCTTTTCTACTTTTTTCCCAATCAAATGTCAATGATGTTAAAGATGAGGTTCCATCATTTCTAGTTACACAACCCAACCTACTATACTCCCTAATATCTAGAAACACACATTTTTTGCAAATGACCAAGTGTTGACTCGAGTGAATAGTACCTTTCCTAGATTCTATCATAAAGCATTGTTTACAATGGTTGCATTGAGCACTTCCATCCTCCAATTTGTCATTTGCAACCACATTTTGGAAGACAATTTTTTCTTCTTTCAAGCTTCATATGTAGAATCATGCTCAATCTCATCTTCCTCTTGTATTTCTTCCACATCTGTTGCTATTGGAGAAACATCATTGGTGCTTGAAACAATTGCCATTGATATTATTCAAAGAAATAGACCTATATTAAACAAAAATTTAATTAGGGTTTCTTTCTTCAATTTATAGGAACTTTTTGTGAGTGGCAATAAAAGAAAAAATTCAATAACTATAGATGAACAAGTAACATTAATTTTTCTAATGTTGCTAACCAGTTGAACTTTCCAAATTCCAATCTAATCAATTGCTATATATTAATTTTGCACCTTAAAATTTTCAAGTAACATTGAAATTTTTCAATCTAATCAATTGCTATTTGCTATATATTAATTTTCTAATCTAATCATATGTTGCTAACATGATCTATTCTCTATCATACGTTGTTAGACATTCAAATTTCAAGAAAGTGACGAAATGTCACACCAAAAGAGAATTTCTATTGGTTTTTAACATATAATAAGGATAATAGAATTTATTTGCCCAAGTACACTACACAGAACACGGACTAGAGAAACAAGGGTGTATGGTTATGGCATAAATTCAGAGCACCTTTCAAGTGGATTGACAAAGACAGAAGGGTTTCATCATATTTTTTCTACTTTCACCTTCGATTGCGAAGTAATTTGAGGTCGGTTTTCAATTTGAACCAGGTCATAAAAAAGCCCAAGCTTATCTCGAATTTTATAAGGGCTTTTTTTTTCCTAGGCTCAAATTTTCAGGCATGTTTTGCATTTTTGACGGGCCAAGTTTATCTAGTTGGATAGGCCTTTGGACTTATGATCAGGTCAATCTAAGACACATAGGACTCATTCACATGTTCCCTTGCTCTGCCATTATAGCCACAATACATTATGGAATCACATCATATACAGGATTGCAATCATGACAATATATGAAAGAAATGCAACAATTTTCCTTCAACATGCCTATCATGATCAATAAGACTACCTGATTTAACCCAATAGGGATCACTCACATGAAACAACAATGTTATAATAAAAAGGAAATTAATTCCATTCTAACCATATTCAATATGCATTTGGCTCATCAATGTACCATTAAAACACAGGAGAATCCAATCTCAATTGCACAAATAAGTATTAACCATACATTTTCAAAGGAATAGGTTTACCCACGTGCTATGAATTTTTACCTTTTTAGAGGTTAAACCTTGATTAACGGATGACTCAAAGATCCTACAATGACATAATGCGAACAAGAGATGAGAAAAAGGAAGTTTTTTTAAGGTCATGCAGTGGTTGGCACCTAGGGTGCCAAGTCTAGTGCTTAAGGCGCCAACCTTATAGAGAGAGCAAGGCTTTCAAGTTGGTTAACGCCTTGGGCGCCATAGTTTGAATCCTTACCTTTTCTTCATGAAAAATGCACCCATGATGCCCCCAACCTCATCTCTAACCATCCTTCTCATCAATAAATGCAATTGGGACTTCATTTATGATCTAGCAACCCCAAAAAGTCATCATTAAACACACTCCCCAACCACTCTATTGAGCCAAACATCACAAATGTCATCATTTGCTCCTCAAATTCCCAATTTTCACACCTAGGGTTCATATGTGTTTCTAACCCAAATTCAGTCATGTACTCCCATATACATACATGTTTAGATTAGTTCCAAGCATTGCCCAAGATGAATTCCAAGCATTGCCCAACTTCTAACCTATGGTAAAGGGATGTGAAAATGTAATTGGAGAAGAGAAGAAGGAGTTGCCTTACCTCAAGCTCAGTATTTTTTGAGTGAAGGTTGATTACAAAAGCA
Source organism: Biancaea sappan (assembly GCA_037074585.1). Lineage (NCBI taxonomy): Eukaryota > Viridiplantae > Streptophyta > Magnoliopsida > Fabales > Fabaceae > Biancaea > Biancaea sappan. Next base: position 27,903,207 of record CM073501.1, on the reverse strand, counting down.
CCTAACTTGCTGGATTAAACCTTGATTGGTGGAAGGTGATATTTGGGTAGTAGAAAGAGAAGAGAGGGAAGTGTGGTGGGTGAAAATGAACTAAGTATGTGAATATGGGGGCTCATATAGAGGGAGGGACTAAAATGAAATCTCTAACACATACTATGCTCTAGTATGACAAAATTGTAAAGTTACTCAACATAATCATAAATTTCCATAACATGCACAAGAACAAAATTTTCACAATTAAAAACAAACTTCTTATTTATTTTAGTTTGGTCCCTCTTGACTACTTAACCCAATTTACACATGAAAATTACAGTCACACAAGAGAAGCCATAAGTATTACCAAGATGAAGGCTTATATGTTAAACCCCATCGTTAACCACATGGTTGATGACCTTTTTCAAGAGAGGATTAAATAAATCATGGCTATCTATAGACATCTGTTTAGAAGAGTATATGAGGTTGGATATGTCAAACTAGAACTTGCAATTGGTGACAGAGGCATCCTTCCAAGAAAAGACAGAGACAATGAAATTTGTGAAGGAAGAGTATTAAGTAATAATGAAAGGACTCATTATCTATGTTAAGGATGGAAAGGGAAATCCAAAGGTACTCCCATTTTCTACCAATAACATTGGTCTGGATTGTTATCTCTATCTAAAGAAATGAGAGAATGTATTGAAGAATTTCATCAAGAAGACTAGTGAGCTAGTCCTCCATCTCTACTTTGCCCTTATTTGTTGTCACAACCAACATTGAGGCCACTTTTTTTTACCCCTTATCTTAAAAAGTTGAAAAGCTTTAATTAGCATATTCTTCTTATAATAGTCCACATATGATGAAGAAAACGACCAGGATAATGATTTACAGGTAGGGTTAATCAATAGCTTCGATAGCAATGATTAGCTAGACATGAAATTTTACATGTCAACAGTTTCTGTTAACTATATTAAGGATTTTTTTTTCTCCCCACAAATATCTTCTATATGAGGCAAGGCAATCTTGCTATAGGCATTTTCAAGCATCAAATGTGAGCATCTCTTCTAGTAAAAACTTGAACGTACGTTTAGGGGGCTAATCCTTTTTACTAGACTCAACCCCACTTGCTCTAATGATGTTAGTTTTAAGGGAATATTTGAGTATTTTTAAAAGCTATGGGACCAAAGTGAAACAAAACCATATCAAGGGACTAAAATGAAACATAAAGCAAGTTAAGAGACTAAAAATATGCTTTTTCCTAAAAATATAATTTCCTCAATTGAGCACTTACCCTTCAAAAATTGATTTGATTGATGAATTACCATAAATCTTAGTATGCTTCATAGCTACATGTCTTATAATCACAAAGTACCATTGTCCACTTATTATCGATCCCTCTTATAGGGTTTTAGCTCAATTAGCATGTAGTTAGTCATATTTAATTAAAAAATTATCTTAAAGTTGAAGTAACAAAGCAAGTTAAAGAATACAAGTGGTGCAAGTCTTCATGCACTTTATTTAATAGATAATAGTAAATATGAGCATTAGAGAATGTGATCTCTCACCAACTATACCCGACAATCCACCCCGGCCATTTTCTTCTTTTCTTTTTCACATTTTCTTGTGTGTATAGGACCATTTTGAAAATTATTAAATTTATATGTAGACTTTGTAATTTAACTTAAATTTAATATAATATGTTTACATTAAAAAATAGACAATACAAATTTGTCACTTGTCATTTAGTTACTAGTCACATTTATTATATACATCAGAACCTTAGTTTTAGAACTTGTTAACATAGAAAGAACACTTCTAGTTTTATGTTTGCATTTATCAATATGCATTTTTCTTTTCATATATAATTATAAAATATCTTTTGTACAAAATTTTAAAGTAAAAAGTCCCTAACTGTAGTGTAATTCAAAAGGAAAAATAAGGAAAGAATCTCCTTCAAATTAAATGGTTAAAGGGGGTTATGCATGTTAGTCTAGAAAAAATATTTAAGAAGTAAGTTGAATTGGTTGCCTATAATATTTTTTTTTCAAATTTTTATTCTCTTCAAGAAATTTTTGTTAAAAAAAACAACTTGACTTTTTTTTTTATCAAAGTTAATTTGTGTAAAATGAGCTAATAAAAACTTGGAGAAAATGATTCTTTTAATACTATTAGATTCTTAAGAAGATAGGCTGTTGAAGTAATGAGTTGGAGAGGATGAAGAGAAAGATGATCACACCATGATGCATAGAGGTTCAAACTCTCATAAATGAAAGTCTCACATATAGCAAAAGAATTGTGTTAATAGAGTAATCACAAAAAAAATATAATTACAAATTCAACTTAAAGATGAGCAACCTGCTTTAACACCTAATAATTAAGTTTTTCCAATATCTTATCAAACTTATAGTTGGTAAACTCACAATTTTTACAACCTCTTCAACTTCTTTGATGAGGAGGGAAGCTAACAATAAATATCCAAACCCCCTTATATAGCCATTGGAGCTCTTTTATTGGTCTAGTAGGCAGTAGAGACTAAAAATTACGTTTAATGCTAGCTCTAGCACAATTTCATTCGCTATAAATGCATAACTCTCCATCTTTTCTACTTTTGTGGGTTTGAGTTGGAAGAAAGTTCCTTCTTTAGATGTGGCTTAATGGAAGAAAGCTTATTTTATTTTATCCAACAACTCAATGCTTTTCGTGTGTTTGAGAGTACATCTACGGTGAGTCCACCTACGTTTGAATTAGTTCAATCACATTTCATGGATTTCAAACATGTTTGGCTATGCGTTGGATTTCAGCTTCAACTCACGTTTCATCCACCGCGGCATGTGTGAGCTTCTTGCACCCATGTTTCATCTACTGTGTTGTAAATTTTCGTATTTTCTTGTGCTGGCTTTGGGTGAGTTTGTGTCTCATTCATCTATATTCTTGTCACGACCCGTTTTTTGGGCACATGACCGGCACAATGATGAATATCCCATCACTGTAAGCCTTTCGATAAATTCTACCCATGAGTTTAGTCATTATCTCTATATTATCAAAATAACCATTCCTGAAGAAAATATATCAAATTTTCTTTATTTGAAATTCATAGAGATGATTTGCACATAATAATAGATTCTCAGTATAAAATACATTATTTTCCTGACATACAAACCAAATGCCAAACCCCTGACCTAGATGTCCTAGACGATTACAGAGTAATATAATCTATAACAAAAGAGGGGTCTACCCGACAATGGGAAGGTCCAAAGTGATCTACTCCTCTAGCAGATATTCTTCGCTGGCAACCTGATCTGAACAAAAAGGTTGTACAAATAGTGTGAGCTTTTAAACTCAATGAGCGAATCGGCCTCGCGTTAATAAAATTCAAATATATTACCAGTCATGCAAGCATATCCAAAGGCTCATACTCAACCAATAGACAGAAGATAAAAATTCATCCAATTCAACAAACGTTACTAGTACTCGTCAATGGCAATATATCCCAGAGAGCGCACACAGGCCGGCTCACCAATTATGTATATTTTCGCCATGACGCACAACCTCATCCTCTTAGCTAGGGCGCCTCACAGATTTATTAACAATCCGGGCTATATCCCTACTGAGGGAATCGTTGTCTCCACACTCAGTGGGGTAACGGGCGTACAAGATTTATAGACAACCCGAAGCCCCTGGAGCTAAAGCCACCACAACCTATACGCCGCTCGCTATAAGGTTTACAGATCACATACGTCTCAATGCCAGCAATTAATGTCGGACATGCAGATAAATAGTAAATGCAATTAACATAAGTCAAAGATTTCTTGAAAAAATTTTCGGCTAATCTTGACCTTTCTCAAAATTTTGACTAACTATGCTCTTCAGTCTGAGATTTTCTCCCTCTAAACTTGTTTTATCCTGTAATCCCATATCACGATGTCCCTCTATGATTAGGTAGCCTCATATTGGCCGTATCTTAGATTCTAATCGGTGTCTTTACTCTAGACTTACACATAATATATATGTAAATATATATATTTTAAAACAAAGTTAACTGCTTACGGTTGGATGCCTTAAGCATTATCATGATCTAAGGAAATCACTGCCTTTCATTTGCCCACGAGAGGATTATATGTAAGTATGTGTAACCATGAAGATATATCATCCTCTACACATTTCATTTTATCCAAGTCATTTTGATTTTACATTCTCTATGAGTATATGTAGGATCATCACATATTCTCCTTGGTCGTAGCCTTCACTCATTATGCAGGAATAACATACATACATGTAATTACAACATGATTCAATCAATTATGTATGTTATACTCAACTGAAGGCTCTTAAGAACAACACAATAAAACGGAGAAATGTATTTCAGTTTATCATAAAAGCATCCAAGGCAATCTTTAATGGCTATATTATCAACTTCTTTAAATTTCGAAAAATGCCAACGGGAGAAATGGGAAAACCAAGTAAAATCGGCCGCAAATCCACCGAATATTGACTTTCATGGTTTTGGCATTAATGCAACGCACTATCGGTGTGCACGCCTACCCTAGACTTCTGGCTTCCAGCTTGCAGAAATCCATAGGTTGATCGTGTAGGGGTGCGGTGAAGAGATATCTTCTTTGTCTCTACGTCCTAATTTTTTTCTATAAAAACCATCCCAGCGTTCTCAGTTACCACACCACAAAGAGTAATAATCTCTGAGCCTACAATCTTCCAGCATTCCTCTCACCTCATACTTTTACAAAAATTTCTAAATTTTCCAAATCATGGCCTCAAGGAAGTACATTGATCTCATAGTGGAGGCCAAGGAAAAAGATCTTGACTTAAACTTAAGTTTAGGCAGGGACAAAGGCAAAAGACCTCTCGAGGGATCTCAAGAAATTCAAAAGGAGAAGAAGATGAAGAAGATTGAGGAAGCCGAGGAGATTAGCACAGGCCATAGCTCAGAGGACAAAATCGCCTGTTTAGAGCAGGAGGTGAAGAATCTCAAAAAGATGATAGAGGACCTGGAGAAGTTAACCAAACGCAATAACGCGGCAATGACTTCGAGAATAGATAGGTTCTTCTATTGGTCCACCCAGTGCTTCTGCAATCAACAGCAAAGAAGTGTTGATTGTATGAATGGAATTTACACTACCCTCCGCAACATTGCTATGTCTCTTGCTCCAAGGAATGGTCAAGGGGTGATGATACAATACAACCCTCCTAATCCAAGACCACCTCACTTTTAGATTACTCATACATGAGTAAACTTCTTCTTTTTTGCAATGTAATCCTTCAGTTTTTTTGTTTTTAACGCAAGTGGTTACTTTTATTGGCTGGTACCCTAAAATAATATAGCTACACAAATTCAATCATGAATTCAGCTTATAAAATCCACCATATAAAAATTTGATCCGACAGCAACGGAATCAAAACAAATAACAACTTTTCCTTGACTAAGTTCAAAAGTGTAGCCACATCTGTCTAAAACTAAAACTGAGAACATAATTCCTAAGAAGAGATAAGTCTCGGAGGGAAAGGAAATGAAAACATCCTACAGGACCTTCAGTAGATCCGTCTCTCTATAGTTGTGCCCGGGTTCACAACGATAGAGGAGGTCCCACTAAGGTTACCTTGCTCTGTAATCACTAGGAGACCTAACAACCATTGCTCTGATACCAACTTTGTCACGACCCGTTTTCTGGGCACATGACCGGCACAATGATGAATATCCCATCACTGTAAGCCTTTCGATAAATTCTACCTATGAGTTTAGTCATTATCTCTATATTATCAAAATAACCATTCCTGAAGAAAATATATCAAATTTTCTTTATTTGAAATTCATAGAGATGATTTGCACATAATAATAGATTCTCAGTATAAAATACATTATTTTGCTGACATACAAACCAAATGCCAAACCCCTGACCTAGATGTCCTAGACGATTACAGAGCAACATAATCTATAACAAAAGAGGGGTCTACCCGACAACGGGAAGGTCCAAAGTGATCTACTCCTCTAGCAGATATTCTTCGCTGGCAACCTGATCTGAACAAAAAGGTTGTACAAACAGTGTGAGCTTTTAAACTCAATGAGCGAATCGGCCTCGCGTTAATAAAATTCAAATATATTACCAGTCATGCAAGCATATCCAAAGGCTCATACTCAACCAATAGACAGAAGATAAAAATTCATCCAATTCAACAAACGTTACTAGTACTCGTCAATGGCAATATATCCCAGAGAGCGCACACAGGCCGGCTCACCAATTATGTATATTTTCGCCATGACGCACAACCTCATCCTCTTAGCTAGGGCGCCTCACAGATTTATTAACAATCCGGGCTATATCCCTACTGAGGGAATCGTTGTCTCCACACTCATTGGTCAAGACACCCTGTCAACCGGGTTTTCCGCCTTGCCGTGAGAGGGGGTACTGTCCCGCTCAATCACAATCAATAGCATTTCATATCATAATCAGAAGCTCAATATAATATTCATCCATATAACAGGTATAGTATATAACTATATTATAGCTTTATAAACCACAATTCAAGAGATTCAATCTTCACATCATCATGAGATACTTGCTTTTTCTTATCCATACTTCTGGATTAATTATCTCATTATATTCGCCATTCTGAATCCAATTTCCCCCTATGAATATTGGGAGTGTCCTACGACATACTTTTTTATCACCAGTAATGCTAAAACTTTATTAAAACGGGGTCGTTTCACTCACCTGGATTCCGTACGAGCATCGCTTCTCTAAGTCGTTACAGACAAGAGTACTCAGGTGAATTTCAGTGTTCTGCTACGGAGGTTTTCATGAAAGATTAGAGAAAATACGTTAGGATTGTTTCCGTACAGATACTGTTCATACATACGGTTACTGTTCATATATAAGGTTACTATTCAAATAGTTACTATTCATATGTATGGTCACTATTCATATATGGTTACTATTCATACGTACGGTTACTATTCATACCAGAAATAGAGAATACAATCTGTAAAAGAGTACACCAGGTAAGTTCCCAGGAAAGAGTGGAGGGTCACATTGGACACACTTAAAAACCAGGTCTTTCCTTAGCCAGAACTTTCCTAGACATGTATTCTTCACAGTTTACATTCTATTTCGGTAATCAGAGAATCAAAATAACATATAAACAACTAACGACAGTTTTTCTGATGTGGAAGATCAGCCAAAGCCGCAACCACAGAGCATACTTAAAAAAATAACTTTTAAAATTTAAAAGACATAGAAAGGGCATAGTATCCTTACCTAAGCTGAAAAGGAAAGGCCCAAAATCTCATAGGCCTAGCATTGAAGTAAGAGAAACTTAAGGAGAGAAGAAGGGAAGTTGAAGGTGTGAGTTTAGAAGTGAAATGAAAGCGCCTATTTATAGGAAAAGTCAAGGGTACTATTTGATACTATGTGCTAATAAAATATTCAATTTACTATTTATGAAAATGACATTTCTAATAATGCAGTTACTGTGCACCTCACGCGGAAAATTTTTCTGTTATTACTATTGGAAACTTAAAGGAAAAACTATCCTTTCACCTTAAACCTTTAAGTTTCTTTTCAAATTAGTCCTTTCAATTTAGTCCTTGAGGGTATTTTTACACATAAAACGTCATTTTCTCCTACAAACTTCTTTCTAGTTTTCTCTTATGACCAAACCACATCTAGTACTTGACATTTCGATTATATAAATGAACAGTATCGTATACGTAAATAGTATTATACGGGTGAATAGTATCGTATACTGAAATAGTAACAGTAGTTTGTAAACAAATATTTATATTTTATTTTTCTTGGGTATTACAATTCTGGTACTCATGTGTCACATACTTTGTTTTTGGTGCTCTATTTTTTGTTTCTAAAATAGAGGCATGAGAGGTGACTTGTAGAGGGAGATGTTGAGGGCTAGAGGGCTGAGGGAGGTGAGGTAGGGAGATGTCGAGAGATAACAATGGCCGATAGAGGAGACACGGTAAGAGCCCAGATGATGATGAGCAAAGACGGTGCCGAATAGGGAGATGACGGGAGGTGACTGGCAAAGGGAGATGTCGAGGGCCAGAGGACTAAGAAAGGTGAGGCAGGGAGATGTCGAGAGATGATGATGGCTAATAAGGGAGAGACGGCTAGAGCCCAAATGATGACGAGCAGGGAGATGTCAAGAGAATGAGAGATGACATGGAAATATTGTGTTGAAAAGATATGGAAATATTGATTTAAGATTAAGTGGTTCGATTGTTATCGAGTTGTGATTGAAATAGGGATAATTAAATATGTCTTTGCAATTTTATATATAAAAATATATAATAAATAATAAACAAATAAATGTGACATAATATCTTTTATTAGGAAAATAAACCTAATTTATAAAATTAAACCCAATTATGTCATAATTTATGTAATTACTTTAAAAACTTAACTTTCACAATTAAACAACCTAATTATTCTGGTTAACCAATTACATAACTAATTTAATAATATCGTTATACAATTAATAACATAATTTCTTTTATTATGAGAATGAACTCTTGAATTTTTCTAATGCAATTAAGTTCTTTTTTATATGATTTGTATATTAGTCATCACTAGTATCTCATATTTTTAATAAGTAATTAGTGATTAATTAAAATTTCAATTAGTAATTAAAAATTAGTAATTATTTAGTAATAAAAAATTAGTCAATTATCCATTTTGTATCTAGCAATTTATTAGCACTTTAATTATGATTATACTTAGTTCAAATTGTTCAAATTTTAAAAATATTTTAATGAGTAATTAGTGAATAATTAGTAATATTGGACAAATAAACCAAAAAATAGTGCACTTCATTAAAACATTGATATAATTCACTAAGTTAACTTTAAATAAATAACAATAAATAATAATGATACATTAAAAAATAAAATATAAAATTTATGTCTTTTCTGGTAATTACACATTTCAAACCATGTTTGCATATCAATATCCAAATATCATGTTTTGCACCAAATTATATTTACCTGCTCCAAACCACATTTGTTTAAGTGTGTGTTTGGAAATTCGTTGAGTAAACTTAGGTTTGAGTAAAATTGATTTTCAAAATTGATTTTAAGTAGAATTGATTTTGGATGAATGTGATTTATGTTTGGAAACTGTTATCAGAAAAGTGATTTTGGAAAATGAATTTCGTTTGGATATTGGATAGCATAAGTACTTTTGAATGTGTAATTACCAGAAAGGGTATAAATTTTATATTGTTTTATTTCATTTGACTATTGACACTAAAATATTAAAATTTATGAATTTTGTAATAAAATGAATTTATTTATCTCCAAATTAGTTTTAACTATTTTTTAATAATTATTTAAAGATCATTCTTTGAGTTAATCAAAATAAAATCATCAAACTTATATAAAAATAATTCAAGTAAGCAATTAAATTAAAATTTAAATAGAAGTACATGGTCTCAATAAATTACAGATAATTGTCATTTACTCTACATATGCTCCACAAGTTGATCACGAATAGTGTCTCGAAGATAATCCATTTCTGATGAAGATGCTAGGTTTAGGGTTTGCAAGGAATCTGAATCATCATTGTTAGCATGCTCTTCTTCTAGCAGTTCTTCTTCTTCTAAACGAGTGAATTCAATATCTGTATCAGTGTTTCTTCTGATAAAATTGTGAATAGTCATTGTTGCACTGACCAATTGAACTTGTGTTTCAAATTTAAACTTAGGCATACTTTTCAAAATTGTAAACCTATTCTTCCATACTCCAAAAGTTCTTTCAATAGTAGTCCTCAAACTTGAATGATAATAATTAAATACCTCATTTTCGTTCTGAAATCTATATGAACGTCGTTTAAAATCAGGTATGTGATAACACTCACACTTGTACGGACCGATATATCCAACTGGTGTTGGATAGCCAGCATCCACCAAATAATATTTACCTAGAAACATGTTAAAATAATTATCAAACAAAGCCTAATCTAAAAGTCTAATCAAATTATGATTATGATAAATGATATACCTGGAGGTGGGTGTGGAAAATTCATCTCAGGCATTGTCAAAGCATGTTGGAATACACGAGCGTCATGGGCGGTGCCTTCCCATCCTGGCAAAGCAAAGGTGAAACACATATCCCAATCACATGCAGCCAATATATTTTGTGTTGAAACTCCTTTTCTTCCGATAAATTTTGATTGCTCACTAGCGCTAACCACACAGTGAACATGAGTTCCATCAATAGCTCCTATGGCATCCTTGAAAAATGGCCAATATCGTCTATCATTTCGTATTTTTAACGAGACTCACGAAATGTATGATCTTGTGGCCTAATATATTTGAAAGACAACTTCAAGCAAGCAGTTAAGACCGAATGAATATGTCTACTAATAGTCTCTCCTGAATGCTGAAACCTCTCTTGTAACATTCTGTTTCCCACTCCATGGCCAACCATGTGTAGAAACATTGCAACCATTTCTTGAATTTCCATCCGTGTGGTACCCTTTAGACCACAATCATTTAGTTCTAGACATAACTTATGAAATACATGTTTCTCCATACGAAACATTTCATGGCAACGAATAGAATGTCCATTTAATATTTCTAGAACCCATGCATGACCAGTTTGCTCACTTGTTCTACATGGCTGTTTGCATAAATAAGTGGTTGCATATTGACTAATTAGCAAAGTTGTAGCCAAATATTCTTTCATATCATTGTCGTCGATGAGATAACTTGCTACTTTATTCATGTTAATTTCATGATCATCCATTTACACCTATTAAAAGACAACACCAATAGACAACATGAAAATTAACATTCATAGAAAATGATATCCAACAACATAATTTGAATGGATATACAACATGTAAAGACAACAATAGAACTACTAATGAAATACAACATGTTTCTCCATACAACATAAAAAATACAATAATACAACTACTAATGAATCCAACATGATACTAAACTAGTCCTTCGGATAGTTCTCTGGGTCAGATGATGTACGACGAAGCCAATCTACTAACTGATCGTTTGCACCTACCTTCCTCAATGCCACAAATGCCTCCCTTACTTTCTTACTCATAATTAAATTAATACATTTGGAACGAAGTTCCAGATCATCTGCAATTTCATCTATATTGAGAAGTTCAGTTATAACTTCACCAATAGAGACACCAGGGATGTCAACATGGCGTGAGCGACATGTATCTGCCATGACACTCACTGCATCCGCTATCTTAGAGGCAGCTGGCACTTTAGCTTTGGCTCTTTGTTCACTATAAGTAGCCCTCTTCCTCTTATCCCCACTCCTCTGGCTTTTGGTGCCTTGGGAGACATTTAAGTTGATATTTCGGATTTCATTGGTTGCTCTAGCACTAAGATCTTCTTCACTATCCCCCGACCCTTCCTCTAAGTCCACAGCAATATTGTCTAAAGATGGGCGATACCCATTATCATCGTTAAACCCAGCAGGCAGTACCCTTGATGATGGTGCCTAAGCATACTCCCCAGTGGCCACCACGTCTTTAAACAATGAGGTTAGCTCATGGGCAAATGGTAAGCCCTTCTGCCTGAACTTGCCATACTGAGGATTTTCCTGTATATGTACAAGTTGTCATTAGAACACAATACATTAGTGGAAAAAACTCTATAACTTAATCTATTTGACACATACCAATTGTTTCTTCTCCCACCACTCATCGGGAGCATCAACGGTGTTCTTGGCACTATCCCATCATAATCCGGTTTCATGTGCAAATAATTTATGCCATGCTTGCCAATCCTTTCTTAAACTGTCCCACTTGTTTTTCAACTGGGACCTATTATAATTTCTTCCACTAAGGTCATTGAACCTAGTCAGAACTGCTTTCCACCCCCTTTTGATAAGACTAGTTCCATTACGTTCTCCTTTAAACAATTGTTCTAGGCAAGCTCGAATAAAATATTCAGTTGTTTTTGCGTCCCAATTAGCTTTTTCCTTATCACTTGGAGTTGAATCTATAATGACTTGCTTGTTTCGGGAACTCATGTCTAGCAATTATATACAAGCATAATAGTCAACTCATTTCTAATAGCTATTAAAAGTAAAGTTAAACATATGTGTATTAGTAATAAAATAATATATATATATATATATATATATATATATATATAAAACTTAAAAAGAGAAATATAAAAAAAAAGAGTTTATTGAGTTTATTGAATAATATATATATATATATATATTAGAAATATAAATTTAATTTTAATTATAAAAAATAAAACATCTTGGCTGTTTAATAAAACTTTGAACTTAATATTTAACTTAATATATATATATATATATAACTTAAAAAGAGAAATATAAAAAAAAAGAGTTTATTGAGTTTATTGAATAATATATATATATATATATATATTAAAAATAAAAAATTTAATTTCAATTATAAAAAATAAAACATCTTCAAAATTTAATAAAACTTTGAACTTAATATTTAACTTAATATATATATATATATATATATATATATATATATATAACTTAAAAAGAGAAATATCAAAAAAAAAAAGAATAAGGCAGTCCAAAATAAGGCAGTCCACAATTATTTACAAAAAAAAAACATTATTATCATAATTCAGCCCAAAATAAAACATCTTCAGAATAAGGCAGTCCACAAATTTACAAAAAAAAAAAGTTAAATAAGCAGTCCACAAATTTACAAAAAAAAAAAATAAGGCAGCCAAAAAACCCAAAAAAGAACAGTAAATAGCAGCCAAAAAATAAATAAATAAATACGCAGAATGTGGAACCGTTGAAGATCATCGTCTTCATCCTACGTCGGGTCACGCATGACCCGACACAGTACCAGATGGCAACCCGACTTGCAGGCACGGTTCCGGCGAGCAGGAGGAGTCGTAGTGCTGCGACTAGTCGTTCCCGACGTCGACTGAGTTGCTCCGACGTCGAACAAGGACCAATACAGCAACAAAACAATACACCACTTCATAACATACATAACAGAGGATAGCCATTGTTGTAGAGGCTTACCAGCAATTTGAAGGACAATAACAGATGGCGTGAACAATAGACTGATGGAGGAGATCAAGGCCGGATCCACTGCAGGCAGATGACCAAAGCAAGGGAAACACATCAATTTACAGTCAAAAATTTGAAATATAAGAGAAACAGGGAGAGGCTTTCTAGGGGTATTTAAGTCTGCTGAATATTAATTGCTTCCAACCATAATCAATTCAGGACAGAAGCTACACCATAATGCTTTGCCTTAAACGCGATTCTACATGAAGAAGCAATTATGGAGAAGCCCACCGACGCAGAACCAAACCATTCCATTTCTGTGCAAAAGCGGGTCTGCCTCCACCAACGCGCGTTAAATGCTCACTGCCGCTGATCCAAACACACACTAAATGTCTTCTAAACATAAATCACGTTTATCCAAACCCATGTTTGTTCAAACCATATTCACTCAAACCTAGGTTTGCCTACCAGTTTACCAAACACACCCTGTGACTTTTGATCTTTAACACCTCTAATACAATCATCTCATTGCAATTTGCTTTTTGCACTTTATTCCTTAATTTCCTTTTTTGCTTTATGCATGATGTACAAGATAGAAAGAAACAAAGAGAAATTTCTATTCTTGTGAATAGGGGTAAGCATGGGTCGGGTTGGTTTGAGGAAAAATCTCAACTTAAATTGACCAAATACATGTGAATCTGGTTGGGTTCAACACTTTTCAAGGTTGAACTCGAATCGACCTAAACTGGGCAGGTTGGCCTCTTTTTTTCCTATTAAGTCTTTCCTGTCTACAAGTCTATCTCTTTGATTTCTCCTATGTCATCTTTATGATTACCATCATCTCCATGTTCTCTATTGTCTTCGTGTGTTCTCTATCTTCTCCATGCTCTGTTTTTCTCTTCTTCCAAGTCTCTTTGTCTTTCTCAATTTCTGGCACCTTATTAGAACCAATAAATTTGAGACGAAGACACTAGAGAATCACAAAGATGATTACTTATATTGGAGATGATTGGGTGATTAGCAGCTCACGAAGATGATTACTTAGATCGAAGACCACAGAGTGAAGACGATTGATGATTCACGAAGGTATAAGGGAGATTGACAAAGTGAGACACACATAGGAGCATGTCGAAGAGAAACTACGATGGAGCAGGGAGGCTATGAAGAGAATTTTAAGAGAGGAGAGGATTGTTGACTACACAACCTAGAACTAGAAAAATATTTAAAAGTATATATACACACACACACACACACACACAAAACACATCGGCTTAGCGGGTTGGGAATTTTCCAACCCGCGACAAGACCTGTTAGTCATTGGGTTAGAATTTTTGACATAACCTAACCTTTTATGAGATAGAGAGATATACAATCTTTGAAACTTTAAATTTTAATTCATTTTTTTGAAACGTTAGCAGCTCAATCAGCATTCCATTAAGTTGACTAACGATGTTACAAAAAAAAGACATGTGTGATAAAATTTGAAATATATAGAATACAAGTTGACCAAAAAAAAACTTTTAGAGTATAAATGAAACTAATATAAACCTTAGGAATATAAAGTACCTTTTTACTTTTTATTTAAAATATAATAAATATATGATTTTTCAATTAGAATACAACAAGTCTATAATTTTTTTAAAAAATAATATTTTTTTTCATAATTTAACATTAAATGAATAGTTCTTTAAAATACTTTATACATATTCTATTTTAAGTAAAAAAAAATTAACAGTGAAGATTTAAAAAAACTTTACACAACACTCTCCAAAAAATATAACTTTGGAAAAGTAATGGAAAGGAATCCCAAGCCATGGCCAAGAGACAATTTTACCCGACAAAGAGCACCTGGATCCGGGTTGTCCGATTTGAAAAACCACGACCCGAATTCATAAGACACCCCATCATTTTTTCGTATTGAATTTTGAAGCCCTAAGGCAAGTCTGTAGCTGATAATCGAATCTCTGTAATCCTAAATCAGAACTGCAATTTTGGAACTACACAGCTGCACGTCGTTCCTGTTCTTCTGATTGATTCTAAATTTTCTTCGATATTTTCTTGCAAACCAAATAGTGCTAGTGCTAACAGAGCGCCACGAAGTGATTTCAGGTTAGGCATGATTTTGACACTTTTCTGAAGTAGTAGTTTGTTTGTTATTTTCTTTGATTTTGTTGGGCAGCTGAGAAATCTTACTGAAAGAAACGGGATGGATGACTATCTAAAAAGTGAATATCTATCATTGTGGTACTTGAGGTATCCTCACTCTTGTATTCACATAAGGCCTTTTTTTTTTTTTTCTGTTGTCATTACAGGTAGAATCGGTTATCACGATGCCAGATGTTCAGTCCCTTGTTAATGATTTCCTGAATCAGCTTAAAAAACGGTAAATTTCTTCACTGTCACCAATAGAGTTGAATGAATAAATGTATCGGAGACCATCTTGTGAGACTAAGAACTAATTTCTTTTCTTTTCTGTTTTCTTCATTTTCCTAATTGTTGACGTATGGCGTAGTAAAATTGAAGGCTCCCAGGCCACAGCAAAGCAGACAGCAGAAGTGCTTCGGTCTGTTATTTCGCAACAGCGGGTACCGCACACAAATCAGGCTGGAGCTCTAATTGATGCAGTGAGGGCTGTTGGGGAGCAGCTCATTGCTGCAAATCCTGTTGGTATGCTAAAATATAGCTCCTTTTCCCAAAAAAGAAAATGCATGTTCTTTTTGTGTTTGTGCTGCTGTGCATATGCCTCATTAAAATTTTATTTTCATTCAAATATGTACTGGGTCTATTTTCTTCCATATTGCCTGCTTTAGTTGAAGGATGTTTTATAGTCACATATGCAATGACTTATTGTCCTGTCATAATATATTATCTTATGTAATTGCAGAGCTAGCTGTGGGCAATATTGTGAGGCGGGTCTTGCACATTATAAGAGAGGAGGATCTTTCCCTTGCAACAGATGCTATTGCTGGTTTGGGACTTTCAGCAGCAAGTGACGATGAAGATGATGTGGAGCGAGATGATCATCCTGTTCTATCTGCTGCTGCTGTTGCCGCTGCTGCAAGAAGCACCTTGCGTCCACCATCATTGCAAACTCTTCTAGAGGATATGCCGGATTCAGCTGCTGCTCCAGTCACATCTTCCTCTGGGGGCGAATCCGAAGGAAAAAGTAGATGTGAGGATGACATGAGACTATGATAATCTTATAACTGCAATTATTGGCTGATATAAATTATTTGCTGTTTTGTGCATTCTATCGCTTAAGTGCATGTGCCTTTTATTTAAATTTTGAGTTTATTTTTAATTCTCTTACAGCAGCTGACAAAGGTTCTCGAGGTCGGAAACTGAAGCATGATGTCATTGAAGCTGTCAATGAACTTATTCAAGATATTGCTACCTGCCATGAACAAATAGCTGAGCAAGCAGTTGAACACATACATCACAAGTATTTTTCTGCCCTATCTACTCTAAGGCTGTTGTAAATGTTCTAAGATTTTCTTGCTATTCTTAATGTTCTTTTTTGGTTCAAAGCATGTTAGCAGAAGCAATATTTGCTTCCCAAAAGCTCAGTTAGCTGGTGAAAATTACATCGACTGTTTTGTAGGTTGTCTAAGTTCTTAAGTTATAGATTGAAGGTGTTGTTGTCAACCATTAAATCAAAATGAAGAAATTGCATATGTTAAGTTTCCCATACTCAGTTTTGAGAGTTTTCTACATTAATTTGTTAGTGAGGCCTTGATTGGATTGGAATGACAGGCAAATCTGCGTGGCAGATCCCAGTCAATTTTACTTTAAATATTCTTTTGGCCCAGTTTGTTAATCAAACATCAAGGGTAAAAGCTTATTGTGGGATATTTCCTCTTCTCTTTTCTCTTCTTTTTTCGATGTTATTTAGTATCTTAGCTTCTTTTGTAGACTTTATTACCTCTATATGAAAGCATTCTGGGGTTCCTGGTCTAGGAGAAAAATCAAATAAATTGATAATGGTTTTCCATTTATGGTTTTATGCCAGTTGCATTGGCGGTGATAATTACTGTGGACTGATTTGATTGGTCAGAGGATGATTTCCAGTACTTCTAAGTACTTTTAAATACTTTAAATTAATTTAGAATGTCATGCATAAGTGGCATATAACCTATAAAACCAACTGAGAATGTCAACAATGTATTTTTGTTAAATGTAGCTCTGACATGGTCTGTTATTTTTTGTTGTGTTGGGAAAATATAATTGACATCTATTGGCCATATTTCTCAAATTTAAGGGCGTTTAGCAATGCTGAGGATTTGTTTATACCTATATATATACCACAAGGGTCTATATGTTCTCTTTCACTTCTCTTTTTCTCGCACCCTTATATGTTAAATGAAGAAAATGAACGCCAGCTTCAGTTGATTCATCTTAATATCAGGGTCTATTATTTTCCTTCCTTTAAAATGCTGATTGCATGTTTTTCAGTGAGGTGATATTAACACTAGGAAGTTCAAGAACAGTACTGGAGTTTCTTTGTGCTGCAAAGGAGAAAAAGAGATCATTTCGGGTCTTTGTTGCTGAGGGTGCCCCAAGGTTGGTAGTTGTGGTTAGCTAACATTTAAAACAGATGCTGACTGTCTTTTTAGCAATAGGATTTTGTATGTACTCTGTATAAGATCTAGAAATATTGAATGTATGTGCAATCAGATATCAGGGACATCTCCTTGCAAAAGATTTGGCGGCAAGAGGCTTACAAACCACAGTAATTACTGATTCTGCAGTTTTTGCCTTGATATCACGAGTAAACATGGTACTTGAAATCCCTGGTTTTGTTTTTGGAAAAGAATCTTTTAAACTGAATTCAAACTGATTTTTCAACTTAACATTTATATAGGTTATTGTTGGAGCTCATGCTGTCATGGCTAATGGTGGAGTTATTGCCCCAGTTGGGTTGAATATGGTTGCACTTGCTGCTCAAAGGCATGCTGTTCCTTTTGTTGTACTTGCTGGGAGTCACAAGGTGAATTGTGAGAATACCTTACTGTCTGTTTTGTCTCTGTCATGTTACTGGTTATGGCAAACAAAATTATTATGACTTTTGATATCTGCTATTTTCTTGCCTTCTTCTGTTAAATACTGAAATTAGTATGACACTTGGCTACCATACCAGTAAAAGGGGATGTGTTCTAAAAATTATTTGCACAAAGCCACAAATAAAGTTGAACACAAGGTATGATGGGCCTATGCTCTGTCCACACTTTAAGCAATAAAAAAAGGGTGGGGGGTTGTATGAGGGGCCATGTTAGAGAGGTTATAATAAAACTATTCAAGAGCCTTTGCTTGACAGCTTAGGCTTGAGTTGAAATGATTCTTGTCATTTTCTTCCCTCCATCTTCAGCCTTATAGAAAGCCACAGGAATTTTATTTATACCTCATTTGCTATCATAATTTAATACAGTTTTTTTTTTTTAATGATTACCATAAGAATTTTCTTCTTCCTCCTTTACTGAAGCTTGAATTATTTGACCTTAAAACATTTTAATAAAACTGGGTTGTAATAGTAATCTTATTATTTTTCTTTCGATCCGTCTATCTGTCAGTTTTCCTTTAACAGTGATTTCCATCCTTAAATCTTATATATTTTCCTTATGAATCGAATTCAATTTCTAGCTTTTCAGTGTACGTATTCCCTTGACAGGGTACATATTTTTGACATTCTTTTCTTTGAGGCAGGCGTGGTGTTACTATTTTATATGTTAAATCTCATATTACAATATATTGCCTACTGGTTGATGTGATTGTTAGACGTTAACATACGAAAACATAATGCCTCAACATATTCGAGACAGATAATGGAAGGAAGATAGTGTATTATGAAAACTTCAAGGATGTTATTAAACTTCATTTTATCTGATGAGAATGAAAAAGCCACTGATTCAATTGGGATGTACCTTGATGATAAAATGCCAATACAATTGTTTTAATGAACCACTCTGCCATCTATTGAGTTGGCTGTCTTTAATGCAGTAGTACAATTATGGATCTTGATTGTGATTTGCCTAACAATTTTGGTTATCAACCGTTCTGCTTGTGTTGAAAGCTGCTCTATCTTATTGACAGTTGTGCCCTTTGTATCCACACAATCCTGAGGTCTTGCTGAATGAGCTTAGGTCCCCGTCTGAACTGCTTGACTTCGGGGAATTTTCAGATTGTATGGATTCTGCAAGTGGCATTGGTTCATCTCTTCATGTCGTCAATCCGGCATTTGATTATGTGCCACCAAAGCTTGTTAGTCTATTTATTACTGACACGTAAGTTGAGTTAAGATTGAGTAAGAAAACTATACTTTTCCTTCATCATTGTCTTTTGAAAACTAGCATACTCAGTTTCGTTTTTCTGAATTTGCTGATTTGGAAAGTACTTATTCTCAGAGGAGGGCATAACCCATCATACATGTACCGGCTTATTGCTGATTATTACTCCGCTGATGATTTGGTGGTAAAAAGAAGACCAACTATAGGGAGTTAAGTTCAGCTCCCATAATTTGTCCTACAATGGTAAGTGATTAAAGTATAAATTTCATACTATGCTCATGATCTTCTATAAGTCCCTGCTCTATCCCCCTATGCTTGATACTTTACTATCAATAAACGTTGGCAATCAAGCCACTAACTGTATTTCTTGAAATCTTGTACCTTTGCGGTGACTTTAACATGTTATATGTAAATAATATACCTAATGCTAGTGAGTTAATTATTCACCTATCACTGGCCTCGAAGATTACAGTGAACTTGATGTCCATAACTTGACCATTCAAATATATTACCTGCAATGAATTGTGTGTTTAATTGGAATCACCCTATTTTCTTCAGGGAATAATTACTCTTTCATTCTCAATTTTCACGTAGGTTTTGGAGTGACTGAAACCATGGGCTTGCCGGAAAATGAAGATGAATTGTGTGGAAGAAATTGAACCTTGTAATACTGTGAGGAATTGGAGTAGGCAAACTATACGACGGAAAACTGTATTGGACAATGTTCAATGAAACAATGAAGTTCCATTTTTGCGGCTGCTGAATTGAGGGACAAGATCACTTGTGCATAATCCATTTATCCAAATTGAGATGGAGCATTTTTGTGATTGGGCTTATCCTGGGGAAGGTTCAGATTTCTTGTACTGTATATTTGCTTAATAATATTTTTTTTTTGGTAGTAACTTTGGTGTTAATATAGAATTAGAATTATCCTTTTCAGTTTGTTGATATTGGCTCAATTATTGATGGTAAGAACATAGTGACTAAGTGAGGATTTCCCTTCCTATTGCATTTATAAATAAGTGATCAACATTATTTTTTCCATCCCCCTTCCCTAGGTTAGAATTTAACATCTGACTGACATTAGAATTCGTAGATATTTTCTGTATGGGTTTGATCTTTTCTAGCATTTGAAAGAACTGTTACATAGTTACAGTATAGGAAATACCATCTTAGTGGATAGTTGGAGATGATAAAATATATACTACCGTTTAAAAAGTTGTCAGTAAAAATAATAAGAAATGTCAGAAAATTAAGAATGTGTTTGGGTGGGAAGCCGCTCCCCTCTGTGGCAAGGAGGGGACTTGGCAAGGGTGGGTTTCCTACAGCCGTTAGGAGCCTCCTTGGCAAGGAGGGCTCCTAAATCCATTTGGGTGAGCATTGAAAGTGCTGAAATCAAGGTCTTAAGGTGTGTTTGAAAAATTAGTAGGTAAACGTTGTGGTTTGGATAAATTTAAATTTGGTTGAATGTGATTTAAGTAAATTTAAGTTTAGGTAAACATGATTTACATTTGAGAGACAATTGGATAAACGTGATTTAGAATAGACTATGATATTTGAATATTGGTTTGCAAATGAGATTTTAGATTGTAATTATTAGAAAAGACATAGATTTTATATTTATTTTTTGATGTACTATTATTATATATTGTCATTTATTTAAAGTTAACTTAATGAATTATATTAATGTTTTGATAAAGTATACTAATTTTTTTTAGGTATATTTGACTAATATTACTAATTATTCATTGATTGCTCATTAAAATATTTTTTTAATTTAAACAATTTGAACTAAGTATAATTATAATTAAAAGTTAATAAATTACTAATTACAAAATGAATTATAGAATAATTTTAAATTAATAAATAAATTTTAATTTTTGAATTAGTAATTGAAATTTTAATTATTTGTCTGACATGATTTTTCTATTTTTATTTTGGGCAAAGAGAAAATTTTACAAAATTTATATAAACTTGGATGAAAAGAAAAGAAATTTAAGTGTCATTCCTATTGTTTTATCTGAAAGTGAGTCATGGTGGCAACATAAAAAATGGCCACGTGCTCACAATCAATGTTTTAAGTGGTATTAAATGAGAAGTATTGGTATTTTTGTGGAGTGATTTGAAATTTTAAAGAAAGCATACAAGGGACTCGAGTGAAAACAGAAATTTAATAAAAGGGAGCTTTAAGGAAATCTAAGCTTTGTGGAGTGTAGAGGGACACATATAGGGGGTGTTTGGTAGCTGTCCTGACATTGGAAAGGAAAGGCGCTTTCCAGTACTGTATCATTTTTTCAGCGTTTGGTAGCTTATACTATATATATGGGAAACAGAAGCGGGAAATCTGTCTTCCATCAAAATCGGCATTTTAGCTTCCATCGTATATTGGATGAAAAATCGGTCATTGACATGAAAAACAAGGTAAATTCACTTATTTGCTCTCGCTCTGCCAATTCAAATACCAAAATGTTTTGATGCCCTAAAAAATGTTGATAAAGGTCTTCTAGCTGCCGGTGTGACCTTCTGATATTGTCAAAATCCCTAATCACCGTTAAAGCTTCCACTACTTCACTGGCACTCGCCCTTCATCTGCGATCGCACACGCTTCGTCTGATCATCCTCATCTCACATCTCACAATAAGCTCCCATAAAACCATTTTACGGTGTTAGTTATTTTTTTTGCGTTTGTTGTTAATCTGCTGTGAGCAAATTTTTTTTCATCTGTCATTATAATTATTATAAGCACTGCCTAAAATCTCTTATAATTAATCTGTACTAATGCCAACAACAACAACAGGAAGAGTTCCCTGTTTGTACATGTCCAAGTCTGTCAGTAATTTGTCACTAAATGAAGTTATCATTACAGTTTTTGTGAAGAATTAATATTAGCAAAACATAAAAAAACATTTTGAAGTATGAAGCATTTTGGTGAACACTTATTTTATTATGGATATCATGTTACAGTTATGGATGGATTGAGAAAGTAGATAATTGCAAAAGCAGTTGGTTCGGTTGTGTCATGGTGGATTCATATGATAATTGCTATTTGAAAATACTATATCTCCATTAATGGGGTTGACAGGCATCAGATCACTAGGGTTCCTTATACAGTTGATTTTCACTCTCATAGAGCTCATTTTAGAAGCTTGATATATAGTAGTGATAAAGCCTGTTTTGACTTAACAATGATGAATATGTCAACATTATATAGACTTTGTAAGATGCTTGATTCTATAGGAGGACTTAAACCCACCAAAAATATGCTTGTAGACGAGCAAGTATCAATATCTGCACATATATTGTCTCATCATGTGAAGAATAGGGTTATCCAACAACAATTTAAGAGATCAGATGAGAGTGTGAGTAGGCATTTTAATAGGGTACTCAATGCAATGATGCATTTAGGAGGAGTACTTTTCAAATCACCTGATCAGGTGCCTGCTGATTCAGTAGATTCCAGGTGGAAATGGTTCAAGATAATATCTGTTTCATATTTTACTATATGTGATTATGTGATCAAGTTGTATATAAATTATAAATTAAGCCAATTTTTCTATAGAATTGTGTCGGTGCCCTCGATGGAACACATATAAGACTTACAGTCCCAATAGAGGACTAATCACGATATAGAAATCGAAAAGGTGAGATTATAACTAATGTACTAGGCGTTTGCTCCCAAGATGGTCAATTCATCTTTGTCTTGCCTGGGTGGGAAGGATCTGTAGCTGATGGACGAGTTCTACGTGATGCAGTTTCGAGGAGAAATGGATTGAGAGTTCCATCAGGTGAGCATAAGAAAATATTTTAATATAAGTTGGTAACCATATATGAGCACTGACATATCAATTGTTGTCTTTGAAGGGTGTTATTATCTAGTGAATGCAGGATTTACCAATTGTAAGGGGTTTTTAGCACCTTACAGATGACAGAGATATCACCTTAATGAGTGGAGACGTGATTCTCAACCTACAAATCCTCGTGAGTTTTTCAATATGAAACACTCAGCTACCCGTAACATCATTGAGAAGTGCTTTGGATTATTGAAAGGACGATGAGCTATACTTAGAAGCCCTTCATTTTATCCTGTCAGAACACATAATCGAATTATAATTGCCTGTTGCCTGCTACATAATCTCATAATGCGGTATAACCAATTGGATCCATTTGAAGACCCAGAAGGAATATAATTAGCAGAACTATCTGATGACGATGAAGATAATCTTACTGTAATTAGCCTACTAATGAGTGGAGTCAGTGGAGAGATAGCCTAGTAGATAAAATGTATCGTGAATTTAGGCATAGGCGAAGATGAACTTATTATGTTTTGTGTAACATTAATTGCATTGCATTGAAGTGTTATAAGACTACACATGAAAGCCTTTTTTATATTTTGATAGTTGCTATTATTTTGGGTTGGTAGTTATCACCTCTTCTTAGTTTTTATAGTTTGATAAATAATTATTTGCATAGTTTGGTAAGTATTTGCTGACTGATAGCATGGCACACCATTGGACACCTGAGGAGGATGAAATGCTAGTGGATGCACTTGTGGAACTAAAGGAGGCTGGAGAGCTATATCGTTGTGAAAAGACATTACAATCAGGTTACTTACAAAAATTAGAGAAGAAACATGATGAGAAAGCCCCTGACCATAGGCTTCTAGGAACTCCACACATACTATCCAGGATGAAGACATTAAAGAACAGCTAACAAGTTGTGTATGACTTAAAACCTCCCCAATAGTAGATCTTTTGCTGGAAGAAGAATAGAGAGACAAGTATGCTCGAGATTATCAGTACAGAACAGTTATTCCTAGTAAATATCTAGATTGGAATTACTTTTCCAAGAGGAATATGCTATTTATTACTTGTATGGAACAATTTGGACTTAAGAAATTTGTGAAGTATGTAGGTAACTGGTCTGATGAGGTTGTTAGAGCATTTTACACTTCTTTTGAGTATATACCAAAGGATAAACTTTTTACTGCTACTGTTAGGGGAACAAAAATCCTTATTAATAAAGAAAAATTTGCTAAGATTATTGATGTTCCTCCACCTGATGAAGATGCTCTGTGCTTCACTGATAATTATCACTCACTGAATTCTACTCTTTATAGCAAAGAGGAAACTTATAAAACCATCACTGGAGAAGAGTTTTCTGGTGAAGCGATCAAAGTTTCCAGTATGGATGCCAATGATAGATTGCTGCTAAGCACTATCACACATATTTTAGTTAACAAACCAGAAAATTGGACTAGTGGCAGTGAGGCTGAGTTTTTTATTATGACATGTATTTTAAATGGTAGGCAATTCAACATTCCATATTTTATGATGCAACGCATGGTAACTTGTTCAGCTCAACAAAAGTCACCCTTGCCATATGCTGCAATAGTCTCTAAAATTATTAAGCATTGCAAAATTAACTATCGCTTCAATGTTATGAAACCTACCACCATTATTGATTGCAATTATCTGAGAAGAATGAATTTTGATTTGGTTGACGATGACTGGATGTGTGCACCAGAAAATTTAACAATGAAAAGGGCCAGAGAAAGACGAGAACAACATATTGGGGCAGAACAAGAAGCTGGAGCAAGTGCAGCAGGTCCTTCTGTATCAGTTGGTAGTATACTAAATAATATGTTAGATAATTCTAATCATATGTTGAGTTTGATGGAATCTATAAATACTAGACTGAATTTCTTTTAAGTCAACACAATCTCAGAGATAGAGTCCATAAAGACTCTTCTAACCAACTTTGAAGTAAACACAACCTTAGAGTTTCAACAAATAAAGGATATGATACGTCAACTTAAGCAATAACCGAGGAGGATTGAACCTTGATGATACATGGATTGTATAATATGAGCTTTGTATTTTTTGACCTTAGATTACAAATTCCTCAAAACTTTATTTACAATTACAATTATATCAGCTTTTGTAATTATTTGTGTATTGTGTTAATGCGCTAATTCAATTTCACTTAAAATGTTGATTCAGGATCTGTTATTATTCAATTTAACTTATTCAATATCACTGAAGTCAGCAATTTTACTAATTCCATTAATCACATATAACAAAAGGTTTTTTACACTAACATACCAAACAAACAACATCAGTACCATGCTACAATAACATAATCTATTGCTATCAAGTTGCATCTTCTTCACTTTTTAGTCTCACGTTTTATCATGGCCATATTTGTTTCTCACGTTTTATCACGACGACATCTCTTTTTCATCCTTGAACCCAACTATATTAATATCGACTGTTGTGACAAATTCATTTGGTGTACAAAGATCGTCCGCAACACTTTACATATCAAACCTGTAGGCATATAATGTATTTATCGGTGAAGAATGAACAGTTGATAGCATTCGTACAACAACACACATTAATTAGGTACAGAACAAATTTTGAACAAGCACAAACATCGCAAATTGTATCTGATATAGTAAAAAAAAATTATACCAGATAGACGAAAAGACCATGACTCTGCTGAAGAGGACGTGGGAGGACGTCGTTGTTGATAAAGTTTAGTGGCAACGTCGATGAGCTAGCGTTGGATGTCGATGTGAGCTGGGTTTTGCGATTAGGTTAACAAACTGTAGGGGAAAAAAGTCATTTCATTTCAATTTTTTTATATTTTTCTAAAAATACATACCAAATATATAAAAAATTCTATTTCCACTCTATTTTCCATTGTATACCAAACATGTTTTTTTTCCATCTTCTTTTCCATTTTCCATTCTCTTTTCCATTCCATTTTCCTATTTCCTTTCCATTCCCACCTTTTCCGAGATACCAAACGCACCCATACTCTTTCTTTCTTTTCCATTAGGTGAGGATGAAGCAATTAGAGCACTGACCTGGAGGCTTCTTCTTCTTGGGTGAGTGGGGAGCTGAGAGAGAGAATCGAGAGAGGAGCTCGACTACCGGGCTACTATGACTGCCACCATCTTTTGGTCAGAACCCCATTGATGACTGCCTTCCATTGCCCTTTTACTTCTATTCTTTCCCTTCCACGCAAACGCAAACCTGGTCAAGAGAGCGTGGGAGACAGCCATGAGCGCATGAGGGCCAATCATCGTTGTTTGGCCTATTCACTGTTGGCGACCTATCATTTCACTGACCACCATGAGTTGGATGAAGGTAAGGCTGAATAAAATCAATTTTTAATTTGGAATTTTCTTCTTCTTCGTGTTGTGCCATTCATGGCCGATGGATATTTGGAGGAAATCAGGATTTATGTGAAGCAAATCACGTTTAATTTAATTTAGAAGCAACATTGAGCTGCGGTGAATCAAACCACAATGAGTGTCTAACAGAAAGCCAAACATCTCGATTTTCTTTCAAATGTGGTTTGGGACTCTGCTAATGTGGATAAGACAATTTGAATGTGTTACCAAACATATGCTTAGAAAAAGGAAACGTGGTTTTGCATTGAAACATTGGTTTCACTAAAAGCATCTTTCCCTTCCTTTTTCATTTACCCAAACCTTGGTTCAATTGACCTCTCACCTGTCATCTAATTCTCAGTTTCTTCCATAATGTGTCTCAGTCCACTGGGGCCAGTAAGAATCATGGGATCAATAAGAAGTAGTGTGGACAATCAATAGGATGGGACAAAGAAATTAATCATAGGGAATAATTAAAAAAAATGGGATGAAGGCCATTGGATAAGTCTTCCATTAAAATATTTAAAAACAAGCAATTAAAACAAGAATTATAAGGAAATATTATAATTCTATTAGAAAATTTTATAATTTATGTTATTATATTTAAAAACGTGTGAAATTAAATAAAATTATCTTATTTATGATACTTACACATTTAAAAGTGAGTCTGTTAATAAACTTTTGAACAAAATTTATTTTTTAAATAATAATTTTTAAACAAAAATTATGTTCATACAAATATTATTTTATCTAAAATTAATTCTGTTTAAACTTAAATTTATCTAACTATTTACTAAACATAATTGAAGATGATATTCGCAGAATTCTAGTGTAAGTGATCTGATGGTGTGAGGAACCAACAGTTATCATTTTGTTGATGCAGGAGTGTTACGAGTGTTAAGTCTGAGAGTGTTGACCTAAAGTACCATATCAGAAACACACTCTTCATTCCAGCAAAGACATTCGAGGTAGGCGTCAACAAAGAAACATCTATCTTGTCTTTTTATTTATTTTTTCTTTTCTTATTTCTGTTGTAGAGACATCTAATAATTGTTCTTGTGGATTAAACCAAAAAAAATGTTAGAGGGAGGATTAAGTTTCCCCAGGTCTTCTTGGTCGTTACGACATGCGAGGGACTTCGCCTATCTTTATTTTCACCTATCTTTATTATTTTGCGTACATACATGACTTTGAAGTGAAAATGGACTTCAATCGGATTAATTTTTAGTTACCTCATTACTGGGAGTGTTACTGTTAGTATTGAGTTCATTAGATCAGCTTACCTCAATCTTGTGAATGGAGTGTGGTGAGTTAATAATATAATAACCTATTTAAAGCAATTTTTATATCGACCCATTTAAAGAAAATATTTTTATCCCAATTTATCAAAATCTTTGAGATTTAGATGGACTAAACCTAGCTCATTTTAAAGTTTAATATACTATTTCAGAAGTTTAGTCTAATCTTTTAAAATTTGATTGACTTAGTTCCTAATTTTTATTATTCAAAATAATTAAAAATATATATTTTTTTAAAAAAATGACCCAGGAACTTGCCAAGGCTAGACTAGGCCAAGATTTTCAATCCACATGTTATAGGTACCCCGTCTCATCCTAGTCCATGCTTTACCTTGGCTTTGCAGGGTTCAACTGGGATGGATGGGCTCAACTCATTTGACACTCCTTATCATGATATATATATATATACCCACACCAACAACTCAACACAATATTAGGTTTAGTGTTTTGAGACTGAACCAGGCTGATGGGTCGACCTAGAGCTGAAACCGATCCAAGTTATGCTTTTGAACTAACTGGCAATCGACTTGGCCACGATTCGACATAGTCTTGAAAGACCTAGCGACCCACCCGACCTAGGTTAACCAGATAATGATACCTTGGTTCACTCAGCCTGCACATTGAATCACAAGTCGTAAAACTCCCTCTCTTTTATAGAGGAAAAGAGAGATTTACGCGTAAAAGCAAGTGATGTAGGACTTGTATTTATGGTCAAATACAATAGCTTCACACAATGAACTTTGCGATGTGGGACTTATTTGGTTATTCCTCGTTGAGCCTTTTAGCCTTCCACTTCTCCATGACTCCACCCTTATCATAGTGCACCTCTTGAAACCTCTCAATCAAACATGCCAAGCAATAATTGAATATGGTCATATTAGAGGTTGAAATTCTACTACCTGCTGTAGTATTGGAAGGTGAATTTCACTTCCATATACTCTCTTTATTTTCATAAATCATTTTCTTTTATACCACAATGAATCGTTGATGACTAACTTGATAGTGAAACCAACAAAAGTAGCAAAGTTAATAAATGGAGAGGAAAATAACTAATATACTTTATGATTTAAAATAAAAGAATGGGGTTACAAATTTATATATATTATCTTTTATTATATATATTATTATGTTTGAATGAGATTATTTATAATTTTATGAATTATTATGAATATTTGTGACTTTATGTTTGAATTATGATAGATGTTTATGATTTTAAAGCGTGAAATTTACATATAAATTATTTATTTTACTTGTTTTAAAATTTATTTGTAAAGATATATATGTATATATGTAGTTATTTTAATTTATTTATTTGGGTAAATAATTGACTCAATAACTCAATGGTTGAACTAATGATTAGGTGACCTAGAGGTTAGCTTGGATCAATGACCGAGTCGGTTTCAAAAATATTGATCAGGTGTGTTTGATTTGATGTTTGGACATTTTAAAAACTTTAAATGTGATTTTGAGAACAAAACCTATTGTTTAATTTGACTATTTCACTTAAATAATTTTTTTAAAAACTTCCATTTGCTAGATTATTTAACTCCAACACGAACACCACCAAAAATTAGAAGCCTAAATCATTCTAAAATGCGGGGTGATACGGCACACAGTTTAAGTCCATTTGAACAACATTACGTAATATTGGATGATCTGTTGTTCTGAGGGTGCTTGCATCCAAAAGAGAATTTAACTTCTCATTGCATATTATGTTCCTTTAGGTTTAGGGTATATATATGTTTGGTATGTGTTAAGAAAAAGAAAAAGAAAAAATAAATAAAAAGAGAGTATTTTATTAAAAGTTAAGGTTTGCATATTATGTTCCTTTAGATTTAGGATATATATTATCGTTGTGTTGTCGCATCGCCTGAATCAGAGATGAGAGACTTGCTGAATGAAGATTTCATCTCCTTATTTTTTATATTTTTTAAAGTTAAGGTATTTTAATAAATTAGAATCATGAAAGAAAATAAATCAAAAATTAAGTTTTAAAATTGAATCTTCCACTTGCCCTGTTCCACTATTTTTTTTGTTCTTAAACAGGGGAGAGGCGCAGAGCAAAGCACGATCCAATTGCAACAGGAAGAACACTAGAATAAGCAAGGCAAATATATTGAGGGAATAAATTGAACTGGTCACAGACTAAAGCAAAATTGAATATAAAAAATCAACTCTACCCACATTTCATTGTCCAGAGAAGCAACAAAATAGTATGATGACTCTACTGTGGTTTGCAGAGCTCTCAACTAGGCTTGAAGCTAACTACGTTTGCGTGTTCTTCTTTCTAAACATCTAGGATTTGCACAAACGGAAATTGGAACCACAGTAAACACGGGTATAGCAAAATGAACACACAAATAAATATGCACGTAGTTGTTCTACTTCGTGTTGTTGATTTGTTGTCTGACTTTTGTTTTGTTTGGTATAATACATTACATCCCTTTGGCCAATTTTTTTTTTTCAATATCTGCATAGCAGATTCTTTATTTTACAGTAACTGTGGACTATCTATTTTGGATTATATGCTTAGGATTATAGGTCAAAAATTAGCTCCTGAGGTTAAAAAAATAACTTGATTTAGCGATACCTGAGTTAAATATTTTAAATTTTCAACGATCTCTTCTTAACTTCAAAGACCAGATAACTAATATTATTTTGGAAACATATTAAGTTTCTTTAAGTCGAGTTGATTCATAAATATATAACTGATTTTTTTTAAAATACTAATAAAAAGAAGAAGAGGAGGAGTAAATTACTGATTTAGTGCTCGAAAAATACCAATTAACTTAATTTAATTTTTTTTATAAAAAATTTCTCAATATAATTTTTAAAATATTATATTTATCTTATTTTAATCTTTTTTTATTGTTTAGTCATTATAAAATTTTTAATTTTTTATTGTCAAAAGTCTTTTTAACAAATTTAGAAAAAAAACTGAAACAAACTCCATTAACGCTTAATTTTTTAAAGATCAAACTAAAGTAATTATAATTTTTTAAAGATAAAATTAATCTTTTATTCAAAATAAAGTTGTTTTTCATGTAAAAATAAATAAATAAATAAAATCGCTTCTCTTTGAAAGATCTTTGCACGTCACAGGTTAGGGAGGTTCTGCGTATAAACGAAAAAATACAATATGAAAAATATCGGCAAATTTGCGTTTATTGTCGGTTGCTTTACTTCTCGCGCAGGTTAAAATCTCGGGAGAAGGTGCGAGAGAAGCTAGAAGGCAAGAAAAGGGCTTAAGCGCGCGAGAACGAGTGAGAGAAGTAGGAAGGGATGGAGGTGGACCCAGATACGGTTCACAAGATGACGGTCATGGAGGAAGAAGAAGACAACAAGAGAAAGTGGAAGCGAAGCTTGAAGAGAAGAACCTTATCTTCGTCATCCTCAACTTCTCCCATCAATAATCTCGATGATGGTTGTCTTATGCACATCTTCAGCTTCCTTTCCCCCATTCCTGGTAAACCCTATTTTCCTTATGCAATTTTGGTCTTATATATATTCCTTTATTCAGTTATACAAGACTCAGTTTACGGAATTGTCAATTTTTTGTTCAATTTGGATTTATTTTATGTGCTGGGTTTTATATGATGGTGTGTGCTTTGACTTTAGATGTTTCTTCGAATTCTCTCGTTAATTTGGAGGGTGAAGAGTAGGGTTTGGGTGTGAAACTGGTGTTATATCTGTCGCATAGCTTGCTATCGAGTTTGTAGATTGGCATGTCGTTTGATGTTTCCTTCAATTGAATAATACCCAGTTTATTGTGCAATTTTGGATTTTTTTTTTCGTTCTGGGTTTGATGTGATGGTCTATGCCATGCCGTTAACTGTTTCTTCAAGTTGTTATTGATAATTTAGAGCATGAAGTGGGGTTAGGGTATGAAATTGGTGTCATTTCTGTCACGGAGCTGCTATTGAGTTTGCAGATCGCTATAACACCGCCCTCGTTTGCAACAGATGGAATTACTTGGCATGTCACCCTCGCCTGTGGCTTCGAGTGGATCGATCGGCCAAAGACGTAACTGAACCTGGCGTTTTCCCCAGCATTGAAACTGCTGTCTCTGCTGCTAGGTTCGTGAAATAATTGCTATTTGTCTATAGCATTGGGATTTTCCTCAGGCTGTGGATTAGATGATCGTTTTGTTTCTTACAGACCAGGTGATACCATTCTAGTTGCAGCTGGAGGGAGCCATCGTGTCTCTAACATTCAGATAAAGAAACCACTTTGCCTGGTAAGTCCTCTAACTCTTCTCTTAACGCGGGGTTGGAAGAATCACATACATTTTTCACTGAAATAAATGAAAAGAAATACACTAGATGTAAGAATTAGTATTTTTGGAGTTTTGCCAGTTTGTAGGTTTTTATTATCTTTTTTTTTATTTCCATCTAAATAATTTCAATAAGCTATCATATATGTTAGTTCCTACTGTGTTCTTTCTTGCATCCTGCAGCTATATGTTGATGAAAAATACTGCATATACCGATTAGATAATATTAAACTGAGATAGATGGTTGGGGCAATAGATGCTACATTCAGCTCTCTATTCCAGCACAGAATACTGGAATTTGGGTTACGTACATATACGTCATCATGAGTGATGGTGCAAATGCAGGTGAAACTCTTGAAGGTTTAAACCTCAGCCTTCTGCATAGTTTACAGCCGTGGCTGTAGCTTTAGTTGACTTTGTCAGTTGTCCTATCCATTGACTTCAATCTGATATAAAATTAGATTATTTAAATATGATTTTTATTAGATGATTTCTAGATTTTGTTACACTGACTTCAATCTGATATAAAATTCTAGTTGACAACTCCTAAAAATAATTCATAGCTTCTTTTATTAAAGGATTGTCTCAGCTTCTGGATTGTAAAACATTTATGATTTCATAAATTGTGTATAACGCCATTACATTACGTTAGCACTGACCATGGACTTGATACCATCAGACTGAAAACTTACATGCTTGTCTCATTTTCATGTTTCTACCTAACACAAGTGGACGAATTCTTCACTAATTTTATTTTGACCGGTGCTTTAACCCTCTCCACTAATCTAGTTCGATATTTTCCGTTTCTTAATCTCAATCTTCTTGGTTCAGATTGGTGCAGGTGAACTTCCAGATGACACAATGCTCATTTGTTCTCGAGGCTCAGACAGGTTTGCGGAATCTCTATTTAGATATTTCACGTTATTTGGTGATCTGCTGAAATGGTTGTTTAGAGACACCTCCATGCTGCTGGATTTCATTGGATAATATACTTGGCTAGACATATTACTCTTTGAGCCTCATGCCTTGAATGTGGTTCACAATGGTTGCAAATGCCATTAGACCTATCCGATAATAGACTGTTGTTATCTGAACCGTAATCCAGCAGTATGGAAAGGACTCCTGGAGAGTTACCACTGTATATATACATGTATATTCATCTTCAACAACATTTGGTATCTGCTCTTAATTTTGTGTGAGCAGTGCATTGGAGTTCCTTTCCACTTGCAAACTAGCAAATTTAACAGTGAAGGCAGAGCTTGGTTGCTGCTTGCTACATAGGAGGGGAAGGCTCACAATAGACGGATGCATACTTCAGTGCGAATCTGATCCTCTGGATTACCTCTCATGTCCCATTGTGAGCACAGCCAATAGCAGTGAGGTGCTTCCCTCGGCCATAAAGAGCAATGGTGATGGTGTCTTTGTTTCTCAAACTCGTATTGAGGGGGGAGCCAAAGCTGTTCTCACAAGTGGGGATCTTGCATTGCAACGAGTCAGAGTAATTTACGCTCGAACCTCTCTTCTTTTCTGGTTTGATGTAGAGCATAGATGATCCAATTGGTCATGAACTGCCTCTGTATCAACATTTGAGTTCTTTGACTTGTCTCTACTCTTTTTTCTGGGTAGTTTAACTTATGTGATTTATTTCAGTGTAATGGCATTTGGGTTCTTTCACTGGTGTTTTTCCGTCCTAGTAATCCGGAATAGGGATGGCAGTGGGGAGAGGAATTCGGGATCCCTACGGGAATTCTCACTTTTGGATCCCCATGAGTGAGTATTTTTTCCTACGTTACATGGGCAGAAATGGGGATCATACTATTCACCTTGTATGGTTACCATCTTCGAAGGATATTTTAGTAATTTTAAGTAATTTTATTAAAATTACTAAAATGCTTTTAATATATATATATATATATATAATATTTATTTAGGGATATTTTAGTAATTTTATATTTAAATTAATTTAATTTGAAAAAACAAAATTCTAATCCCCAAATTTTGTCTGATTCTCCTCATTCTCCATCATCTTATCGTGGTGGTGCCACATTGCCTGAATCAGAGATGAGAGACTTGGTGAATAAAGATTTCATCTCCATAATTGATAGTCTGAATGGAAAAGAGAAATGGAATGAAAAAGAGAATAGAAAACAGAAAAGAAAAAGGAAAAAGAAAAAAAAAAGTTGTTTGGTATGCAACGGGAAAGATCGAAAGAAAATTGTATTATTTTTTTAAAGAAAATAAAAAAGAAATAAGTGAGTAAAATTTACTATTTTACCCTTTAAAATAATTTTCTCATTTTACTACAAAAACCCTTAGTTTCATCACAATTATTATAGATTTTGTTTTAATTTCACCATTTATACAAAAAACTTTTCTTTTTACTCACTTATGCGGTTAGCTAAATTTTTTTTTTATCCTTTGTTTGATACAAACTCTTATGTTACTTCATCTAGATCCCTAGTTTGAGAATATATTTTATTATTTGTTAAAATCAGTATCTATAAACTTTTTAATTTATTCACTTTGGTCCATTTTCAATTCATCCCTTTCTCTTGTGCATCTCTACTTCTGTTCATCTCTCTTTCTCTCTCTCTCTTTTACACATGCATCTCTGTTCGCCAGCCAAATGATAATGAAATTCCCCTTATCAATCCCTTATCACAATCATCCATCGACAAGTTCATGGGCAAGGAACACATTATTCATATATGCAATTCTAAGATCAACAGGAAGCTTTCCAAACAACATAAGAAGAAACAAAGACGACGAACCAAACATGGACAGTAACAAAAGACGGACAAAAATAGAATGGCAGAGACAGATGAAGATGAACCAGAGAAGACAAAGATGATGACCAGAAGTAGATGAAGATAGACGAACCAGAGAAGACGAAGACGATGAACAAACATAGACAACGATGGGTAAGACGATGAACTAATGCAGACAAAGACGGACAATTCAGGATAAGATCGTAATTTACATGGTTTTCCATCTAGAAACAAAAACTTGATGCGAATTTTTTAGCAATTGTACTGGGTCACACATAAACAGTAAAGTAATGAGAAAAGAGTATTATATCTATAGGGATTGACTATTGACAATTACCAATTTTGCTAATAAAAATTCTATTTGAACAAAATATAGATTGGGTTGAAAGAAACTATAAATAAATTTTAAATATAAATTTGGAAAACAAAGAACAAAAACAAGGGTTGAAATTCAACAATAGATGATAGGGAGCAAGGGATTAATTTCACTTATTTCTTAGTTCGGTTAATTCATAGACAAATTAACCTTTGAGTTACTAAAAGATGATTCCTGTTAATTTCAAATTTTTTTTAGTTGTTGGCTAATTTCTCAAATTTGATTAAATTCAATTCCTTGGAATTCAATCTGACTTAATTCAAATAATTGCCCAATTCTTTAGTACAATTATTTGATTAGGTGTTTAAGTTCAAGAAATTCACAAAAACCACATAAATAAAATTATCTATCCTTAGATTAACCGAGTTTATGGTAGTAATTACAAGGGCAACTTTATATTGAACTATCCCTAGTATCAATATAAATCCCAAATTTCATAAAATGTTGATCAATCATTTAAGATGCAAATAAAATAATAAAGACTACTCTAACAATTAAATTTGCGTTAAAAAGAATCCAAACAATCAATAAAACCTCATTCAAAACAAGCTACATCAATCCCTAACTGTAAGTGTTTAGTTACTCATGGAAAGAATGAAGAAAACAATAAAATTGAAGTTCATAGTAAGAGCTAAGAAGAAAAACTAGGAGAGATTGAGTCTCGATCGTGCCTAATCGAGTTCTTCGTTCTCTCCAATGTCTTCCCCAGCCGTCTTGTATGTTTCCCCTTTAGAAAAACCAAGATAATAGTTCTAAAACCTAAAACAGAGCTTAAATACTATCCAAAACGCACAGTATCAAGATGCCATCGCTCAGCTATGGCGTAAAACGAAAAATGAGCTCTAGAAGGGACGTCAGCGCTAAGCTATGGGAATCCAGCGCAAAAACTAGTTCTTGGCCACACAACGTTGAGCTATGGTTCCTAGCGCTGAGCTATGAGTCCCCAACGCTGAGTTATGGCTCCAGAAAAACAACTTCAACCTACAAGAAAAACAAAAGAAAAATCAAAATAAACTAAAGATAAATTAAACAATTAAAAACTACAATGAAAGTTTAAAAGAAGGATAAAATTAGCATACAATCATGCAAGCTTAAATAAAGAACTAGCTAAAATGATTGAATTTAGAGCCATAATAATTCTATTTCAAAGAATTATCAATTGTAATTTAGGTGGTTTTCCATTTAGGAATGTGGTTCTCCATTCAATAGTAGAGGGAAGAAGATGAAGGAAAACGATGTCAAATTTTTTCCACAATGGAAAGTGTAACGTCTGCTAAAATTACACTAATTTTATACAATCTAAGAAAATTGTAATAAAGATCTTGTGAAAATTATGATTAAAACCATGAAATTTTTCTGAAAAGTCTTGCAAAATATCTGATTATATAAAAATAAGGCAACTTTGGAACCCTTTGCAATATACAATTTGAAACTGGCAAAGGACTATCAGTCGATTGATCTGGGGTTATCGGTCAATTGATGGTCTTCAGAATTGTATATATCTAAAATAGAGAGGTATCAGTCGACTGATTCACAGACATTAGTCGACTGATGTGCCCTGAGCTTCAGATTTTAGAAAAAGTTAACTTGAAAACATGATAAAATTATCTAGTTTCATTATACACATAATCTACAACACTTCTTCAACTCTTCTTTGCAAATCCTTTTCTAGAATGAAGCTATAATACAAGTGGCTTACATGTAACTCATATTTCTATGCATATACACAAATTGTGCATAGATCTCTAAATGTTTATATAGGAAATTAACATTACATTCCTTTTCTATGTGTAACTATCTAGTAACCATGCTAGCTTGTTTCTTGCTACCTCTTGCTTCTCTACTTCAACTCGTGAAATGGTCATAAAACATGAAATATATAATCTCAGTAGCTAGTTTATTTAAAGAAATCATTTCAAGAACCATTTCAGTCATAAAAATAATTCTCAATATAATGCACTATTCCTTGGCCACTTTAGCTACTTTAGCTAGCTTGGCTACTTTAGCTACTTTAACCACTTTAGCTACTTTGACTATTTTCTCAGAAAAGTACTCAATGTTCCATGAGGAATTTCTGTCATCTCATGAGGAATTTTTGGGGTTCTGTCTTACCATAAGGATTTTTTCATCCTATGAGGTATTGCTGTCTTCTTATGAGGAATTTTTGGTTATGACATCCCATAAGGACAAAATCTCTACTTTTCAAGAGAAAGTTAATTCTATGTTCTCATGGAAAACCTTAACATATCTATACTTGCTGAATCATAAAGAATATGGTAAATAATTAAATTAACTTGCTTTCTAGTTTTCTTATGAAGAGAACTCCTTATCCTATGAGGAATTACTGCATCCCATGAGGAGTCAAGTTTTATATTCATAAGAAAACATGTTTTCAAACATTCATGGATAGCTTTATCATCAAACCATAGCATATTATGCACAAGCACGATAAATAACTGAAAATAAATTACTTTTATGAATAACTAGCTACCTTTAATTCTTTCTATAACTGAACTTGTCTAATATCTTCTAGTTCCTTCTAAGATTTCTTGTTTTCCTTAGTTTTTAGACCAACTCCTTCTTCCTCTTCTTTCCTTAGAATGAAAAACCACAATTCTACCAATTTTAAACTATAGAATTTATCTAAACTAGAGAAATCAATCTAGGAAGCTTATCTTTGGTGATTTCCTTGTTAGAAACCCAACTAGAAGTCCCTTCTCTCTCTTCTTCTTCTTCTTCTCCACGTTTCTCTCTCTCTTCTCTAAAATTTCAGAATTCTCTCTTTTTCTCTCTCTACTTGCTTCTAAAAGGTTTAAAAAGTCCTTTTAGCATGGAAATCACTCTTTTACCCTACTTTCTTATTTCTGAGCTTCCTTGGCATGTTAGGGGCATTCTATCAATTTTCAATTGATTTTTCAATTGGAACCAACTTATTTTCGCACTCCAGCAGGCCATTAATCAACTGATTGCTCATAATTAGTCGACTGATGTGAAATTAGTCGACTAATTCAACCTGATTAGTCGACTGATTGCTACAGGACCCAAAATTTCAGCATGACAGAGAATTATCGGTCTACTGATCTCTCATAATCAGTCGACTGATTGTAGATATCAGCAACCTAGTCCTTTTCTGATTCTATCAGTCAACTGATTGTTACCATTAGTCGACTAATTCTGTAATACCCGTTAATTTTGGAATATAATTCGCCTAAGAGTATTTTAGAATTTTACAACGTTACTTTAGTTATTTATTTTGGTCATTTTTAATTTTCATATTTAATTATTCTCTTTGAATATTATTTATGAAAATTGAGTTAAATGACTGAACTGAATATTTGCACCACGTGGGATATATTCTAAGAATGGTGAAATTCATGAAAAAGTGGTTTAAGAATGGTCAATTAATCCATTTATTGTAAATTGACTAGATGAGTTTGGATGTTGGGTTATGGATACCCATGGGTTATTCAATAACCCATTAGAAATATTTAATATAAAACTTCAATAGTAACTTCTCATAATTCGATTCTGAAGCGAAGCAAAAGGAACAGTAACTTCATTTTCTCTCTCAGTTCTTCATCTTCTTCTCAAATCCTTTCCTTGATCTTCAGAAGTTCGATTATTTGTTCGGTTCAAAAGCTTTGTAAGGATCAAAGGTAAGCTTTAATCTCATTATTTTCCTTAAATCTAAGTTTATATGGAAGATTAGAGGAGGTTTTGTTCTTGAAGATTTTGATGATAATTCATGAATCTCAGTTGTTTTAGAAGTTATATTTGAGTTATAATCGGTTAAAAGAGTTGAAATTCTGGTTTTGAAACAAGAAAGGAAAGGATGAATTTGTGAGAAATTTCTGCAAAAACTTCTGCAAAACTCGAGTTACTGTAGCGACCAGATTTCGAGAAATTTTCTTCGAGTTACTGTAGCAGTTACTGTAGTGTCGGCAGTCAACGTATTGTAGCAGTCAACGTTACTGTAGCGAACAGTTACTGTAGCAAACCGTTACTGTAGCAATCAGAAAATTTTTCGTATTTTCGTGATTTTGTTTCCTTTCTTATGTTTCCTTGTAATATATTTTACTAGGAAATTTTCCTACACAAATTCTTGTGTGGAACAAGATAAACTTGGACAAACATCAAGGTAAGTGAATAACCTTGCTAAGCTAATTTGATATTACTAGTCAAAGTACAATATAAGTCCCATTTACAATATTATTGGATATTAATCAATCAATTTTTCATATGACAGTATATGATGATTAGTATATTTTTTTTTTACAGAAATTCAAAGGAATAAGAGTATGTAGAAATTATTTTATTTCATGGCAATTGTACTATGTGATAAATTCTCACTATTTTATTAATGAGTAAAGATCTACGGGATCTAATACATGAGTTGAAAGGGTTAGAGTCCCATACTACTCGGTGTATATCTATGAGAACTTACTCACGAGTTTGAAAGGGTTAGAGTCCCATACTACTCGGTGTATATTTATGAGAACTTACTCACGAGTTTGAAAGGGTTAGAGTCCCATACTACTCGATGTATATCTATGAGAACTTATTCACGAGTTTGAAAGGGTTAGAGTCCCATACTACTCGATGTATATCTATGAGAACTTATTCACAAGTTTACAAGGGTTAGAGTCCCATACTACTCGATGTATAAGACAATTAATTATATGAGTAAATGTGGTATTTGTACTTTTGATATTTTATATAGTACAGTTATTTACTTACTGAGTTTTTAAATAAACTCACACTCCCTATGATTATCTTTTCAGATATAGAAAACAAGGAAGAAGAGTATCCGTTTGAAGATTAGAAGCCCCTTGGAGTTATTATCTGTTTCTGTCTAGTGGGATACCAGTACAGTACTTATTAATGTGAATACAGGGAACGCTCTGTACTTACTATAGGTCTCCTAGGCTTGCGATGAGATAGAAATATCAGACTATGTATGTCTATATTTGCTTATCAGATGAATATAATTCTGTAATGTGAAATGAATGATTAAGGTTGAATGTAAAACCTTACAGAATATATGTAAATAACGTATGTTTGAGAATTTTATCAAATGAGTAGTATCTTTTCACATGTTCAATTTTTGGGCTGTGACAAATTCCCTCATAACTTCATTTTTCTTCTATTCTTAGCTCATTTATCCTAATCAATCAACTGATTGCTACAGGACCCAAAATTTCAGCATGATAGAGAATCATCAGTCGACTGATCTCTCCTAATCAGTCGATTGATTGTAGATATCAGCAACCTAGTCATTTTCTGATTCTATTAGTCGACTGATTGTTACCATTAGGCGACTAATTCCCTCATAACTTCATTTTTCTTCTATTCTCAGATCATTTATCCTAGTTTCTCATACTTTTTCTTGATGACTTGCTTCTAGGCATCCCAAAAGTATATTTTACTATTTTCTAACATAATTTCCAACTTAATAAAGAAAATATAACTTTAATAGAGGAAAAATATAGGATGTTATAGAAAGCCCTTTTCTAAAAAGCCTTGCAAACCAAACAAGGGAAATGTTACTGTGCATTGGAATTCCTTGGTCTTTTTCGGCCTCTGTTAGGGAACCAAACATGGTGCTAGGGTTTTTTTTTTTATGATGGGATTAGTGAGGGGCGACTAGGGTTTCTAAGTGAGAGAGGTATTTTATGAGCTAGGGTTTCCAAGGTTCTAGTAGTTATGTGGGTGATTGGCTAGGTGGAGTTGTTGGTGTGTAAACTATGTTAAGTGTAGGTTTAAGGTTTCTTGTGTTGTATTGTGTCTTATCCTTTTTTATGTGCATGCAAAAATTTTGATACCTAAGCTATTTAGATCACACACCTCCTTTTAAGCTTTCTAATCCTATCATTTATTTTATTTCCTTTTTAGTATCCTTTCCTAATACCATACTTACCTATTTCCTTTAGTTTCCTTTTTCCTATTCTATTAGTTTCCCTTTTCCTTATTTTATTAGTTTGATTTTTCCTTATCTTATTAGTTTCATGTTCCCCTTATTTTATTAGTTTCATTTTTCATTATTTTATTAAATCATATTTTAATTTTGTTTCCTAATTTCTCCTTAGCCCTTACGCTATTCTTTTGGTAAGTTTCCTCTAGTCTACATGCCTCTAGATATGTATTTAATTTAATCACTCTTACCTTATTTTATTTATTTCACACCTCACTACATTATTTAATATAATTCATTATCAACTTTTATTTAACTTAACTCTTTGTTCATTTATGCTCCCTTTTTAATTACACACCTAGATCATTTATTATTTTATTTAACCTACCGTATTTTATTAACTTATGCCATATTGTATAATAACATAATTATTTAATTTATTTTTCACTTGGCTTATTCTCGTCCAACTATCACATGTACCATAAGATCGTGCTAAGTGTCCTTGACTAGATAACTCCAATCACGATCCCATTTTGTTTTAGTCCTTAAAACACATCAAACAATATACGCATCAAAAGCACTTCATGCACCTCTAAGGCAAGGAACGAAATCATTTAAATGAACAAATACAGACTACACTTGCTTCGAGAATTTCTCGAATTCCACTCGAGTACTTGTTTAACTACAAAAAATTTTCCATACATCTAAACTTACTCTTTCTTGCAACATTGTTATATCTGGGGTATTACATTTTCCCCTAGTATAATTTCCCTTGAAGCAACAGGGACCTCCACCAACTCCTTGAACCAGCCATTGTTGTTTCTCTGTATAGTTGCTCTTCTACTTTTCCTAGCTCCTTTCTTTTTCGTCTCGATCATTTTTCCAAGAGAGAAATGTAAGACCTAAAAGTCTTCAAATTTACTTCCCCTATCTAACTTAATTTTCTTCCTCACTGTGGGAGATGTTTGAGTAGAAAATTTTATTTTCAGGCTCACTTCCTTCATTTTCTCAACTAGTTCTCCTTATAGTGATTAAAAGAGACAAGAATGATTGCTAGACAATTTTCATTTTCATCCTCAGGTGGGAGCTCAACATGATACTTGTCACAATCCAAAACTTGAGCGCGTGACCGGCACGGAAGGTGAATTTCATTTCACGTCCGTAAGCCTATCCTTTCCTTAAGCACCATACCATTCTTTTAAATGTAATTAATTTAAATTACATAATTTAAGAATTAAAATAAGAGAATTATTCCTCTTTTCACAAAAGATAAGAAAATACGGTTAAATCGAGTTCTCCATACACACCACAGTCATTCACCTTACATCATTGAATGAACCTACCCAATTACAGAGATTTTCTAGATTTATACAACTTAGAATAAGACCTAAACACTATACCTTTACCCTGAATAGATGAAAAGGTAATCATGAGATAAGGATCCATAACTCTTTGTATAGATATTTATCTTCAACTCTCAACTCTAAAAAAAATGTTAATAAAAGGGGTATGAGCAAACCACGTGCCTAGTGAGCGGACAACACAACACTATGACAAAAAAATATCATGCATCATAATGATAACATGCAGCAATCATACGTAATCAATTATAACATAATATAATATAATTCATAATAATTCATAACAATATCCAAGTAAATCAAATACATTTCAACATAATTCAAATAATTCACAACAACAAACAGTGAAATCAATTTCACACATTTCCCGTACCAACCGGGTCGTCCAGGATACCTCTGGATCGTTGCCCGCGGCCCCCGTCGCATCCACACTTATCGCTCCATTTATAATCTTCACCCTTATGGCTTCACGTAGATTTCTCCATGGGGTGCACCACCATACTTTTCCATTCATTCCGATTACATACACAATCACAATCATAAACAACTCATAATCATTTACAAGTCTCATCACAACATAACTTATATCACTTTCCATACTTAATCACAAATTCATCAACATGTATACAATCATTCACTATTCATAGAATTCATCTTGTAAATCCCATCTCAAACATAGAAGCTCATTTGTATTTACAAGTCATAACAATGGTATTCGTATCTCATTCACGCAACATTCATATAATGCTGTTTATGTATAGATATATACATACCAATCTATTTGAGAACACAATTCTTCAATCCTAGAAAGTGTGCATGAATGTAACTTACGCAAGCGAATCTCAAATCATAATGAATATCAATATGTAAATTAACCATCACTGGCTCCACATTAAGATACATTACATGCTCTCACTATGATGCCAAAATCTTTAAAGAAAAGATTTAGTCATAGGAAGTATAAATCCCACTCACCTGGATTCTACGCTCTCGGCACTTCCGCCTTGTGCCTCGACCATTCCTCGATTCCTTGGCTCTTAGAGGCTCGCCCCGTCTCCTGAGATCCGCCCTCCAAAGCTCGGTTGTGGGGTTGGAGTGTAGAGAGAGAAAGAGAGGAGAGAAGGTGAAGAGAGAGAGAGGAGAAAAGAGAAAATGAGGAAAAAGAGCTGATGCCACCTATATATACTCACCCGGGGTGAAATTACCACTTACCCTCCAGTTGACCCTCAGTCAAGACTGGTAATAGCAAATCTGAAAAATCTCACCTCGGGTGTTTCTAAATCCTAGGTGCCCTACAGTTTTTCTTATTTCACTTTAGTCCTTCCTTGTATTCAACCAATCTCCCAACTCCTTTAATGCCCTCGATACCACTAATACATCACAAGAAGCATATCTTCAGCCTGAAATACTCCATAAAATTAACTTTACGTAATACCTGAAAATCATGAATTTTCCAGGGTATTTTCATATTCCAACACAAATGACATTCCCAAAGGGCTAGAACATTACTTGTCTATCCAAGATTGCTACCGGAACCTCTTCTTAAGATAAATCTTCTTTTAATTCAATTTCCTGTGTTTGAAGGAAATAGGAAGGATCATAAAGATATTTTCTCAATACAAAGACATGAAACGCTGGGTAGACACTCTCCAAGTCTGGTGGTAATGCTAACTTGTAAGCTACATTGCCAATTTTCTCCAATATTTCAAAAGGTCCAATAAACCTTGGACTAAAAATTCAGGATATTACAATACTTCATTAGTAATTTAACTTCCTCTAAATCCATATTTTCAATACTCATTATGGACATTTCATTACTTCCATGTGACCCATATAATTCCTTATTCACTTGGTCTGTGGTTCTCTCTTCTCCTTATTCTCCTATTAGGTACAATCCATTCTCCCTACACGGCCCAGGCCCACTGTTAGTGCAAATATACACAAGAAAGAGGTTGAATTGTGTATTTTGAAATATTTTCCTTTTTGTTCTAAAAATAA
Source organism: Biancaea sappan (assembly GCA_037074585.1). Lineage (NCBI taxonomy): Eukaryota > Viridiplantae > Streptophyta > Magnoliopsida > Fabales > Fabaceae > Biancaea > Biancaea sappan. The sequence continues at coordinate 27,858,773 of CM073501.1, read as the reverse complement.
AATTTCAGTTTAGGAGGATGTAAGGTATAAGGAACCAATATCTTTAAAAATAGTGAGTAAAAAGAAAGAAATAAACACATGAAATTTAAAAAAGTTCAGATCCTAACCACTTGAAACCTACGTCATTTTCCCAATTCACAAAGGCAAAGGAGATTTCTATAGCCTTTAATAATCTGAGTATTACAAGGAAACCCTCAAGAACAATCCTCCTAGATTTTTACTTCCCAGACTCAGACAGACTTAACCAAAATGCTTATACCAAAGGAAACATTATAACCTTATACACAAGAGTTAACTCTCAAAGTCTTTACAACCCTTCAAGAAAATCTAAAACCTTAAACACAAATACAAGAATTAAACTAAGAGAAGGAACTCTTTTCAATCACCCAACAAAGGATACAAGCTTACACAAAGCATATAATAGAAAATAAAGATAAGATATGGTTGAGAATGTTCTCTCCACAAAAACTCTCTTTTATGCACTTTGTTCATTTCTTCGTGGAGCTGCTCTAGTACTTATTAAGTGATCAAAGAGAGAAACTAGTCATTGTTGATGATGATTCCCAAAGAATAACAACTTAAATGTTCCTAAATCACCATTTATTTCTCTATTATATGTACTCCTTTTGTCTCTTTTTTGTCTCACATTGATGGTCCCCAATAGATAGGTACTTAAATGTTCCATCTCATCTTCTTTCCTCCATTAAGGCATAGCTTCGAAGAAAGAGGAAGATAGTTGTTGCAACACAAAGCTTTTCAGTGGAATACTCATAAATCCATATACCAGCTTCATCTCTCCACCATAAATGTTCTTTACTAAAGGAGCAACGCAGAGAAAGTATGAAGAATGAAAGAGTTGAGAAAAGGGACAATTGAGATAATCTAGGTATTGACACACTTCCCTTTTACCTCTTGAGGAACTGACCCATAAGCAGTGTTATGTTCACTACAAGAATAAGTTAAAATTCCTACAAAAACTTTCCTACTAAAATAGTTTTCTGACTGCCTTGTCACTGTTGACCCTATTGCATTCAAAGCAATATCTAGATTTTGATGATTAACAAACTATGTTAAAAGATATTTTCCTCTGTGTTTCAATGTTCATAATTTTAGGATTATCTTTCTAAGACAAAATGTGTTAAAGCTTGAAGAAGAAGTTATTTAATTTTTTGTCTTAGGATTTTGTGTAAAGGCTTTTGAAAGGCAAGAGAAATGGTTTGGAATAATTTTTAGTGTAACTTAACCATGTTGGAAACGCACTAAAAGAGTTACTGTTCCTTAGATGTTTTAAAAGATTTGAAAAATTAAGTTCAGAGGAGATCACTTGACTACTGGCTTGGAGTAGTTGACTGATATCTCTTTATTTGAATTTCATCGAAGGATGATTTAACTTAGTAGTCGACTGATGTCCTTAGATCAGTTGACTAATAACTTTCTATTTGAAATTCGGATTCAGCTCCAGTTTTGATTAGTCAATTAATACCCTTGTAGTAGTTGACTAATGGACTCTGGAGAAATTTGAGTTAATTAATAGAAAGTCATTAGTTGACTAATAGTCCTGTATCAGTTGATTAACACCTCATCAATACCTTTGAATTTTGTGAAATCAATCTCTTGCTAATCATTTGCTTTTAGTGAGCTTATTCTTTATAAACATACTCTGTTTTAGAGAGTTACTTCTATTCTTCTCAATCTTTTAATTGTATTAATCAAGGAAGGTTTCTTTGAGGGTGTGGTTAAGAGTAATCATAGAGTAAGGGGGAGAGACACCCTTGAGAAACAAAGTTCTCTGTTGTAGTGGCTCACAAGTGCCCTTTTTCAAAAACTTGTGGTTGATAGTGAAAAACTCAAGAAATTGTCTTGAAAACTGGATATATGCTTATTTTAAAGTTGAACCAATATAATCACTTCAACTTCTCTTTCCCTTATCTTTTTTATTACTTATTATCTTATCTTTAATTACTTGCACTCTTTCTTTTTTCATCTTGGCATTACTCTGTTTTACTATCATAAATTATTTGGCTTTATTTTCAAAACTTCTTAAACTTCCAACAAGCTTTTAAGAAATTTTTTATTAACCCAATTCACCCCATCTTGGGAGCTAGCCATTACTATCAGTCACTATTTCCTATTGAAATATAGTAGGAAATAATTACTATAGGAAGCAAAATTGAAATATTTATATTGCGACTGAAAAAATCTTATTGATTCCTACTAAATATTTTTGCAACTATTTCCATCGCTTTTTATTATTGAAAGACAATAGGAATTAGGCATGACATATATTGTTCGACACGTCGAGCCCTATTTAATTGAAAATATAAATTGTTTTAAAAAATATGTAGTTCTGTAACAAATTGATGTTTATTTTTGTTTTGGAGATAAATAACTTCTAAAAAAGTGGATATATATATATATATATATATATATATATATATATATATATATAAATACATTTTGTTATTTGAACATATTAAATTTTTTGTAATATAAAATTTTTAATTATATTAATTTTTTTACATAAGAGAATTATTTAGTTATAGACAAGTTCACAAATATAAACCCAAAATAGTTATATTATTTTAATAAATTAAATATTTCATAAAACAAAAATTTTAATAATATGAATTTCTTTTTGTATGTGTAGCACAAAAAATCATATGTAAATATTTATTTGTGGCTCGACAAGCCTTGTTGAGCCACATTCACATAATTTTTTTAAAAAAAATACATAAAGTGGTTCGACAGACTTCTCGTCGAGCCACTCGACTTTTTTTTTCTTTAAAAAAAAGTATAAGTGAATATAGCTCAAAATACTTATTTTTATTTTTTTAATATCAGTAGAGTGGCTTGATAGACCCCTGTCGCGCCACTCTACTCTTTGCGTATATATATCTATATACATAGTTGCTCGACAAACTCTCTATGGAGCAACTATGTGTATATATATATATATATATATATATACATATATAAATTTTGTTATTTGAACATATTAAATTTTTCATAATATAAAAATTTTAATTATATTAATTTTTTTACATAAAAAGAATTATTGAGTTACAAGGCTAGACGAGTTTAAAAATATTAACCCAAAATAGTTATATTATTTTAATAAATTAAATATTTAGTAAAATAAAAATTTTGATAATATGGATTTTTTTTCTATATGTGTAGTATAGAGAATCACATATAAATTTATGTGTGGCTCGACAATATGCTTGTTCTTTCGATCCTTTAGGCGCCAATGATAGCAAAGATAGATTTCTCTCTCCTTTGTCTAAGGGCTCAAATAAAACCTTAACTGTCACTGCGTACGATCAATAGCAATGACTTCCACACTTTATTTAGTATGGACAGGTAAAGGAGGTCAATCTATAGCTACTCTTTCTTTACCTATTCTATTAGACGCATTTGATCACTTGGATAACCAACCCCACCAATACAATAGAAAGGCCCTTTAATATTATATGTATGGCTCAACAGGTTAATTTTTTAAAAAAATAATATGTAGAATGGCTTGATAGACTTCCTGTCAAGCCACTCTACTTTTTTTTTTAAAGAAAATATATAAATGAATGTGGCTCAAAATACTTTTTTTTATAATCAAAATACTTATTTTCATTTTTTAATATAAGAACAGTAGTTTGATAGACTCCCTGTCGAGTCACTCTACTCTCTCTATATATAAATATAGCTACTCGACAAACCGTCTGTCGAGAACTATGTGTATATATTATATATATACATATTATATATATATATATATATAATATGTATATTATTTAAATATTATATATATAATATGTATATAAGATATTTTTTTTAAAATCATAGTTCAAAATTATTTTTATATAATTTAAAATATAATTCGTATTAATTTTTAATAATTTTAATTTTAATGTTTTTAGTGCGAAAGATTTCAAATTGTATTAAAATTATTTTTATATAATTTAAAATTATAGTTCAATGTTATCTCCTTTTTTATTATTTTTTAATTGATACATTGCCTCCCTAATAATTTTATGAGAGTATTGATTATGATTAACTTTGAAATAACTTGTATTCAGATTACTATTGAAATCTCTTTTCTTAAGTTCATTTTATATAAAATATTTGTATTAACTTTTTAATTTAATAGATAATTCAAAAAATATAATTTTTAAATTTAATTAGCCATTATATTCATTATATAGTAATTTATTGATATACAAAATCATTTTATATATGAGCTAATAAAACTGAAAAAATAAATATATATTAAAAATGTATTTATTTTTTGAAATTATTGTATATATATATTTTTATTCTATATATTTTTATTTTATAAAAATAATTTTTATATGTGTATATATGTATATATATATATATATATAAGTTAAAGATTATACATATCTATATCTATATAAACATATCTAAATGAAAATTATTGTGACTTAAGAAATTTTACTCTAATGCCCTCAAATTTTTTTAAAATATAGCAAGTGAAAAGATTATAAATTTTATTTTGTCTATAGCAAGAGAAAATTATTGAGAGACATTTTGTGATCAAGAAACAATATACTAATCTCTAAATTTCTGAATTTAATTCTCTTGCTATCCATCTCTCATATCTGCACTTCATTTGTATCTCTCCTCTATCTAGAAAGTTTTTCTTCCAATTGACTTATTCATTCTGAATTATATTCTTAAGGAGAGTGTTCCTTGAAAAATATTTGAGTGAAACACTGTGTCAGAGTAGAGAGAAGCTTGGATTAAAGACATTATCTAATTGGAAATCAAACTCATGAGAAAAGTATGTAAAATGCATGATAGGGACTAAAGTAAAAGAAATGAAAAGTTTAAAGAGGTTGATTTAATTTTAAAAAAAAATTATATTCTAGGACTAGGAAGCTAGATGAAGCTAAATATGATCTTAAATCATGCAAAGGACAAAGGAAAAATATTAGTTAGGGACCTAGGTGAATAAATACAAAAATTTTAACAAAAAAATAAAATTTTAGATAAAATCCGGTTTTAACTGAAATTATAGACTGTATAAAAAGGGACAAAACTAGAATTTAATTTCATATGAATTATCAAATAAAACTATTTTATTTTGTTTAAATTAATTATTTAAATTATTATGTGAATATTTATATAGATTTATATTTATCTATTTTGTATATTTCTATATTATCTATTTAAATGAGCCATGTGTGGTGCTGACGTGGCACTTAATACTGATGCAAGTGTCCAAATCAGTATCACGTGTCCTAGACTAACCGTTGACTAACAGTTGACTAACACTGAAGACCATTTTTTAGAGTTTTGAAAACTACAGGGATCAAATCTTCTATTTTTAATGTGTAGAGACTAAAATTTCCATTAAGTGAAATTATAGGGATTTGAGTTATATATATATATATATATATATATATTATAGACTATATATGACTTTTTTGAATATATTTCGTTGAACATTCTAGCTAGTGCAGCTGGAAACAACAATATCGAAGATGAGAAAAATGATGAGGAAGATGAGGAAGAGTAGAAATTTGTATTAACCAAGTTAAGTAAAATTATTGTGTTATTTTACTAAATTTCTTTCCTGGACAATGAACTGTTATTTAATACCATTTATTTGTAGGTACACATATTTATTAATATATTTAAATATTTAATATAATTATACTTAATAATATATTAAGTATATTATTAATTCTTATAAAAACTTGTTTAAGTAATATCAAATATACATATATAAAAGCTTCTTTGAAAATAATAAAAAGGTTACAATTTTTTTTATTATTAATAAACAAATGAATATTTTCATATAAGAATTTTATTATTTTGAAATTATATTTTTGGGTATCAATGTGTGGCTCAACATACAGTATGTTGAGCCACACAATTGAAATTGTATGGTTGTGTGGCTCGATGACCAATATGTCGAGCCACACAATATTATTATCCTAGTATAATAAAATAATATAAAAATTTATATAATTTGTACATTCAAAATAAAAAAAATAATGTAGCTTTCTATGTAACTAATAATAATTTTATTTGTATATAAAAACTTATTTCAATAATATCAAATATCACAAGTGAATTATACAGATCTAAAAGCTTCTTTCAAGTTAATAAAACATATAGTTACTATATTTTTTTATTATTATTAATCAACAAATGAATATTTTGATATAAATTTTTACATAATTTTATTATTTTGAAATAATATCCTGGGTATTAATGTGTGGCTTCACATACACAATTCTCAATTGTGTGACTCGACATACTTCATGTCGAGCCACAAAATTTGGCTATAGCTATATTATTATTTTACCATAAAAAAATCAAATAATAATTTTATTTGTATATAAAAAATTAAATATATTAGCTTTTAAAGTGAGTATGCACGAAATGTTAAAAATTTGAGGCAGGAATTTATGAAAAGTTTTAGGCAGGAAATTGATAAAAAATTTAGGCGGCATTTACAAATGTTTTTTTCACATATTCATTTCCTTCGTATCATATAACAATTCATTTTTCTTTTCTTCTTTATTTTCCGTTTAAGCTTCGTACAAATTATTCTTCTCTTGGACCGTCTCTTCTTTTCTCTTTTTCTATTCTTTTTTTGTCTCCTCTTCTTTTCGTCTGCCACTTCAGGTCTTTTTTTTTTATTTTGTGCGAGTATCTTCTGCCAGATCTTTTTTGTCTTATATTTAGCAGGTAAAAACAAAACTAAAATATATTCTTATGTTCTTCTGCGAGTTCTTATTCTTCTATTCTTCTACATGCTAGTTCTTTTTTTTTTTTTTATATCATCTTATACTTTTTATATTGCAGAGAATCATTGTTTGGTTTTAAATCGTAGAGAATGACACATTGCTTTCATTTTTTTTGTCAATGTCGCAGGTAATCAATTAAAGTTATCCAAATATTATTTTGAATATATTCTTCATCATTTTGATTTGTAATTCCTTTGGTTTACGTCTGTATAGGGACACTCAACAGCATAAAATGAGTGTATAACATTATACAAGATGACAGAGATGAAGATTAAATTATTTGACTTAAAAATATCACATTATACAATATGAGGATGAAAATCTGTAAATTTCATATAAAAATGAGCATAAAAATATTATTTCATATAAAAATATGTGAATTTCTTTAATAATTAAACTATAATAATTTTCTTAGTACATTGCAAACTAAAAATTTGACATAATAAAAATTTGTAAATTTTACTTTTTCTCATAATAATAAGATTATATTCATCATCTTGATATCCAATAAAAAAATTTTATTGTCATCAGATTTACTTAAATTGTTGTTTAGATTAAATTTATAATTTTATTTACAACCTATACATAAAATTAATTGATATAAAATATAACATTTATTATTTATTAATATAAACATAAAATTTATTACTATAAAATTTTAAAATATTAACATATTTTAAAAATTTAAAAAATGATGGCAGCTAAAATAGTGGTTCAACAAGTTTGGGTGGCTCGACAAATATTATACTGGTGGTGAACTGTGGACCCATTATATGGATAGCGTACAAATGAAAAAAGACATGGCTGGCAGTGGGTGGATCTTGAAAACTCGTGGTTGGTAGCGGGTGCATCTTGGATGTAAATTTTTAACTGAAAATTAGTAGCAAAGGATTAGTTGGATTTCTTTTTTAGTAGGAAGTCTGTCGAAAAATAATTAGCAGCTGTTGATTTTCCTACTGAAAAGTTTCAGTAGGAAATTGGTATTTCTTATTGAAATTCTCCCATTCCTTAAATGGTAGTCGCTATTAGAGGCTAATGTTGTAGTGATTGACCCACAGATATAAACATCAATGCTATGAAATATCTTATTCTTTCCATTATAAATGTTCAACATGAAGAGAGAAGAGAAAGCCAGTGTCAAGAGTGAAAAATGTGCTTAATAAATACAGGTGGTCCTAACAGCTCCCTTTTTGCCTCATGTTGTTGACTAGCTACTAAATGCTCTTTGCATATAAGACAAAGACAGCTTTCCTTAAAAGCAAAGAAAGATATTTAGATATTCAAAGAAAAATATGGTATCATGGATATTAAAATGAAATAGGTCACATCATTTAATACTGTGTAGGCATATTTTCCCCAACAACCACATAGATCAGATTATGGATCTCATTCTTCAGACAATCTCGACCCACAAGCTCAACCCTTCCCTTGCCTGAAAGGGTCCTTCCACTAGGCACATGACTAAAATTGCCACCTCTGCAATTACCACGTGTGGTGCCATCGATATAGATGATTCTTGCTCATTCCCAAATGCATAATGGTCTTGGTCGCTAATGATTGGCCTTTATGTGCGTGGTCCTTTGTTCTCTCCATGCTCACGTGGATTTTTTTGCTGTTGGGTGCCAGCTTTGTTTTGATATTATGTAGACATCCCACTTTTGTTTTGAATACCTGAATTAGGCTACTTTTACTGTGGATGTTTTGGTTTGCACAGGCGACACTGCACTCGGTCAAAGAGCGTATACGTCAGACATAGCGGTGTTTCCTCTGACAAGGACAACATGCATGTTGCCTGTGTCAAGGGTGACATCGGTGATGCCTGACATGTAGCCCTGGACCCCCTTCCTCCCTGGGTGACTTTCCCTTTCTTTTTAAATGTTCGCCTCTCCCCACCATCTCAAATCAAGACTCAGGGTGATTTTTTCTGCTTTTCCTTCAGCTCTCTATTTCCATCTCCATCTCCTTCAGTTCTCTATTTATTCATTATTCTTCCAGGTAAATTTTATGATACATTCTATTTTTATTTGTGGTTTTTATCTATTGTAATTTCACTTTCACATACATTAAGTACGTCGCTTTAAGTTATTGTTATGATTTAGTTATTTTCTCAGTTTAATTGAATATTAACAGTTATTTTCTCAGTTTAATTGAATATTAACTATCTTTTACAAAATATGTAATATAATTTTTATGTTAGTCATTATAATTTTCTGAATGATGATTCTTTTTTAATTATATTATAAATTTAATCATATTATTTCTGATGTTATGTTAGTTAATATAGAAATATGAATGTGATTTTTTATTAAGAATTTTATAGTTATATTATATATGATATAATAGTTAGTTGTCTTAATTTATTATCACTTTTGATTTGTTCATATAATTTTCGTGTTAATTATTATTACAATTTTCGTAATAATAATTTTTTTGTCAAATATATCATGGTTTTATCTTTATTTTTTTCTTTAGGTTTATTAATAGAGATATGATGAATGTGATTTTTTTTTGTTATTACAAAATAAGCATTTACATCAAAGAGGCTAAATTTAGATATATTTGTTAAGTGATTTTATAGTTTTATTATATATGATATAGTCATTTGTCTCATTTTATTATCATTTCTTATTTGTTCATATATTTTTTATGTTAATTATTACAATTTTCTTAATGATAATTTTTTTTGTTAATAATTATACCATAATTTTATCTTTCTTATTTTTTATGTTTATTAATAGAGATATGATGAATGTGAATTTTTTTTTGTTATTACAAAATAGGCATTTATATCAAAGATGCTAATTATAGATATACTTGTTACATCTGAATATAGTTGTGAACAAGCAATTTATAATTTGTATAGTTTTATTTTCTTAGTTACATATTAATTTACAATGATTTAAAAATTTATCATTATAGAATTTATGATGTGGTGTGCTAATTACCTTTTTTTTTAAAAAAAAAGATGAGTCAAAGTGGGGCACTATTGGTCTGTGTTTAGTTGAACAGGACTGTATTGAGGGGTGGATCTAACAGTATATCCTTCTAATCTGATAATATAGTGGTGATGAAAATCAGACACAACATTTCTTTAGATCTTTTGGGACAATTGATCCACCAAAAGTTGAGGCTGGGACAATGTGAGAAGATATTGCAGTTGGTATATAGATATTCTTAACAAATTGTGTCACTTATATTTGGAGAGTTCTAGTTGGACGACGACGATGATGTAGGAGTAATGATTGATTATCACCTACAGTGTATGGGGATTTTGACAACCATGGAAATTTATGCAGAAAGTGAAACAGAAGTCTAATTCAATTATGAAATTCCAAATTTAAATGAGCAGACCACATAGAACAAAGATAACCCTTTACTCAGCATCATTTGTTAATCCTATATTCACCTGCATGTCTTCAAACTCAGCCCACAGATGATGATACAAACATTCTACCACCTGACCCACCATGTGATATTATGGACGACACAGACATCGATGACACTGAGGACATTGAGGATGATACAGTCATTATGTCGCCTCACCAAGAACAAGCATACAAGACTTAATGGATGAAGATGCCGATCTTTAGCAAGCTGAGCCTATCAATTACTATGTTCCACCCTCATATTTGATGCAAGCAATATAACCCCAACAGGTGAGCTGGAGATCTCAGACGTCATGAAAGCCTACACATGGATAATAATTCAGAGATCTTGTAGTCAGTTTGTTATTTTCAGATAAGAAATCACTAATGGGTTCGCTGAAAACATACAACATCAAGAGGCATAGTAGCTACAAGGTGGAGAAGTCTTTAAAGAAATATGTGGAGGTGAAGTACGTGAAATTTGGGGATGACTGTAATTGGAGGTTGAGGGCTTGTCTAAAGACGAATTATGACCTGTGGATGATCACAAAGTACAATGGAGATCGCACATGTGTTGCATCGTTGATTTCACAAGATCATAGGCAGTTGGACTCTGACCTAATCACCGTAGCAATAATGGTGAACAAATTTCTAGATATGTCTATCTCTCAGGCGATTCAGTCCATTAAGGATCAATTCGTATATAGCGTATCTTATAAAAAGGTATGGATGGCAAAGCAGAAAGCCATAGCCAAGACCTATGGTGATTGGGAGGTCTCGTATTCATAACTAGGTTGTTGGTTTGCCACAGTTTGACAATATATGTCGGGCACTAAGATTGATTATGTAATACCCATGAAAAATAAAATATAAATATTTATTTACAAACTACTGTTACTATTTCAGTATACGGTACTATTCACCAGTATAATACTATTTATATATATGGTACTGTTCATTTATACAATCGAAATGTCAAGTACTAGATGTGGTTTGGTCATAAGAGAAAACTAGAAAGAAGTTCGTGGGAGAAAATGACGTTTTATGTGTAAAAATACCCTCAGGGACTAAAGTGAAAGGACTGAATTGAAAAGAAACTTAAAAGTTTAAGGTGAAAGGATAGTTTTCCTTTTAAGTTTCCAATAGTAATAAAAGAAAAAAATGTCAGTCGTAGCGTAAGGTGCACAGTAAATTGCATTATTAGAAATGTCATTTTCATAAATAGTAAATTGAATATTTTATTAGCGCATAGTGTCAAATAGTACCCTTGACTTTTGCTATAAATAGGCCCTTCTATTTCACTTTTAAACTCACACCTTCAACTTCTCTTCTTCTCTCCTTAAGTTTTTCTTACTCCAAAGCTAGGCCTCTGAGATTTTGGGCCTTTCTTTTTTTGCTTAGGTAAGGATACTATGCCCTTTCTATGTCTTTCAAATTTTAGAAGTTATTTTCTTAAGTATGCTCTGTGGTTGCGGCTTTGGCCGATCTTCCACATCAGAAAAACTGTCGTTAGCTGTTTATATGTTATTTTGATTCTCTGATTACCGAAATAGAATGTAAACTGTGAAGAATACATGTCTAGGAAAGTTCTGGTTAAGGAAAGACCTGATTTTTAAGTGTGTCCAGTGTGACCCTCCACTCTTTCCTAAGAACTTACCTGGTGTACTCTTTTACAGATTGTATTCTCTATTTCTGGTATAAACAGTCTCCGTATATATGAATAGTGACCATATGTATGAATAGTAATTGTACATATGAATAATGACCGTATGTATGAATAGTAATCGTATGTATGAACAGTATCTATACGAAAACAATCCTAATGTATTTTCTCTAATCTTTCATGAAAATCTCCGTAGTAGAACACTGAAATTCACCTGAGTACTCTTGTCTGTAACGACTTAGAGAAGCGATGCTCGTACGGAATCTAGGTGAGTGAAACGACCCCGTTTTAATAGAGTTTTAGCATTACTGGTGATAAAAAGTATGTCGTAGGACACTCCCAAGATTCATAGGGGGAAATTGGATTCAGAATGACGAATCTAATGAGATAATTAATCCATAAGTATGGATAAAATGAAATAAGTATCTTATGATGATGTGAAGTTTGAATGTTTTCAAAAACGGATTGATTGTTATCTTGATTTGTGGTTTATAAATCTATAATATAGTTATATAATATACCTGTTATATGGATGAATATTATATTGTGCTTCTGATTATGATATGAAATACTGTACTATTGATTGTGATTGAGCGGGACAGTACCCCCTCTCACGGCAAGGCAGAAAACCCGGTTGAAATGGTGTCTTGACCAATGAGTGTGGAGACAACGATTCCCTCAGTAGGGATATAGCCCGGATTGGTGATAAATCCGTGAGGCGCCCTAGCTAAGAGGATGAGGTTGTGCGTCATGGCGGAAATATACAGAATTGGTGAGCTGGCCTGTGTGCGCTCTCCGGGATATATTGTCATTGATGAGTACTAGTAATGTTTGTTGAATTGGTTGTGCATCATGGCGGAAATATACAGAATTGGTGAGTTGGCCTGTGTGCGCTCTCCGGGATATATTGCCATTAATGGGTACTAGTAACGTTTGTTGAATTGGATGAATTTTTATCTTCTTGTATGTAATTTCTAACTATGTTTATTGGTTGAGTATGAGCCTTCGGATATGCTTGTATGACTGGTAATGTATTTGAATTTTATTAACGCGAGACCAATTCGCTCACGGAGCTTAAAAGCTCACACTCTCTGTACAACCTTTTTGTTCAGATCAGGTTGCCGATGAAGAATATCCGCTAGAAGAGTAGATCACTTTGGACATTCCCGCTGTCGGGTAGGCCCCTCTATTGTTGTAGATTATGTTGCTCTGTAATCGTCTAGGACATCTAGGTCAGGGGTTTGGCATTTGGCTTGTATGTCAGCATAATAACGTATTTTATATTGAAAATCTATTATTATGTGCAAATCATCTCTATGATTTTCAGATAAGAAAAATTGATATATTTTCTTCATATTTATTAAGGAATTGTTATTTTGATAACATAGATAATTTAATCTCATGGGTAGAATTTATCGAAGGGCTTACAGTGATGAGAGATGCATCATTGTGCCGGTCATGTGCTCAAAAAACGGGTCGCGACAGATTATGAATGGGACATTGACCGGGATAGTGGCTTGAGAATATTTTGTCAAGTGTTCTGGGCATATAAACCATGTACAGATGTGTTCAAACACCTGAAATCGATAATTCAAGTAGATGGAACTTTCCTTTAAGGAAAATACAAGGGGACGCTATTGATCTTTTGTGGGCAAGATGGGAATCACATCGTTGTACCACTTAGCTTTGCAATTTTCAAAATAGAAAATTTTAAATCGTAGTCACTTTTTTCTGAAGAGGTTACGTCTTCTTATTGTGAAGGAGAGGTCCATTTGTTTGATTACAGAAAAATACTCGTCCATCCTTTTTAGCCATGGACGACGTGAACAACTACTGGTAGCCACCATAAGGATTTCACGTCCAGAGGTGGAGGACCAGGATACATCGCTTGTTCTCCTTCTGGATCCAACTGTGCCTTATGTCAGCCACGGATATGGGACTGGATCTATAGAAAGCGATCATATGCCCAAACATGTAGCAAGTGCACACATTCTGCAATCTCTTTCTTATCGACGTCGATGGCCCCACATAATTCGCGATACAGGTATGGTAGTACTGTCGAGCCCCAACTATATCGACCAGTAGCATGCAGATCTCATAGGAAGGGAAGATGCATCATGTGAACGTACATGCCCAATGTATCATTAATGAGCATGCCCCCTATTAATTTCATAATAAATGCTTAAGCATGCTGCTGCAAGTATTGCTTTGTCACATCCGGAGGGATCTCACCAAATTGAGTCCCAAGATAATGGAGGGATATATGTCCTCTTTTTATGACGTCCTTGGACGTGTGACTCCGAACAGCTCATGACACATCTGCATCCATTATAATGGGACCTCCTAACCATGGAAAGACCATCAATTGGTAGGCCAGTCTGGATGGCCACATCCTATAGGGTAATCATGTGCTTACCAACAAGCATGTGAAAGGTGTGCGTCTCCGGTCTCCACCGCTCTACCAGTGCAGCAATCATTGCATAGTCTACCTCAAAGTTTCCCATGCGTAACGTGCAGTAAAATCCAGCTTGCTGGAGATAGGGAACCAAAGCTAGGTCCGGGTAAAACTTTGTGCGTAGATGCAACACCGTTGCACCTTGGTGAATAATTGGTCACCCTGTCACCATAATGTAAATCAGATCATTATTACTATAGCATTAGGAATTATATGAACAAATTAATAATGTGCACAGTTACCTCTCCTGCTCATACAGTCTCAGAAATGTGTCTCTTGTAAGTACAGGACTGATTGATCTTCAAGGCCGGGGCATGGCACAACGTTTCTAATGTCTTGTGCCATTCTAATTATTACAATTTAAGAATCATAACAGTAAGATATAAATATTATTTTGTTATCAAAATTTAAAAAAATTAATTGTAATAAATACAAATTGAGAGTAAATAAAAATTAACATTTCAAACAACCTAACAGGTATTTTTTTCCCAAGAAGATAGATAGTAAAAAAATCACGACATGTAAAAATAATTATTTAAGCAAACATGTCAAAAGTAAAGATAAATAAAACTAAAATTACATCCTAAAGTAAGAATAACGTATTATTCCAATTTAAATTATTTACAATGTTAATTTCTATGAAAAAAATGTACTATACGTAACAAGTAAAAATAAGAAAATATTTTAAATCCAAAAACCCTATACTAAAAAAGCAATAACAAGAAATAATATTTTCAAATTAATAACACTTAAATATTTATAAAACTAATTGTTATAAAAATAAATATTTAAAATTAAGAACACATACATTTTCTTACAACAAATAAAAAAGAAAAAAAAAATTCATATCCAAAAACTCTAAAATTTCCTCAAAAAATATAGCAAAAACTAGAATTAACCTAAATTGATTGCTACTAAAATAATTATTTAAAGTTAATAATTGAAAAATGTCCTAATTATACAAGAAATAATTTTTTCAAATTAATAATGCATAAATTATTTTTTAAAACTAATTGTTATATACATAAATATCCAAAATTAAAAACACATATATTTTTATTGTGTACAAAATTTTACTACAATATAATCAATCAAGTAAAGAGTAAAAAACTAACATGATCTAAATTTAAATTTTATTCAAGTATAACAATAATGAAAAATAACATTATTATCCAAAAACAATTATTTACGATAATTATCATAATTATTTAGAAAATAAATAAAATTTAAGCAACCTTATAAAGATAAAAAAATTCCTAATTCATAATTACAAGACCCTAAAGTAATTAAAAAAAACAAGAAATACAAATCAACTAAATTAATTATTACAAGAATTAATTAAATCAAACAACAATTAATCAAATCAACCTTAAATTCATAACTACAATTAAAACAAATTAAAATCCTAAATTAATTAAATCAAACACATATGAAATTTTTTCTTATTATTATTATAATAATAAAAACAGACTTACATATTCTAAATAAATTATTTAAATTAAAATTCAACAGATTAAAATATGAAAAAAAAAATACTTACCTTGATAATTATGGATAAAAGATAACTTGGGAGATCAAAAATTGGAATTTTCCAGCCAAATACTACTCCTTAGGAAAAGAATTAGGAAAATACTACTATCCTAAAAAAATTTAGTCATACACTATTAAATCTGTCACATCATGTGTTTTTTATTTTTTATTTTTTTAAATTTGTGAAGAACTCGGCCACCTACTGGCCAAGTTCCTCACATCTTTTTTTTTAATTAAAAATTAAAGAGTCTCGGCCACCATGTGGCCAAGATTTTTTTTTTTAATAGAATTTGGCCAGTCAAAGGCCAAGTTCTGAATAGTTGAAGCATGCTACAGAGATTCCACTATAAACATGACAGACGACGTGATAGGAGAGGACGGGGGAGGAGGGAGGGAGTGGTTGAGAGAGTAAATGTATGGTATGTGTATGTGTGTATAAGCTATAAGAGAGGGGTGAACCATTGAAGATACACACACACTCCTGATTTTGCAAGAGGGAGAGAGACGCTGAGCTTGAGTGATAGAGAGCCATAGTTTGCAAGAGAGAGACGTTGGAGATGCAGTGAAGGAAGAAGAAGAAGTTTAGAAGATAGTTGAGGTTAGATGAATATTTTTATTTTTTTTTTGTTAGATTTAAATTTGTATGTATAAATTTTAAAATGTAGATTAGTACTATTTTTAGGTAGAATAATATGTTTAAATTTTTGTGATGAGGTATTATATGATGTTCTAATTTTTATGTTTACACATAGATAGGTTTTTAATTTATTTTTGTAATTAGATAACTAAAATAAGGAAATGATAATATTAGTAAAAATAAATTGAGACATTCATTTAAGACCTTTTTTTATGAGATAATACATTTCTTTATAAAATATTTTAAAAAAGAATATATATAATATAAAAATATATTTTTTATTGAAATATTTAAAGAAATTAAATTAGCTTTATATGATATAAAAATATATTTTTTCTAAAAGACAGAAAAAATAATTCTAAAAAATATGTAAGTTTTTTTTTCATGAAAAGATTTAAAAAGATTAAAAAAATTATTAATAACAAAAAAAATATGCCATCCTAAAAGAATTATTAAATAAATTGAAACCCATTTGAGACTTTTTTTTGGTGAGATACTCTATTTCTTTATAAAATAATTAGGCAAATGCTATTGTTTCAAAATAATGAAAGATTTTAAAAAATGAATATATATAATATAAAAATATATTTGTTATTGAAAGATTTAAACAAAAAATTAATTTAGCTTGTCTTAATATAATATTTATATGATATAAAATATATTTTTTTACTGAAAAAGATTTAAAAATTAAATATTAAAAATATGTAAAATTTTTTCATGAAAAAAATTAAAAAAATATAATTTTTAATAAAAGATTTTAAAAAATTAGAAATAAAAAAAATTATGCTCTCCTAAAAGAATTAAAAAACAATCATATAGAATGTAAAAATATATATTTTTTACTATCACATTTGAAAATTAAATATATAATATTAAAAAATAATTTTTAAAAATAATGTTAAAAACAATTAAATATAATATAAAAATATATTTACTCTTAAAAGATTTAAGAAATAATTGTACTTTTAAAAAAAAAGTTGTAGTTGAAGGAAAATACTAGTTATGAAAGAAAATTGTAAATTGAAAAGTGTAAATTAAGTTGTGTTATTTTAAGGTAAAAAGCTATTTTTTTAAAAAAATTGTATCAGTATAAAATTTAAAGATATATTTTAAGGTAAAAAGCTAATTTTTTTACGAAAAATCTAAAAAATTAATTTAGTTTGTGTTACTAAAAGATTTATATAATGTAAAAAAAGAATTTTTGGAAAAGATTTAAAAATAATTATAAAAATAGAAAAATATATTTTCTCCAAAAAATGTAAAAAAATAATTATATAGAATGTAAAAATATATAATTTGCACTATAAGATTTAAAAAGAAATATATATTATATAAAAATATACTTTTTTCTAAAAAATTTTCTAACAGATTTAAAAAAATAATTATAAATTAGTATTTTAAATGTGGAAGAAATATACTCTAGAAATATATTTTTACAATTACAAAATTATAGTTTGTGTAGATTTTTTCATTTTACAAATTAATTATAAATTTTCATTTTTTATTTCATATAATATATTTGAAAAGAATATAGTTATTTATTTTTTGTGTTTAATTTTGTATATTTATATTAGGATATAATGAACGAGATTTGTCTAGTAAATTAGAAAATATAGATGTTTGGAGTAAATATTTGTTGCTTACTTATTTTATAGGCAGTTAAGATGAGTTTAGGAATAAACATGTATATTTATGTCAACGAAAAGAATGTTAAGTGTGATCAGGGGCTACATTTATATATGATGTTTATAGGATGATGACACTTGATGATTTGAATATTACCTTAGACGAATTGAAAAGTAAGATTCATGAGAATTTAGATCTCCCCCTAAGTGAATCAGTGGATAAAATATTCGTTAGGAATTTCTTTCAAGAAGAGTATAGGAAAGTAAGTGTGAGTTCTGACAATACAGTTAGAACAATGATGAACAAAGTGTTAAGATCTCAAGCTGAGTATCTCAAGCTGCTAATCAAAACTTCAACTTGTTAGATGGATCTTAATACCTCAGCTGGTACATCATAAGCCATCATTCCTTGTGATATTTCATCCCAGCCCCCCAGTCAAGGAGTGTTTAGTAGTCTATTGTTGGCGGATGATAATGAACCGGTGCTGCAACTGGAAGATATTCTTTCATCTCCCTGACCATGCATGAATGACTTTACTGACGAGGAGGAGTGTTTTTAAAATTTAGCCGATAATGATAGTGATGATGCCGATTATGGCGGTGAAGATAATGACGAAATGCAGGGCGAAGGAGTCGTAGTCCCTTCTATCAATGAGTATCGACACCCTGCACATAGTTTTTTAACAAGCCTTCTAGATGAGGAGGCAATGAACGATGAAAAACCTAGCAGTTCAATAATGAATGATAACGACCTTTATGTTGGGAAGTTGTTCAATGATAAAAAACGATTCCGAATTGAGGTAAAAGAGTGGTCTGTCTTGAACCACCATACCTATAGAGTAGTCCACCAGAGAAAAGATGCTAAGTATATGAGTGTACTAATAAGGAAAAGAGTTTCAGGTGGAGACTTAGAGCTATCCCAGTAAAGTCCAGTGATTGTTGGCGGATTACAAAGTATATAGGTCCTTACACATGTGTCAATGCATCTCTAGTCCAGGATCACCTGAAGTTGGATGCAGATGTTATAGTCTATCATGTTAAACCCTTAGTGCAAGCTAATGTGGACATCCCGGTCAGTCAAGTAATTGCACATATGCAAGTCCAGTTTGGCTATAAAATTTCTTACTTGAAAGCGCGACATGCAAAATGGAAGGCCATTGCCGAGGTATATGGGGACTGGGAGGAATCATATGCGTTGTTGCCTCGGTTTATGGCTATGGTCTAGGAGGCGATGCCAGGTTCTTTGGTGGAGTGGAAGAAAGATCCATTACCTGATGATGAGGATGGTAACCTATATGAGAAGTTTGTCCAGGTATTTTGATCCTTCAAAACATGTATAGATGTGTTGGCTCACTTAAAGCCAATTTTACTGGTGGATGGTACATTTTTGTATAGAAAATATAAAGAAACCTTAATGATTGCTTCATCCTAGGACGGCAACAACAAAGTGTTGCCTATTGCATTTGCGCTGGTGGAACAAGAAATGGATGAATCTTGGTCGTGGTTCCTTCAGCTTCTCAAGGAACACATTGTGGGCAACCAGGACATAACTTTAATTTCTAATAGGCATCACGGGCTTGTAATTGTTGCGCCCTAGCATGGTTGGCCCTATATGTATTGTCTGTGGCACTTGGTTAGTAATGTTTGCACTACATTGGGGTCAAAGTTCCTGTCTAAAAGGCTTAAACATACTAGTATGTTTTTATTGAGATTTAAGTAATATTTGAATTTATAGATATTTCGTGGACTAATCATTATATTATTTAAACTAGGATATTCGTATGATACACGAGTGGTGGACCGGATGGTGAATAAAACGCTTACATCGCCTTCAAATAAAAATAGGCGGGTAGAGATGTGGCTGTGAGGACTAAGGCCTGAACAATGGGCACAATCATATGATACTACTAGTTGTCGATGGGGTTAGGTAACAACAAACCTAGCCGAGTCCATGAACCATGTCTTCAAGACAGTTAGGCATCTCCCTAGTCTAGGGCTAGTGACGACCACATTGTACAAGCTAGCCACTTACTTTGACCAACATTTGGAGAGTTTGAGGTTATCCACTAACGTCAATGAGATACACTCAGAGATCATACGTGTGAGGATGGCAGAGAATAGAGTAAAATCATATTCATTTACTGTACGCATATTTAATTGGGTAACTGGAGTATTTGAAGTGGAAGAGGTAGACAACCATTCCACCCATTAGGAAAGGCGTATTTACAGGCTAAACCTGATTAATGGTCGTCACTGTAATTTTGGACAGTTCCAAGTTTGGCATTTTCCATGCCCACATGTGTTAGCAGCATGTGCGAAGGCAAACATTAATCCTAACGAGTTTGTCGACCGTGTATATTGGACTGATACAATATTAATGGCTTACAGCTCACCATGGCAACCTATTAGTGGCTTACAACATTGGCTATTGGTCCAAAGTCCATAGTTACTACCAAATCCAGCCCTTATCAAAGCCAAAGGGAGACCAAGATCAACACGCGTACGAATGGATATGGATTACAGATAGCGTCGCCAACCATCTAGATGCAACAGGGTCATAACTGAACAAACTGTCCGTAACGTCGTCCCTAGTTTATTTTCTGTATTTGATATAATTGTACTTAGTTGAATTCAAAACATATTCGTGTAATTTTGGATAATTTTTGAAATGAAAATTTTTTTTTATTTAGGTTGTATTATCCTAAGTGTGAATATATGTACTTCATATAATGGCATGGGACCGATAAATCTAGATTTAATTTATTTTCCTATAGGTTGTTTGTTTACAATGGCCGATGTTAGACGCGTGGTTAACCTTGGCCCTAACAACGAATCACTTTTATACCTACAGGATCGACACATATCTTATGATGTTTGGGTCAATAGGGTACAGTTTTTATAAGAAAATTATATAATTGTTTAAATTGAAAACAAATTTTGTTTACTGATTATTTAACTTGCAGAGTGATCGCCTTCTACGCCTTCGACAATGTATCTTGACGAGTGACCTACCTACAGCGATTGTTCCTTACATACGTGATGCTGGCTTCTATGGCGTCGCTCGATTGGGTACATTTGAGCACAATCCCTCTCTTAATTCAGCATTAGTTGAGGGTGGAGGCCGAAGACACATACTTTCCACGTCTTATTGGGTGAGTTCACCATCGCACTATAGGATGTGGTGATACAGTTAGGTCTCCCATGTGCTAGTAGGCCGATAACTGGGAGGCCATCTGCTGATTGGCCATCCTTATGTGAGGAGCTTTTGGGGGTTATCCCACCTCATAACAAAATAGATAGTGGGCGAATTATGATGAATTGGCTTAAGGATACCTTCCCTCACTTGCTTAAGGGTACAACACCCGTAGAGGTGCAACGTTTTGCACGTGCATACATTTTACAATTGATTGGAGGGCACTTGATGCCTGATAAATCAGGCAACAAGATGTACCTTCCATATCTGTAGTTCATTCATGACTTCGAGGATTGTGGCCGCCATAGTTGGGGATTAGTGGTATTGGCTCACCTCTACAGGGAACTTTGCTCGGCTACTGACCCCAACCAAAAAGAAATCGATGGATGCTATACTCTAATACACTTGTGGACATGGAATCGATTTCCCATGTTAGCACCCCGAATACACCCCACCCTAGATCTAGATCTAGATCGGTATCCTACGCTTCTATCTTTGGGGCATCGGTATGTAATTACTACTTCTATTCTAAGTTTATTATTTATTATTTAGTATTTAATGATCTAACTTGTATATTTATAAATCATTGCAGTTGGAAAGGTGCTCGAGATCCAGCTAGTGGCACAATTGATGCCCTAAAGTCCTACCGAGTTCTGTTGGATAGGTAGGCACCTCATGAGGTATCATATTTAATAAACATATGTTATAAACACAATGACAATATATACGTATTTCACTAAATTGTTTTCTTTTTTTTTTTCAGTTTATTTGGTGCCCATACCAGTCTGTGTCTGGAATAATTCCAGATTTTTGCTGCACTGAATCTGATATATGGCCTGCATGTGTTCCACATTTGTTATCACATACTTGAGTGGCACCAGGTGGATTGAGTGCTTCACCATCTTAGAGAGGACCAGCCGATTCCTGACCCACTGGTCCAGCTTGGTCGATGGCACACGCTACAAATGCGTGGCAAAACTGACACTAACTGGTCATTAACTCTTCGGACTATAGTTGATGACTGGAACCAATAGCGAGATCGGTTAGTCCCATGACAACCCTCATCATATCCACTGGATCATAGCTCCCAATACATGAAATGATATTAGACACGTACAAGAAGGTGGATTAATCCAGCCAGCAGTGTCCAGGGTTATGTGGTAGATTTTTTGTTTAGTATCATTTACATTTTTTTTTGCATTTTATTCTCTAATTTTAATTCTTATTTTTTCTTGCAATTGATAGGCTGATGTGGCAGAGTATATGCGCGATCTTGTTCATGTGAACCCAAGACCTGAAGATGTCTTCCAACAATTTGCACTAGGGATGACGAACATTATTACCGCAATGAAAGAACTTAGAGACCACACCATTTCTCATCCAGCTCCACTTGCTCAGTACTTACTGGAGGCCATCATTCCAGAGGAGGTCCCAGGAAAGAGATCTCGTGAGTTGGTAGCAGCCAGAGAATATATTCCTTATAATCCATGCTACGCATCGAGTGCTTTGTTGCCATATCAAGGTGCCACTTTAGTCGATTATTACACCCAACCTGGCTTTGGATGTTATGGGGTCGGTCCTTCATACATAGACATTGGCGGCTTTTATTCTTCTCCTTATGTGCCAACACACCCGGCAGATGGTGACTTCTTCAGTCCGATGTTAATGCAGCAACAGTATGACTTTTCATCATTATTTGATGGGCCTTCAATGGATAATGCTGCATTTGAAATGGAATTTATGACACTGCCTCATATGATACCCCCAGTTCATCTCCTGTATTTATCCCTGATGTTCTCGAAACAATAGGAGAAGATAATGATGAGGGTAAAGATGAAGCAGAAGAAGAAGACGAGGCAAAAGAAGAGCAACAAGAAGAACTACGCCGTCGACGGTCGCAACGAGTGATTACGTGACCGTGTTGTAGGACCGGTAGCCATTTCAATTAAGTTGTATGCCACAAAAATTATATATTATAACACTTTTAGTATTAACTGATTTGTATATTTATTGATTGACAATGATATTTAAAATGTAAACTAACTATTATAGTTGATATTATTTTATGCATTTAATAATTGTTATTAAATAATTATAAATTTATACTTGGATGTACAATTATATAGAAATTTTAATTTCTATAATTCATACTAATTATTTATTATATTTATTTTATGATCCATTCTTTTAGCCAATTTAGGTCTTAATACAGGATCATTCAAGTCAGTTTTTTTTGTTATTGGAATAGGTGAATTCTTATAGATCCATCCTCCAAAAGAACCAGACATGATAATTTTTCATCATTTGGCTCGAGCACGAAGCAAACGAACCAAAAATAGTTAATAATACAATCAATCAACAAATTATGACTTAATTTCGAAATAATTAAGAATTCCGAATTGATAAAATAATATTTATTGAACTATAATAATATTTATCGAACTATCAATAATACTTTGATATTTCTTTTTTAATTAATAACGATTATGATTTTAATTAAAAAATTATTGTTTATTATACTAATTTATCAAATTATACTGTTTATAATATTACTAATTATATATTAAATATAAAAATTGTTCATATTATTACTTATATTATGTAACTAACTATAATTATATTGTTTATATTTTTAAATATGTAATAAAAAATATTTTTTCATTTAAAATCTCATAAATTAATCTAACTACCTATATAAATTATACCTAATGATATTATTTATTATACCAAAAAATACATGATTTTTTTATATACACTGGTCGAGAATTTTTTTTTAAATTTTTTAACGAGTCTCGTCCATGGGCTGGCTGAGACTTCGTTTTCTCTCCAAGAGAGACTCGACCAGCATGTAGCCGAGTTTCTTTGATTTTTTAAAAAAATAAAAAATTAGAAACTCGGTCATTGTTTGCCCGAGTTTCAAACAATTTTTTTTTAAATTTGGTGTCAGGAACTCGGCTACTGTGTGGCCGAGTTCCTTTTAAAATTCAAAAAATATATATAAAAAATGATGATGGGACAGATTTAATAGTATTAGGTTAAATAGTTTTTAAAAAGTAGTAATTTTTTTTACAAAATAGTAATATATGGCTGGAAAACTCCAAAAATTGCCACGTATAATTTCTTAATACAACATAATAAAATATAAATAGATTAAGTAAAAATAAAAAATAATATATTTTAAGAAAATATTAATATTGAGATAAAAAAAAAACTTATCACAAGCTTGAGCATCACAGTACTTGAAAATGAAAAGGAAGAAAATATGGAGGTGGTGATAGTAAGAAGAAGGAAGAAAAGAGAGATAAGGGTAGGAAGAACAAGGAAGAAGAGGAAGGGAAAGAATGAAGAAGAAGAAAGGGAAAGAGAAGAGGAAAGTTGCGGCAGTAGCAGAGGAGGTGCGGTGTACGTGAACGGTTCCTCTGCTTTTCGGCAATGAAAAGCACATGCTTTTCGTTTTAGCAACGGTTAAAAACCGTTGCTAAAACGAAAAGCATGTGCTGCTGAAAAGCAGAGAAACTGTACTCGCGGGGTACAGACGTCAAAAAATCTGCTCACGTGTACCACTCTTTCCTTGCTTGCTCTTCACACGCCTCCTTTTCAGAGCTTCTTGGCCTTGCCTCCTCTCATAGCCTCTAGTCTTCCTTCAACCTTCAACCAAATCACTTTTCTTGTAGCTTTAAAAGGTACTGTGCCAATCCAAGCACCATAGATTCCTTCACTACTGGTGCAATCTAAATGCTCTGGCCCCTTACAAGCCTTATGGTTGTGGCCCAGTCGCCCACACTTACAGAAAAAGTGATTTAGTTTTATAGTTCGCCGCCACCCATATTGGTTGAAGCCCTTGCCTCAGTAACTAGAAACCTGGAATAAAAGGGCCCTTTACATTGATAAAAAATTTTTCTCTAACAAAACTTGTTATTCCTCCTCCTTTGATTTGAGGATCTTCGATGTCCAAGACTTCCCCTGCCCTACCCTTCATCTTCTTCACATTTCTCAAACTCATCACTTCAAGCGGCAAACCGTGAAACTGTATTCGGCAAAAAGGTTTCCAATCTTGAATCAGAAGCAAGTAACCCATGATCGTCCATGGCCTCTCCTTCATCACCTTATCATATGCTTCTCTCCTCTCAAGGGAAAACAAAAATGTATTTATCCCAAAATCTACTATAGTGATCTTCCCAGTAAAAATCTGACCCTTCAAAATCATTGACTTAACAGCAGCTCAATTTAGCGGTTTATCCGATATGATTCTACTCCATTACTCCCTTCAATTCTCAATCCAAACCAAGGGTTCATCTCTACCCTTCTTCAAACCGCAGCAACCCTCCTTCCTCTCCATGCCAATTAACACTAACCGAGAAATTACACCACAACAATGCAACACACACAAAAAAATCCATTCGAAGATCAATTTGAACCAAATACAGGCCGTCTCTTACAGAGGGAAAATACTCTCATACGAGAGAGAAAAAAAACTATCATAGAAGAAACAGAAAAATTTAAAATATAAAAGTTATTAGGACCAATTATACACTACTTGTTTTTTTTTTTTTCCATCTTTCTAAAGGCCTGGCTATATGATTTATTTATTTCGGGTTAAGTGAAAATCAATGTTATTTTACTCTATGTTATAGTTGGAAGAGGATTTCTTGGCCTCAAAATTAAGTAGGATATTTGATTTAATATAAGTCGTTGAATTTCATAATTAATAATTTAAATTTAAAGATATTTTTTAATTTTTTATTTAGAAAATAGTATTATTAAATATGAGCTATTGTTTGTGAATATTTAACGGCTCATATTAAGTCAAATATTTTGTTTAGATTTAAAGTCAAATAAAAGATCCAAATTCGTTAGTGCTTTTAATTAACTGAAATGAATTGAAAAGTTTTAGTGGATTACTTTTTGTAAAAAAGCTCTTAATTATTCCATTTTTTTTTACAACTTTTGTTGGTCATCTTCTTCTTTGAATAACAATGGTTTTTTAATCTTTGAATTTTGATTTAAATTATGTGTGTATATATATATATATATAGTGACTGAATGTAATATATTTTATTATATCAGACTAGAATTGACACCAAATTGCCAGTTAATTATATAGTTGAAACAGTGGGGACTGAAGAAAAAATTGAAAATGATGTGAAAGTTGAAGGAAAAAGAATTTATTGGCTTATTATCTAAGAACGAAAATGACCATATTGAAGTTTATTAATGAAAATAATATTCTTTTTTTTTTCCTTTCTATTTATTGAAAGCTTAGAATAGTTTAGTTGTTGATGATGCAATGTATGAGAATCTTTATAAAAATCTATCTCTTTAATTCTCTTCTCCATAATTCCCCTCTCATTTATTTTTCTTTATGCAACAAAATTTAACTAAAAACTAAATGCGAGTTGGTCCTATTAATTCCTTTTACATATTATATTAGATTAGACTTAATATAATTCCTCATATTTTTACTATTACAATTTTTAATAAAATTATGAATTGTGTAAAATTTTTTTCTAAAAAAAACTATAAATTTATCTCCAAAATCATTTGTTTATTATATTTTTATTGGAAAACTATTGAAGTCTCACATTGAAAAAAAAAAAGTATTCTATGCTCTTTATATAGATTTAAGCATCTCTCACCTCTTAAGTTAGTTTTTAGATAAGTTAAGTCTAAGTACCAATCGAGACGTAGTTTCAAAGCCGGTTGATCTCTTAATGATGGACTGTTTGTGTTAAGCTACCTATTGTTATCCGTGTAATTACACGCTCTAGTTGTCCTCTCTTATCTTGAGTTTTCGGGAGTTAATTAGACTCAATTATTATTCTTAACAAAATCCTAATATCAAAGATATTAAACAACACCTAAGTATTAAATCCCAAAAGAGAATTCAGCTATTAAAAAAAAAAAGAAAATCTGAAGAAAGACAGCAATTGTTAGTTCTCTTGTGAAGAAAAGGTTGACACTGAAATCATGAGTCCCCAAAAATATAATCTGCTTACAATCTCCAAGTTGCTGATCATTCTCAATTTTAGTGCCCTGCCATGTGAATATATCTGATCACTTCATGTACAGAAACAAATCTGCTACTACAATTCCATGAATAAGTTCCTTTTATTAGTAAATGTGGAAATGATGATGGATAAAGCACAGAGAACCGCCAGAAAAATCTAAGCGCTTAAACACAGGCTCACAGGTGTGTTTGTCTCATACTGATGCCATTTTCTTTTTTTACAAAGGAGGCACAAGACATAAAAGAAATGAGAGTGAAAAATGGACAACCGAAATAAAATTAAAAAGAATAAAGCACATATCAAATCAAAATAAATATAGTTTGCTTTGTTGTATAAAAGAAACAGAACTAAATTCGAACTCAACTATAGTAGTAGAATTAGGATTGTTAATCTAGTCACCTAAGTTGATCGAGAAGCTTGAAATTAAAAAAATGTGACTCTTAAATTGAATAGTTATATTCATTCTTAAGGCATGTGAAACTGATACCTTGGCTACTAAATAAGATATAGAGGTGGAAAATTCATTAGCAAATGTAACCCAATATCCGAAAATATTAGAAGTTAGTTTGTCGCATTAGTAGCAATTGTTTAAATTTCGGGAATGACAATGGTTTGAATTCTAAAGATATTATTTTAAAGAAGGCTCTACTGTTTAAACTGATTAAGCCCAAAAGATATTAGCATTCTATCCTATCTATTAAGAGGATGTCCCTAGAGAACAAAAACAGAATTCATTATCCTAAAATAGCTTGAAATTAAACCTGATTATGGGCTAAAAAGCTCGTCTAGCCAAATAGGACTAGCCTACAAAATTTGAAAATTGGTTTGAAAATTTGAATTCATTTTTCAAAAAAAAACATGAAAACACGGGTTGGACTAAGAATATTTATTTTCTTAAAGCATAATCTGGGCCAAGGCCTGGCTCGAACACACATAAAAAGAATTCTCATTTCTCATGTAATAGTGTGTTATTATGAGTTTATGAATTGTGTTACGTATTGAGTTGACCAAATAAATGGTGCATTTTTTTATTAAATTTAGTGTATTTATTTTAATTTTAATTGAATGGAGGAATTTAATTTTAATTCTTATTCAATTTTAAATTGGAAGGCACACTTCTTTGGGGTGCGTTGTAGATAATAGTTAGGTGAATTGGTATGCAAGTAGCAAACGGTTTAATGGTTTATATAAAAATTTTATAATTTATATATTTTTATTTTTCTTAAAATTAATAAATTTATTATAAAATTAATTAAAAAATTTTCTCAAATCTTTCATTAAACATAAAATTTAGTTGAAGTAGAAGGAAGAGAAGCTAAAAGAAATCTCAAAAACAAATGTATACAAATCTTTTTATTTAAAAAGGCAACTACTAAAAAAGGGGGCTTATTTTCTATTTGGGCTCATATCTAGATTTATCTTGGTTGAGCTTGTCCTAGAAAAAAGAAACAGGTTCAAGCCTAAGATTTTCACATAAATACTTCAAAAAATTTGGCCCATTTTTTAGCAAGTTCGACATGTGATTAAGTCTATTTGAGATGTAGAATTGCCAAACTTCAACATAAAATGTGACATAACTTGGAGAAACTCAAAGAAAGCAAATGAAAATAAGCCATGCAATAGCAATTATGGATTAATGAAAATTCAGTCAAATTAATATTCTATTGTCTTCTTGATGATTAAGATATTTACATTTATATGGTCATTTCTCAAGAGATCATTAAAAGTTATCAAGTATAACCATTATCATGTATGTTCCTGTTTTGCCAAAGTTGAATCGAAAGTTCAATGTCAATGAACAAATAAAAGGCAAAAATCACATGGGAATTTAAAGTAAACTAATTAAGACAAATCCATAAAATAAATTGTGATCTAGAAAGAGTTTAGATTAGCTTCTAAAATTACTAACATTTATGCTAGATTAATTGATGAGCTTACTATGACACATTACTATGATTACATTTGTTGGTACAAATATGTGTACAAAAAGAGGGTTGAATTGTGGGAGTCAAACATTTTAAGTACTTCAAAATTTTCTATAATTGTATAGCGATTGTTTGAAAATCTTAGTTGTTCATATATTAGTTTGGCAAAACTGAAAAAAAAAATCAAAGTTAGTTCTATAAAAGTGGTTTAGTTATTAAAAAAAGAAAAAAAAGAAAACAAGGGAAGAAGATATGACACTACGATATGTAGAGGTTCAGGTTCAAAAATTGAATCCTACATCCTCTTCCTAAATACAAATCCTGAAAGTTTTATAATAAGTGAGTAATCACAATTCAATACAAAGAAGACATCTATTAATTGCAAACCTCTAAACCTAGGTTTAAGGAAAACCTTTTAACATAAGGCAAGTCAGAATGCATGGTTTGTAGAGAGTAACATATGGACCTTTCTCCTTTGTTTGAATGCTTCTTGTTCGCTTCTTATACTGCATTTGCATTTTTGCACAAGACAGGAAATATGTGAATTGACTGTGGCACACACACACATATACAGCAGGAAAGACAAAAATGAAAAATGATAAGATAAAACATTTGGGAAGATAAAGGATCAAAAATTGTATCCAAAATTGGTTCAACAATATCTATATATATGGCCATAAGAGTTTACTGTATTTATTCTCATAATCATAAGGCATGAAAACCACGAAAAGAGAAATTAGCTAAAAAATGAAATCTAAAAAGGGGATATCGGGCTTAAGAAATGAATCAACAATCCCATGATCACAACAAACTTCATCTCTAAAATGACATTCCTTTTTAATAGATGATTGAATCCCCACCAATCAGATTTCCTTAAACTCTTCATGTTAAAGTTACTTTTAAAATTGAAGAAATTCAAAATTCTTGAATAGTGGTGAATTCAAAGTCAATTTTGATTAGGACACACAAAAGTCGAACCATGTGAACCAGAAAGGGGAGTGCTTCCATACCAATTGATTTGATCTTGATAGATTCTGATCTTGACTTCTGATTAATAATTCATTAATGCCTTTCTATGCACATGCCCTTCATTGAACTTTATGAAATCTGCAATGCAAAATAAAGTAGTAAACCTTTGACACCATGGCAGAGCACTCGTGCACATTAAGTGAGACATATTCTGAAGTTGTATGCATAACTAAAAGAACAGACGCCCCTCCTTGCTAATATACACACATAAACATAATCTGATTGCAGTACAACCTCTTAATGCCACAATTCCAATGTGTAGAATACAATCCCCTTACCCATTTCTATGAATTAAAAATGCATAGTGAATGTGGAGATTGTAATGGATAAAACATATAGATTTACCAAACAAATATATAGGTGGGTGTAATGTGGAAGAAGCACCTTTAAAGCCATAAGAACCAAAAACATGAGACTAACCCCCCTTTGGCAAGTCATGGAGATTAAGTATAGAGAAGTTCCAGATGCAAAAGAATTTTAAAGACTATATTTTCTTATCAAGATCTGGATTCCTACTCCACAAAGGTATCTCTAAATCTGATGCAACGGTTGTAGAATGAGAATCTTGCTCTACAGAAGGATGAATTCGAGGGGTCTGAGCATGCAACAAATTCAAATTGCAATGATAGTTATGACAAATTAAAGAGTAAAACAAAACGTTTAACAATCATGATTTTCTTCCCACAATGCTCAAATAGCTACAGTGCAAAATCTCTTTAACTCTTTTTATGAAAAAAATACAAAATCATTAAGATCCAATTTTTTATTTAAAAAATAATTTTTTTTAAAAAGAGCTTTTTGAATAATGATCCAGCTAACTAAGCTTATGTGATGTTGCATTTCAAAAGTAGCTATCGGAATTACTTACATTTTATTAAAGATAATGAAAAATTTATAACTCAACAATAAGAAGAAATACAATAGAGTTATATATTATTCTTGAAAATGTCATTTTCTATCATTCGATGTTCCCTATATGTTATTTGAGTACAAGAATGGTGTTAGATGAAGCATAAAGAATTCCCTATTCACATGCATATATATGCGGCTATATGTTTCATATAGAGAAAGTACCTTAACCCCTTATATCTATGCGAGGGATGTGAGAAATTTTAGGCCAATCTGGTCCTGTCTCCCTTTGGCATCGCTCCTTAAACAACGAACAATCAAAACCAATTTGTAAATGAGAAATGGATATTGGTAAACCATCCTCTGGCAAGCATTCGAGAGTCAGTTCAGGGAAACAAGAAAAATACAAGGATTTAAGAGAGTGTAGGTGCAAAAGACCCTTGTAGTTGATTGTTTTTAAATTTTGGCAACCATTAAATTCAAGAAACTGAACATTGGGTGGCAGCAATCCCTCCTCAGGAAAGGACTCCACATTTTCAAAATTATCACTCACTTCAATGTCTTCCAGACAGAGGAGACGGCATAAACCCCAATCATTGCGTGAAGCAATTAATTTAGGGCACTTCCCAATTGAAAGACGGCGAAGACTTGGAAGCAAACCAGACTGGGGAAATGATTCTATGGCTGGACAATCTTTTAATGTCAGGGAATGAAGAAGAGGAAGTTGCGACTGTGAGCATTGGTTGACACCACTTTGGGAAACATCCACATCCCTCAAGTTGCATGTTGGCATGTCTTTCAGTGAAATCTTTCTACACGATATTAACTGTAGATCTTCCAAGGCAGGGGCCCTTTGAAATAAAGCTTCAAGATTTTCACAGCAATAAATTTCTAACTTCTTCAAAGAAGGGAGGTGTTGAGGCAGGGACTTTGTCAACTTAGGACAATCCTCCATACGCAGCTCTTGAAGGGACGAGAAACATTCACCTTCATCAAATAAATGCCATTCTTCCCATTCTTTCATATCCGTAAAAGATAGATATGAAAGGGATCTAAATGGAGCAATCGAGGTTGATGATCCATTCCCATAAAAATCACGATCAATCGCCTTTACTCCATCACATGCATGAATTCCAAGTCTCGTAAGGAAGGTAGCTGTCCGAGAGGTGGCAGTTTAACAAGGGATCTACATTCCCCCAAATTAAAAGATACTAAGTTGGGCAAATAAGAACCATCAAACCAATTTGGAAATCTTATTCCCGCATACCGATCAATAGAAAACGTTCTCAAGTTACAATTTGGCTGGAGAGCTTCCAAAATGCACTCTTGGTGTTGTGACGCTGTACTATTTTGAACTACTTCCCAAACCAATGCTAGCTCATCCAAATGTTTATCTTTCATTTTGACCTCCTCAGCATTTGTAGGATCAATTATATTCCCCATATATGAAAGAGTTAGTCTACCCTTTAATCGTTTTAGGGCTCCTAATTCTTTCAAATCAGATTCTCTATTCTTTCCCACAACAAATTGAGTCATTGTTCGAAGATGTTCTAACCTTCCCATATATTTTGGCATCTTCCTTAAGCCACTACGTTCCAAGTCAAGATGACACAAGTTGATGAGTTTATGAAAATCTGACGGCAACTTGGTCAATCTATGACAGTATTTTAGTTTCAATGTTTGTAGATTAAACAACAAACACATTGAATTTGGCAACTTTCCAATTTTAGTGTAAGAGAGGTCTAGATACCTTAAATGCCTTAAATTGTTAATATCAATTGCCAACTTATTGACATTAAATCGTTTCAAAGATAAGACGCGTATGTACTTGAGATGAGCAAGTTCTGAAGACAGATCTTGTATATTTCTGACATAAATCCCTTCTGTATTGAGCATGATGAAGCCATTTAATTGGCTGCATTTAGAGATAGGATCAAATAATTTAAATTTGTGATAATCTAAATCCAAGAATGAAAAATAACGAGTTTTAGTTGTAATATCTTGTGTCCAATCACCCTGTAGCTGCAGACAAAAATCTCCCATCACAGATTTTGCTAAATCATTCAACAAGTCATGCATAACAACGTGATCACTATCACTTTTTGAAAGTTCAAAAAATGACCTTGACCCTAGATCATTGAAGACTTCATAGCCCACTTCTTCCATGCTTTGACCTTTTCCATTGGGATGCAATAAACCTTCCGCCATCCATAATTGGATTAACAAATCCTTGTCTATCTCATAATCTTTTGGAAAGATAGAGCAATAAGCGAAACAACGCTTAAGGTTAGAAGGTAGATAATGATAGCTCAATCTTAAAGATGGGATTATATTACTATCATCCTCTGATAAATCCCACATATCACTCTTCAAAATCTTCTCCCATGCTTGATGGGATAGTTTAGTGTGTAACAGACTTCCCAATGTTTTTATTGCCAATGGCAATCCTCCACACTTTTGAACAATTTCTTTACCAATTGATATGAGTTTTGGATCTGCACAATTGTGTTGGTCATTAAAAGCATTTTTTGCAAATAACCTCCAGCAATCCTCATCTTGTAATGGCTTCAAATTATGTGTATAGGTAGAGTGCATCACCTCATCTGATACCTTTGTACTACGAGTTGTTACAAGAATTTTACTTCCTAGAACTCCATTCTTTAAGTGAGCTTGCAAGGACTCCCAATCTCTACGATTCTCATTCGAAACATCGTCGAGAACAAGCAGAAATTTCTTCCCCATCAATCTTTCCTTAAGTTTATGTTGAAGTGAGATTAGATCATCTGATTCTTTTGTTTCACAATCAAGTGCATGAAGAATTGTTCTTGTAATTTGA
Source organism: Biancaea sappan (assembly GCA_037074585.1). Lineage (NCBI taxonomy): Eukaryota > Viridiplantae > Streptophyta > Magnoliopsida > Fabales > Fabaceae > Biancaea > Biancaea sappan. Next base: position 27,824,885 of record CM073501.1, on the reverse strand, counting down.
GCAACATGAAACGCTTGTGAAATACACAACCAGGCTCTAAGTTGAAATTGATCCTTAATCCTTTTATCTTCGTAAACAATCCAGGTGAGGGTGGTCTTACCCATCCCTCCCATAGCTGTGATGGAAATCACATTCACAGGCTGATTGCCACCCACGTCTGAGAGTGATAATAATTTCTCAATTATTATCTCTTTATCAACATCTCTACCACACATGGCAGATTCATCTGTCAAAGATATCGTTGGCAATCTTTTCATTGGTTTCTTTTTCGTTCGCTCTTCACTGCCAGCACCAGAGCCAGCTGTCAATCCTAATATCTCATTTTGTTTTATAATATATTCAAGGTTGTCAAGCAGCTCCTGGATCCTTGACTCAACCTTTTTGTCAAATGCAGCAAGAAAAGGGGCAAAGAAGCCTCGTACCTTGCTGGTTATGGTATTAGACTCAGCATACATCTTCTGTAGTGAGGCCTCAGTGGCAATCTCGTCCAACAGATCCTCTGCCTTGAAGACTTGATTTTTGAGTTCATCAAGCCACTTCTTCACATTGGGGTTCCTGTACTGCCTTTCCTCGGCATCTTCAATGACTTGGTTCACAGAAATAAGGATGATGTGCAGCTTTGTCAGCAACCCATCCTTGAGCTTTTTCCCGTGGAAGTAGTTTAAAATCTCAGGAGATGCCAATCTCTCAAAAGCCACCTGAAGGGTAGAAGACAGAAATGCTCCCCCCACTAACTCTGCCATGATTTCGGATTCTGGTGTGTATGCAAACAGATGATGTTGAGCAGCAACAAGGGAATGGAAGCGAGTTCAAATTCCAAGCCCAGATATATTGTGCTAATGGATTCTTGTGAGTGCTTTGATTAAGCCCCACAATTCAAATATTTTATTAGATTTGATTCATTTGCTATCTAGTTGGCCAACCGATAAAATTACCAACGATAATAACAAAGATTAAAATTAGATCACGGAACTGTCCAAAGCTGTCATTCTCAATAGTAAACTGCTGCACAAGAGCCAAAGTCATTAAGTCAACACCGCAACAGCATGTGAGGTGAATAATATATCATAGTCAAACTTTTGCTATCTGTCTCTCTTGAGTGCCCCTAAAAGTTTACTTTCTGTCCCTTCTTGTTTGTATGCGTTAACTATTCTGATTCCACTATCGTTTTTCAAATCCTAGGCTCATCCTCGAAAAAGAAGATTTTCAATACATTATCAGAGTGTGGAAGCTTTTGGTATCCTACTACTTTAATACACTGCTATGCAAAGCCAAAATGATAAGCATCATTCTTTAATATCTTCGATCCTATTGGAGATTTAGGCTCCAACATATGATTAAAAAAATTTCAGCTGTAACACATTCTTTACTATCTTACATCCTCCAAGTTCATTTTGCCAAATCGAAGTCCGGCATCGAAGTCCGACATATATGTACTAGTAGTTTGATATGCCCTAAAGGCTGAAATGCTTGTCAAAATTTTCTTTCATAAAATATTGTGATAATTAAATTGTAGTATTTTACTTAAAATGTACTTACAGTCCCTGTTGTTTTATTCAATCTTGAAAAATAATGAATTAGGTCCTCACACAGTTTCAAAATACATGGAAGATTTTTCGTGCTCTCAATCAAAGTTAGTCAACAGTTACTGTTCTCATACCTAGTTACCTATCACGTCATACACCCAAATAGCAATAAAAAAATTACTTTAATTATAATTTTTAGAGAAAAATGAACTTAACTCGTATGAAGTTTGTTCTATATACAGAAAATCTCTATAAAGTTTAAAGTTAGGCAAAAGACACCTATAAACTTTCATATCGTGTTAAAAATCTCATGTCGTCTTGTTAACCGTTAGTCAACTGATGGTCAATACTGACATGAACATTGAAGTACTATGTCAGCAGATAATTCATGCGTCACATCAGTCTTCTTCCCCTCAATTACCGTATCTAATAAAATTACAACATGTGACATATGCTTAGTTTTGAAGAAAAATCAAAGTAGTGCATGCATAGCATGTTTCGAACTTGGGATTTTATAAAAAAAAAAAAAGAGCTCTCCACCATCCAGTCATTAATATACTTTCAACATATATATGCGAAATATAATATATATAGGATTTTTTGTTATTGTATTCAAAACAATATACACTAATTATTATTTCTTATAAAACAATAACTAATCTTATAATAAGAGAATATTCTATTATTTTACATAATTCATTTTCAATTATATAAAAATTTAAAATTTTTAATAACAAGTCTTATAATATAAATTTAATTATTATTTATACTTAATAAAAATTAAATTTATATTAAAAAATTATGAAAATATACTATGCATTTTAAAATTATTTTTTGATATAAAATTTGATATGATAATTTTTAGTAATAATTAAATTTTATAATATCAAATCTTAAATTAAAATTATATTAAAATTCTATATTATAATATTAAATCTTTTTAAATTATATTAAAATTTAATTATTATTAAAAAATTATAATTTCAAATCTTATATGAACAAATAATTTTAATATACATAGTATATTTTTATAATTATTTTTTAATATAAATTTAATTTTTATTATAAGATTTTTATTAAAATTTTTAAATTCTTATATAATTTAAAATGAGTTATGAAAAATAATAACATATTCTATTATTATAAGATTTGTTATTGTTTTATAAGATATAATAATTGATATATTATTTTGAATTTTGAATACAATAATAGAAACTCTTTTATATATATATATATATATATATATATATATATATATATATTAAATGTCGCATAGATATGCTGAATGTGCATTAGTAACTAGATGGTGGAGAGCTCTTCTATCTTCTTTGCAATCCCAAGTTCAAATCTTAAAGTTGTGCATGCGTTACTTTGATTATTCTTTAAAACTCAGCTGACGATATTTCAGTGTTCATATCAGTATTAACCATTAGAGCATCGACATTGGTGGCTGACTCGCCAGCTTTGCTCCTAGCCCGACGCAGTGCTGATGGATGAAGGCATGAAGCTAGAAAACCGGCACAGTGCTAATGGATGAAGGCATGAAGCTGGAAAACAGAGGATTCATAAAGGTCGAGGATTCCATTCTTAAACTTGGAAACACAATGAAAGCATGTTAATTTATTGTCGAGGATTCCATTGCTTGCCTTGCCTACTAGTCTCTTTAAAAATTTACTTTGAAAGCATTTTGTATTTGAATATGTTAATAGAGTAGCTTGTAACTTTTTATTTTTGAATATGTTAACAAAGCAGTGTGGCATCTCTTTATTTGAATATGTCAACAGAGACGTTGGAGAGATCACTTAGATTTTGGAGAGAGTCGTTGAAGAGAGCAGAGAGCCATTGCAGAGGAAAGAACAAAGAGACGTTGGAGAGAGTATGGGAGAGACATTGGGGAATAAAGGCTTATAAATTATGCATCAATTTATCAGTTTTTTGCATTTTTCACTCAACATCTTGTGTTTATTTTTCCATTATAATTTCATTTGTGTTTGTCAAATGGATCCCAATCATTTAAATTTATCTCAAATTCCTCCATTTTTTCCAAATCTACAAAGTAACCCCTCAACTCCACAAAGTAATTCAAATCCTGGAAATTTTCAATTGTACTATCCATTAAATACCATGTTTCCATCACTACCAACTAATCCCACCATATTTTATAGGCCTCCAATGAGTACTAATGGTGTGGAGTCCACTTATCAAGAACTCAAAACACCGATTAGGTCTATATCCAAGTCTTAAGTTCCAAAATTTTCTACCTAAGTCGATCTAGAGGACATTGGGCCTTATGAAAGAGGAGGAAATATTGGTCAGAAAAAATCCCGAGTCAGGTTCACTATGGAGGAAGATAAACTTCTTATTCAAACATGGCTCAATGTTTCAACGGATTCAATTGTTGCAGTTGACCAAAAAGCAGATAGTTTTTGGATGCGAGTCAAAGACAATTATAACAACTATCATGGGCAATTACGAGAGAGGGAAGTAGCTCAACTAAAATGTCGATGGCATAGGTCGAGTATTGCTGTTCAAAAGTTTACCGGGTGCTACAAACAAGCTGTTCATAGAAAGAAAAGTGGAAGCTCAGAGAATGATATGATGGTTCACGCATATACTATTTATTTTCAAGATGAAGGAGAATCTTTCAAATTTGAGTATACATGGCGATTGTTGAAAGATGAACCTAAGTGGACAGTAGAATCAAGCGAGAGTTCTTCTAAAAGGCCAAAAAATTATGCTTCTGTGGCACACTCATCATCTTCTAATCCGGAGACACCAACAAGTTGCGAATATGACCCAACATCACCTAATTTAGTACGCCCAGTGGGAAAAAAGGCAGCAAAAAGGAAGAGCAAAACAAAATTATTTGAAACTTCTTCTGATAGTGTTGATTTTACTATAATTCAAGAGGCACAAAAGGAAAGAATGACTATAATGGTAGAACTAACATGTGTTAAGGATGAGAAAAACAAATTAAAGGAGAAAGAGTTGAAGTTAAAGGAGTTAGAGATCCTCTTCAAGAGTACATCTGGGATGATAGAGAGACAGTGCCAAGATTATAAAATTTTATGTAACGTAATTAGAGAATCACATGGAATTAATCAGTAGCTCTTTTTTAAGAATCACATAGCAACTGTTTAGTACTTTTGATTATATATTATCAGTTGGAATAAAAAAGGATTTCATCGTTTGCCTCATTAATCTTCTCTCATCTTAATTTTGACTTTTAAAGTATTAAATAATTTCAATATAATTTAATTTAAAAATTTTTGCCATCTCAATTACCATATTAATAACTTAATTATTGTCAAAGTGATAAAGAGACACATCACCCTGTTAATTAATACAAAATGAGAATGTATTATTTTATTTTTTTAATATTTAAATCAATCTTATTTTTAATTCAATTAATTAATCAAACTAGCCATTATTCAAACTCAATATATTAATTTTTTAATATTTAAATTAAATTAAATTATAATTAAATTATTTTACTTAATTAATTAATCAAACTAGTCGTTATTCAAACTAGCCGTTATTCAATTCTCTATATTTACTCTTAACATAAGATAAAATTTCCACACCACTTAATTGTGCAATATTCAGTGCCCTATTTACACTTGAGTCATCCATCAAATGGATTCAAACTATTCAAACGACTACAACATATTTGAGTGGCAAATCATAGAAGCGGAAATTATGGACAACCATGAAGAAGAACACATGAGATTAATACTTGAGACAGAGGAATCAACAAGCCAACAACTCCACTAGGCGTAGGCGTACAAGAATGATGGTAGATCGAAATCGTGAAGACGGACATAATCGATTGTTCACTGACTACTTCTCTGAAGAACCAATATATGCGGAGGTGCAATTTTGAAGAAGATTCCGAATGCAAAGGCATGTGTTCCTTCGAATTGTAGATGCCCTTAGCAATCATGATGAATATTTCCAGCTAAGGGTCACTTTCACTGTTGCAAAAATGCACTGCTGCTATTCGTATATTGGCATATGGATCACCTACTGATATTGTAGATGAGTATGTACGAATTGGAGAAAGCACTGTAGTGTTATGCTTAAAGAGATTTGTAAAGGGTGTGAACGAGATATTTGGGGCTGAGTACTTAAGAAGGCCTAACAATAATGACACTGAGCTTTTACAATAAATGGGTGAAGCATGTGGGTTTCTTGGTATGTTAGGTTCCATTGATTGAATGCATTGGGAATGGAAAAATTGTCCAGTAGCATGGAAAGGCCAGTTTTGTTGAGGTGATCATGGCAAACCTACAATCATGCTTGAAGTAGTGGCATCACAAGACTTATGGATATGGCATGCATTTTTTGGCATTGCGGGTTCAAACAATGACATCAACATGTTAAACCAATCCAATGTGTTTAATGACATTTTGGAAGGACAAGCTCCTCACGTGTAATATATGGTGAATAGAACCCAATATAACATGGGGTACTATTTAGCGTATGGTATGTATCCAGAGTAGGCTACGTTTGTGAAAACCTTCTCAATGCCGCAAGGAGAAAAGAGAAAATTATTCACTCAACACCAAGAAGCAGCAAGAAAGGATGTGGAGTGGGCATTTGGAGTGCTCCAAGCTCGATTTGCAATTGTAGGTGGCCCAGCACGTGCTTGGTAGATGCATACAATTAAGGATATAATATATGCATGCATCATATTGCATAACATGATTGTTGAAAATAAACGACACACATATGGTGGTAACTTTGAGTATTCTTACTATCATCTAGATAATAATATATCTAGATAATAATATTTCAACAAATGAAGTATCTAATGGTCTTCATCCCGATTTTGCAACATACCTACAAAGGAGATCATTTGTTCGTCAAAAAGAAATTCATCGCCAACTTCAAGCAAACTTAGTGGAGCATATTTGAGAACGTTTCGGATGTGAGAATAACCAAATTTAAATTTCATTTTAATTATATAATATTATGTATTTTCAAAATTTTATTATGATCAAAAAGTTGTTTTTAATATATGACTATTGAAATGTTGGAAGTGAATTTAATATTATGTATTATGCGAAGAAGAGATAAAATATATTTGCCAAGTTTTTAATATATCATTTTTAATGATTTGTGTAGTTTTAATATATCATTTTTAATTTTTTTTTGTAGTTTTAATATATTTGTTAAATTTATAATATCTTTTCTATTTTTTTAAATATATTTAAATATATTTGTTATATTTTATATATTTTTTACATATTTATTTTTTAAAGTTAAAATTTAAATGAGTTAATATTTTAATTTAGAAGAGCAATAAATGTTAAGTAGTAGAGAGTTATTTGTAGGACCTATTTGTGGGTTCTTAACAGGTTCATTACTGTTGTAGATAGTTGCTTAAAATGGTAAAGAGTTTGCTTAATCTGATGTGACACTGTGAGACCCACAATAAGAACTCAAATGAAGTTTACCACTGTAGATGTTCTTAGTCAACTAGACGGCATAAGAGTTTTTAGCATGAAATGAAAGTTTATTTTGAAATCTGAATTTAAAATTTTAAATATTAGAGACGGATTTTTTTAATGAAAAATTCATCTATGAAAATTGTTTTCAGAGATAGATCTTTCTGTGACAAAAATGCGTCTCTAATTAAGTTAGTGCCAAACGGTATCGTATTTAATTTAGTGACTGATATTTTCGTGTCAAAAATACGTTTCTAATCTTGTTTTCGCTAAGCAACGTTGTTTTCCTTTGTCTTTAACCGAGTCCTTTTCCAAAATTCCTTGTTGTCCTTGTCGATCTTGCCACGAACTCTATGCCTTAACCTTGCTCTTCGTCGTCTTCAACTTTTATCGCCGTTCGCTGTGGTCTTCAACTCACATCAAGGTCTACCGTTGTCTTCTTGCCTCATCTCCTCATCTTGGTGCATCGTTCACATTGTTCATGCTAGCTCCCCCTCCACACAACGGTATGTCGATCCCCATCACCGTCACTCTTTTCATTCCCCATTTTTTCAATTGCTAACCTAGGTTTGCTTAACTATAATAATTAATACATTTTCTGTTGCAAATATTGAGGGATTTGGGTTGCAAACCATGTCGCTAGCCTTCTCTTTTCTCGTACCTTTTTTTTTTGGCAAATGCAGAACTCAGTAGAAGAATTTCTGGTGTTTGAAAGCCTGGAGTGTGTGAATATAGGGGTTACCCTGTACAATTTCTTCCTAATATCATTATCTTTTTTGGCATGTCAAACCCCTCCCCCATGTGTCAAATTCAAAGACTCGATTTGAAGTGATGTCACGTGCTCTCACGTGCCTCAGAAAAATAAAACATCAACAGTTTATTTCTCACTTGTTTTTTATTTTTGCAGAATAAAATAAATTTCAGCAACAGAAGCAGTGAATAAAGCATACTCATCATCGCCGGCGGCCCTTGAACCAGCTCAGCTCAGATCACCCATCTCACTCATTTGGCATAGATAGCACAATATCATGAACGGCCCAGCCCACAGATAAGTAACAGAAAACATAAACCCAGCCCAAATTGATCAGAGACCGTGGCTCCTCAGTTCAAGCCTCACTGGAGCATCAGAAGGCATAAATCACAGATAGTAAATAAATACCATTCTCACTGCCACGTCAGCATCTCGGCCAACGTGACTCAAGTCACCAGATCACCACGTCATCAGCAGCAGCCACGTCATCAGCCTTAGGGCTGACGTCATCAGAATAGTCCAGAGTCCATTTAATATTACAAATTAATTATTACAACGTCTAGGCTACAATACAGAATAAATTTACATTTCCAGAAAATTAGTTCCTTGTCTGTTGGAGACCGTTTCAGCAATATTTCCATGATTTTAGATGTGAAAAATTCTCTCCATCATATCTGTCACATAATGGAGAAGAATCAGACTAGAAAAATAATATAAATAGATGAGGTGTATTCAGAAGAAAATATGGAAAAAATATAGAACTATTCAGTACTTATCTCTTCTATTCTTCTCCTCTGAAATCTCAGTTCTTTCTTCCTCATCCTTTCTGAACTCTTCCTTCAACCTCAATCATCACCTCTTAGTCATCGGAGATTTTCTCCATTTCTTGTTTCTAACCATCAACGCAAGTATATAGCTACAGTGAGTTCACGAACCAGACACAAGAAGGTACCAACCTACAATATTGATCTTTTAATCGGTGGATCTGATGATTTAGCAACAAAGAGTGGTCGGAACCGTACATTTGAACCCTAAAGGTTCTCTTGGCTGAGAGCTATTTCAAAAATGGAAAAGGAGCAATTGTCGTGAAAGGAAGAAGACTCCAGGAGGCGTTCTTAAAATGTATGAACGGTATTAATCAATTGCCCTCATTCAAATTCATCATAGCCATTAGATCAAGGACAAGGAAGGAAATGAAATTGTCATTTTACTTAATTACCCACTCCACATTTAATTTCAGCCTTAGATCCTTTCAATGGCTTAGATTCATTCGAAAAAGGTGAAAGTCAGTAGCATCATTACTATTTTACCCTCACTTTACTCCTTTGGTTATTTAAATATCCTCAAGCAAATTCCAGATTTACACAATTGCCATTAGTGGTTTTTCCGCATTAAGTTTCAGATATTGGCAGTAGTGAGCCCAATCTTTACGGGCCATCACAAGTGGTATCAGAGCAGTTCTTGGGACAACACACTGGCACGAACAAAGGATGGATGCAAAAATACAAAAATTGTCAGATGAGTTAAATCAAATGAAGAGCCTACAACAACAAGTAGCTGAGACATGCAGTGCGCAAGATAGCAAATTGGATCAGGCGCTTGCCAATTTCCAACAACTAATTGCAAAACAAATTGAGACTAATGTACCAGGTAGAGTAAGCTCACCCTCTGTAACTGAAAGGGGCATTCTTCGCACACCCCATGCAGATAATTCATCAGCGAGCAGACCAATACGTCCACCAATATACACAGTCCCAACTAGCTATGGCAATCAGGCAGAAATTGAAACAGGCAGGCCTCATCATTTCCAACCTAAACCTAAGGTTGAGCTAACAATGTTCAATGGTTCAGATGCCAGGTATTGGGTTCGACAATGTAACAGGTATTTTGACTATTACAATACTTTAGAAAGGGACAAAATACCAGTAGCAGCATTGTATTTTGAAAAAAAAGTTGAGAAGTGGTTTCATAACTATTTAGTGGGTAGACCGCAGATTACGTGGATAGAATTATCAAATGCCATTTTATTCAAATATGATAAGTTAGATTATGGGCAAGTTGTTGGTGCATTTAATAAATTGAAGCAGACCACAAGCTTGGAATCTTATATTGACAGTTTTGAAGACTTGAGAGCTAGCATGTTGGAATTTAATCCAATGATAATTGACTCACATTTTCTTCACAGTTTTATTAGCGGATTACAGGATGAAATTAAACATGGAGTCTCAATGTTTAAACCACAAACATTGGATGATGCTTATGAATTGGCAGAGGCTGAAGAAAAGAAATTGGAAGCATTACGGCGGAGAAATTCCTATTCAAGGGGAACTAATAATTTCAAGCCTATGCAGGTCAGACCATTCCAAAAAAGTAGTTCAGAGAAAAAGCCCAACACTGATCAGAAATTCAGTAGATCCACACAAGAGTTTAATAAGAAAGGTCAATGTTTCAAATGTGGAGATAAATGGGTACCTGGCCATCAATGTAAGGGATGAACTATTCATCAAATAGAAGGAGACATAGCTGATGAAACAGACTCTGAAGAAGATGAAATGGTTGCTGAACCAGGCCTAGAGGAAGGAGACACTATCGAAGGGGAAGCAATTCTTAATGCCATCAACTGCCAAACGCCACCAAGTACAATCAAGCTTAATGCTAGAATCAAAAATCAAAAGATAAAGGTACTGATTGATTCTGGAAGTACTAATAGCTTCATTGACCCTCGAGTTTTACAGAAATTACAGATAAGAGCAACTAGAAGCTATCCATTGATTGTCACAGTAGCAAACGGAGACCGTACCATTAGCAGAGAGGAGGTGACACAGCTGGAATGGGAGATGCAAAATCAGTGTTTTTCTACAGATGTCAGGGTTCTTAAACTAGCAGATTGTGAAATGGTTCTAGGGGTGGACTGGCTAAAAGAGTTAAGTCCTGTTACTTTTGATTTTAAAACACTGACTCTAATGTTTAATTACAGAGGCAAGGAGGTGCACCTGCAAGGTTTTTCTAATCAAGCTTCTTTAAGGGTTATTGGAGTAGAGGTGCTTGACGATATATCTATAAAGGATCCTTGGCTAGCACAACTAAACATCATAACTACACAGACTACAAAGGAGGAAATTCCTGAGCCCATACAGGATTTGCTACAACACCACCATGAACTCTTCAAGGAAATGACAGAGTTACCTCCTAGAAGATCTCATGATCACAAAATCATTTTGAAGCCAGATTCTCAACCGGTAAATTCAAGACCTTACCGGTATCCCTACCATCACAAGATAGAATTGGAGAAGCAAATTAAGGAAATGCTTGATATGGGGATAATTCGTTCCAGTCAAAGTTCTTATGCTTCACCTGCTCTACTTGTAGGAAAGAAGGATGGAACCCTCAGAATGTGCATAGACTACAGGAGACTAAATGCTATGACTGTGAAAGATAAGTGCCCTATCCCTATAATTGATGATCTTCTTGGTGAACTAAATGGAGCTACTATTTTTTCTAAACTAGATCTACGATCTGGATATCACCAGATCAGAATGCATGAAAATGACATCGATAAGACTGCTTTTAGAACTCATCATGGTCACTATGAATTTTTAGTTATGCCATTTGGGCTTACCAATGCACCTGCAACTTTTCAAAGCCTAATGAATAATGTACTGGCTGAATTTTTGAGAAAATTTGTATTAGTATTTTTTGACGACATACTTATCTACAGTAAAGGGTTAGATGAGCATATTCACCATTTGGAGACTATTTTTCAAAAATTGAGGCAAAACCAATTGCTTGTTAAAAAAAGTAAGTGCTCTTTTGGACAGCCTGAGGTGGAGTATCTGGGTCATGTAATTTCTAGAGAAGGTGTTGCTACTGATCATAAAAAGATTGAAGCTATGGTAAGTTGGCCTATTCCTAAAACCCTTAAATCTTTAAGAGGATTTTTGGGCTTGACAGGTTATTACAGAAAGTTCATTCGTGATTATGGAAGATAAGAAAACATCTCACTAACCTCCTAAGGAAGGGGGCATTTAAGTGGGATGCCACGGCCACAGAAGCTTTTGAAGCCCTAAAACAAGCTATGACTCAAGCTCCTGTTTTAGCATTGCCTAATTTCTCTTTACCTTTCATTTTGGAAACTGACGCTTGTGACACAGGCATTGGTGCTGTTTTAATGCAGGAAGGTAGACCAGTAGCCTTCTTAAGCAAGGCCTTAGGTATTAAAAACCGAGGCCTATCAACTTATGAAAAAGAATATTTGGCATTGTTATTGGCAGTTAAAAATTGGAGGAATTACTTGGAGACAGGCACATTTATTATCAAAACTGATCATGAATCCCTTAAATATTTACTTGATCAGAGGATTACTAATCAAATCCAAAAGAAGGGATTGAGTAAAATGATGGGTCTATCTTATCAAATCCACTACAAGAAAGGGCGTGAAAACAAGGCTGCAGATGCCTTATCTAGGCGTTGGGAAGATGCAAACTTAAATAGTATCACAACCATAACACCAGCATGGATTGAGGAGGCTAAGGAATCCTTCCAGAATGATCCAGAGGTACAACAACTTATTCAACAACTGCAAGACCAGAAACCACCATCCAAATTCACTATGATTGGAGGATTGATACGTTATAAAGGGAGGCTTCTAATTGGTAAAGGATCTGATTTACGCAATAAACTAGTGGAAGCAATTCATTCTGATCCTAATGGTAGACACTCGGGAATACATGGAACATATCAAAGAGCTAAAAGACTCTTCTATTGGAAGGGTCTCAAGAAGGCTGTTCGATCTTTTGTCACAACCTGTGACATTTGTCAAAGGAATAAAACTGAACGTCTACATCCTGCTGGACTCTTACAACCATTACCGGTACCAGAAGCTACTTGGAAAGACTTGAGTATGGATTTCATAGAAGGGTTGCCTAAATCAGAAGGGAAGGAAATAATTTTTGTGGTAGTAGACAGGTTTACTAAATATTCACACTTTATTGCTCTCTCTCACCCATTAACAGCACCCCAAGTTGCTAATTGCTTTTTAGCTAATATTTATAAATTACATGGTCTGCCTAGTTCAATTGTTAGTGACAGAGACAAGATATTCACTAGTAATTTTTGGCAGCAACTATTTAAGGCTTTAGGAGTTACTCTTAAACTCAGTATAGCATATCATCCCCAGACAGACGGACAGACTGAAAGGGTGAACCAGTGCCTAGAGTGCTACCTAAGATGTATGACCAGATCTCAACCAAAGAAATGGGTGACATGGCTTCCTTTGGCTGAATGGTGGTATAACACAAACTATCACACCACATTAGGTATGACTCCTTATCAGGCCCTATATGGGACTACTCCTACTTACTATGGTTTTGACAGTGCAATTAGCCCTAATGAAACAGTGGCTGAATTACTTAAGGATCATGGATCAGCTGTTAATTTTCTACGAGATAGACTCTCTAAGGCACAGGAACGAATGAAGACCTATGCAGACAAAGGCAGAACAGAAAGGGAATTTAATGTGGGAGACTATGTTTATCTTAAATTGTAACCCTACAGACAGAATTCAGTTGTTAAACGGCCAATTCAAAAATTGTCGCCAAAGTATTTTGGGCCTTATATGATTTTACAGAAGATTGGCAAGGTTGCTTACAGGTTGGAATTACCTAATGGCTCTAGTATTCATCCTGTTTTTCATGTTTCACAACTCAAACGTAGGATTGGTTTTAAGGTACAAGCTTCTTCAACCTTGCCTATCATTAATCCTAATGATAATACAAATATGCAACCAGAGGCTATACTAGACAGAAAGGCAACAAAAAGGGGCAATCAAGCATCAACTCAAGTCCTTATCAAATGGACTGGCCTCGAACCCTCGGATGCTACCTGGGAAGATCTCGAGACCCTCCGGCAATGCTATCCTTCATTCAGCCCTTGAGACAAGGACTTTATAAGGGGGAGGGAGTGTCACGTGCTCTCACGTGCCTCAGAAAAATAAAACATCAACAGTTTATTTCTCACTTGTTTTTTATTTTTGCAGAATAAAATAAATTTCAGCAACAGAAGCAGTGAATAAAGCATACTCATCATCGCCGTCGGCCCTTGAACCAGCTCAGCTCAGATCACCCATCTCACTCATTTGGCATAGATAGCACAATATCATGAACGGCCCAGCCCACAGATAAGTAACAGAAAACATAAACCCAGCCCAAATTGATCAGAGACCGTGGCTCCTCAGTTCAAGCCTCACTGGAGCATCAGAAGGCATAAATCACAGATAGTAAATAAATACCATTCTCACTGCCACGTCAGCATCTCGGCCAACGTGACTCAAGTCACCAGATCACCACGTCATCAGCAGCAGCCACGTCATCAGCCTTAGGGCTGACGTCATCAGAACAGTCCAGAGTCCATTTAATATTACAAATTAATTATTACAACGTCTAGGCTACAATACAGAATAAATTTACATTTCCAGAAAATTAGTTCCTTGTCTGTTGGAGACCGTTTCAGCAATATTTCCATGATTTTAGATGTGAAAAATTCTCTCCATCATATCTGTCACATAATGGAGAAGAATCAGACTAGAAAAATAATATAAATAGATGAGGTGTATTCAGAAGAAAATATGGAAAAAATATAGAACTATTCAGTACTTATCTCTTCTATTCTTCTCCTCTGAAATCTCAGTTCTTTCTTCCTCATCCTTTCTGAACTCTTCCTTCAACCTCAATCATCACCTCTTAGTCATCGGAGATTTTCTCCATTGCTTGTTTCTAACCATCAACGCAAGTATATAGCTACAGTGAGTTCACGAACCAGACACAAGAAGGTACCAACCTACAATATTGATCTTTTAATCGGTGGATCTGATGATTTAGCAACAAAGAGTGGTCAGAACCGTACATTTGAACCCTAAAGGTTCTCTTGGCTGAGAGCTATTTCAAAAATGGAAAAGGAGCAATTGTCGTGAAAGGAAGAAGACTCCAGGAGGCGTTCTTAAAATGTATGAACAGTATTAATCAATTGCCCTCATTCAAATTCATCATAGCCATTAGATCAAGGACAAGGAAGGAAATGAAATTGTCATTTTACTTAATTACCCACTCCACATTTAATTTCAGCCTTAGATCCTTTCAATGGCTTAGATTCATTCGAAAAAGGTGAAAGTCAGTAGCATCATTACTATTTTACCCTCACTTTACTCCTTTGCTTATTTAAATATCCTCAAGCAAATTCCAGATTTACACAATTGCCATTAGTGGCTTTTCCGCATTAAGTTTCAGATATTGACAGTAGTGAGCCCAATCTTTACGGGCCATCACAAGTGGTATCAGAGCAGTTCTTGGGACAACACACTGGCACGAACCAGATCATCATAAATGGCAGAAAGAGCTAAAACATCTGACAGGGGTAAAGAGCCAGCAGACCTCGAACAAAGGATGGATGCAAAAATACAAAAATTGTCAGATGAGTTAAATCAAATGAAGAGCCTACAGCAACAAGTAGCTGAGACATGCAGTGCGCAAGATAGCAAATTGGATCAGGCGCTTACCAATTTCCAACAACTAATTGCAAAACAAATTGAGACTAATGTACCAGGTGGAGTAAGCTCACCCTCAATAACTGAAAGGGGCATTCTTCGCACACCCCATACAGATAATTCATCAGCGAGCAGACCAATACGTCCACCAATATACACAGTCCCAACTAGCTATGGCAATCAGGCAAAAATTGAAACAGGCAGGCCTCATCATTTCTAACCTAAACCTAAGGTTGAGCTAACAATGTTCAATGGTTCAGATGCCAGGTATTGGGTTCGACAATGTAACAGGTATTTTGACTATTACAATACTTTAGAAAGGGACAAAATACCAGTAGCAGCATTGTATTTTGAAAAGAAAGTTGAGAAGTGGTTTCATAACTATTTAGTGGGTAGACCGCAGATTACGTGGATAGAATTATCAAATGCCATTTTATTCAAATATGATAAGTTAGATTATGCCATTTTCCGCATTAAGTTTCAGATATTGGCAGTAGTGGGCCCAATCTTTACAGGCCATCACAGATGACAAAAAATTTGGCATATGGCATCTCTAACACAGCAACAACATTATCAACATTAGAAAGAAAATAAACAGAAGGACCTATTTCTTGAACATTGAAAGTCCAAGGATCTAAATTTTGAAATTGAAAATTTAAGCCCCTATTTCCAAGTAACTCAAGTTTAAAGGGTCATTTTATATTTTTCTCCGTATAATTTGGAAAGTTTGCTCATCTTCTATTTTTAATTGAGGAATAGCTGTTTGATGGAAAACTTTATACAGAAAAGGACACAATAAGGTTTGCTTTCGAGTTTTTGAACAGTGAACCATTGTCCACATTTAACAACCAAATAAACAACTGCTACAAATTCGTTGTGCAAATTGCAAAGTAAAAATATTGAGGATAACTCCTATCTGAGATGATAAATTGTGAATAAAATAACATTAATACATCAGAGTACAATAGAAAATGCTGAAAAACTACGCTACAGATTATGCCTTGCTTGATTTGGTCTCTGTCACTTCTTTTTTTAAGGCAAACATATAGGGATTAGGTTTGGAGTGGATTGTTATTAACTTTTGACTTTTGGATAACTTCCGGGAAGTTTCTATCTTCAGTTTTTAATTGTTGAATGATTTTCAAAAGAAAAATAATGTTGAATTGTTTATATATTATCTGCAAAAAGAAGGTTGAATTGGTTATGTACAGACACACAAAGAAGACCATATATATCATCATGTTGTATTATCATATGGAACCTTAATTTGTCTACATTAATTTAACATCAGTCACTGAATTGTTTAAGAATATTATTTTGTATTAGTAGTAATGTTACAGTAAGACACCAATTTCTTTAAGCGGCACAAAACACAGTTTCCCAAATGCTACTTTGTTACTCGACACAATAAAATACTTTGAATGTCAATGTCATAGTTTCAAATTGTGTTTATTTATTTATTTTTCATTTTTAATCAATACAACGTTCTTAGATAGAGACTCTTAATTTTAAGAGATGGATTTATTGACTTTATTTTTTTTAGTCTAAATACTATTACTTTGAGACTCCTTTTTTACGGGGTTTTTTATTTGATAGGATAGGAAACTTTTTTTTTAATATAAAGCACTTGCTCTGGAGTGTATTAAGGCCTTTAGTTGAAAAGACTCCTTCCTCCAGCTTGTTTGGTTTGCAGTATAGAATATGAATGAATAGAAAAAAAGAATGAAAAAGAGAAAAAAAATAAAAAAAAACTTATTTAATATGCAATAAAAAACTAAATAAGAAAGATAAAATAAATATTTTAGTATATATTTTTTAACAGAATAATTTGACCATAATACTCTTAACTATTTTTTTTTAAAAAAACACGGCTGAAGAAGTCAAAGCTTCTCTTCCTCGCCATCGCCTCTGTACTCTCTCTCACTCTCAACGCCATCACCTGTCATTGGCCTTTCTCTCTCCCCCCTCCCCCAATCAACCCTTGTCAGATTTGCCAAGATGCAGCCAGGTGGAGGGTAATCCAGCCTTTTCCCTACGTTTTCCACTTAAACCCTGTGTATTCCACCCCACTTACAATGGAAAGGCTGTACTAAAAAAATCAAGTACTGTAATCTACTGGAATGTTTTCTTTCCATTGCTATTCACCAACCAAACATAGCTGAGACACTGTAGGTGGGAGTCTTGCCTTTCCTTTCCTGCTTCTAGTGTGGACCAAACGCAATGCTATAGGTACTATAAGGGGCCTAATGATGTCTAATGTTGAGAAAGAGAAATAAATATTGAAAGTTCTTTCTCTTGTATTATTTAGTGAGAATAGTGTACATAAATAGAAGATAGGGAACAAAATCACTTATTAAAAAAAGGTAGAGTAAAGATTAATAATCATGTTAATGTCCAAGCAAACATCTATCAACAACAACAACAACAACAACAACATAGTCTTATCCCACTAAGTGGGGTCGGCTACATGGATCGCACGACGCCATTGAGCTCTATCAATGACTAACTCTTTAGATATTTCATTAACTAGAAGGTCCCGTTCAATAATTTCTCTAAGTGTCCTTTTACGTCTTCCTCGACCTTTTTTCACAGGGTTCCAAACCGTCTGCTCAACTCTCCTAACTGGCGCTTCCAACGGTCTTCTTTGCACATGCCCAAACCATCTTAAACGGTTTTCAACCATTTTTTCCTCAATAGGTGCCACCCCAACTCTACCTCGTATATGATCATTACGGATCCTATCTCTTCTTATATGACCACACATCCACCGCAATATCCTCATCTCCGCCACTCCAATTTTATGTTCATGTTGTCCTTTCATTGCCCAGCATTCACTCCCATATAAGATCGCTGATCTTATAGCAGTACGATAAAACTTTCCTTTGAGCTTATCAGGTACTTTCCGATCACCAACAACCCCTGATGCCATTCTCCACTTCAACCACCCAGCTTGTATCCTATGTTCCACATCTCTAATAATTTCACCGTCATCTTGTATAATTAATCCCAGATACCTAAATTTTAACACTTGTGATACGACCTGATCACCAAGTTTAACCTCCATCTCGTTCCTAGCTTGTCGCTTGTTAAACTTACAATGCATATATTCAGTCTTACTCCTGCTCAGACGAAAACCCTTCGATTCCAAAGTAGCTCTCCATAGCTCAAGTTTAAAATTAATCTCTTCCCTTGTCTCTGCTATGAGAACAACGTCATCTGCAAAAAGCATGCACTTAGGGATTTCTTCTTGGATGTGTTTCGTCAGAATATCTAAAACCAGATCAAACAAATAAGGGCTTAAGGATGATCCCTGATGTAGGCCAATTTTAATAGGAAAGTCTCTAGTCTCCCCTCCAGACGTTCTCACACTAGTCGTAGCCCCCTCGTACATATCTTTTATAGCTCTAATATACGCAACTCATACACCTTTCTGTTCCAAGGCTTTCCACAGCACCTCTCTTGGTACTCTATCATAGGCTTTTTCCAAGTCAATAAATGCTATATGCAGGTCTTTTTGTTTACTCTGATACCTTTCCATCAACCCCCTTAGAAGATAAATAGCTTCCATAGTAGAACGTCCTGACATGAATCCAAATTGATTTTCAGAAATGCTCGTCTCCATTCTTAACCTACGTTCAATCACTCTTTCCCATAATTTTAGAGTGTGACTCATAAGTTTAATCCCGCGATAGTTTGCACAATTCTGAATGTCTCCTTTGTTTTTGTAAATAGGCACTAAAGTGCTTCTTCTCCATTCCTCAGGCATTTTCTTAGCCCTTAAAATCTCATTAAAGAGCTTAGTTAGCCAGATAGTACCCTCCTCTCCTAAACACTTCCAAACTTCAATAGGAATATGATGCGCTATTTCCCGACAAGTGTATCGGGTCGCACAAGTAGTAAAGTGAGAGTAAAAGAGTTATCGTCCTCAGGGATTGACTTTACAAATTACCAATTTCACTAGCTCAAATTATATTTGGACAATTGAAAAGGTTGAGTGGTTGAGTCTAAAGTTAAAGAAAGTAAACTAAATTAAGACACTAAGTTGGCTAGCACACGAAAACTCTACGAGAACAAAGTGGGCATAGGGGATTGATTTTACTTAACTCCTAATCCGATTAATTCATAGACAAACTAATCTTTGAGTCATTAGAGAATACTTCAATACATTTGCAAATTCCTCTTATTGTTGATTAAGTTCACAAAGATATTTGAACCCAATGTCTTGGTGAAACAAATCTTCCTTACTCAATTAATTAGCTAATGTCTTAGTCAAATTAATTGATTCGGAGTTTAAGCTTAAGAACTCATAAAAATCACGCGATTAAGGTTATCTATGTCTAGACTAACCCGAATTACGGTAGAAATTACAAAGGCAAGTCCATATCAAGCTATGTCTAG
The DNA here is from genome assembly GCA_037074585.1 of Biancaea sappan. Taxonomy (NCBI): domain Eukaryota; kingdom Viridiplantae; phylum Streptophyta; class Magnoliopsida; order Fabales; family Fabaceae; genus Biancaea; species Biancaea sappan. The sequence continues at coordinate 27,805,223 of CM073501.1, read as the reverse complement.
CATTAATATAAACCCTAGGTTCATTGAAGATGGTAGCTAAGCATCCAAGAGTGATAAAAAGCGGTAAAGTCTACTCCAATAATCAGAAAAGCAATTATATTTAAGCATTCAACAACAAAGCTTCATAGGAGTCAATTACATCAATCCCCTAACCCTAGAGACTTAGTTACACGGTGGAAGAAGAGAAAAACATCACAAATACATAAATAAACATGATACAAGAGGAAGGAGAGAAAGAAATAAGCATCAAACTCAATGAAGAATAGGTTTCCCTTCTCCTCCAATTGTGCCCTAGCAGAGCTCCTTCTTATCCAGCAAAAAGATCCTAAAAATGCTTCATAAATCCAATTTATAGGCACATGTCAGGATTCCGGCGCCCAAGCGCCTTGCGTGGCGCCTAGGCGCCATGCAGAAAATAACCAAAAATAACGCGGATTGGCGCCTGGGGCGCCACCTTCAAAATTGAGACAGAGAGTTTGGGGTCTGGCGCCTCCAGGCGCCCTGTGTGGCGCCTGAGGCGCCAGCTATAAATGGTCAGGCCAAGAGTTCTGGTGATGGCGCCTTAGGCGCCAGCCTTCAATTCTGCACAAACTTCTTCAGCTCCCCTGCTTGCATCATACCAAAATAAATACCTACAAGGAAATACACAAAAATCACTCCAAAATGTAGAGATAAAGGGGATAAAAGGGGAAAGACTACAAAATATAAATAGAATGCAAAAACTAAGATAAAGAGTGCAAAAAGGAAAGCAAAACATGGGCGAGGGAAAGAAAAAAGCGCAATAAAACCATAGGAGAATAACCAAAATAATGGACTTATCAGAATACCATCGGGACCAACAGCTTTACCATTATCTATGTTTCTAAGAGCTTCCTTGACCTCATCAACCTTAATTCTGCGATAATATGCCAAATTTTGTTCTCTCTCCAAGGTTGTTAGATCTTCCATATCATAAGTCGACTCTGTTCCGTCATTAAAGAGTTTATGAAAATAACCCTGCCATCTGTTTTTAATATCTCTATCTTTAACCAAAACTTTTCCTTCTTCATTCTTAACACATCTTACTTGATCCAAATCTCTAGATTTCCTCTCTCTAGCCTTCGCAATCTTGTAAATCTTTTGTTCCCCTTTTTTCGTTCCTAAATCCTTATAAAACTCTTCAAACGCTTTAGCTCGTGCTTCACTTACTGCTTTTTTTGTCTCCTTATTAGCCTTCCGATACTTTTCTCAATTTTTCGAGTTATTGCACAGATGGATAGCTTTAAAGCATTCTCTTTTAAATTTGATCTTCTCTTGAACAGTCTCATTCTACCACCAAGATTCCTTATCTCTTTGTCCAAAACCTTTTGATTATCCTAAAAGTGCTTTAGCTACCTTTCTAACCTTCTTGGCCATCTCCTCCCACATGGTGTTCGCGTCTTCCTGTAACTCCCAAGATCCTTCCTCCATCAATCTTCTCTTGAAAGTCTGTTGATTCTCCCCCTTTAGCTGCCACCACTTGATCCTAGGGTTCATCGTCTGACGATGCTTTTGTTTCTGACCCTTAATAACCACGTCAAGGACCAAAACCCTATGTTGAGTTGCCACGGGTTCCCCAGGAATAACTTTACAATTTTGACAGATTTTTCTATCTGGATTCCTTACCAGAAAGAAGTCAATCTGTGACCTTGAAGCTCCACTCTTGTATGTGATTAAATGTTCCTCTCGCTTCTTGAAACAGGTGTTGACAACCTTGAAATTATAAGCCATTGAGAAATCTAATATAGACTGTCCTTCCTCGTTAAGCTCCCCAAAACCAAAGCCACCATGGACCCTCTCATACTGTCCTGCTTCTTTTCCAACATGACCATTAAGGTCCCCCCCGATGAAAATCTTCTCTTCTAATGGTATGCTTCTAACCAATCCTTCCAAATCTTCCCAAAACTTTTCTTTAAGATATGCATCCGTCCCTACCTGTGGTGCATAGGTACTTATGATGTGGATAGTATCTCTTACGATAATCATCCTTAAGCATAGAATCCTATCCTCAATCCTTTTTACCTCCACCACACTCGGCGTCCATTCCTTGTCAACCATAATACCTACACCATTCTTTGTCCTTACTTTTCCAGTGTACCAGAACTTGAAGCCTGAACAGTCAAATTTCTTAGCCTTTTCTCCAACCCATTTAGTCTCTTGAAGGCACAAGATGTTAATTTCCTCCTCTTCATAGTGTCCACAACTTCCATGGATTTCCCTGTCATGGTTCTCACATTCCACGTAGCAATCCTGATTTTGTTCTCCTCGACTAGCGTCATTGCCCTCAACCTTCCAGGAACATACTCTTGTGACACTACAATCGATCGACGATGCAGTGGCTCTAGCTCATTTGACACTGTACTCGAGCCATACAGCGCGTTGCTTCCGGGCAACGACCTAGTATTAGTGGACCCTTGCTCATTTAACACTACATCCGGGTGCCGATGCAGCGGCTCTAGCTCACTTGTCACTGTACTCGAGCCATACAGTGCGTTGCTTCCGGGCAACGTCCTAGCATTAGCAAAATATTGTCGTTGATCCATGTTCATGAGAGATTCGACACAGTTTTACGTTGACTGTCGAGGGCCTAACACAACCCTCCTCCTTTATCCGGGCTTGGAACCGGCTATAAAACATAGGCAGAGTTCAAGCAAACATCTATCATTGTTTTTTTTTCTTTTTAATTTTTTCCGGTTAATGTGCAATAATCATGATTTGACAACTATAATCTAGAGGGCATATTAATTATATGGATAATGGAGTGTCAATCTTATGTTAGAAGGAATGATAGAATTCTTTCTGACGTTACTAAGCTAGTGGCCGACAATATGAGAAATGCATCCTGTTTTTAGCTGCTTCCGTAAATAGATATTGTTTTTAACAAGGAATTATGGATATTTCATTTTCTACTATGGATATTTCATTTTCTCTTTAACTCTCCTAGATGGAATCTTGTGAAGTAAACTCTCCGAAAAAAAAATTTAAATGAGTTTACTATTATATAAGAGATTAGCCTATTTTGTTATATTCAACTTTCGGTGCTCAAACTTCTTCTTTGAATAACAATATTTTCTGAATCTTTGAATTTTTATTTAAATTATTATGTGTATATATATAGTGACTGAATGTAATATATTGTATTATATCAAACTTAAATTGACCTGATTATCATTTAATTATATAGTTGAAACAGTGGGGACTGAAGAAAAATTTGAAAATGATGTGAAAGTCAAAGGAAAAAGAAGTTATTGGCTTATTATTTAAGAACGAAAAATGACCATACTGAAGTTTAGTAATGAAAATAATATATTTTTTTTCCATCTATTCATTGAATGCTTAAAATAGTTTAGTTAGCCATGTCATCATAGTTTAGATGTCTACAACTTTAGTTGCTGATGTTGTGTTTAGGACAGGATGCAATATATTAGAATCCTTATAAAAATCTATCTCTTTAATTCTATTCTCCATAATCCCCTCTCATTTTTTTTTCTTTATGCAACAAAATTTAACAGAAAGCTAAATTTCAATCACAAAAAAAAGGGGGAAATAAAATGAAAAAAGAATCAGGTAAGAATTTGGGAAGGTCACTGTAAGACACTTCAACAATGCAAGTTGTGAAACAGAGCCAGTTTAATACCACTTCTAAGTTCTAAAAGCGTATTTGGTATGTAGGAAAAGAAAAGAAAAGAAAACAAAACAAAACAAAATAAAACAAAATAAAAATGAAAAGGAAAAAAAATTTGGTATGAGATGATAAGGACGGGAGAAAAAAATATTTTATTTGGTGTGTATTTTTAAGAGAAATGAAAAAGGAAAATATGAGATAATTTGATGAAAAAACCCCTCAATTAAAAGGGTTTTTTGACCCAAAAAAAAAAGGAATGAAAAGCCTTGAAAGATTCATTCGACGCTGCTATGCTTTCTTCCTTCTACTCCTTCGACTTCGACGCTGCCTTTTCCACTCCACAACAATTTTGTTGACATTGCACGGTGGATTCCCTTCTTCGATGATGCACTCAGCCACTCAGTAAATTAGGGTTCAAAAATTTCTCCTTGTGCTCCAATTTTGTCAGGTGGATTGACTTCTAAGTTCAGGAAGGTAAAAGAAGCACCCATTCACAAGTCACAAGCAATTTACAACACCCATTAACTCACTGGCGTGGCAAAGCAGAGCAGCGGAGACAAGGAGATGGGCACGAGATAGAGGGAAAAATGGGCATTAAGTTTTTTTTTTCTGCCTTTCCTTACGCGGCTTTCTATCATCTCACAAATGAAGGATTCCGTACAATTAAAATGGAGAGCGAAAATGAATCTGAGAAACCATTCACTGTAAAAAAAAGAAATACCAACTAAATATGGGAGAAGAGAACTATGACGAAAATCCACTCTCCTTTCCATTCGAGATTGGGTAACAAACAGTGTGTAAGAGTATAAAACTAACAGAATTTAATCCACAGCTGTGAACAAGAGGAAAAAATAATAATATTATTATTAATATGATGATGAGCTTAATTTGACACTGGATGGCAATACGAGTTGGTCCTATTCATTTCTTTTTCATATTATATTAGATTAGACTTAATATAGCTCCTCATTTTTTAATATTAGATTTTCCAATAAAATTATGAAATGTGTAAAATAATTATTAAAAAACTATTAATTTAACTCCAAAATCATATACTTGTTATATTTTTATTAGAAAACTGTTAAAGTCTTACTTTAAAGAAAAAAATGTATTATAGGCTTTTTATATAAACTTGAAAATCCTTACCTCTTGAGTTAGTTTTAAGATGAGTTAAATTTAAGTACAATTCTAAACTTGGTATCACAAGTCGGTTAAACTCCCAATGACGGACTATTTGTATTGAGTTAGCCATTGTTATCTAGGTATCAAAGCTGCCTATTCTTGTTTGTCTCATGCTAATGCCTTCTTTTTTACAAAGGAAGTACATGACTTAAAGAAATAAGAGTGAAAAATGGGTTTTTTTACATAGGAGATGCAAGACTTAAAGAAATAAGAATAAAAAATGGGCGTGAGAGAAGAATGGAGCCATTAATAACAGAAATAAAACTTACAAGCACATATCAAATCAAAATAAATATAGCTTGCTTCGTAGGATAAAAGAAACAGAACAAAATTCGAACCCAACTATAGTAGTAGAATCAGGATTGTTAATCTTAGTCTACTAAGTCGATTGAGAAGCTTGAAGTGAAAACACGTGGCTCTTAAATTGAATAGTTATATTCATTCTTAATGCATATGATCGGAAGTTCAATGTCAATGAACAAATAAAAGACGAAAATCACATGGGAATTTAAGGTCAACTAATTAAGACAAATCTATAAAATAAATTGTGATCTAGAACGAGTTTAGATTAGCTTCTAAAAAAATCGACATTTCTGCTAGATTAATTGATGAGCTTACTATGGCAAATTACTTTGATTATATTTACTGGTACAAATATTTGCACAAAAAGAGGGTTGGATTGTGGGAGTCAAAGATTTTATATACTTTAAAATTTTCTTTAATAGGATAGCCTTTGAAATATTTTAATTGTTTATATTAGTTTTACAAACTCAATAAAGAAAAAGAAAAAGAAAAATTAGTTCAATAAAGTTTGTTTAGTTATATTAAAGAAAAAAAATAAGGGAAGAAGAGAAGACACTACAATATATGGAGGTTCATATTCAAAAATGGAATCTTATATCCTCTCTTCAAGCACAAAGATTGAGAGTTTTATAATAAGTGAGTAAGCGCAATACAATACAAAAAAAAGACATCTATTAATTACAAACTTCTAACACCAAGTCTAATGTAACCAAGAACTAAAACAACTTACAACAAGAGGCTTTATACATAAGGCAAGTTTAAATAAAAGGTTTTTCAACCGAGAACTAAGGATACTATAGGCGAAAGAAAGATGAGAGCAAGGCTCACAATTCAAAAGCGCTTCTTGTAAACCCACTTCCAAAAAGTAGAGCAAGAGAAAGAAAAGCGCAGAGAATGATTTGTGGAGAGTAACATATGGGCTTTTCCTCTTTGTATTGAATGCTTCTTGTTCGCTTTTGATGCTGCATTTTGCACAAGGGAGTAAATATGTGAATTAACTGTGGCACATATATATATATACACACACATAGCAGGAAAGATAAAAATGAAAAATAATAAGGTAAAACATTGAGAAAGATAAAGGATAAAAAAATTATATCCAAACTCGTTTCAACAATATCTAAATGGCCATAAGGACACACAAAGGTCAAACCATGAGAACCAGAAAGGAGAGTGCTTCCATACCAATTGATTCCATCTTGATAGATTTTAAATCTTCACTGCTGATAACTCATTAATGCCTTTATATACAAATACCCTTCATTGAACTCGATAAAATCTGCAATGCAATGCAAAACAAAACCTTTGACACCATGGCAAAGTAGTTGTGCATATTATGTGACCCATATGATTCCTTATTCACCTGGTCCGTAATTCTCACTGCTCCCAATTCTCCTATAGGGTACGGTCCAGTCTCCCCACACGACCCTTGACCTACTATTAGTGTAGATATACGTAAGACAGGGGTTAAATTGTGTATTTTGAAATATTTTTCTTTTTGTTCTAAAAATAAAATTTCAGTTCATAAGAATGTAAGTTATAAGGAACTAATATCTTTAAAAATAGTGAGTAAAAAGAAATATACAAACATATGAAGTTTAAAGATATTCAAATTCAACCCACTTGGATCCTACGTGCTCCTCCCAATGTTCAAAAGAAAAAGGGTATTTCTATAACCTTTAATAATTTGAGTATTACAGGAAAACCCTCAAGAACAATCAAACTAGATTTTTACTTCTTAGACTTAGACAGACTCAATCTAGAAACACTTATACCAAGGGAAACAATTACATCTTTATACATAAGGCTTAGCTCTCGAAGCCTTTACAACCCTTCAAGAGAATCTAAAACCTCAAACACAAATACAATAATTAAACTAAGAGAATGAACTCTTTTCAACCACTCAACAAAGGATACAAGCTCACATCAAGGTTTTAAATTACGGTTGCGGTTGCGGTTACGGTTGCATTGCAGGTTGTTGCAATTGCAGGTGTTGCCGATGCTGCGATGCGTTTGCAGTCATTGCGGCTATGAATTTTTTTCTTGAGTTACACAAATTGTAAAAAAAAATTAAAAAAATATATAATTGTTATATCTCTTAATTTTAATTATATTATATATTATATTTAATATCTAAATTAATTTAATAAATATATAATCTATGCAAATATATGAAAGACACTTGCGAAATTTATTTTAAAAAATAACTAATTAATATGTTAATAAGTCTCAAATAGTTTTCTTCTCTCTCAATATTTTTTTTATTTTTCTCAATTTTTAAATTTTTTCTTTTCTTTTGTTATTTTTTAAACTTTCCCTCCTAATTTTTCTAATATCCCTCTTTCAAAATTTGTCAAATATTTTGCTCCAAAATTTACCACATATTCTCCTCTCTCCTAAATTAATTGTTATTTGTGTTTATGTTTTGATTTAATTTTACTTAATTTTTATTTTCCCAAATTCACTGATCATCTCAATGACCCATATCACAGTGTCACTTTCACGTTTTAGAACTCAAAATCATTTTAGTCAGATGGACCCTTCACATTCTTGCCTCTGTCTCGTATCATGTTTCTTTATTCATCTTAGTCTAATCTCAATGAAGCCTCTCGATCTTGAAGGCCGAAGAAGCCAAATGCCCCAAGCCAAGCCATATAGAGGGTCCCGGTGAGCTCACTCATAGAGTTAGCCACCACAGAGACAGAGCAAGACCAAGCGTAGCAGAGGGAGGCCAAGATCGAAGCTAAGAGTGCGATGATAGACCGATATAGAAGACGAAGGCACTAATAAGTGGAGATCGAAGACGAAGGCATGAGATTGAAGATAGGAGGAGGGATTCGAGGGGAGGAGAGGCACGAAACAAACCATGAAGGATGAAGAGATGGAGGAAAACAGAGGAGAGGAGGTCTACGAAGGAACGACAGCAACCTTTGACAAATGGACGATAATCTTCAACGGCAAGTCGATCAAGTAAGTGATTTCTCTCTTCTTTGGACTAGATCTAGGTTTGAAATCTTGATGAAATGGTTGAGAATATAATTGAGATCAATGCTCCACTGCTCTGTTCATCCTTTTTTCTTTTTACAAAAAACGCAACAAAACGCCTCAACACCATTCTGTTGTGGCGTAACCGTGTGTTTTTTAATCACCCTACAATTGCGGGGTGATGTGGCTGCATCTGCAATATTGCGACCACATCGCATCACTGTGGCCGTAATTTGAAACCACAGCTCACATAGAGCAAATGGTAGAAAATGAATGTTAGACATGGTTGAGAATGTTCTTTCCACAAAAACTCTGTTTTCTGCACTTTGTTTATTTCTTCATGGAGTTGCTCTAGTGCTTAAATAGGTGAGGATGAAAATTAATGGTTATTGCTGATGATTCCCAACAGATAGAAACTTAAATGTTCCAGAGTCACCATATTTCTCCATTAATTGCTCATCATTTAATTCTCCTAATATATACTCATTTTGTCTCATACTGATGGTCCTTAACAGATAGGTACTTAAATGCTCCATCTTATCTTCTTTCCTCCATTAATGCATAGCTTCGAAGAAAGAGGAAGATAGTTGTTGTAACATAAAGCTCTTCAATGGACTACTCATAAATGCATATACTAGCTTCATCTCTCTACCATAAATGTTCTTTACTGATGAAGCAAACACAAAGAAAGCATGAAGAAGGAAAGAGTTGACAAAAAAGGACAGTTGAGATAATCTAGGTGCTGCACACTTATACTTTTTGCCTCTTGAAGAACTGACCCGTGAGCAATGTTGTGTTGACCAACGGATATAAACATTAATTTTATGAAACATCTTCTTTCCATTATAAATGCTCAACATTAAGAGAGAAGGGGAAAGCCACTGTCAAGAGTGAAAAATGTGCTTAATAAATACAAGCGAAGTTCCCTAGTCCTCATAACTCCCTTTTTGCCTCATGCTTGTTGACTAGCTAATAAATACTCTTTGTACATAGGACAGATATAGTTTTCCTTAAAAACAGAGAAAAATATTTAGATATTCAAAGATAATATATGGTATCACGGATATTAAAATGAAATAGGTTGAGATATCATTCAATACTGTGTAGGCTTGAAAAACATATTTTTCCCAACACCTACATAGCTCAGATTATAGATCTCATTCTTTAGACAATCTCGACCCACAAGCTCAACCCTTCCCTTGCTTGAAAAGGTCCTTCCATTAGGCATATGACTAAAATTGCCACCTCTGCAATTACCACTAGGTGCCATCGATATAGATGATTCTTGCTCATTCCTAGTGCATAATGGCCTTGGTCGCTAATGATTAGCCTCTATATACGTGGTCCTTTATTCTCTTCATGCTCACGTGTACCACGCTCTTTCTTTTCTTGCTCTTTATGTGCCTTCTTTCTAAATCTACTTGGCTTTGCCTCATCCCATAGCCTCTAGTCTTCCTTCAACCAAATCAATTTTCTTGTAGTTTTAATAGGTGCTGTGCCAATCCAAGCATTATAGATATCTTTACTTTTGGTGCAGTCTAAATCCTCTGCCACCTTATAAACCTTCTGGTCATGCCCCAGTCGCCCACACTTATGGAAAAAAGTGATTTAGTTTTTCATGCTTCGTCGCCACCCATATTGGTTGAAGCCCTTGCCTTGGTACCCAGAAACCTAGAATAAAGGGTCCTTTACATTAATAAAAAAATTTTGCTCTAACAAAACTTCTTGTTATTCCTCCTCCTTTTAGTTGAGGATCTTCAATGGCCAAGATTTCCCTTGCCTTACCCCTCATCTTCTCCACATTTCTCAAACTTGTCCCTTCAAGAGGCACATCGTGAAACTGTATTTAGTAAGGGCTTGAATCCATCAAGATTTCCTTAATAGCTAGCAATGGTTTCCAATCTTGAATTAGGAGCAAGTAACCCATGATTATTCATGTCCTTTCCTTCATCACCTTATCATACGCTTCTCTCCTCTCAAAGGAAAACATAACTGTATTTATCCCAAAATATACTATAGTGATCTTCCCAATAAAACTCCAACCCTTCAAAATCAATGACTTAATAGTAGCTCAATTTTGTGGTTTATTTGATATGATTTTTTTGATTAAAGCACTCTTCATGATTCCATTACTCCCTTCTGATTCCTAATCCAAAACCTAGGGTTCATCTCTACCCTTCTTCAAACCGCTGCAACCCTCCTTTGTCTTGGTGCCAACTAACATTACCTGAGAAATTACACCACAACAATGCAAGAAACAAAATCATTATCCATTTGAAGATCAATTAGAACCAAATACAGGTTGTCTCTTACAGAGGGAAAATACTCTCATAAAAGCGAGAGAAAAGGCTATCATAGAAGAAAGAGAAAAATTTTAAATATAACAAGTTAATAGGACCAATTATAGACTAGTTCTTAAAACTTATTTTTTTCAAACTTTCTAAAGGTCTGGCTATATGATTTATTTATTTCTAGTTAAGTGAAAATCAATGTTATTTTACTCTTTGTATGTTAGAGTTGGAAGAGCATCTCTTGGTTGGCCTTAAAGCCAAATAGAATGCTTGACCTAATCTAGATCATTGAATTTTACAACTAAGGGTCCAAATTTTACGATGTTCGTTTCTTTTCTTTTTTCAAATTTTTTGTTTAGAAAATAACATCATCAAATATGAGCTGTTGGTTGTGAAAATCCAATGGCCTATATTGGACCAAACACCTTACTTGACTTTAGAGCCAAGCAGGGGATCCAAATTCGTTAGTTTTTATTAGTGAAATGAATTGAAAAGTTTGATTGGATTACTTTTTGTAAAAAAGTACTTATTTATTCTTTTTTTTACACATCTTTTTACCCTCTAAATATATTCACAAATAAGATTTAAGGTATGCTTTCTTGCTCATTTAGATAATCTTCCTTAAGAAAACAACATCCTGATTTATATTATTGTTATCATGTTGTTCACTAAAAGCAAAACATGTGTAAATGTTCTGCGAAAAACTAATCATTCAATGATGGATTGTAAAAAATGTAAAGTTATTGTTGTCGATCCGGCAAGTGTACCAGTCGCACAAGTAATACAGAGTGAGTAGAGTATCATTCCCATAAGAATTGAAGTGCCAAGTACTTACGAAACTAAAGTTAAATGCTATCTAGACGAATCATTAAACGATTAAAAATTAAAAAGAAAGACTTAAATAGAAATATAAATCTAAAGACTAACAATTTAAACTAAAACTACTAACTAAAACCTAAAACTAAGTTACTCCTAATGACAAGACCCTAGGGTTGATAGAATTGACTTTACTTAATTCTTAATCTGACTAATTCATAGACAAATTAGTCTTTGAGTTGCTAAAGAATGATTCACTTCAATTACAAATCCTTTCGATGTTGGTTATAAGAAAAACCACATAAATAAGATTGCCTATTCCTAGATTAATCCGATTTATGGTGAAAGTTACAAAGGAAAAGGTTAATATCTAGCTATTCCTAGCATAGATAAAAACCCCAAACTCATAAAAGTGGTGATCAAGTATTTTTAGAGCAATTCAAATTGGTAAAATCCACTTCAACAAAATACGAAATGCAATTGAAAAGAATCATTCAACAACAAAACTTCATAAAAATCAAACTACATCAACCACCAAACCTTTCATTTCTCATAGGTTCCATTATCATTATTTCAGTCTTGCTTTCATCAATTGTACGTGCTAGTCTAGGGCAAATGTTCTTAAAAGGATTTTCCTAAACCTCAACTAAGATAAAACCTAATTCTCCATAATTCCTTATGTGAAAATCAAGTTAATTAAATGAACAAACCCTAATTTGACTATATGAGGATAATATATATATTCTTATGACATTAGCAAATCAATTTCCTCACCTTTAAGGTTCAAGAACTTATACAACTTATTCCTTAGGCCTAGTTTCTACCTCCCTTTCCCAAGTTCAGTAGAAACACCATATCATCCTAATAATTGGCCAAATTAAAGGAAATCATTAAAATTGAAATAAATAAACATGTATTAATGGTTCATGCCACTACGATGTCAAATCACCCAGAATTGAATTCGTGGCAATTTTGCAGTATAGTGGTCCCCAGGTTGTATTCACTCAAGCAGCCTCACTTCTATTCACTAATTAGTTGTTCTAAACACTCAAACACTAATCAAAAGCACATAAATGGGGGGAGAGGGGTTTTGTTGGCAGTAATAGCAGAAACAACAATAGAAACTTAAAACAGCAGCAAACCAATAGCAAACTAGCAACTGATCAGCAGCAGAACGAAAATTATAGAGTATTGACAGTAAAGAGACTATGTAACTAGCCACTAAAATTTATGGGAGTGCAACTATCATTACTTAACTCATTGATTCAGTTTTGTTCTCATTTCATCATTTGGTTTTTTATGAAAATGATTCTAGAATAACTTTTAGAATTTAATGCTTCTAACTATAGTCAAGAATAACTTCACTAACTATAACTAGATGCATTTCAAAAGAAAACCTCAACCAAATCAAGTTAAACATCTTCTAACTAGTCATTTCATTTCATTCGCTTTTCTAATCAGTCAAGCAAGGTTATATCTCAAATGTAAATCAAATTATGTTCTTTCAAGTTCAATCAGAATTTGACAGCAACATAAACATAAAAATAGAACAAAAACGAAATAAGATGAAATAGAGAATAAAAACACTTATCTTGCACTTTCAGTTCAAGCTATAACATCCCAAGGTCCTAGTGACTGATTACAATGGAGATTTAGCCCTCCATTAGAGCAAAATAGCAACATGAAAAGTGTGTTTCTGTGTTACAAAACTGATGCCCTAAATGCCTTGGAATATTCTACCTTAGATACTCAGTTGAGTTTCAAAAGGAGAGCTGAGGTGTGGCTGTTTCCTTTTTGCAGAAAGGGTGGCCAACAGATAGCAGCAACAAACATGAAAAAGGGGTAGTAAAATAGCTCTTTTGCAATGCAAAAAGCTGATATGCTATTTTTAGCAAAATCTAGGGAAGAGGCAAGTAAAGGCTGGACTGCATGCAAAAGGGATCTGGATTGAGGGCCCCACATGTCTCCACATTAGCAAAAACACATAAACAAGTCCCAGTCAAAATCCTACTCATCAGAAAAGTGCCACATTAGCGCCATGTCAGCAAGAACGTCCACCTCAGTGCCACATCATCAGAAAATCTCCAAATTTAATTTCTGCAAAGCACACAAATAGATTAAATTGAGTCTTTAATAATTTAAGTCCTAAAATATGAAAATGATTCATTTTCCATCCAAAATTAATTTAGACCCGATAAATCACAAAGTGTAATAAAATTGAGAATTCTCATAGATGAAAATGCAAATAGACCAAGATATGGGTTTAAATGTATATAAAAATGTTAGATATCAAATCCCCCACACTTAGTCTTTTGCACTCCTAGGCAAAATCAGTTAAAAGCAACAAAGGCACCAAAGGACACAACAAATAGTGTAGAAAGTATGCAATAATGAATTAGTTCAAGCTTGAAAAGATTTAATGCTAGGAGAAAATAAGTCTTAAATTTCTAAAAAATTCACGAATCATGGCAATTTTGTTGATAAAAATGAATCCAAGTAATAATCTACTCACAAGGAAGAGTGTATACACTCTATTCTCTTAAGTGTTTAAGGTAATATGCTCACATTTCAACCTATCACAAATTCACTACCATAAACTTGTCAAGAATCTAAATATCCACTACTTGAATCACATACATGCTTGAATCATTAGGACTTTACTATGGATGTAAGGTTGGGTGAAGGAATGATTGGAAGGTAGAAAGAAATACACAAAACAAAGTTTAACAAAAACTTAAAGAAATGAAGAGCATTAATCAATATTTAACAAAAACTTAAAGAAATGAAGAGCATCAATCAATAAAGTCATAAGAGATTGAACTTTGAAATTTAGGCACAAAAATGCTACTTTTCTTTTCTTCTTTTTCTGTCTTGCTCTTTTTTTTTTATCTCTATATAGTATATTTTTCATGAAGAATTGTCAAATCTTTCTTTTCTTTTGAGTAGCAAATCTAAATTTTAAAACAGCCCATAAATCCTTCTTTTTGCATATGCCCAATCTCTTTTCAAAAGGAATTTTTTTTTTTAAAAAGCTCTTCAAATACTAAGTTTGGAGAAAAGAAAGAGTTGGGTTAAAGGTGGAAAAGGGGTTAAAACACAAGAAAGAAAGGTGGAAGTAAGGCACAAAGTGGCATACAATGGAAACAACAAAAAAATGGCTATTTGGCTAGAATGGTTACAAGAAACAAATGCCTAAATCATTTCCAAGCATGTACATGTAATGTAGCCTCAACAAAGATTCAAGACAAATTCTAGAGTAAAAATCATGATGGGGAATACACACAACAAGAAAGAATATTATTTGCAATCAAGGCTCAAATTCTCACGGTTTGAAGACTATTACTAAAAATTTATTAAAAACAACGTCATTGCCATTTTACTTGAGTTTCTTAGAAAAAGAAGACTAAATCCTTTTCATGCTAAGTCAATTCACAGCTTAAGCTATTTCATCATGCATGCTTTCACACAAAAACTTCATCAAATTTTCAAAAAGAGAGCATCAAATTCGGACAAAACTGAGCAGCAAAATTCTGCACTGCAAAAATTCTGGTGACTCAACTTTACCGACACAAAACTGCACCAAAACAAATGTGAAAGACACCAAATAAAATTCTACAGCTAGAAGACATAAAAAGCTTTAAAAACATGTAAAGAAAGTAGCAAAATTCATATCCAATCAGTACAGAAAATTAGTGCAAGACAGCTCAAAAATTTTTTTAAATCAGCTCCAATTAAATTCTCTCCCCGTACACTTAAACATTGCATTGTCCTCAATGCAAATAAGCACCAAACATCAAATAAAATAAAGAGGACATAAATTAAAAGGATGGAAAGATTACGGCCTTATCATGGAGTCGGAACATTGTAGAGTTGGATTTCCTCTACAGTTTCTTCTTTGAAACCCTTGTAGAACTTCTTCAACCTTTGCCCATTTACCATGAATTGCTTGTTGGTGGCCTCATTTTGAATTTCTACTGCACCAAAAGGAAAGACATTAGTAACAACAAAAGGGCCAACCTATCTCGAGTAAAGTTTACTGGGCATTAGCTTGAGGCAAGAATTGTAGAGAAGGACTTTGTCTCCCACTTGGAATTTTTTTTTCTCAATTTTCTGATCATGTCAAGCTTTTGTCCTCTCTTTATAGATACATGCATTCTTATAGCCACTAGCCTTAGTTCTTATAATTCTTGAAGTTGCAACTTTCTTTCTTTACCAGCTAGGGTTATGTCCATATTGCATTATTTAACCACCCAATATGCCTTGTGTGCAATCTCCACTGGCAAGTGACATGCTTTACCAAATACCAAGCGGTATGGAGACATACCGATAGGAGTCTTGAAAGTGGTTCTATAGGCCCAAAGCACATCATCAAGCCTCTTACTTCAATCTTTTCTATTGGGCTGTATGGTTTTCTCTAATATATGCTTTATCTCTCGGCTGGATACTTCCGCTTGCCCATTAGTTTGGGGATGGTAAGGTGTAGAAGTTTTGTGCACCATCCCATATTTTTTCAACAACCCTTGCATGTTCCTGTTGCAAAAGGGTGATCCTTAATCACTGATTATGGCCTTGGGGACACCAAATCTACAGAAGATATGTGAACGAAGAAAATCTATGACAACAGAAGAATCATCAGTTCGAGTGGCTTTAGCTTCCACCCACTTCGACACATAATCCACAGCAACCAGAATATACATGAAGCCAAATGAAACTGGAAAAGAACCCATAAAATCTATACCCCACACATCAAAATATCACAGAAAAGAAGAGGTTGTTGAGGCATTTCATTTCTTCTAGACACATTTCCAGTTCTTTCACACCTAGAACAATTCTTGCAAAAATTATAGGCATCCCTAAACAAAGTAAGCCAATATAAACCAGAATCTAACACTTTTCTAGCTGTTCTTTGGAGACTAAAGTGTCCACCACATGCAAGAGTATGACATAAATTCAGCATAGATGCAAATTCATGATTTGGAACACATCTCCTAATAATTTGGCACTGCAAATCTTCCACAAATCAGGGTCATCTCACACATAGTACCTAGCCTCGCTTATTAATTTATTCAACTGATGTTTATTTTGGTATGCCAGTAATTCAGATACAACAAGATAATTCACTAAATCAGCATACCAAGGCTCACTAATACCATGCAAAAGGGAAAAACACTCATCTAGGAAGTTGTCTCTAATGGGGAGATGGTCTAATAGGCGCTCAGAAAGCCTACTCAAATGATCTGCTACTACATTCTCTGTTCCACTCTTATCCTTGATCTCCACATCAAATTCTTAGAGAAGTAGCATCCATCTAATCAATCTTGGCTTCGCATTTGGCTTTTTTAGCAAGCATTTTAGTGTTGCATGGTCAGAAAACACAATTACTTTGGAGTCAAGCAAGTATGATCTAAATTTATCTAAAGCAAAGACAATTGCTAAAAATTCCTTCTCCGTAGTTGTGTAATTTGATTGAGCTAAATCAAGAGTGCGATAAGCATAAGCTATGACATGCACCTTCCTCTCTACTCTTTGTGAAAGTACCGCTCCCATAGCATAATTCGAGGCATCACACATGAGCTCAAAGGGGAGCTCCCACCGTAGGGGTTGGATGATAAAAGGGGAGGTAAGTTGCTTCTTTAACTCATCAAAAGCTAGCCTGCAAGCATCATTAAAAACAAAATCAGTTTCTTTTTGAAGGAGTTTCGATAGGGGTAGAGTGATCTTACTGAAATCCTTGATGAATCTCTTATAAAATCTTGCATGGCCAAGAAAAGAGCAAATTTCCTGCACAGAAGCGGGGTAAGGCAAAGAAGAGATAACATCAACTTCATCTTTATCTACTTCTATGCCACGGGATGACACTATGTGGCCTAGAACTATCCCTTGCTCTACTATGAAATGATATTTCTCATAATTCAAAACCAAATTCTTTTCTATGCATCTGTCAAGTACTCTTTCTAAATTTTTCAAGCATGCATCAAATGAATCTCCATGAATAGAAAAATTATCCATGAACACTTCCATGCAATCTTCTAACAAATTAGAAAATATACTTATCATGCATCCTTGAAAAGTGCCAAGTGTATTGCAGAGACCAAAAGGTATGCGTTTATATGCAAAAGTGCCAAAGGGATAGGTGAATGTGGTCTTC
Source organism: Biancaea sappan (assembly GCA_037074585.1). Classification (NCBI taxonomy): domain Eukaryota; kingdom Viridiplantae; phylum Streptophyta; class Magnoliopsida; order Fabales; family Fabaceae; genus Biancaea; species Biancaea sappan. The sequence goes on along the minus strand of CM073501.1, from coordinate 27,787,855 downwards.
TTCTAATCTTCAAGTGCAATGTGAATTTGAAAATATCCAAAAAAAACCATCAAGAAAATAGTAGTGAGACTTTGCAACAAGTCTCTTAAGCATTTAATTAATAAAAGGAAGAGGAAAATGATTTTTTTCTAGTTGCTTGGTTCAACTTCGTATAATCAATGCAAACACGCCAACTATTTTAGACTCTAGTGGGTACTAACTCATTGTTTTCATTTGTTATAACAGTTAACCTGGTTTTCTTTGGTACCATTTGTATCGGACTTACACACTTACTATCAGAGATAGGATAAATAATGCCAGCTTGGAGAAGCTTACTTACCTCCTTCTTCACCACATCAAGAATCATAAGGTTAAGTCGTCTTTGGGGTTGCCTCACTGGTTTAGTCTCTTCTTCAAGAAGAATTCAGTGCATGCACATAGAAGGACTAATCCCAGGAATGTCTACTAGAGTCCACCCAATTGCCTTCTTATTTCTTTTCAGCAAACTTATCAATTTTTGTTCTGGATCAGGTTCTAGATTGTTGGTTACAATCACTAAAAGTTGGTCTCCTACTTCCAAGAAAGCATACTTGAGGTTTTTGGGTAAAGCCTTCAACTCCAATGCAGGTGGTTGGATGGAGGATGGAATCAATTTTTGTGGAGTTACATCCAAGGAGGCACCTATATATTCAGATTACTCAAAGACATAATCCTTGGCTAGAGAGGAGGAAGGGTTAGCAGTACAAGAAGAAATAGATAAAGAATTTACAACATTACAGTTTAAATCACTATACCTACAACTACCTAAAATAGGAACATAATCAAAATCTAAGCTAGAGAAATTGACAGAATTAGAATGCATAACAGAATCCAAATTAGAATGTAAATTAAATGCAACTCAGAATTGTCAGCACTTAAAGAATTTTCAATTTCAGTGCAAGCATGACAAAATTCAGAACCAGCACAATTGCACTCAAAGGCATCAACCAAGTTAGAAAACTCAGGAAAATCAGAAATCAATTCAGCTTGGAAATCATCACATGACTCATCAACTAAATAATCTAGAAAGTTAACTCCATGCACATTGGAATGATTTTCTATAGGATGTTTCATGGAATCTAAAATGTTAATATCAATTTTATTGCCAGCAAACTCCATCGACAAAGTCCCTTCATGCACATTAATAATGGTTTTTGCTGTTTTTAGAAAAGGTCTACCAAGTATTAATGGTGCATGGCCAGGAGTGTTATCATTTTTCATATCTAGCACATAAAAATCAACAAGAAAAATGAAATTTTTAACTCTTACCAAGAAATCTTCCAGAACTCCTGCTGGATGTGCTGTGCTCTTGTTGGCAAGTTGGACAATTACTCCAGTTGGTGAAAGAACACCAATCTTGAGGCTTCAGTACACTGATTTGGGCATGACATTGATTAAGACTCCCAAATCCAGTATAGCATTAGAGAACTCTATGTTGCCTATTGTGCATGGTATTGTGAAAGTTCCAAAATCTTTACACTTGGGCAGCATGGGTGGTTGGATGAGTACAGAAATATTCCTCCCTAAATTCACTCTTTCACTGCCAGTGCACAACTATTTGAAGAACCTGGCATATTTACGAATTTGCTTAATTGCTTCCAAAAGTAAAATATTAACCTCTATCTTTCTGAAGGTCTTTATGATCTCTTTATCCATGTCAGATTCAGAAGCTTTCCTTGATTGAGGGTGCCTACTGGGGAAAAGAAGAGGTATTCTCTGAACCACTTGTTTATCCTTCTGATTTTGCTCACTGGTTGAGGATGAAGGAATACTTTGCTGCAAATTTGATTTTTCTGGTTTACATTTAGGAGGTGGACCATCTACTTGCTTGCCACTCCTCAAAATGATGGCACTAACATTGCCTCTTGGATTGATTACTGGTTGAGATGGCAGACTCCCTGAACCTTGACTTTTCAGCTCATTGACTGTTGTGGCTAACTGACCAATCTTAGTTTTCAAATTCTGTATATTTGTTTCTGTTCTCTGCTGCAACTGGAGGGTGTTGGCAGTTAGCTCTTTCATTAAATCTTCCAGACTAGTCTCAGGCTTCTTGGGTGCTGGAGAAGGTGTATGGTTAGGTGTAGGTTAATTGTATCTTACATGGGGTGGCTGGTAAGGAAGAGGATTGGAGGTATTACCATACTTAAAGGCTATATGGTCATGCCACCCAAGATTGTAGGTGGAGGAATATGGGTCATATCTCTATTGTTGTGGCTACATAAGTCTGCTAAGGAATATGCCAGCACATGGCTTAGTTAGTGTCTTTTGCAGCTGTTGGGGCGTTCTGGCAAGTGCACCAGTCGCACAAGTAATATAGTGTAAAAATGAGTAAAGAGTTATCGTCTCCACAGGGACTAACGTGCTAATTACTCCAGAAATTCAAACGCATTATTTAGGCAAACCAATTTTTGATTTTAGAAAGCTCTAATTGAAAGTAAAATCAAATTGCAATAAAATCGAATGGAAATAATTCAGATAAAAGGCCTAGAGTTACTAATCCCCCTTTCGTTTTAGGAATTGCTAATTCTCCCTAACACTTGTGATTCAAATCAATTATACATATTAATCTTAGGTTTTCTAACGGCTTAAAGTGATTCTCCTGAACCTAAATTAAGCTACTCAACTCTACACAATCCCTTATGTGAGTTTAAGTCGAATTGATGTTAACCTAATTTGATTAAACGAGGTTAATTAATATTCCTATTAATTAACAAGTAAAACTCCTAAGTTCTATCACTCGCCCTAATCATTCAATGTTCTACCAACATCTCCTTCTCTTGAGTTCGACGAAAGCAACAAACAAGTCATAAAGTGGCCAATTTTATAACAAGTACAGTAAACATGAATAATAGGTATGTATTAAATTGAAAAGAATCACAAGTTTCAAGAGAAATATAAATCCTAATCTGAAATTGGGTTCATAGTAACCCTAGAACAGAAAATTAGCCACTCATGGCTCTAACACTACATAAAGCAGTAAAGGAATGAGCAAACTCCATGAATTCGAGGTTGGGTTGATGGAATTCGGGCTTGATCGGCTTCGGGAATGGATTCCTCCTTCTCCTCTAGTAGAAATTGGTGCCTCCCCATGTCTCCAACTCAGAATTGACATCAGCATTTTCAGAATTTCAGCTCTAGCATTCCATCTTTTAACACGAACTTTTTACCAACTCAACCTACACCAAAAATAACAAATAAACCCATTAAATCGCATAAAAGAATCATGAAATCACTCCATTTATTAAAAGATCAAAGAAAACTAAAACTAATCTAAACTACTCAAAATATGAGCTAAGAATTACAAGACAACAAGAAAGAGATCAAAAGAGAGGGCATTTAGCATCAAAATGGCACTAAATTGAGAACTCAACAGTAGCTGAGGGCATTGATCAGTATGGTGGGTATTCAATAAATACCACAAACTAAAGGAGGAAGGGTTGGTTGTTGTGTTCTCTGATTTAATGCCAATTGCCTCACCATTGAAACTAACTCTTCCAATTTATTTTCTATCCTTTGTTGCTCCATGGGAAGTGTCCTCACTTCATTGATAGTAATTGCTGCTGGATCATTCAATCTGGTACCAAATTGCTATGCATTTTGGGCTATTTTGGCCAACAATTCGTTTGCTGCGGCAAGAGTCTTATCCACCAATGCCCCACCAGCAGTTGCATCAACTATATATCTGTCCACAGGCAATAATCCTTCATAGAAATATTGGATAAGAAGCTGCTCTAAAATTTGATGGTTGGAACATCTTGAACACATCTTCTTGGATCTTTCCCAGTATTCATGCAATGATTCACCACTTGCTTGTTTAATCCCACTGATGTCTTTCCTAATTGCTGCTATTCTAGAGGCTGGGAAGAATTTTTCTAGGAACATCTTCTTCAGTTCATCCCATCTTGTAATTAAGGCAGTGGACAGGTAGTAAAGCCAATCCTTGGCTGCCCCATCAAAGAGAAAGGAAAGGCTATCAATTTGATTTGTTCTTCTCCAACTCTATGTGGTTTCATAGTGGAGCAAACAACATGAAATTCCTTTAAGTGTTTGTGCGAATCTTCTCATGCAAGACCATGAAATTTGAGCAGCAAGTGGATTAGACCAGATTTCAATTCAAAATTAGCATCTAACTCAGGATAATTTATGCACAATGGTTGATAATGCACATCAGGTGTAATCAACTCTTTAATGGATTATTCTTACCTATTTTGAGGCACTTGTGCATTCTGATTATCCATCCTAGTTGTCCCAGCTGACTCAAAATCAGTTGACTCCAATATAATATTAGATTCAGAATCTAACACTACTTCTACACTATTGACAACAAACTCAACAATTTCAGTAAGAAGTTCAGAAACTATATTAGTCCTAATGCTATTGCTTCTTACTAGCCTATGAAAGGTCCTATCAATTTCAAGTTCAAAAGGTGGCAAGTCCACGTTAAGAGATCTTCTCATACACTAGAAAGGGCAAAATTCACAAGAAAACAATAAAAACAACAAAAATACTGAAATCAGCAAAATTGACACACTAGGATCCAATCGACGAAAACCGTCGAAAAAAATGAAATATCTCAGAAAAATCTGATTTTTCTTGGAAAAATCCTTCACAAGTTGGAGGAACTAATGCAAAAAACAGAACTCAAAAATTCGTTCTACAAAAATCACACTAAAAATCACAATTAATTAAAAAATTAAAAAATAGAAAAAAGGGTCTAAACAATGTAATTTGGAAAAATGACCACCCCGTATTAGGCAAAGCAAAGTAGGGGTTGCAACATGCTTAAAATGTCGAAAACTAGTGGTCTACCAAGTTTGAGGTCAATAGAGATAATTAGGTTTTTTACCGATAGGAAAATGGCTAGTTTTGACTAGTTTCCGAGAAAGAGACTCTAAAACTTGCAAACCACTACAGCAACACTAAACAACTAAAAATTAAACAAAAACACAATGGAACAACTAAATTAACAACTAAAAAGTGAATTGGCTCCCCAACGACGGCGTCAAAATTCTTGTTTATGCCACTACGATACCAAATTGCCCAGAATTGAATTCGTGGTAATTTTGCAGTATAGTGGTTCCCAAGTTGTATTCACTCAAGAAGCCTCACTTCTATTCACTAATTAGTTGTTCTAAACACCCAAAGACTAATCAAAAGTACATAAACGGGGGGTTTTGTTGCAGTAATAGTAGAAATAGCAACAGAAACTTAAAACAGCAGTAAACCAATACTAAACCAGCAACTGATCAATAGCAAAATGAAAATGACAGAGTATTGACAGTAAGTAGACTATGGAACCAGCCACTAAGATTTATAGGAGTGCAACTATGATTACATAATTCATTGATTCAGTTTTGTTCTCATTTCACCATTTGGATTTTTATGAAAATAATTTTAGAATAACTTCCAGAATTTAATGCTTCTAACTATAATCAAGAATAAATTCACTAACTATAACTAGATGCATTTCAAAAGAAAACTTCAACTAAATCAAGTTAAACATCTTCTAACTAGTCATTTCATTTCACTCACTTTTCTAATTAGTCAAGCAATGTTATATCTCAAATATAAATCAGATTATGTTCCTTCAAGTTCAATCAGAATCTAATAGCAACATAAATATAAAAACAGAACAGAAATGAAATAAGATGAAATAGGGAATAAAAACACTTATCTTGCACTTTCAGTTCAAGCTACAACATCCCAAGGTCCTAGTGACTGATTACAATAGAGATTTAGCCCTCTATGAGAGCAAAACAGCAAAACAGAATAGGAAAAACAGAGAGAAAGAGTGGTCTATGAAATTCTAAGTTACAACATATAAAATGTGTGTTTCTGTGTTACAAAACTGATGCCCTCAATGCCTTGGAATATTCTACCCTAGATGCTCAGTTGAGTTTCAAAAGGAGAGCTGAGGTGTGGCTGTTTCCTTTCTGCAGAAGGGGTGGCCAACAGACAACAGCAGCAAACATGAAAAAGGGGTAGCATAATGGCTCTTTTACAATGCAGAAAGTTGATATGCTATTTTTAGCAAAATCTGGGGAAGAAGCAAGCAAAGGCTAGACTTACATGCAAAAGGGATCTGGATTTAGGGCCCCCCACATGTCTCCACATTAGCAAAAATGTAGAAACAAGTCCCAATCAGCATCCTACTCATCAGAAGAATGCCACATCAACGTCATGTCCACAAGAATGTCCATCTTAGTGCCACATCATCAGAAAATCTCCAAATTTAATTTCTGTAAAGCACACAAATGGATTAAATTGAGTCTTTAATAATTTAAGTCCTAAAATATGAAAATAATTCGTTTTCCATCCAAAATTAATTTAAACCCAATAAATCACAAAGTGTAATAAAATTGAAAAATTCTCATAGATAAAAATGCAAATAGACTAAGATAGGGGTTAAAAATGTATATAAAAATACTAGATATCAATTAATCAACTAATAATTACAAGAGTTTGGTAAATCACATAAAACCTAATCTAAAATCTGGTACAAACTATCTACAACTACAAAAGACAAGAAAATATAACATGAACTAGAAGAAAATAGAGAGAAGAGAGAAGAAATGGGGGAAGGAAGACCAATCCCAAGAGGGAAGGCCTTCTTCCCCCCTAACCAGCTCTAGAAATGTAGTCCCTTTGTTGCTGCTCTCTACTCCAAAATCCCCAATCCAAAGTTAGGTCAAAAAGCCTTAAAAAAAGCTTTTAAATTGTCAGTTTCGTGACTTGGCGCAGTATTAGAAAGTAAGTTCATGGGTTAAGTGCTTGAGCACCACGTGTGGCGCGTGGGCGCCAATTGGGCAGAGGCTTCTTCATATTCATATTCTTGGTGTCTGAGCGTCATATTTGGCGCCTAGGCGCCAAGCTGCTGGAAGCTTAATTTGTCTTCATATTTCTCTTATTTTCTCCCAAAAATACACCTACAAAAGACAACAACTAAAATCAATTAAAAAGACAAGAAAAGGGGAAATCAAACAAGAAAACAAGAAAAATACAAAGCACAAAGAAACTAAATGAAAACCAAGATAAAAAGTGCAAAAGGATAGGAAAACAAGGCTAAGAGAAGAAGAAAATCCCACTTATAATGGCATAATTTGATGTTTTTTTAGGACTTATCAATTGTATTTTAAAGGTCATATACTTGTTGTATTCTGATCTGATAATTGTACACTTATTATGTTTTAATTGGAAAACCTGATAGTAAATATATAAAGAATTTCACATAAATTTTTTTCTCCAAATATTTAGACATAAACTCTTTAAAGAAATTAATCTATTATACCTCAAAACCTATTTAATTTGTATTATTTCTTGTAAGTCTGTGATCCTTCCTTTGTAAAACCTAGCTTTAGAATGACATTTTCATAATTTTGGTCATTATTTTACTCTTTGCCTTTGCTCATTTGGGCAAGCAAATGTATATAAACATTTGTAATACTAGTGTTAGTCAGTCCATTTTTTTTTCTTACAGGTATTTTTTACTGAAGGTAGTTATATTCAATGTACTATTAGACACTATATGTGGGCACCTCTCTAAGCAATAATTCAAATATGAGTTCAATATTACATAACAGACTAGCCTCTTTTGCTAGATTCAACTTTTGTTGGTCATTCTTTGAATAACAATGTTTTTTGAATCTTTGAATTTTTGATTTAGATTATTTTTGTGTGTGTGTGTGTGCATATATATATATATATATATATAAATAGTGACTGAATGTAATGTATTGTATTATATCAAACTAAAATTGACACCTGATTGCCATTTAATTATATAGTTGAAACAGTGGGGACTAAAGAAAAAAAATTGAAAATGATCTGTAAGTGTAATACCTGTGAAAAATAAAATATAAATATGTGCTTGTGGACTATGGTTACTATTCTAGTATGTGGTATAACACTATTTACGTATACGGTACTGTTCATATTTACGATCAAAATGTCAAATACTAGATGTGGTTTGATCATAAGAGGAAACTAGAAAGAAATTCATAGGAGAAAATGATGTTTTATGTGAGAAAATACCCTCAGGGACTAAAATAAAATGACTGCAGTGAAAAAAAACTTAAAGGTTTAAAGTGAAAGGATAGTTGTTCCTTTAAGTTCCTAATAATAACCAATAATTCAGCCTCCTTTGTCTTTCTATGATTTACACAGTAACATAAATTATTAAAGTGCACGGTATATTGAATTATTAGAAATATCATTTTCATAAATAGTAAATTAAATATTTTATTAGTGCATAGTATCAAATAGTACCATTGACTTTTTCTTTAAATAGGTCATTCCATTTCACTTCTAAACTCACACCTTCAACTTCTCTTGCTTTGGCACTAGGTCTCTAAGATTTCTGGCTTTTCATTTTCAGCTTAAATCCAATGAGAGGATACTATGCCCTTTTTATGTCTTTCAAATTTTAGAAGTTAAATTTTTAAGTATGTTATGTAGTTGTGACTTTAGCTGATCCTCTACATCAGAAAAGAACTATCCTTTATCACTTATATGTATTTTGCTTCTTTGATTACCAAAATAAAATGTAAACTATGAAGAATACATGTCTAAGAAAGTTCCGGTTAAGGAAAGACCTGGTACTTAAGTGTGTTCATTGCGACTCTCCACTCTTTCTTGGAAATTTACCTGATATACTCTTTTACATATTGTATTCACTATTTTTGGTATGAATAGAAACTGTACGCATGAATAATAATCGTACGTATGAATAATAATCGTACGTATAAATAATAATTGTACGTATAATAATAATTGTATGTATGAACATTATTTATACGAAAATGACCTTAACTTGTTTTCTCTAACTCTTCATGAAGTCTCTGTAGTAGAATATGAAATTTTCCTGAGTGCTTTTATCCATAACAATGTAGAGAAGTGATACTCGTACGGAATCCAGGTGAGTGAAACGATCCCGTTTTAATAGGGTTTTTGCATTATTGATGATAAAAAGTATGTCATAGGATACTCTCAAGACTTATAAGGGTAGACTAGGTTCGGAGTGACGAATCTAGAGAGGTAATTCAAATTAATCCAGAAGTATGAATAAGACGAAACAAGTATTTCAAGATGATATTAAGTTTGAATCTTTTCAAAGACAACTTAATTATTATCTTGATTTGTGGTTTATAAACCTATAATATAGTTATATACACTACCTATCATATGAATGAATGTTATATTGTACTTCTAATTATAATATGAAATTCTATACTATTGATTGTGGTTAGGCAAAATGTACCCCCTCTCACGGTAAGGTGAAAAATTTAGTTTAAAAGATGTCTTGACCAATGAGTGTGGAGACAACGATTCCTTCGGTAGGCATATAGCTCGGGTTGATAATAGATCTATGAGGCCCCCTAGCTGAAAAGATGAGGTTGTGCGTTATGGATGAAATAAACAAATTTGGTGAGCCAGCCTATGTGCGCTGTCTGAGATATGTTGTCATTGATTAGTACAAATTCCGTTGGATGAATTGGATGACTTTATATCTTCTAGTATATAATTTCTAACTACGATTATTGGTTGAGATTGAGCCTTCTGATATACTTGCATGACTAATGATGTATTTAAATTTTATTAACGCGAGACCGATTTGCTCACTGAGTTTTAAAGCTTACACTCTCTATGAAATCTTTTTGTTCAGATCAGGTTACCGGCGAAGAATATCCGTTAGAAGAATAGATCACTTCAGACCTTCCTGCTATTGGGGAGGCCCCTCTTTTGTTGTAGATTATGTTACTCTGTAATTATTTAGGACATCTAAGTCAAGAGTTTGCATAGTAGGCTTATATTTCAGTTTAATAATGTATTTCATGATGAGTATATATTATTATATGCAAGTCATCTCTGTGTATTACAAATAAGGAAATTTGATATATTTTCTTCAAAGAATGGTTATTTTGATAACAAGGAGATAAAATAACTAATAATTTAACTCGCAGATAGAATTTATAAAAAGATTTACAATGGTGGAAGATTCATAATTGTGCCGGTCATGTGCCCAAATAACGGGTCATGACAGTAAGTTAAAGGAAAAAGAAGTTATTGGCTTATTATTGAAGAACAAAAATGTCCATATTGAAGTTTAGTAATGAAAATAATATTCCTTCCCCTCCCCCTTCCCCCCCCCCCCCTTCTCTCTCTTCTGTTCATTGAATGCTTTGAATGTGTTTAGAACAAGATGCAATGTATTAGAATCCTTATAATAATCTATCTCTTTAATTCTCTTCTTCATAATTCCCCTCATTTATTTATGTTTATGCAACAAAATTTAACTAAAAGCTAAATTTCAATCACAAAACGGGGGGAAATAGAAAGAAAAAAAGAATCAGTTGGGAATTCGGCAATGCAAGTTGTGAAACAGAGGCAGTTTAATACAACTTCTAAGTTCTAACAGTATAAAACTGACAGAATTTAATGCACAAAAGTTGAATTGGATGGTAGCTGTGACCGTGGAGAAAAATAATAATAATAATAATATTATTATTAGTATGATGATGAGCTTAATTTGATACTGCACTTATCTTAATGGCAATACGAGTTTGTCCTATATTAATTCCTTTTCAATATTATATTAGATTAGACTTGACATAATTCCTCATATTTTTACTATTAGATTTTCTAATAAAATTATGAAATGTGTAAAAAAAGAATTTTAAAATATACTATACATTCATCTCCAAAATCATATGCTTGCTATATTTTTATTAGAAAACTGTTAAAAGTCCCACATTGAAGAAAAGAATGTGTTCTAAACTCTTTATATAAACTTAAGCATCTCACACCTCTTGAGTTAGCTTTTGAGGTGAGTTAGGTCTAAGTAACATTTTGAATATGGTATTAAAGTCAGTTGATATTTCAATTATAGACTATTTGTATTGAGCTACCTCTTGTTATCCGAATAGTTTCACATTCTTGTTGTCTCATGTTGGACGTCAGGAGTTATATAGGTCTAAGTATTATTATTAACAAAATTCTCATATCAAAGATGTTAAAACAACACTTAAGTATTAAATCCCAAAAGAGAATTCAGCTATAAAAGAAAAATAAAATCTCAAGAAAGACAGCAATTCTTACATCTCTTGTGAAGAAAAGGTTGACACTAATGATAGTCCCCAAAAATCTAATCTGCTAACAATCTCCGAGTTGCTGATCATTCTCAATTTTAGTGCCCTGCCATGTGAATATATCTGATCGCTTCATGTACAGAAACATAATCTGCTACCACAATTCCATGAATTGTAAGTTCCTTTTATTAGTAAATGTGGAAATGATGATGGATAAAGCACAGGGAATCGCCAGAAAAATCTAAACGCTTAAACACAGGCTCACAGGTGTCTTTGTCTCATACCGATGCCATTTTCTTTTTTTACAAAGAAGGCATAAAGAAATGAGAGTGAAAAATGGGCGTGAGAAGGATGGAACCAATGACAGCCAACAAAGCACATATCAAATCAAAATAAATATAGCTTGCTTTGTAGTATAAAAGAAACAGAACTAAATTCGAACCCAACTATAATAGTAGAATTAGGATTGTTAATTTAGTCACCTAAGTTGATTAAGAAGCTTGAAGTGAAAAAATGTGGCTCTTAAATTGAATGGTTAAATTCATTAATCTTAAGGCATACGAAACTGATATTCTGGCTACTAAATAAGATATAGAGGTGGAAAATTCATTAGCAAATGTAACCCAATATTCTAAAATATTAGAAGTTAGTTTGTCGCATAAGTAGCAATTGTTTAAATCTCATGAATGACTTTGAATTCTAAAGATATTATTTTAGAGAAGGCTCTACCTTTTAAACTGATTAAACCCAAAAGATATTAGCATTCTATCTTATCAATTAAGAGGATGTCCTTGGAGGGGGAAAAAAAAAGAATTCATTATCCTAAAATAGCTTGAGATTAAAACTTGATCATGGGCTATATACCTCGTCTGGCCTAATAGGGCTAGCCTGAAAATTTTGAAAATTGGTCTGAAATTTTGAGTTAATTTTTTTAAAAAGGGCATGAAAAAATTCTGGTTGGACTTACACTTATTTTTTAAGCGTAGTCTAGACTGAGGCCTGGCTCGAACACACATAAAAAGAATTCTCATTTCTCTTGTAATAGTGTGTTATTTATGTGTTTATGAATTGTGTAATGTATTGAGTTGACCGAATGAATGGTGCATTTTTTTTATCAAATTTAGTGTATTTATTTTAATTTTAATTGAATGGACGAATTTAATTTTAATTCTTATTCAATTTTAATTTGGCAGGCACACTTCTTTATGGTGCATTGTAGATAATAGTTAGGTGAATTGGTATGCAAGTAGCAAATGGTTTAATAGTTTATATAAAATTTTATAATTTATATTTTTTTAATTTTCTTAAAATTAATAAATTTAGTATAAAATTAAATAAAAAAGTTTTCTCAAATCTTTCATTAAACATAAAATTTAGTTGAAGTGGAAGGAAGAGAGGGTAAAAGGAATATCCAATACAAATGTATACAAATCTTTCTATTTAAAAAGACAACTTAAAAAAACTACAAAAGGGACCTGTTTTTTATGTGGGCCCATATCTAGATTTATCTTGGTTGAGCTTGTCTTAGATAAAAAGGTTCAAGCCCGAGATCTTCACATAATTACCTAAAAAGTCCGGCTCATTTTTTAGGGAGCTTGACCTGTGATTAAGTCTATTTGAGATATAAAATTGTCAAACTTCAACAAAAGAAATGACATAATTTGGAAAAACTCAAAGAAAGCAAATGAAAATAAGCCATGCAATAGCAAATATGGATTAATGACAATTCAGACAAATTAATATTTCATTGTCTTCTTGATGATTAAGATATTCACATTTATATGGTTATTTCTCAAGGGATCAGTAAAACGTTATCTAGTATAACCATTATCATGTATTTTCTTATTTTTGCAAAGTTGAATCTGAAGTTCAATGTCAATGAACACATAAAAGAGAAAAATCACATGGGAATTTAAGGTAAACTAATTAAGACAAATCTATAAAATAAGTTGTGATCTAGAAAGAGTATAGATTAGCTTCTAAAATTATCAACATTTATGCTAGATTAATTGATGTGTTTCTGTATAATGGTGTGAAATTTTGGAAGAAAAAAAAAGCATTTGGAAGCTTTAGGTCAGTTTGGATGTGTTTCTGCTTTTGTATTTTGAAAACAGGTTTTGTAAAATAGTTTTAGAAACTAATTTGGAAAAAAAATAATTAGGATAATTTGTTCTAGAAGCAATTTTAAAACTTTATAAAACAAGAAAATGCATTTGGAAGTTTTTTTTTTTCAAAAACATAATTTAAAAATCATTTAATACAATTTTTCTATATAATGATGTGATAAATTCATTTAATAGGAGCAGTGCTGAATACTTTGAGAGGATATATTTTCATGTTGGCCCACTCATGCTTGATTTTGATGGTCGATCTTGAATTTGATGCTGAATGGTAATAAGAGTTGGTCCTATTCATTCTTATCACACATATTATATCCCAAAAGGAGAATTCAGCTTAAAAGGAAACAACAGAATCTGAAGAAAGACGGCAATCCTTACATCTCTTGTGAAGAAAGGGTTGACACTCAAATGACGAGTCCCCAAAGACTCTGATCTCCTTACAGTCTCCAACTTGCTGACTTAAATAACTTCAACCCTAAAAATGACATTCCTTGGGGAAAAAGCCGATTGAATCCCCATCAATTAGATCTCTTTAAGCTCTTAAAGTTGCTAAGGTTATTCTCAAAATTGAAGACAAATGGATTTCAGGAAACTACTAGAATTTGGAAATTCTTGATCAAAGGTGAACTATGCATGCACAACCAAGAACTAATCAAGACAAAGTTGAATTTATTTTGCCAAAGTTGAACCTTAAGTTCAATGTCAATGAACAAATAAAAGACGGAAATCACATGGGAATTTAAGGACAACTAATTAAGACAAATATATAAAATAAAATGTGATCTAGAAAGAGTTTAGATTAGCTTCTAAAATTATCAACATTTATGCTAGATTAATTGATGAGACACATTACTTTGATTGTATTTGTTGGTTCAAATATGTGCACAAAAAGAGAGTTGAATTGTGTGAGTCAAACATTTAAAGTACTTCATAATTTTCTTTAATAGTATAGCCTTTCATCTTGCCATTGTTTCAAAAATCACAATTGTTTATATTAGTTTTACAAACTCAAAAAAGGAAAAAAAAAATCAAAGTTAGTTCAATAAAACTGGTTTAGTTATTAAAAAAAAAAAAGCAAGAAAAGAAGACATAACACCACGATATATAGAGGTTCGGATTCAAAAATTGAATCCTACATCCTCTCCCTAAACACAAAGCTTGAGAGTTTTATAATATAATAAGTAATCACAATACAATATAAAGAAGACATCTATTAATTGCAAACCTCTAAACCTAAGTTCAAGGTAAGCGAGAACTAAAACAACTTACAGCAAGAGGCTTCACAAACCTATATGTATACAACCTTTTAACATAAGGCAAGTCAGAATGAATGATTTGTGGAGAGTAACATATGGACCTTTCTTCTTTGTATTGAATGCTTCATTTTCGCACAAGAAAGGAAATATGTGAATTGACTGTGGCACATACACATACACACACACATATATATATAGCAGGAAAGATAAAAATGAAAAAAATTATAAGATAAAACATTGAGGAAGATAAAGGATCAAAAATTACATCCAAACTTGGTTCAACAAGATCCAAATGGCTATTGTTGAACCAAATGGCTATAAGAGTTAACTATTTTCATTCTCATAATCATATAGTATGAAATCATGAAAAGAGAAATCAGCTCAAAAATGAAATCTTGAAGGGGAATATCAGGCTTGAGAAGTGAATCAACAATCCCATGATCATAACAAACTTCAACTCTAAAATGACATTCCTTTGGAATAGATGATTGAATCCCCACCAACCAGATCTCCTTAAACTCTTCAAGTTGTTAAGGGTACTTTCAAAATTGAAGAAATTCAAAATTCTTGAAGAGTGGTGAAGTATGCATGTCTCACCAATCAGAAGAACTGTAATCCTTTGCAAGACTGATGGTAAAAATTGTTATGGGAAGAAAGCGAGCTCCATTGGATATGTTTTTCTGTTTGTCAAACAGAATTCAAAGTCAATTTTGATTAGGACACACAAAAGTTGAACCATGTGAAGTAGAGAGGAGAGTGCTTTCATACCAATTGATTCGATCTTGATAGATTTCAATCTTCACTTCTGATAATTCATTAATGCCTTTATGTAATACAAACACCCTTCATTGAACTCTATGAAATCTGCAATGCAAAATAAAGTAGTAAATCTTTGACACCATGGCAAAGCAGTTGTGCACAGACGCCCCTCCTTACTAATTAATATACACACATCAACATAATCTGATTACAGTACAACCTCATAAAGCCATAATTTCAATGTGATGGAAGAAGTACTAAGAATCAAATACATGAGACTAACCTCCCTGTGGCAAATCATGAAGGGAGACTACGTACAGAGAAGTCCCAGATACAAAAGAATTTTAAAGTCTATATTGGAAGGGTCTGAGCATGCAATAAATTCAAATTGCAATAATAATTATAACGAAAGAATATTTTAAAAAAAGTTTAATCATAATTTTCTACCCGCAATGCTGAAATAGCTGCTGTTCAAATCTGTTTAACTCCTTTTATGAAAAAATTAAAATAAAATCAATAAGATCAATTTTTTTATTTCCAAAAATCTTTTTCAAAAAAGAAAAAGAGCTTTTTGCATAATAATATTGTTAACTAGCTGATGCTATGTTGCGTCTCAAGAGCAGCTTTTGGGATCACCTACATTTTATTAAAGACAATGAAAAATTTATAACTCAAAACATTAAAGAGAAATGCAAAAGAGCTGTAATTTTATTCTTGAAAATGTCATTTTCTATTATCTTATAATGTTCCCTTCGTTATTTGAGTACAAGGAGTGCTGTTAGATGAAGCACAAAGAATTGCCCAATCATATACATATATATATATGTGTGAGTGTGATTTAGAGGAAGTACCTTAATTGGTAGAAATATATATGTGAGGGATGTAAGAAATTTTAGGCCAATCTGGTCCTGTCTCCCAAGCATAATCAATTCGTAGATGAGAAATGGATGTTGGTAAACCTTTCACTGACAAGCCTTTGAGAGTCAGTTCAGGGCAGCCCCCAGGATACAAGGATTTAAGAGAGTGTAAGAGACTGTACATTGGGTGGCAACAATCCCTCCTCAAGGAAGGACTCCGCATTTTCAAAATCATCACCCCATTCATTCTCTTCCAGATAGAGGAGAAGGCATAAATCCCAATTATTGCACGAAGCAATTAATTTGTGGCAGTTCCAATTGAAAGGCGACGAAGACTTGGCAGCAAACCAGATCGGGGAAGTGATTCTATGACTGAAGAAGAGGAAGTTGTGTCTATGAGCATTGGTTGACACCACTTTGGGAAACATCCACATCCCTCAAGCTGCATGTTGGCATGTCTTTCACTGAAATATTTCTACAAGTAAATAAATGTAGCTCTTGCAAGGCAGGGGCCCTTATAAGTGTAGCTTCAAGATTTTTGCACCAATAAATTCGTAACTTTTTCAAAGAAGGGAGGTGTTGAGGCAAGGACTTTGTCAACTTTGGGCAATATTTTATATAAAGCTCTTCAAGGGACGAGAAACATTGACCTTCATCAAATAAATGCCATTCTTCCCATTCATGCATATTCCTAAAAGATAGATATGAAAGGGATCTAAATGGAGCAATCGAGGTTGAGGATCCATTCCCATAAAAATCACGATCAATCACCTTTACTTCACGCAATTCATGAATTTCAAGTCTTTGAAGGGAAGGTAATTGTCCGAGAGGTGGCAGTTTAACAAAGAATTTACAGAGCGACAAATTTAAAGATACTAAGTTGGGCAAATAAAAACCATTAAACCAATTTGGAAAATTTGTACCCACATACCTTTGAACAGTGAACTTTTTCAAGTTAGAATTTGGCTGGAGAGCCTTCAAAACACACTCTTGGTGTTGTGACGCCTTACTATTTTGAACCACTTCCCAAACCAATACTAGCTCATCCAAATGCTTATATTTCAATTTGACCTTCCCGGCATTTGTAGGATCACTTATATTCTCCATATTTGAAAGAGTTAGTCTGCACAATCGATTTAGGGCTCCTAATTCTTTCAAATCAGATTCTTTGTTCTTTCCTACAACAAATGGAGTCATTGTTCTAAGATGTTCTAACCTTCTCATATATTTTGGCATCTTCCTTATGCCGCTACCTTCCAAGTCAAGATGACACAAGTTGATGAGTTTGTGAAAATCTGACGGCAACTTGGTCAATCTATGACATGATTTTAATTTCAATGTTTGTAGATTAATCAACAAACACATTGAATTTGGCAATTTTCTAATTTCAGTGTAAGAAAGGTCTAGATAACGTAAATGCCTTAAATTGCTAACATCAATCACCAACTTATTGACATTAAATCGCTTCAAAGTTATGACGCGTATATACTTGAGACGAGCAAGTTTTGAAAATAGATCTTGTATATTTGTGACATAAATCCCTCCTGGCTTGAGTGAGATGAAGCCATGTAATTGGTTGCATTTAGAAATAGGATCCAAGGATTTAAATTTGTGGTAATCTAAATCCAAGAATGAAAAATAACGAGTTTTAATTGCAATATCTTGTACCCAATCATCCTCTAGCTGCAAACAAAAATCTCCCATCACAGATTTTGCTAAACCATTCAGCAAGTCATGCATAACAACGTGATCGCTATCACTTTTTGAAGGTTCAAAAAATGACCTTGACTCTAGATCATTGAAGACTTCATATCCCACTTCTTCCATGCTTTGACCTTTTCCATTGGGATGCAATAAACCTTCCGCCATCCATAATTGGATTAACTCATCCTTATTTATCTCATAATCTTTTGGAAAGATAGAGCAATAAGCGAAACAACGCTTAAGATTAGAAGGTAGATAATGATAGCTTAGCCTTAAAGATGGGATTATATTACTATCATCCTCAGATAAATCCCACATGTCACTCTTCAGAATCTTTTTCCATGCTTGATTGGATAGTTTAGTGTGCAACAGACTTCCCAATGTTTTTATGGCCAATGGCAATCCTCCACACTTTTGAACAATTTCTTTACCAATTGACATGAGCTTTGGATCTGCACCATCTTCTTGGTCATTGAAAGCATGTTTTGCAAATAACCTCCAGCAGTCCTTATCTTGTAATGGCTCCAAATGATGTGTATAGGTAGAGCACATCACCTCATCTGATACCTTTGTACTACGGGTTGTTACAAGAATTTTACTTCCTGGAGCTCCATTCTTTAAGGGAGCTTGCAAAGACTCCCAATCTCTATGATTCTCATTCCAAACATCGTCAAGAACAAGCAAAAATTTCTTTCCCATCAATCTCCCTTCCAGTTTAGGTTGAAGTGAGTCTAGATCATCTGATTCTTTTGTTTCACAATTTAGTGCATGAAGAATTGTTTTTGTAATTTGAGCAACATGAAACTCTTGTGAAATACACACCCATGCTCTGTGTCGAAATTGATCCTTGATCGATCTATCTTCGTAAACAGTCCAGGCAAGGGTGGTCTTACCCATCCCTCCCATAGCTGTGATGGCAATCACTTTCACAGGCTGATTGCCATCCTCATCTGAGAGTGATACTAATTTCTCAATTATGATCTCTTTATCAGCATCTCTACCACACATGGCAAATTCATCTGTCAAAGATATGGTTGGCAATCTTTTCATCTGTTTCTTTTTCGTTCGCTCTTCACTGCCAGCACCAGAGCCAGCCGTCAATCCTAATATCTCATTTTGTTTTATGAGATATTCTAGGTTGTCAAGTAGCTCTTGGATCTTGGACTCAACCGTTTTGTCAAATGCAGTAAGAAAAGGGGCAAAGAAGCCTCGTACCTTGCTGGTAACGGTGTAAGACTTAGTGTACATCTTCTGTAGTGATGCCTCACTGGAAATCTCGTCCAACAAATCGTCTGCCTTGAAAACTTGATGTTTGAGCTCATCAAGCCACTTCTTGACATTGGGGTTCCTGTACTGCCTTTCCTCTGCATCTTCAATAACTTGGTTCACAGAAATAAGGATGATGCGTAGCTTTGTCAGCAAGCCGTCCTTGAGCTTTTTCCTTTGGAAGTAATTAAATATCTCAGGAGAAGCCAATCTCTCAAAAGCCACTTGAAGGGCTGTAGATAGAAATGCTCCACCCACAAGTTCTGCCATGATGATCTTCTGTAGCTGCCAACACAAGATGTATTATGAACAGGAACAGAGGGAGAAGGAGTGAGAATGGTGGAAGATGAACTTAAGGGTTATTATTGATGCTTATCGTTGGTTTGTAGGGAGTGACAGATTAAAAATGTAGTGGATACAGCACAATTATTGTGGGTCTCACATAGTAAAATTATTGGTTGAATTTGAAAAAGTATTGTTATTTTTGTTAGCTTGCTAAAGTTTCTGCTCAAATTTGGTAACTGTGACAGATACACAGCAGGAGAAACTTCAAAAGGAAATTAAGCTATATACAAATATGAATTTGATAAGTTAAAACTCGAGAATAAATTTTTGCAGGTAATATCAAACCAATAATTTTTCTTTTTTAAAAAAAAACCCAACTAAAATGCTTTTAAAGGATAAAATATAGGGTGTGTTTGGTTTTTTTTTGTTTTCTATTTTAAAAATAACTTCTTTAAAATCATTTTTAAAACTAATTTTGAAAATAAAAATAAATAAAATTTGTTTGGATAATTTATTCGAAAATAATTTTAAAATCTAATAAACAAGAAAAAATATTTTGGAAGCTTTGGGTCACTTTGGATGTGTTTCTGCTTTTGTATTTTGAAAACAAGTTTCGTACAATAGTTTTAGAAACTAATTTGGAAAAAATAGTTCGTTTGGATAGTTTGTTCCAAAATTTTAAAACTTTATAAAACAAGAAAATGCATTTGGAAGATTTGTTTTTCAAAAAAATAATTTAAATTTTACTTAATACAAAAGTTTTATGATAATGTTGTAATAAATTCAATACAATGAAATAATTAATAATAATATTTTAAAAATAATAAAAACAAACAGTGATCAAATTTATCAATTATTATAGCATGAGTTGCACTTTAAAAAAATGGTTGCACATATAATCCAACTAGATAAATTATTAGAAATCTCTTTAAAAAATGAATTATAATAATTATACTTTTAATTAGATAACATAATTGACCCAAATTAACTCAAAAATATCTATAAAAATAAAAGAGATAATTACCAAAAACAATAAGTGCACAAAAACTAGATAGAAAATCCAAGTCTCTTTTATAGAAAATAGAAAAGTAAATACACACACAATAATTAACAAAGTGTTACAGTATTGTTTATTTTAGCAGCCATTTAACTTCTGCTAAAAAAAATATGTTATTTTTCTTCTATTGAATATATTGACTTGAATGCCATTAAATAAATTACGTAATTACTACTATACCACTGCCTCTTTAGATTATTTTTCAAAATATTGTTTCCAAAAACAAATAAAATGTGTTTTCTTGATAATAAAATACAACAACTGCACAAGTCACAACAGCCTAAGGGCCCAAAAACCAAGAGGAGCTACAAATTCCTTTTCTACTTTTCAAAAACTTTTTATATTTTTTAAGACGTATAATCAAGGACAGACTTATTTGTATGAATATTTATTAATTAATATATATGATATTTGGTTTTGTCCTGCAAAAATATTTATAGACTATCCTCTTTAGTGATATGATTGAATTTGCTTTTTCCATCTTTTTAGCTTTATCTTGTTGGTGGGGTACGATGCAAGAAATTTCTGTTTTATTGTTCCTTTTTTGTAATCTTTTATTTATACTAGTTTCTTTGTGCTTTGACGAAAGCGCCTTTATCCGGTTGTCTTGTTATTTATTTTATCACATGCTGTCTGTATCATTGTCATCTTCTCTTGTTTACTCTTCTTTCCTCTTTCTCTCTCTTCTTTTCCTCTGCACAGACCGACCACTTCTTACGAAACCAGAAAAATGAAAAATAGCAAAAGCAAAAGAGATTGATGTGGAGGGAAAATGTTGGAAATTAATAGAGTTAGAAAGGGAGAAAAGAGAGAAAAACAAAAGGAAGAGAGGAAGGAGGGAGAACAGAGGCTAAACAGATATTAAAATTGTGAATAATGGAGGTTGATATTTTACTTTTAGCAAAAATTACAATTTTTGTCGCACAATAATGATGCTCTTGAACCCCTTTTTCTAAATTACACTTTGATCCAATATAAAATACTCTCTGTTCCTTTTAGTCCCCGTGTTTTTAGTGATATGCCTCTTTTTTTTTTTAATTTAATTCATAGTTTTTGTTCAAATTTGTGAATGGATTTTTGGAATTTAAGTTTCTTTTCAACTAGTTCCCTTTTTATATTATTTGCATTTGGTCCTTTTAATTATGATTTTTTAGCATTTACTTATATTATTTTTTTGTGTGGGTTTGTTGATTTTATTTTTGTGAAAATCCAATAGTTGTTTTTTAAATAATTCTAAATAAAAACAATTGAAACAAAAATAATTAGCAATTATATTATATATTCAAGTTTATTGCACTATGAACAATATATATTTATTATTTGTAGTTTTTAGGTAAAAATATACCTGAAGTTCCTATAGTTTCACTCAACAATAAATTTAGTCCCTATACTTTAAAAATAATAAATTTAGTCCTTGTAGTTTCCAAAATTATGAAATTGGTTTTGAGGTTAGTCAAATATTAGTCAATTGTTAAACCAGTACATGTGACGCTGACTAGTATACTTCCATCAGCATTAAAATTTACGTCAACACACAAGTGTAAAAAGACTTATGCTGACATGGCACTCATTAGCAACTCTTCCCTATTAGCACACTAAGTACAGGAAGGTCATGTGTGCAAGGAAGCTGAATATGAAGTCCATTCAAGCATCAGATTGGAGAGGGTGGAAGCACTAATGTTGAGCCACGACGAAGAACCGCTGCCACCACTGGAAATGGCAGAAGAGAAAAACACAATATTTGCATCTTACCTCTCATTGATCTATTTTGCTTCTATGCTCTTCATTTTTCTTTTCTACTTAATTTGTAAGAATAAAGATGTTCTCAGTTGGAAAAATATCATCATTATTATAAGCAAGATAATGGTTTACACTCTTGCAACTTGCTCTTATTGTTCTTGAGCCAATGAGAACCATAAAAATTAAACATTAACAATATCACCATAAAAGCACCATTATATATATAATTGTCCATTCATCACTGCAGCAGAAGATCAACCAACGTTAATGTATCAAATTTGAAACAGAACAAGACTGAGAGAACTTTATTGTGATCCAACTGACTTGGATCAAATTGATTGAAAATTATTGAACTCTTAAGTAAAATTAAAGAAAAAAATTGATCGAGCAAGACCCCAAAAAGAGCAACAGGGAAGAATACATACGAGGCAAGAAAGGTTGCTGGAAATGGTACTGCCAGTTAACTCTGCCAGCTAGGTTGAAGAGACTTCAAGTTAACAAGGGAAAGAGGCATTTGCATTAGGCAAAATCTAAAGACAAGATGAACAATTATTATAACACATTAAGAAAACCTAGCTTTCTGATAATGCATCGGATGGACATAGGTTTAAATTGTGATTAAATTTCGACATACCGTCATTCTCTTCATAACTCAAAGTTTGGGAAGATACATTCATGTTCATCTATATATGTACCTCTATCTAGAACTAATTAATGTTTGCCCTTTATACAATCAATATATGTGTACCAGTTAATATATACACCACGCTCAGAAGAAAACTGAAGGAAGAGCAAAGAAACAGAATAGAGCAACGAGAGGTAAGACGTCAATGTTGTGTTTTTCTCTTTTACCATTTCGGGTGGCGGCAGCGGTTCTTCGTGGCGGCCCAATGGTGGTGCTTCCACCATCTCCAACCTGATGCTCGAATGGACTTCATACACAGCTTCCTTGCACACATGACCTTTTTGTACTTAGCATGCTAAGAGGGAAGAGCTTCAAAAAAATAAAATAAAACTCTGCTTACATGCCGCCATGTTAACATAAGTCTTCTTACACGTATGTGTTGACATGGATTTTAATGCTGATAGAAGCATCCTAGTTTGCACCACAAGTACTAGTCTAATGGTTGATTAACATTTGACAAACCTCGTGGACCAATTTTATAATTTTAAAAACTATAGGGACTAAGTCTATTGTTTTTAAAGTATAATGATTAAATTTATTGTTGAGTGAAACTATAGAACCTTAGGTATATTTTTACCTAGTTTTTATTTAGACCATCCACTTCTATTGAAAAGCTAATATTAATATTTTTAGTCAGATATTCATACCAATAATTAAAATAAAGATAAAATATAACTCAAGTCCCTCTAGTTTCACTCAATGAAGGATTTGGTCCCTATAATTTAAAAATTGAGGATTTGGTTCATATAGTTTCCAAAGTCTTAAAAATTGTGTAATATCCCAAGAATTTACATGAATATTTAAAATCTATTTGAAGTTTATTGAAAAATTTAATTACATGAAAAATGTTCTTTTGAATTAGTGAAGGAAATTTGGGAATAGAAATTTCAAAATTTTAATTTGGGAAATTTTTACAAATTCTCAAGGGCTAAAGTGAAAAGAAAAAAAATATGGAGTACTTTTGAGAAATGACCAAGTAGGAACCCGAGAAGAAAAATAGAGCTTATGGGAATGAATTATGAGTCCGGTACCAAAAGGATGATGGATTCGAGGTTAAAGTGGAGTTTGAGACTTTGAGAGGGACTAAAGTGAAATAAGAAAATTTGTGAGGCACTTAGGATTTAGAAACACCCGAGGTGAGATTTTATGAATTTGCTTTTACTAGTCTTGACTGAAGGTCAACTGGAGAGCAAGTGATAATTTTACCCCGGACGAGTATATAGGTGGCCTCACCTATTTTTCTTCATTTTTCCCTTTCCTCTCTCTTTCTCTTCACCTTCTCTCCTCTCTTTCTCTCTCTACACTCCAACTCCACAACCGGGCTTTGGAGGGTGGATCTCGAGTTACGGGGAGAGCCTCGAGGAGCCAAGCAACGTAGGGAAAGCAAGGAATCGAGGTAGAAATTTCTATTTCTCAAGCTTTTCCCTATTTTCTAGTTTTAAGGAAGTTTGGGGTAAAAATTGAAATTCCGGCTTCGTTTCTTGATTAAAATTGGTGATTTTGGTGTCTAAATGCTCCTTAGACATTAAGGATGAGATCCCATGGAAGAAATCATGAAAAACGGTGGAGATTTGGCCAGATCTGAGCCAAAACCGAGAGGAATCGCGAAAGGTCGCGATCGTGGCGCCCAGGCGCCAGGCTTGTGTTGGCGCCCAGGCGCCAGATGTACCAGAAAACCTTAGCTTATTTTCAATCGGCCATAACTTCTTCATCCGGACTCTGTTTTGGGCAAACTTTATATCGTTGGAAAGCTTTTTAAGTCTAGTTTCCAATGGTATAAGTTTAATTTAGATATTCATTACCAGTTAGGAGTTATGACTTAAGATGTGAGTAAAGGTCGAGAGTAGTGATAGGAAATTTCTCTATTTTGTAACCCTAATGGTTTTTACCTGGTTACAATAGGGATGGTTGAGGCGCAAGGTGGAAGCGCCGAGAGCGTGGAATCCAGGTGAGTAGGCAACCTTGCAAAATTAATTTGCTAAATTAGTCAAAGCACAATATAAATCTCATTTGCGTTATTTGTGAAATTGAGAAGATTATCAGCGTATGTTCAGGGTGAGAAAAATTACAATATCATTGGGAATTATTTTATTACCTTTGTGAATTGATTTCTCTAGTTGACTAAATAACTAGATGTGATAGTTCCTTGAATAAATTGGAACATTTTGCTATGATTGATGATAGAAATTCAAGGGAATAAAAGTATGTGTAAATTAATTTATTTCATAGTAATTGTACTGTGATAAATTCTCACTATTTTATTGATGAGCAAAAGATCTACGGGATCTAATACACGAGTTTGAAAGGGTTAGAGTCCCATACTACTCAGTGTATAATTATGAAAATCTATGCACGAGTTTGAAAGGGTTAGAGTCTCATACTACTCGGTGTATAACTGTGAAAATCTATGCACGAGTTTGAAAGGGTTAGAGTCCCATACTACTCAGTGTATAACTGTGAAAACTTATGCACAAAGAGTTTGAGGGTTAAATTCCCAGGTCACTCGGTGCAAGTATTTATGACACATAATGCAAAGTGATTGAGGGATTGATCACCCAAGAAATCATACGCAAATTCAGACAAATGTAATATTATAATTATTTAAAATAAATGATAGATTGATTGTATTAGTAAATGCGGTATTTGTGCTTATGATATTTTCGTGTACAGTTGTTTACTCATTGAGTTTTGATTAACTCACACTCTCTATGATTATCTTTTCAGATACAGGGGTTGAGGAGGAGAATTTATAGCCTTTAAGGATATCCTTTACTTTTGTCTGGTAAACAAATAAATATAGATTTGGTAAGGATTAGGAAATGCTCTGTAATCTAATAGGTCACCTAGGCTTGGAAGGTTGTATAATACTGTGTAGTGTATGAATGTTGAACATTCTCTGAATATGTATACAAAATATCTTTCTTGAAAAATTTATGATTCACATAGTTATGGATGTTAAGAATGTTCATAGAGATTAAGGAGTACCACGGAAGTACACCTTAGGTATTTTATGTTTATCTCACATGTAAGTTTTGGGATGTGACAAATTGGTTCACAACCTTCAATCCAAGGTTAGTTTATGACATGTGGTGCTGGTCGATACACACATGTCAGCATTGAACACTATGTCAGGACCACGTTAACACCACAGCACAAATTAATGGCGTGGCATGCCATGTCATTTTTTCTCTCTTGCATTTTCTTTTTCTTTGCGAACTGAACCTTTCTCTTTTCTTTTCTATTTTCTCTTCTTTAATTTGTTGTTGTTTTCATTGCCATCACATGTTCTCCATTCTCTAGTGGCCTTGCGTTGGTCTTCTTCGGTGGTTGAGCATTCATTTCCTCCAGTTGTTGAGGGTTGAGAGTTCGTCTTTTCTTGTGGTGTTGTTTGCTTTGGTGGAAGTTGGAAGTTGCTCTCTGGTTTATGCTTGTTACTTTTAGAAATTAGTGATCTTATTTTATTAATTAGAAATTATTTAATATTATCATCAGTGAGGCGATATGTGGAACAATGTCATGCTTCAAATCTTGTTCTTCATCTGCCCAATCGGATTTAACACCTGGGTAGGGAATTGGGAATAAAGGGAAGGAAAATGGCATATTTTGATATTTGAGCTCCCACAATTTTGGATAACCCACTGCAAGGTCTATTTCATCCTCTGGATTCTTAATTCAAGTAAAACGCTGACATGCTTCAATCTTGATTCTTGAATTTTAGACAAGCTTAGAAAAGTAGGATTTGGTAATTGATTTAAGAACATTATCACATTGAATAAGAAGTAATTAGAGTAATTAATTAACAGATTAACAATGGGAGGAAAGGAGGAGAGAGGAGGGACTAGGAACCGAACAACAGTGTAGGGAGCAACACGTGATGACAACGACGAGAAAAGCATAGTAAAGAAGAGAAAATAGAAAAGAAAAGAGGCAAGGTTGCGTTCGTATTTGCTGCTAGTCTACATGTGACCATTGGATCTTTTTGATCCAATGGCCACAAATGCATTAACGTGTTTTTTTTTTGGTTTATGCCAAAACACTCCAGCCAATCAAAATGCATCACTTGTCTGACCCACCCATCCATCTAGATGACCCATGAGACCTAACCCAGCAAGAAACTTCACTGCTCAGCATCATCGTCTTCTTCCTTGTCTGCCTCGCACGTTCGCTTTCATCTATAGTCATCTTCTTCGTCTCTGATCACCGATGATTTTTTGCGTCATCGCCGAGGTGTGTACTTCTGCATTCAAATAATGACTATGTATTTCAACAGCCATTTACTACCTTCCCCTTTTCCCATCTCTCTCTCTCTCTCTCTCTCTTGCCTTTTCCTTCACTCATTATCCTTCCTTCTCTTAATTCAATTTATCACTTCCATTTTCTCCTTGTTACCCTTTCCTACTTTCTTTTTCCTTCCAATTCCTTTTATTTCCCTCTCTTCTTTAATGTAATTCAAAATCCATTCCCTTCTTCTAATTCCAACAACATATTCCATTCATCGCCTCTTCAATTCAATTCCCCTCATTTTGATTCTAGTTGATTTCTCGATCTGCATCATGGAAAATGATTTCTTCCTAAATATTGGAATTCCCCTAAGAGAGAGAGAGAGAGAGAGAGAGAGAGAGAAAGAGAGATGGGAACAAGGGAAGAAGACGATGATGTTAAGTAGTGAAGGTGCTCAGACGGGTCGGGTCTCATAGGTCATCCAGATGGGCGGGTGGATCAGACAGGTGGTGCGTTTTAATTGGCTAAAGTGCTTTGGCGGAAACCAAAAAAAAAATTGAGTTAACGGGTTCATGGCCGTTGGATCAAAACAATCCAACGACAATGAAAAAAGAAGCTCGTCTACGTTCATGCGCTGACAAGCATTAAATCAAGACCAGGAAGAGTGCAGTTCATGAAGAAAGAGAAAATGCAAGAGAGAGAAAAAAAATATGGTGTGTCATAAAAAAATATGACATGGCATGCCATGTCATTAATTTGTGTCATGTGTGGTGTTGACATGGTGTTTAATACTAATGTGTGTGTCTTGGTATAAACTAATCTTGGACTATTGACTAACACTAAGGACCTTTTTATTAAGACTTTGGAAACTATAGGAACCAAATCCTTCATTTTTAAATTATATGGACCAAATATTTCATTGAGTGAAACAATAGGGATCTAAGTTATATTTGAACCTTAAAAGAATTATTATTAGAACATTCATATGGTTTATTTTATTATATTTAAAAATTAGTGAAATTAAATAATAAAGGTAAATGAAATAAAGCATTATAAAATTTAGGTTTAAAAATACTTGAGGTCTCTATATTTTCAATGAAAAATAATTTTAGTCCCTATAGTTTGACAATATGAATTTAGTCCCTGTAATTTTCAAAACCATGAAATAAGTCCTCGGGGTTCATTTTTGGTTAATCAACCATTAGTCAACATTGACTGGGATGCTGATGTCAGTATTTAAATCCATATCAGTGTTGACTGTGTACCACTTATGCTGACGTAAACTAGCCACGTGAACTCCTTAAAAAAAGTTTCAGTTTATTCACTTAGGTCCTTGGTCAAAATTTCCTTGCTATCCAATTTTTGATATAAACTTGTATTCTACTTCATCTAGGTCCCTATTCTACTTCATCTAGGTCCCTAGATTAAGGATATATATTTTTATTTGATAAAATCATCCCCTACAAGCTTTTCAGTTTGTTCACCTTAGTCCTTGTCTTCAGTTTCATGCTTTTTTTCTCATGGTTTGGTCCTCTAAATTAGTTTATCATTTTATTTTTAGTCATGATACAATTTAATCTATCATTTCTACCTAAAAATAATACAAAAAATGAATTAAAATTCAACTTTCAAAGCTTACCTTTTATTCACTTAGGTCCTTGGTCAAAATTTTTCTTTTGTCCAATTTTTGATATAAACTCATCTTCTACTTCGTCTAGGTCCTTAGTTTAAGAATATTTTTTTTGTCAGAATCATCCCCTATAAACTTGTCAATTTGTTTACTTCAGTCTCTATTCTTTGCTTTCATACTTTTTTCTCACGGTTTGGTCCTCCAAGTTATATCATGACTAAAAATGAAATTATAGACTAATTTGGAGGATCAGACCGTGAGAAAAAAGTATGAAAATGAAGAACAGGGACTAAAGTGAACAAATTAAAAATTTTGTAGGGGATATTTTGAAAAATAAAAAATATATTCTTAAAATAGGGACCTAGATGAAATAGAAGATAAATTTTTATCAAAAATTGAACAAAAAAATTTGATCAAGGACTTAAGTGAATAAACTGAAATTTTTTTGAGTCTACATGGCTTGTCCACATCAGTATAAGTGATACACAATTATTGTTGACATAGATTTTAATACTGATATCAGCATCTCAGTCAGCACTGACTATCGATTGACTAGCCAAAAACTAAACTCAGGAACCTATTTTATGGTTTTAAAAATTACATGGACTAAATTTATTATTTTTTAATTATAGAGACTAAAATCATTTTTAAATAAAACTATAGGGATCTCAAGTATATTTAAACCTAAAATTTATATTTAAGCAAAATTATTTTTTCATAATTATTTTTGATCATCTAAATCCTCTTTTACCCATAATCAAGAAAATTAATTTTGTCAAAAAGCATGTCCAACTTTTTTTATTTAAATGCGCACTAATGATTTTAGTGTAGCAACTATGGCTTGCATGTGGGTCACACATAGTACAATTATTGTGGTTGAATTTGAAAATGTAGTGTTATTTTAGATATTCTATATACAACAATAACTTGCAGAGCGGAATTCATCAATTATGTTATTTTTATTTGTCATGAGAAGAGCAGGTACACAGCATATATATGTAAACGGAAATGCTCTACCAACAAAATTTGCCATGTTCAGATTTCAGCGCCTACGCAAACAGAAGATGTTGAGCAGCAACAATGGAATTGATGCTAAGTTCATTTTTCAAGCTCATTAGGGTGTTCATTGGTTTAGATTGCATTAATTTGATCATTTTAACCAACAAATTTAATTAGATGAGAAGAAATTTCATTCAATCTAATTCTTAAAAAAAAAAAGAACATTTTCAACAATAAAAATTACTATTTTCTAGTAACATCGTGTCACAACATATAAAATCATTCAGTATCATGACATAATCAAATACAAATACACGTGGTGTCCAAGAGCCAAAAGCCAAACACAGCAACACCTTGTGAGTAGTGTGGGGAATCATATATCTTATCCAAACTTTTTGTCCCTTGTCGTTTATGTGTAAACTATTCTCATTCCACTATCGTTTTTCTAATCTTAAATTGATCCTCCAAAAGGCAGATTTTCAATATATATGGAAGCTTTTGGTATGCACTGTTTTAATACACTCATATCCAAACTCATAATGCTCATTTGGATCCTGTTGCTGGTCTCTAGATTGCTTGTTTGGATCGTTGATCTCAATATCGAACGGCTACGATCAACAAACATTTAAGCCATCCAATAGCCAAGATCTCAATATCGAACGGCTAATTTTAAATATATTTACTTTTATATATTAGACCGCCTACAATTAATGTTTTTGTAAAGAGATATTAATTCATTTTATTTTTAGCTAATTTACTTTCATTAAATGGTCACTCAGTACGCGTTAAAAAAATTTAAAATTAATAATAAATGATAAAATTTAAATTAATTTTATTACAACTTGATAAAATTTGAATTAATTTTTTGACATATTCAAATTTTAAAAAAACACGATTAACAAACCAAATTTAAAATAAAAATAATATTATAAAAAATTTCATACACATATAACAAAAAAATATTTCATACACATATGGTGCAAGGGGCCTCCCCTACGCCATAGGATTCTCCTTACACCATATGAGTATTTAATTTTTTTATAATATTATTTTTATTTTAAATTTTATTTGTTAGTTATGTTTGTTTAAAATTTGATTCTGCAAAAAATTAATTCAAATTTTATCAAGTTGTTATAAATTAATTCAAATTTTATCATTTATTATTATTTTAAAATTTTTTTAATGCGCACCCAATCACCATTTAATGAAAGTAAATTAGTAAATAAAATGAATTAATGTCTCTTTACAAAAAATTCTTTAGGAAATACTCTTTCATAAAAATTTAAAAAAATTAAAATTAATAATAAATGATAAAATTTGAATTAATTTTATTTCAACTTGATAAAATTTGAATTAATTTTTTTTGACAAAATCAACAAACAAAATTTAATATAAAAATAATATTATAAAAAATTTCATACAGATAAGATAAAAGAATTTCATACACAACCATATATATATATATATATATATATGGCGCAAGGGAGAATATATATAGCACAGGGGAGGCCATACTGCGCCATATATATATAGCGTAGGGGGTCTCCCTGCACCATATGTGTATTTAATTTTTATATAATATTATTTTTATTTTAAATTTCATTTGTTAATTGTGTTTGTTTAAAAATTTATTTTGTCAAAAAATTAATTTAAATTTTATCAAGTTATGGTAAAATTAATTCAAATTTTATCATTTATTATTAATTTAAAATTTTTTTAACGTGCACCTAGCCACCATTTAATGAAAGTAAATTAGTAAGAATAAAATGAATTAATGTCTCATTACAAAAAAAAATCTTTAGGAAATACACTTTCATAAAAATTTAAAAAAATTAAAATTAATAATAAATGATAAAATTTGAATGAATTTTTTGACACGATCAATAAACAAAATTTAAAATAAAAATAATATTATAAAAAAATTCATACATATAGCACTATATATATATATATATATATATATATGTCATGCCCCAAATCGAGAAAGATGACCTGTCGAAGTCTATACCACCACAGTAAGCCTGACATACATACACTTAGCACACACAACTTTAATATAATAATAAAATAGAATCTTCCCATTGCATTATTCACTATAATTTTAGGAGTCCTATTTACTACAAAGCGACATAGAGAATCCAGAATTACCCAATGTCAACATCAACCCATATCCAGAGAAAGTTGAGAACTTCAAGGTTTCAGTACTCCTCGTGCAGAATCTCACTAATTAAACAAGAACCTACAAGGGTACACAAGAAAAGAGTGAGTACGAAAATATTCAGTGTGGGAAAACAACAAGAAAAAGATATAGAACCTGAATAGGATCCCATCCACAAAAATACTATCGGCCGACAAAATCCCTCATTGCACAATTACATAGACAGATGAATGCATCTTAAAGCAATACAAATACTATACAAGGTCACAACCATCGACAAGTGATCCAACTCAGTATATCAAGCAAACCGCATGTACAAACATAACAATTTTATCCATGACACATCTATAGGCTAATACTTGACCATACATGTATATAAATGTTCATGATTCCATCACCAGATTTAAATCAACATAAAAATGTGTGCACAGAGTGATCTATGGTTTCACTGGCTAATCCACCTTAAGTAAATGCTATAAATGTTTACTGTCTTCCTTTCACAAGATGGCTATAAATTGTTCGTCACCTTTTCTTCACAATGTAGCATCCTCGAGTGTCACATCCCAAAATTTACATGTGAGATAAACATAAAATATCTAAGGTGTACCTACGTAGTACCCTTTAATCTTTATGAATATTCTTAATATCCATAACTATGTGAATTATAAATGTTTCAAGAAAGAAATTTTGTATACATATTCAGAAAATGTTCAACATTCATACACTATACTGTACTATACAACCTCCCAAGCCTAGGTGACCTACTAGATTACAGAGCATTTCCTAATCCTTACCAATTGTTTACCAGACAAAAGTGGAGTATATCCTTAAAGGCTATAAATTCACCTCATCAACCACTGTATCTGAAAAGATAATCATAGAGAGTGTGAGTTAATCAAAACTCAGTGAGTAAACAACTGTACAAGAAAATATCACAAGCACAAATACCACATTTACTAATACAATCAATCTATCATTTATTTTAAATAATTATAGTATTACATTTGTCTGAATTTGCATATGATTTCTTGGGTGATCAATCCCTCAATCACTTTGCATTATATGCCATAAATACTTGCACTGAGTGACTTGGGAATTTAGCCCTCAAACTCTTTGTGCATAAGTTTTCACAGTCATACACTGAGTGGTATGGGACTCTAACCCTTTCAAACTCATGCATAGATTTTCACAATTATACACCGAGTGGTATGAGACTCTAACCCTTTCAAACTCGTGTATTGATTTTCACAATTATACACCGAGTAGTATGGGACTTTAACCCTTTCAAACTCGTGTATTGATTTTCACAATTATACACTGAGTAGTATGGGACTCTAACCCTTTCAAACTCGTGTATTGATTTTCACAATTATACACCGAGTAGTATGGGACTCTAACCCTTTCAAACTCGTGTATTGATTTTCACAATTATACACCGAGTAGTATGGGACTCTAACCCTTTCAAACTCGTGTATTAGATCCCGTAGATCTTTTGCTCATCAATAGAATAGTGAGAATTTATCACAATATAATTACTATGAAATAAATTAATTTACACATACTTTTATTCTCTTGAATGTCTATCATCAATCATAGCAATCATCATATATTATTAATTGAGTCAACTAGAGAAATCAATTCACAAAGGTAATAAAATACCTTCCAATGATATTGTATTTTTTCTCAACCTGAACACACACTGATAATCTTCTCAATTTCACAAATAACGCAAATGAGATTTATATTGTGCTTTGAATAGTTTAGTAAATTAATTTTGCAAGGTTGCATACTCACCTGGATTCCACGCTCTCGGCGCTCCCACCTTGCGCCTCAACCATCCCTATTGTAACCAGGTAAAAACCATTAGGGTTACAAAATAGAGAAATTTCCTATCACTACTCTCGACCTTTACTCACATCTTAAGTTATAACTCCTAACCGGTAATGAATATCTAAATGAAACTTATACCATTGGAAACTAGACTCAAAGAGCTTTCCAACGATATAAAGTTTGCCCAAAACGGAATCCGGATGAAGAAGTTATGGCCGATTGAAAATAAGCTAAGGTTTTCTGGTACATCTGGCTCCTAGGCGCCAAGCCCTTCTTCCTTCCCAAAATTTTCTGAACCTTGGCGCTTGGGCGCCACGATCGCGACCTTTCACGATTTCTCTCGGTTTTGGCTCAGATCTGGCCAAATCTCCACCGTTTTCCATGATTTCTTCCATAGGATCTCACCCTTAATGTCTAAGGAGCATTTAGACACCAAAAACACCAATTTTAATCGAGAAACGAAGCCGGAATCTCGAATTTTACCCCAAACTTTCTTAAAACTAGAAAATAGGGAAAAGCTTGAGAAATAGAAATTTCTACCTCGATTCCTTGCTTTCCCTACGTTGCTTGGCTCCTAGAGGCTCGCCCCGTAACTCGAGATCCAACCTCCAAAGCCCGGTTGTAGAGAGAGAAAGAGAGGAGAGAAGGTGAAGAGAGAGAGAAAGGAAAGGAAAAAATGAAGAAAAATAGGTGAGGCCACCTATATACTCGCCCGGGGTAAAATTATCACTTGCTCTCCAGTTGACCATCAGTCAAGACTAGTAAAAGCAAATTCATAAAATCTCACCTCGGCTGTTTCTAAATCCTAAGTGCCTCACAAATTTTCTTATTTCACTTTAGTCCCTCTCAAAGTCTCAAACTCCACTTTAACCTCGAATCCATCATCCTTTTGGTACCGGACTCATAATTCATTCCCATAAGCTCTATTCTTCTTCTCGGGTTCCTACTTGGTCATTTCTCAAAAGTACTCCATACTTTCTTTTCTTTTCATTTTAGCCCTTGAGAATTAATAAAAATTTCCCAAATTAAAATTTTGAAATTTCTATTTGCAAATTTTCTTCACTAATTCAAAAAACAAATTTCCACGTAACACTAAACTTCAAATTAGACTTTGAATATTCATATAAATTCTTGGGATATTACATTCTTCCCCCTTAAAAGAATTCGATCCTCCGAATTCAAAACTTACCTCAAGATTGAAACAAATGCAGAGATTTTGTCTATATCTCATTCTCTCTTTTGGAATTTTCACAATCAAGTACAAAATATAACAAGTTCAACATATTTTTATTTCTCAAGTTTCTTCAGTAAAAGAGTTACCTCAACAAAAAAAAATCAAATACGAAAATTTTATTTCTAGTACATAAGTTACAAGCAACAAGATGAACTTGATTTACAAAACAGATAATTTTAATACGTGAAGCTCATAGCAAATATCAGCTTTAGGTACACATAAAAGAAAGGATAAATTAAGAACGATGATGCTTTTGAGATGTAGAAGATGTTTCAGGTCTAAAAGAGGAAGGTGCTTCAGATCTTAAGGAGGAAGCTAATCGTTGCAGCCTAGAAAGGGTTTTTGGAGGAAGCGTCTGGGAAATTTGGCGAAGTGCAGAAGTCACTCCATTTATACAGTCAATACACCTCGCTTGTTGGTCACGAAAATTTTGAGTTGCAAACATTGAATGTCTATCAACTCTATTCGCCAATTCCCTAAAATGACGATTCAAGAGCTTCTCTTGTTCTACAAAGAGACGATTTATCAATCTTCCCTGGTCCTCAAAGTGGCGGTTTATCAACCTTTCCAAATCCTCCATCTTTTGTCTCATAAGCACAAGCTCATTATTAGAAGATGTTGCTGTGCTAACATCCTCTAGCTCTACTACATCCCTTTTTCTTTTCTTAGCCTCTGGTAACTCTTCCATGGATCACTTATTCTTATAGTTCTCCAGGCTAAGATTTAGATCCAGCTCTACCTTGCCAGCCTCAAAGTTTAAATTGAAAGATTTATTGCCGGCCATATTTTTCTGAGCTATACAAGAAGGAGAAGTTTGTTGCTAGAAAGCTTATAAGTAATGAACTCTTAGTGTAGTGAGCGGCGTAATGGGGCATCCATTATATATAGACGAAATTTTGGGTTACAAAAACCTTTACATCATTCTCTAAAAATGGCCTACGGACCTTATCCGTCGCAATGCCAACGGTCTCTGATAAGCACGCCAAAAAAAATAACAAAATATAATCTAATGCAAAAGATTTTCTCAAAAATTTCAGCTAACTTTTGACTCTTGCTCAAATCATTCAACTAATCGCTGCTTCAATCTATGACTTCCTAACTCTGTATTTGTCTTATCCAATAATCCTAGATCAAGATATTACTCCATGAATGGGTAGCTTCATACTAGCCTTATCTAGGTTTCTAATCCGTGGCTTTGTTCTTAGGCTTACACATTTTCAAAGAAATACAAATTAAGATAAAAACTTCTCACATGTACACATATCAAGTGTTACCATAAAGTGAGAAAAAAAAACTTTTTACCTTTCACTTGCCTCTACGAGCATATATGTATGTATGTATAAACATGGAGATACATCATTATCTATAAATTTTCATCCATTCAAGTCCTTTTAAATTTCAGACTTCTCATTCTCTGAATGTATGTAGAATCATTACATATTATTCCTGGCCATAATAAATAGCCTTCACTCTCTATGCATGAATAACATACATACATATCATATGTATTTAGAGACATATAATCACAGTATAATTCACTCAATCATGTATATTATACTCAACTGAAGGCCTTCAAGAACAACACAATAAAACAGAGAGATACATTTTAGTTCATCGTGAAAACATCCAAGACACTCTGTAATGGCTACATTGTCATCATTTTTTGAATTTCAGAAAATGCCAACAAGAGAAATGGAAAAACCAAGTATAAATCGGCCGCAAATCCACCGAATATTGACTTTCGTGGTTTTGGCATTAATGCGACGC
The DNA here is from genome assembly GCA_037074585.1 of Biancaea sappan. Taxonomy (NCBI): domain Eukaryota; kingdom Viridiplantae; phylum Streptophyta; class Magnoliopsida; order Fabales; family Fabaceae; genus Biancaea; species Biancaea sappan. The sequence goes on along the minus strand of CM073501.1, from coordinate 27,751,185 downwards.
GCTGTGGGTGTGCATGCCTACCCTAGACTTCTAGCTTCCAGCTTGCAGAAATCCATAGGTTAAGCGTGTAGGGTGCGGCGAAGAGATATCTTCTTTAATTTCAAATTTTTTTTTCTATAAAAACTGCCCCGGAGTTCTCAGTTACTACACCACAAAGAGTAATCATCTCTGAGCCTACAATTTCTCAGCATTCCTCTCTCGTCATACTTTTTCAAAAACTTCTAAATTATCTAAACCATGGCCACAAAGAAGTACATTGATCTCACAGTGGAGGCCAAGAAAGAAGAGCTCGACTTAAACTGAAGTCTGGGCAAAGACAAGGGCAAAAGACCTTTTGAGGGGTCTCTAGAGAAGCATAAGGAGAAGAAAATGAAGAAGAACGAGGAAGCTGAGGAGACTAGCACGGGCCATACCTCGGAGGACAAAATCGCCTGTCTAGAGCAAGAGGTGAAAAATCTGAAAAAGATGATAGAAGACCTGGAGAAGTTAACTAAACGCAATAATGCAGAAATGACTTCAAGAATAGACAGGTTCTTCTATTGGTCTACCCAGTGCTTCTGCAATCAACAACAAAGAAGTGTTGATTGTATGAATGGGATTTACACTACCCTTCGCGACATTGCTCTGTCTCTCGCTCCAAGGAATGGTTGAGGGGTGATGATACAATACAACCCTCCCAATCCGAGACCACCTCACTTTTAGATTACTCATGCATGAGTACTTTCCTTTTTTTTTTTGCAATGTACTCCTTCCGCTTTTAATGCCAATGGTTTCTTTTACTAGATGGTACGCTAAATAGTAATAATAATAATAAAATAAAGAAAGATAAAAGAAATTAGCCACACAAAATCAATAACAAAGTCAGCTGATAAAGCCAATCACATAAAAAAAATTTAGTGACCCTATAAGCTGTCACAGAGACAAACAGAAGCTTTATACAAGTCTCGTTGTCTTTCCTCTTATGGGAGTAGATGAAGGCATACCGTATAGATCAATTGAACTTGATATTATGCCCTCGAATTGTCATGAATTCTTGCTTAAGAGCCTCGACTCGCAAGCTTTCCTTAAACTAACACTCTGAGGCACGAACTACTATAAGAACGTCTTCCTAAACCATTCCAATCATACATCACGTTTAACAATTATGAATGTTCATACGCCAACAGTCTACCTATAACATGCTCTAATTGTTCCAATGTTACAAAACTTCTATATTGTATTTTTTTTTCTTAACTAAACAAGTGCAACTTTGGCGAGCCGCCCCTAGAGAAGACTTATAGCTTACCCCAATATCTTTTATGTTAGGTTCCATTTTACCATAGTATCTCCTAGCCTACATCGATTTTCTCAACCAAGCTTATATCAAGGAACATATTATTTAGGACTTACATCCTCTTCCATAAATCTCATTTGTCTGGCATCTATCAAAACCAAATCTTTGATCTACCTCTCAAGGGTTCTTTCTCATTCCTACATCAGTAATCTGTGCTATATACTTTGCGAAAATCTTTCTTGAACTCTAGTCCATGCCTCATAATCAACTTTACCCCATCTAATACATTACTCTTGGCCCAACCCTCAAGCCATATTCTAGCAATTACTGATCCTCAGCTTTAAGAATACACTACAGAGTTATGTTCCTAATTTCTCAAAAAAAAGAAAAAATTTCATACAGAGGTCATCTTTTCCATCGGTATAAGGATCATACCTCCAACAAGTTCCAAAGTTCTATATACGAAAAATACTCAACTTTACAAGGTCTTTTATGGAACCTAATCCCATGGTCATGCCGCGGTTCATGACAATGGAAAAGGGCCCACAAAGAACACTTTGCTCTGTAATCTATAGAGGACCTAAAAACCACCTCTGATACCAATTTGTCACATCCCAAAATTTACATGTGAGATAAACATAAAATATCTAAGGTGTACCTACGTAGTACCCTTTAATCTTTATGAATATTCTTAATATCCATAACTATGTGAATTATAAATGTTTCAAGAAAGAAATTTTGTATACATATTCAGAAAATGTTCAACATTCATACACTATACTGTACTATACAACCTCCCAAGCCTAGGTGACCTACTAGATTACAGAGCATTTCCTAATCCTTACCAATTGTTTACCAGACAAAAGTGGAGTATATCCTTAAAGGCTATAAATTCACCTCATCAACCACTGTATCTGAAAAGATAATCATAGAGAGTGTGAGTTAATCAAAACTCAGTGAGTAAACAACTGTACAAGAAAATATCACAAGCACAAATACCACATTTACTAATACAATCAATCTATCATTTATTTTAAATAATTATAGTATTACATTTGTCTGAATTTGCATATGATTTCTTGGGTGATCAATCCCTCAATCACTTTGCATTATATGCCATAAATACTTGCACTGAGTGACTTGGGAATTTAGCCCTTAAACTCTTTGTGCATAAGTTTTCACAGTCATACACTGAGTGGTATGGGACTCTAACCCTTTCAAACTCATGCATAGATTTTCACAATTATACACCGAGTGGTATGAGACTCTAACCCTTTCAAACTCGTGTATTGATTTTCACAATTATACACCGAGTAGTATGGGACTTTAACCCTTTCAAACTCGTGTATTGATTTTCACAATTATACACTGAGTAGTATGGGACTCTAACCCTTTCAAACTCGTGTATTGATTTTCACAATTATACACCGAGTAGTATGGGACTCTAACCCTTTCAAACTCGTGTATTGATTTTCACAATTATACACCGAGTAGTATGGGACTCTAACCCTTTCAAACTCGTGTATTAGATCACGTAGATCTTTTGCTCATCAATAGAATAGTGAGAATTTATCACAATATAATTACTATGAAATAAATTAATTTACACATACTTTTATTCTCTTGAATGTCTATCATCAATCATAGCAATCATCATATATTATTAATTGAGTCAACTAGAGAAATCAATTCACAAAGGTAATAAAATACCTTCCAATGATATTGTACTTTTTCTCAACATGAACACACATTGATAATCTTCTCAATTTCACAAATAACGTAAATGTGATTTATATTGTGCTTTGACTAGTTTAGTAAATTAATTTTGCAAGGTTGCATACTCACCTGGATTCCACGCTCTCGGCGCTCCCACCTTGCGCCTCAACCATCCCTATTGTAACCAGGTAAAAACCATTAGGGTTACAAAATAGAGAAATTTCCTATCACTACTCTCGAGCTTTACTCATATCTTAAGTCATAACTCCTAACCAGTAATGAATATCTAAATGAAACTTATACCATTGGAAACTAGACTCAAAGAGCTTTCCAACGATATAAAGTTTGCCCAAAACGGAGTCCGGATGAAGAAGTTATGGCCGATTGAAAATAAGCTAAGGTTTTCTGGTACATCTGGCTCCTGGGCGCCAACACAAGCTGGCGCCTGGGCGCCAAGCCCTTCTTCCTTCCCAAAATTTTCTGAACCTTGGCGCCTGGGCGCCACGATCGCGACCTTTCGCGATTCCTCTCGGTTTTGGCTTAGATCTGGCCAAATCTCCACCGTTTTCCATGATTTCTTCCATAGGATCTCACCCTTAATGTCTAAGGAGCATTTAGACACCAAAAACACCAATTTTAATCGAGAAACGAAGCCGGAATCTCGATTTTTACCCCAAACTTTCTTAAAACTAGAAAATAGGGAAAAGCTTGAGAAATAGAAATTTCTACCTCGATTCCTTGCTTTCCCTACGTTGCTTGGCTCCTAGAGGCTAGCCCCGTAACTCGAGATCCAACCTCCAAAGCCCAGTTGTAGAGAGAGAAAGAGAGGAGAGAAGGTGAAGAGAGAGAGAGAGGAAAGGAAACAATGAAGAAAAATAGGTGAGGCCACCTATATACTCGCCCGGGGTAAAATTATCACTTGCTCTCCAGTTGACCATCAGTCAAAACTAGTAAAAGCAAATTCATAAAATCTCACCTCGGGTATTTCTAAATCCTAAGTGCCTCACAAATTTTCTTATTTCACTTTAGTCCCTCTCAAAGTCTCAAACTCCACTTTAACCTCGAATCTATCATCCTTTTGGTACCGGATATCATCCTTTTGGTACCGGACTCATAATTCATTCCCATAAGCTCTATTCTTCTTCTCGGGTTCCTACTTGGTCATTTCTCAAAAGTACTCCATACTTTCTTTTCTTTTCATTTTAGCCCTTGAGAATTAATAAAAATTTTTCAAATTAAAATTTTGAAATTTCTATTTGCAAATTTTCTTCACTAATTCAAAAAGCAAATTTCCACGTAACACTAAACTTCAAATTAGACTTTGAATATTCATATAAATTCTTGGGATATTACATCGAGTATGGCATGCTCGAGAGATAAAGTCGCTTAGTCGCATTATAACTTGTTGTCAGAGCGTTCTATTGATAACTTAATAATACACCGTCTTAGCATTTTAGGTCACCTAGACCAATTTAGCCCCATAGGCATCTCTTACACTCCACATATGGCACAAACAACGGATTTCATTTCAAGGAAAACATATGCAATGCTTTAAAGAATTTCCAATTTGATTCATCCCACAAATAATCTTACCAAAGTATAAATGAATTCACTCGATGCCATCTAAACACATAAGTAGAATAAGCATAACATAGAATAACCATCACAGTGAAACAAGAAGGCTCAATGGCACATGAGGCAATTCCACCACTAAGACACCGGGACAACCAACAAATAGGAGATACCACGCATGTTCACACTTTAAAGCATCTAAACATGATTAGCATAAGAAATGAATGAAAGTAATATAACTCAATTTTTGGAATGAGATTTGCACATAGCAATTTATTTAAAGATTGAATTGATCATAGCAAGTACTCAGTTGGGTTGTATGCACCAAACAAATGATTATTTAGTCAATTTAAGCCAACGGTAAAATTGGAACTGAGATCATATTTGATTCAAAAGCCTCATTAGTTATGCTTGTAAAGCCATCCAACTATTATTCCATCATATACACTAGTTTTGGCCTCCTTAGAGAGAGATAATTCCCTTTTTGTTATACAACCAAATAGAATGGCGATATCCCATATGTATGCAAATTTATTAAGTAAGCTTTCATTCCTTCATTAGAGTGATTCACATCCATAAATATTATCATCATTATTAATTATTATACTAAATCCTTAAAGTATGTAGTAGTTGCAAATGATGGGGGGTTCACCTTATACCTCACATGCATGGTTGGAACAACACAAAGATAGATAGAACACCACAACAAGAAGTGAGAATGTGCACTTTTCATCTTAAACCTCATTCTAGATTCTTTATCTCTAGGCCATTCTCTCGTTACATTATCACATAGTATCATTTGTATAGCCATAAAGTAGTTAGCCCATGGGATTCACTAGGGGCCTTCCCATAATATAAACCTCTTATTTCCACTAGAGTTCAATTTAAAGGCACCCCTTAATTTGGTGCCACTATGAGTTTATAGGTATTGCAAGTCACAAGAACAAAGCAGCAAAGGATATCGTAAACACACAATCAACCATAAAAGTAATAAACACCCTCCTCATGAACATAATCCATAGTTTCAACTAAAGAAGTGTTGCTAATCAAAGAAATAATCTGAAATATACCATTCATGTATGAATAAACACCCTAAGATATTTAGAGAAATAAGCCAAATTTTCCTTTCTCAACATATATATAAATTTACATAATCACAGAGGAAACTAGTAAGCATCCTTCACCTTGTTCCTGAGCTCCAATTTGTCGCAAGGAAGTCTCAAACAACCATCCAACAACTTTCCAACCACCTTAGGGCAAAGATCAAATAAATTTTCTTTAGCAAAAGCCAATAAAAGGAGAAACCCAACTTGTGGTGCCTAGGGCACCACTCATGGCGCCTAGGACGCCACACTTTACTCAAGCACTCTCCAAGTTCTAGCCACCCATGCTAGCACCTGAGGCGCCCAGCTTTTTCTTCTTCATGAAAGCAACACTGATGTTGGCATCTTGGGTGCCAACACTTCTCATCTCACTGCACCTCTACGATTCTTCTTGAAAAAAGCCTCTAAAGCTCACCCTTTTGATCCCAAGTTCCCATACTCAGTTTAATTATTTCACAGGGCACTTAGATGATAGTGGTGAAGCCACATGATTTTACAAAATCATATGTAAAAAAAAAAATCATTTTGTCCCTCTCCTTGTTTTTTTTGAACCCCCTTAATATTTTTTTGAGCCCCCTTTACTGACTCAATCCCTCTCTGTTGCTCACAGTCATGAGACCCCCACTCCCTAGAGTTACAATTTTTTTTTCTGATGGTTAATTTCTCATTCCATTATTAGGGACCTTTTTGTAAAAGTTAGAAATTTGGTGTTTTGTGCATAGGTCTAATTCTATTAAATTTATTAATTGATTATGTAATTAAGATCATGAGTAACATATTTGTGAAGTCAATTTCATGAAATTTTTTCTTGATGATGGTTAATTTCTCATTCCATTATTAGGGACCTCTTTGTAAAAGCTTGAAATTTGGTGTTTTTGTACATAGGTCTAATTTTATCAAATTGGTTAATTGATTATGTAATTAGGATCATGAGTAACATATTTGTGAAGTCAATTTCATGAAATTTTTTCTTAATGATGGTTAATTTCTCATTTGATTGTTAGGGACCTTTTTGTAAAAGCTTGAAATTTAGAGTTTTTGTGCATAAGTATAATTCTATCAAATTGGTTAATTGATTATGTAATTAGGATCATGAGTAACATACTTGTGAAGTCAATGAAATTTTTTCTTGATGATTAATTTTTCATTTGATTTTTAGAGACCTCTTTGTAAAAGTTTGAAATTTGAGATTTTTGTACATAGTTCTAATTCCATCAAATTGATTGATTGATTATACAATTATGATCATGAGAAACATATTTGTGAAGTCAATTTCATGAAATTTTTTCTTGATGATGGTTAATTTATCATTCCATTATTAGGGACCTCTTTGTAAAAGCTTGAAATTTGGGGTTTTTGTACATAGGTCTAAATCTATCAAATTAGTTAATTGATTATGTAATTAGGATTTAGAAGAAGAAAAAATTTTTGTAATGAAAATATTTTTTAAGAGAAAATTACCATCAGATCTAAAAAAATGAATGAAAATTTTGCCCCCCCTGACCGAGGGGTCTTGGATACGCCACTGTTAGATGATATTTATTAGTCATTAAAACTCTCCTAAATCATCATGGAATGAAGAATAAAGAAGGAATCACAACAAATCCAAAATTATCTAGCTAAGTTTCCATTTCTTACATATCCTCTCCAACTATCCCATTTGTCCTTCCATTACCCACTCCAAGTTCAGAATCACCACCCTTAGATTAGTAGATGTATTTATATTTCATAATACCTCCCTCTCCTCTTACTCTCCCCTTCAATATCTTCCTAGGGTTCCAAAATCATAGACAAAGAGAAGAAAGAAGGAAGAAGTGACGAAGATGATCTTTGATTGAGTTTTGGTTACCGGAGAAGGAAGCCATAGCACCGCAGTGAGCGAGAGAGATGGAGGCACAACACTTGGAGAGAAAATGGGAGTTGAGGCATGAAGAGTGAGGGAGGAATAAGTTGTTTGACGTTTAAAATAGAGAGCAAAGTCTCCCTTTGACCATTTGTTTAAGAAATTGCAAAATGGCCCTTTTACTTTATAAAACTTCTCATTCCCCTACCACTTGTGCCCACACAAAAATTTATACTAACACAGTTGTCCCTATTTCTCACAAATATGCCCACTTTGGAATTTTTGTCACACTAACCCATTTAAGCAATTTCTCAAGCTTTGTTTCACTTTGGTCCCTATGCAAGGGCCTGTTTGATAAAATTCACAAACCATACCTGCCCGAGGTTAGTTCACCATTAGCTTATTATTTCCTTCATTGTCACTTAAGTGTACGCATATATATGCCAAAAAGAAGAATGTACACATATGAGGTTTACCGATTCCCAACATTTAAAATATAAATAAATTCTCATTTCAAACATAAAATTTACACACTAGAATATGAAAGATGAATACGTTGACCGAGTGGAAACAAAATTTTCACAAGTATTACAATATATGTGTGTGTTTTATATTTATATATATATAATAAAAATAATAATGTACATATATACATATATATATATATATATATCTCTATATATCTTTAATATACTCAATATATTTAATATATATATAGTTATATTTATGTATATGAAAATTTATATATATAAAATAAAATACAAATATAATTTTGATTCAAAAATTTTTAAAATAATTTAAATTATAACAAGTTTTAATTTCTAATAAATTTAAGTTTAATGTTTTTACTATGAAAGATTTAAAATTACATGGTCTTTCTTTGTTTGCTCATTATGATTATCTTTCAGACATATATATACATTAGATAAAATATATGAGATTTTAATTTCTAATAAATTGAATAATAAAATTAGGAAATATAATATGTTCTTACTCAAGATATGACTTCACTTCGTCATAATTGACAATGACATAAAGTGGAACTATCATATATTCTCTTCTATCTAAATATTTAGTGATGTTCTTGTTAGAAGGATGCCCGATTTAGTTAAAAATTGTTAATGTAGTTGGTTGGCTTGTCATAAAGGCATTTTGACCAACTCTTATTTGTGTGATTCAAAGTAATATGAAAAAAAAGTACAATTGTGCCAACTATGCTTCACCAATTGAACCTTCCACCTGAGATTTATTATTGACTGCCTTTAAAAATGAAAGGACTAGTTTGTCATATTTGAATCAATAGGAATTAAAATAATACACAAAAGTAAAAGTGATTAATGGTTGAATACCTCTTAAAGGATACATCCATCGATATTAAACTAGTCCACCAGACAGGTTGATGTTCCATTGTGTCAAAAAATCTACCGGGAAAGATTCCTTGTAGCTTGCAAAGAATGACAAGAATGTTGTGCTCCATTTGCATTAGCTCATTCACTTTCAACGTTGTTAAACATAAGTCTTTGAAAAATTGGCTTATCTTAGTGAGAGGTCTCCAAACTTGCTTTGGCAATGCATTGAATGTGAATGATAGCAAACATTCTATGAAAATATGACAATAATAGCTCTTGAGTCTGAACAACTTTTCGTTCTTCATGTCAACACATCTTGACAAATTCGAAAAATATCCATCATGCATTTTTCCTATGGTATATCAGCTACATAATTGGTGCCTCTCTCAAACTAGGCCTATATAGCTGCTAGTTTTACATTCACTCTGTGGCGCTCAAAATAGTATTTTGTCATCCATATATACATAAGTTAAGTTGAAAAACTAATTATGCTATGAGCTACTATCTGACTAATCACCAGATCACCCTTTTCTTTAACCAAAAGAGTAATACAAGAGGTTATCAGATCAGAGTCTAGTTTTTGATGATCTTGAGACATTATAGTTGGTAGATATGTATAGTCTCCATTGTACTTGGTGATCCTATTAGGGTGTGCAGGTGATTTTTACACTACCCTGACTCTCCACTTCCAGCCATTTCCATAATGTAGGTATATGTAATCTTCAGTACCACTCTTTAATAGTATTACTTGGAATGTATATGTTTAAAACAACATACAACTTCACTGCCCATCTTAAACTTTGGACATCTGTAAATCACATGTCCTTTTATAGCACAATCCTAATGTGTGGCGTGCCTCGATTCGATTAATGAATTTCACATAATCGAATGTCATAATCTCGATCAAGCCCTGCGTCAATTTGGGATGGAACAACCAACTCTACACGTACTTGTCAACTTAGGGTCATGGCATCTAAAAAGTTAAGTGGGAGGATTGATACTGACTGGAAGGTAGAACATGCTGAGTTCATCCAAATTAATTAATTTTCACTCAAATAAGTACTCTGTTTCATCAATTAATTTTCTTGATTTCACTCAGATAAAGAAAAATTAATTTTCACTCAAATTAATTAATTTAATAATTTTTTAATTAGTTCATTTTTATTCACATTAATTAAAATTAGTTTGTTCATTAAATCCCATCATTCATTTTCATTTTCCAATCATCTAATATTAATAAATTTAATTTACCACAAGTTTAATTGAAATTAATTTTCACAGTAAATTTAATTAATAATAATTGCAATTGGTATAAATTTATTTAATATCCAATTTTTAACTGCAATTGATGTATTTTAATATTTTGTTTATTTATTTAAAAATAAAAATTAGGAATATTCTTGAAATCTTAAAAAAATAATAAAAATAAGTTGATGCAATAAAAAATTGTCTTATATTAATATAACTTATTTTTCTTTTTTCCTTTTGTGTGAGTGTAACGTCCTAAATTTTCTTTATCTAAGTTTTAAATAATAATAGAATTAAGTTATTTATGCATTTAGATGCCTAGAAGCAAGTAATCAAGGAAAGACATGAGAAATTAGGATAAATAAGCTAAGGGTAGAATAAAAATGAAGTTCTGAGGGAATCAGTCAACTAATTGTAATGATCGGTTGACTAATAGCATCAGAGATTAAATTAGGTTATTGATATCTGCAATCAGTTAACTGATGAGGAGATATCAGTCAACTAATTACTCTCTATCAAGATAAAATTTTAGGTTCTGAAACAATCAATTGACTAATCAGGGTGGATCAGTCGACTAATTGCTCATCAGTCGACTATCGAGAAGCAATCAGTCAATTAATTGTCTGCTAAAGTGTGAAAGTAAGTTGGTTTAACTAAAAAATCAATAGAAAAATTTACTTAAACACCCCTAGCCTATCCATGAAGCTTAGAAATAAGAGAGTAGAGTTAAAAGGGGGATTTCCATAGTAAGAGGCTCTTTAGACCCTTTTAGAAGCAAGAAGAGAGGGAGAAAGAGAAAATTCTAAAATTTAGAGAAGAGAGAGAGAGAGAAAATATGGAGAAGAAGAAAAAAGGCAAAGAAAAAAGTTCTAATTAGGTTTCTAGCAGGAAAAGCATCAAAGGTAAGCTTTCTAACTTAATTTCCCTAGTTTAGATAGATCCTAGTGCTTGAGTCTAAGAATTGAGAAAACAAGTAGAGCTACTAGGAGAGTACTCACAAGTTTCAACTATAGGAAGAATCAAAGGTAGCTAGTTTTTCATAAAAGCAAGTTATTTACATATATTGTCATGCTTGTGAATGTTATGACATAGTTTTATTATAAATTCTTCCATGAATGTTTGAGAACATGATTTCTCATGAAAAAGGAGCTTGATTCCTTATAGGATGTAGAATTTTCCTCATAGGATGATGAGTTCTCTTCATAAGATAGCTAGAAAGTAAGTTATTTTAGTTATTTATCATACTCTTTTTATGATTTAGCAAGTGTGTATATCTTAAAGCTTTCCATGAGTAAGTAGAACCAACTTTCTCTTGAAAAGTAAAGTTTATGTCCTCACGAGATAATAGAATCCTAGAAATTCCCCATAGGATGATAAAAATTGCTCATAGGGAGTAAAATCCTTATGGGATGATAGAATTCCTCATAAGACGTAAAAGTCCTTATGGGATGACAGAACTGCAGAAATTCTTCATGAGATAACAGAAATTTCTCATGGAACATTGAGTACTTTTCCTAAGAAACTAGCTAAAGTATAGTGCATTATATTGATAAAGAAGTTTATGATACAAGTTATGTGTCCAGATATTAGTTTATATTTCATGAAATAACTTTGCTATTGAGATTACTTTTATGGTAGTTCTTTTATGTTCATGGAAGTGAGACATATTCATTGAAAATTGCTTTTATGACTGAAATGGTTCAGGAAATGTTTTCTTTAGATAAACTAGCTACTGAGATTATATATCTCATGTTTTATATTATGACTAACTTTTCAGGAATTGAAGTAGAAAAGTGAAGGAAAACAAAAGGAACAATATAGTAGAGTTATTAAGTAGTTATTTTGCATAGAAGAAGTTATGTTATCTTTCTATGTAAACTTTTAGAGATTTATGTACATTTTGTGTTTGTGTTGTAATACCCATGAAAAATAATGTTTACAAACTACTGTTACTATTTCAGTATACGGTACTATTCACCCATATAATACTATTTACGTATATGGTACTGTTTATTTATACAATCAAAATGTCAAATACTAGATGTGGTTTGATCATAAGAGAAAACTAGAAAGAAGTTTGTAGGAGAAAATGACGTTTTATGTGTAAAAATACCCTCAGGGACTAAATTGAAAGGACTGAATTGAAAAGAAACTTAAAGGTTTAATGTGAAAGGATAGTTTTCCCTTTAAGTTTCTAATAGTAATAACAAAAAAATTTTCCTAAGGTGTACAGTAACTGCATTATTAGAAATGTCATTTTCATGAATAGTAAATTGAATATTTTATTAGCACATAGTGTTAAATAGTACCCTTGACTTTTGCTATAAATAGGCCCTTTCATTTCACTTTTAAACTCACACCTTCAACTACTCTTCTTCTCTCCTTAAGTTTCTCTTGCTCCGACGCTAGGCCTTTGAGATTTTGGGCCTTTCTTTTTTTGCTTAGGTAAGGATACTATGCCCTTTCTATGTCTTTCAAATTTTAGAAGTTATTTTCTTAAGTATGCTCTATGGTTGCGGCTTTGGCCGATCTTCCACATCAGAAAAACTATCGTTAGCTGTTTATATGTTATTTTGATTCTCTGATTACCAAAATAGAATGTAAACTGTGAAGAATACATGTCTAGGAAAGTTCTGGCTAAGGAAAGACCTGGTTTTTAAGTGTGTCCAGTGTAACCCTCCACTCTTTCCTGGAAACTTACCTGGTGTACTCTTTTACAGATTGTATTCTCTATTTCTGGTATGAATAGTACCCGTACGTATGAATAGTATCCGTACGTATGAATAGTAACCGTATCAATAGTAACTATACGTATGAATAATATATGTACGAAAACAATCTTAACGTATTTTCTCTAATCTTTCATGAAAATCTCCGTAGCAGAATACTGAAATTCACATGTGTACTCTTGTCCGTAACGACTTAAAGAAGTGATACTCGTACGGAATCCAGGTGAGTGAAACGACCCCGTTTTAATAGAGTTTTAGCATTACTGGTGATAAAAAGTATGTCGTAGGACACTCCCAAGATTCATAGGGGGAAATTGGATTTAGAATGGCGAATATAATGAGATAATTAATCCAAAAGTATGGATAAGACAAACCAAGTATCTCATGATGATGTGAAATTTAAATCATATGATTATATACTATACCTGTTATAAGGATGAATATTATATTGTGCTTCTGATTATGATATGAAATACTGTACTATTGATTGTGATTGAGCGGTACGGTACCCCCTCTCACGGCAAGGCGGAAAACCCGATTTAAAGGGTGTCTTGACCAATGAGTGTGGAGACAACGATTCCCTCAGTAGGGATATAGCCCGGATTTGGTAATAAATCCGTGAGGCGCCCTAGCTAAGAGGATGAGGTTGTGCGTCTAGGCGGAAATATAGAAAATTGGTGAGCCGGCCTGTGTGCGCTCTCCGGGATATATTGTCATTGACGAGTACTAGTAACGTTTGTTGAATTGGATGAATTTTTATCTTCTTATATGTAATTTCTAACTATGTCTATTGGTTGAGCTTGAGCCTTCGGATATGCTTGCATGATTGGTGATGTATTTAAATTTTATTAACGCGAGGCCGATTTGCTCACTGAGTTTAAAAGCTCACACTCTCTGTACAAACTTTTTGTTCAGATCAGGTTGCCGCCGAAGAACATCCGCTAGAAGAGTAGATTACGTTGGACCTTCCAGCTGTCAGGTAGGCCCTTCTTTTGGTATACAGTATGTTACTATGTAACCGTCTAGGACATCTAGGTCAGAGGTTTGGTATTTGGCTTGTATTTCAGTATGATAATGTATTTTGTACTGAGTATCTATTATTTTTAATTAAGAAAATCTGATGTATTTTCTTTGTATTTATTAAGGAATGATATTTTGAGAATATAGAGATAATGACTAATAATTTGACTTGTGGGAAGAATTTATCGAAAGGCTTACAGTGATGGGATATTCATCATTGTGCCGGTCATGTGCCTAGAAAATAGGTCGTGACAAAGTTGGTATCAGAGGATAGGTTGTTAGGTCTCCTAGTGATTACAGAGCAAGGTGTCTTTAGTGGGCCTTCCCCTATTGTCGTGACTGCAACATGACCATAGGATGAAGATCCACCAAAAGCCCTGTAGAGTTTAAAATCTCTTTCTTTCGTGTCTTTCCTTGAAGCATAATAGTAACGATATATATTATTCTTAATTGTAGAATAAGTTTAGATGGCACCAAGAAAATCAAACGCTTCTGGAATCCGCACAAGATCTGGCAGGGCCCTGGTCCCTCCAGTTGCTCAGTCAGCAGATGCAAGGCTGGAGATGCCTAACCGTGCAGAAGGTAACCATGCACAAAACAGAGAAATATCCACTGAAAACCCTGGAAGAAATGCTGGAGTACCATCACAAATTGACGCGGCTGTAGTGATGGAAGCATTAGCTGCAATGCAAAACGAGGTAAATGGGCTGAAGGAACTTCTAATGGGACAATCATCTGAAGATGGCTCACAGACATCAGTACATGCTGCAAAAGTACAAGAGACAGACCAGATGCCACCTCCACCCCCTCCTTAGGATTGGGTAGGGACAGAGGTCAAGATCTCAGAATTTATGAAGCTGAATCCGCCAACCTTTGCAGGAGATGTTAATGAAGACCCACAACGTTTTCTAGATGACTATGAGAAAATCCTTGACACGCTAGAATGCCCTGAATCCCGAAAAGTAGCCCTTGTTACCTTTCAATTAAGAGGTAAGGCGGACCGTTGGTGGCGAACATGGAAGAAGGGCATGACTAGAAATGCCCCACCCGTTAAATGGAATGACTTTAAAAGAATTCTTCGAGAACAATTTATTCCGGAGAGTATACGAGAAGCAAAGATGAATGAGTTTGAGGCACTCCGGCAAGGAGCACGAACCGTCGATAAATACGACAATCTGTTTGTAGAGTTATCTGAATATGCTACTCACATGGTCCTCACTGAGACAGAAAAGATCCGACGATTTATTAAAGGCCTTCGAGAGTCTTTATTTGACAGGGTGGGATCGAAGATACGAAATTTTTTATTTTACACAGAAGCCGTCGACATCGCCCGTATGATGGAAGAAAGAGATATGCATAAAGAAAAATGGAATAACAAAAGAAAGAGGAAACAAGATGAGAAATCACGCTACCACGGAGAGAGTTCTGGACATGCAGCCTCTACCGCTAGTGCACCACAGCGTCAACAAAGTGGTACAGGGGGTCAACAAAGGCCCTGGTGCTTTAAATGTGAAAGAAATCACTTCGGAGCTTGTTTTGTCAACAACAACATTAGGGTCTGTTACCAATGTGGTCAACAGGGCCACATCAAAAGAGATTGCCCCCAACTCTACACGAGATCTGGCCAAGGGTCAGTACGCCCTAATCAATCAGAGACTACTGTTGCCAACAGAGCCCCTGTAACTGTAGGAGGCAATGGAATCGGAAGAGGTGCTGGCAGAGGACAAGGTGGTCGAGGTCAGGCTTCAGCAGGCCGAGGGAACGCTCGAGTATTCGCTTTAACCCGTCAAGATGCTCAGGCGTCTAATACGGTGGTAGCAGGTACTCTTCTGATTGAATCAAATTTTGCACATGTTTTGTTTGACTTTGGCTCTACACATTCCTATGTGTCACCATTATTTACTAAGAACTTTAAGCAAAAAGTTGTTAGATTAGAATGTCTGTTTTTAGTAACTACACCTACTGGAGGCACCCTACTAATAGAACGAGGCTATCGAGCTTGCAAGGTAAGAGTCGGAGAAATAAATACAACAGTAGACCTAATGCTGTTAGATATGACAGACTTTGATGTCATCTTAGGCATGGATTGGCTGGCATCTTGTCATGTCACCCTGGATTGCTATAATAAGATAGTTAAGTTCAATATTCCAGGGGAGCCTTCCTTCGTATTTCATGGTGAACGGAGTGAAATTTTTGGAAATCTTATATCTTTAATGAGTGCCCAACGTTTATTGTGAAAGGGCTGTCAAGGATACTTGGCATTTGTTAAAGATATTAAGAAAGAAGAACTAAAGGTAGAGGACGTTCCAGTAGTCCAGGAGTTTGTAGATGTCTTCCCAGATGATCTACCAGGTGTACCCCCAGATCGAGAGATTGAGTTCCAGATAGAGTTAGCACCAGATACTCACCCAATCTCCATACCCCCTTATAGAATGGCACCAACAGAATTAAAAGAGTTAAAGACTCAGTTACAGGACTTGCTAGACAAAGGCTTTATAAGGCCAAGTTATTCACTTTGGGGAGCTCCTGTTCTGTTCGTGAAAAAGAAGGACGGATCGATGAGACTATGCATAGATTATAGGCAACTGAATAAGGTAACTATCAAAAATAAATACCCGTTGCCTCGCATCGACGACCTTTTTGATCAACTTCAAGGAGCCAAGTGTTTTTCAAAGATTGACTTGAGGTCTGGTTATCACCAACTCAAGATTAAGGAGGAGGATGTGCCTAAAACAGCCTTCCGTACCAGATATGGGCACTACGAGTTCTTGGTGATGTCATTTGGATTAACGAATGTACCAGCTGCTTTCATGGATTTAATGAATAGGATTTTTAAATCCTTTTTAGACAATTCGTCATTGTCTTCATAGACGACATTCTGGTGTACTCAAAGACTTTAGAAGAGCACGAACAACACCTTCGTATTGTGTTGCAGACATTGAGGGGTCATCAATTATACGCCAAATTCTCTAAATGCGAGTTTTGGATTGATCGCGTGACTTTCTTGGGACATGTGATCTCCAAAGATGGCATCCAAGCAGACCCAAGCAAAGTAGAAGCGGTCAAAATGTGGCCTAGACCTACCTCCGTCACGGAGATTCACAGCTTCTTGGGATTGGCAGGATATTATCGTCGTTTTATCCAAAATTTTTCCTAGTTAGCCGCCGCTCTCACACGACTGACTAGGAAAGGAGTAAAGTACCAATGGGATGACGCTTGTAAAGAAAGCTTCTAAGAACTCAAGAAAAGGTTAATCTCTGCACCTGTATTGGTCTTACCCTCAGGACCAGGAGGTTTTACAGTATACTGCGATGCATCAAGAGTAAGGTTGGGATGTGTTCTCATGCAGCATGGTTAGGTAGTGGCATATGCATCGAGACAGCTTAAGAAACATGAACAAAACTACCCCACCCACGATCTGGAAATGGCAGCAGTAGTTTTCGCTTTAAAGATATGGCGACATTATCTATACGGAGAAACTTGCGAAATCTACGCTGACCATAAAAGTCTAAAATATATTTTTGACCAAAAGGACCTAAACTTGAGGCAGAGGAGATGGGTAGAATTACTAAAAAACTATGATTGCAATATTCTTTACCACCCAGGCAAAGCGAACGTGGTAGCAGATGCCTTGAGTCGAAAATCTATAGGTAGTTTAGCCCATATAGCAGTAACAAGAAGACCATTGATCCAAGAACTACAAGAGCTGAGAGCAAAAGGTGCTACTCTTGAGGTTACAAGGACAGGATCATTCTTAGCCCATATCAGGGCTAGATCTTCCCTTATAAACCAGATACAGATATCTCAAATGGAGGATCCTGAGCTTGTCCAAATTATGGAAAAGGTGAAGATTGGTGAAGTGAATAGTTTCACACTCGACGATACAGGAGTCTTGCTTTTTGAACAACAGTTATGTGTACCAGATGTTGAAACTCTTAGACGAGACATCATGGAAGAAGGCCATCGTGCTGCATATGCTGTACATCCAGGAGCCACCAAGATGTATTAGGATCTGAAACAGATCTACTGGTGTAAAGGAATGAAACAAGACATAGCAAAATTTGTGTCTCGTTGTTTAACCTGTCAACAGGTTAAGGCTGAGCATCTAAAGCCAGGAGGCTCGTTACAACAATTAGAGATTCCTGAATGGAAATAGGAACTAGTGACGATGGACTTTGTTGCTACCTCGCTCCACAGGAGGTTATGACTCAGTTTGGGTCATTGTTGACCGACTAACCAAATCAGCACACTTCATTCCAGTCAAAACCACTTATGGTGTAATAACGTTGGCACAATTGTATATTAAAGAAATAGTGAAGCTGCATGGAGTACCTATATCTATCATTTCTGATAGAGGTCCTCAATTTACCTCTCGTTTCTGGAGAAGTTTTCAAGAGGCATTAGGTACTCGAGTGGACCTTAGTACCGCTTTTCACCCACAGACAGACGGACAGTCAGAGCGGACGATTCAGACGCTAGAGGATATGTTACGAGCTTGTATCCTAGATTTCAGTGGTAGCTGGGAGAAGCATTTGTATCTCGTAGAATTTGCATATAACAATAGCTATCATGCCACTATTAGGATGGCACCCTATGAGGCCTTGTATGAGAGATGTTGCAGATCTCCGATCGGTTGGTTCGAGGTAGGTAAAGCGAAAGCATTAGGACCTGACTTAGCCCAGGATGCCCTAACCAAGGTTAAGACAATACAAGATAGGATGCGAGCAGCTCAAAGTAGACAGAAGGCATACGCTGACCACAGACGATGTGATTTGGAGTTCTCAGTCGGCGATATGGTATTTCTTAAGGTCTCTCCAATGAAAGGTGTGTTGAGATTTGGAAGGAAAGGAAAGTTGAGTCCTAGATACATCGGGCCTTATGAAATTTTAGAACGAGTGGGAAAAGTGACTTATCGGCTTGCCCTACCTATGGAACTGGAAGGGATTCACCCTGTTTTTCACGTATCCATGTTAAGGAAGTACCTTCCTGACCCTTCTCACATACTTCACCCTTCTCACAATGATTCTATCCTAGTAGATGAAAACTTGTCATACGAGGAGATACCGATGGCTATCCTCGACAGTCAAGTAAAGAAACTCCGATCTAAGGAGATTCCATCCGTTAAGGTTTTGTGAAGGAATCAAACTCATGAAGAAGCCACATAGGAAGCCGAGGCCGACATGCGTTCTAGATATCCGCATCTTTTTACGACTTGAGGTAATTTAAATTCGGAGGACCGAATTTCTTAAAGGGGGTGATAATGTAATACCCATGAAAAATAATGTTTACAAACTACTGTTACTATTTCAGTATACGGTACTATTCACCCATATAATACTATTTACGTATATGGTACTGTTTATTTATATAATCAAAATGTCAAATACTAGATGTGGTTTGGTCATAAGAGAAAACTAGAAAGAAGTTTGTAGGAGAAAATGACGTTTTATGTGTAAAAATACCCTCAGGGACTAAATTGAAAGGACTGAATTGAAAAGAAACTTAAAAGTTTAAGGTGAAAGGATAGTTTTTCCTTTAAGTTTCTAATAGTAATAACAAAAAAATTGTCCATCGTAAGGTGCACAGTAACTGTATTATTAGAAATGTCATTTTCATGAATAGTAAATTGAATATTTTATTAGTGCATAGTATCAAATAGTACTCTTGACTTTTGCTATAAATAGGCCCTTCCATTTCACTTCTAAACTCACACCTTCAACTTCTCTTCTTCTCTCCTTAAGTTTTTCTTGCTCTGACGCTAGGCCTTTGAGATTTTGGGCCTTTCTTTTTTTGCTTAGGTAAGGATACTATGCCCTTTCTATGTCTTTCAAATTTTAGAAGTTATTTTCTTAAGTATGCTCTGTGGTTGCGGCTTTGGCCGATCTTCCACATCAGAAAAACTATCGTTAGCTATTTATATGTTATTTTGATTCTCTGATTACCGAAATAGAATGTAAACTGTGAAGAATACATGTCTAGGAAAGTTCTGGCTAAGGAAAGACCTAGTTTTTAAGTGTGTCCAGTGTGACCCTCTACTCTTTCCTAGGAACTTACCTGGTGTACTCTTTTACAGATTGTATTCTCTATTTCTGGTATGAATAGTACCTGTACGTATGAATAGTAATCGTACATATGAACAGTATCTGTACGAAAACAATCTTAACGTATTTTCTCTAATCTTTTATGAAAATCTCCGTAGCAGAACACTAAAATTCACATGTGTACTCTTGTCCGTAACGACTTAAAGAAGTGATACTCGTAAGGAATCCAGGTGAGTGAAACGACCCCATTTTAATAGAGTTTTAGCATTACTGGTGATAAAAAGTATGTCGTAGGACACTCCCAAGATTCATAGGGGGAAATTGGATTTAAAATGACGAATATAATGAGATAATTAATCCAAAAGTATGGATAAGACAAACCAAGTGTCTCATGATGATGTGAAATTTGAATTATATGATTATATACTATACCTGTTATAAGGATGAATATTATATTGTGCTTCTGATTATGATATGAAATACTGTACTATTGATTGTGATTGAGCGGTACGGTACCCCCTCTCACGGCAAGGCGGAAAACCCGGTTTAAAGGGTGTCTTGACCAATGAGTGTGGAGACAACGATTCCCTGATGTGCCTAAAAGAGGACACAATCTGTACCACAAGGAAAATAAAGAGAAGAAACCAACTCAACTAAATTGATAAGCCTATGGCGCCACAATCAAGCTAAGATGGGTTGAATTCGCCACACCCCAGATTAGAGAACGGAATGGGAGTGATAAGAATTCTGAGATTTTCTCGCCACACTAACACAATTGTTAGATAAGAGAAGATAGATGTGCACAAAGCAATCTGAAAAATAATTCACTCAAATTTGATTATCTTGCCACAAGGGGGCAAGTTCCCTTTTATAGATAACAAAAGCCAGCTGCCTCATTAATGCAACCACAACCACCTCATTAATGAGCCTACAACAACTATAGTGAACCTACAGCAACCTCATTAATGAGCCTACAACAACTATAGTCAAAGTACAGCCACCTCATTAATAAGCCTAGCCTACAACAACTACAGCCACCCTATAGCCACCTCATTAATGCAACAACAACAACTACAACCACTTGGAAAGCTAAATGACACTACAACAACTCTAAAAACATTAAATTACATCAGATTCTGTATCCCAAAAATTCATGCACGAAAATTATTAAAAAATAAGAAAATCTGCATTTCTTTTATTCTTCTAAGTCCAAGCTTCTATTTGGCCCAGCCCATCATTGCACACAAGTAAAGAAACCCAAGTCAATCCCATTTGATGCTTCTTGGCCCTTGAACGTGTTATTGGCCCAAGTATAGATTCAGCCTCTTGTTCTTCAAGGACAGCCTTCATGATCACATCATCTTCCCCTGGTTGACAAGGATTTGCCCTCAAATCTAGCTCCATGTTATCTTCCAAATAAGGGGTTATGTCCCTTACATTGAATGTTGTTGAAACACCATAATCTCCTGGGAGATCAATTTTATACGCATTGTCATTTACCTTTTCTAGTACTCGAAAAGGACCATCAGCTCGTGGCATAAGTTTAGACTTCCTTTTGTTTGGAAATCTCTCCTTGCGTAGGTGAATCCAAACAAGATCTCCTGAGCTAAATTGAACATGCTTTCTCTTCTTGTCTACTGACTTTTTATAGGCAGCATTCTTCTTCTCAATTTGCTTCTTTACTGCCTCATGCATTTTCTTCATGAATTCAGCTTTACTTTTGCCATCCAAGCTAAGTTTTTCATTAATTGGAAGAGGTGCCAAATCTGCTGGTGTATTAGGATTAAATCCATACACAACCTCAAATGGAGATTTCTTTATAGTACTATGAACACTTCGATTATAAGCAAATTCAACATGCGGCGAGTACTCATCCCAATTCTTCAAGTTTTTACTGATAACACTTCTAAGCAAAGAGGAAAGAGATCTATTTACCACTTCAGTTTGCCCATCAGTTTGAGGATGACAGGTTGTGCTAAATAGCAGCTTTGTTCCAAGCTTCATCCATAATGTCTTCCAAAAATAGCTCAAAAATTTGGCATCACGATCAGAAACAATACTCTTTGGAATGCCATGCAATCTCACAACTTCTTTGAAGAATAAATCAGCAATATGAGAAGCATCATCAGTTTTGTGACATGAAATAAAATAAGACATTTTTGAGAATCTATCAACAACCACCATAACTGAATCTTTTCCCCTTTTTGTTCTGGGTAATCCAAGCACAAAATCCATGCTTAGATCCATCCATGGTTGATCTGGAACAGTCAATGGCATGTACAAGCCATGTGCAGCCTCATTGCTCTTCGCTTTCTTGCAAGCAACACATCTTTCTACAATCCGATGCACATCATTCATCATATTTGGCCAATAGAAATGCTCTTTCAACATTTCAAATGTCTTCTTTTCACCAAAATGTCCAGCCAGCCCACCTGCATGTGATTCTCTAACAAGCAATTCCCTAATAGAACAATTAGGAATCACAAGTTTCCCAAATCTGAACATATAACCATCATGCCTATAAAACCCTTTAATGGCCATTTTCTCACAAGCTGAATAGATTTTAGCTAGCATAGGATCAAGCAAGTATTGCTCCTTAATAAGTTCAAAGCCCAACAATTTAGTGTTCAAAAGAGAAATCAAAGCATATCTCCGAGATAATGCATCAGCCACCACATTCGTCTCTCCCTTTTTGTATTTGATTACATAGGGGAAAGCTTCCAAATACTCCACCCATTTGGCATGTCTTCTATTCAGCTTCCCTTGCCCCTTCAAATGCTTTAGGGACTCATGATCGGTGTGAATGATGAACTCCTTTGGTAATAAATAATGCTGCCATGTCTCAAGAGCTCGAATTAGTGCAAAGAACTCTTTATCATAGATTAAGTAATTCAGACTTGCTCCACCAAGCTTCTCACTAAAATAAGCAATGGGACACTTATCTTGCATTAAGACAGCTCCAATCCCTACTCCAGATGCATCACATTCAATCTCAAATACCTTTGAAAAATCTGGAAGAGCTAGAATAGGTGCTGAACACAATTTCTCCTTGATTAAGTCAAAACTCTTCTGTGTAGCTTCGGTCCATTTAAACTCACAATTTTTTTTTTATGCATGCAGTTAATGGTGCAAGAATAGTGCTAAAATTCTTCACAAATCATCTATAAAAAGAAGCAAGGCCATGAAAACTTCGTACCTCAGAAATACTTTTAGGAATTGGCCACTCCTTGATTGCTTTTATTTTCTCCTCATCCATGTGCACCCCATGTTGAGAGACAACATAACCAAGGAAAATAACTTGGTCTTGACAGAATTGGCACTTCTTGAAATTGCCAAGTAGCTTTTGTTCTCGTAATACTTCAAATACTTGCCTCAAATGCTCTTCATGCTCTTCAGAATTTTTACTATAAACCAAAATGTCATCAAAATAAACGACAACAAACATACCTATAAATTTCCGAAGCACATGGTTCATTAGTCTCATAAAGGTGCTTGGGGCATTGGATAATCCAAATGGCATGACCTTCCATTCATACAGCCCATGTTTTGTCTTAAAGGCTGTCTTCCATTCATCTCCTTCCTTCATACGAATTTGGTGATAACCACTCTTCAAGTCTATCTTTGAAAACACTTTGGAGCCATATAATTCATCAAGCATGTCATCTAACCTTGGAATGGGATAACGATACTTGACTGTAATCTTGTTGATTGCTCTGCTATCCACACACATCCTCATGGTCCCATCTTTCTTTGGCACCAATAAGGCCGTTACTGAACAAGGACTCATGGACTCCTGCACATATCTTCTTTCCAGTAACTCATTTACTTGACGTTGCAACTCCTTTGCCTCCTCCGGATTCATTCTATAAGCTGGCCTATTTGGTAAGGCAGCTCCTGGTACAAGATCAATTTGGTGCTCAATACCACTAATTGGTGGTAATTCCTTTGGCAATTCTTCTGGAAATACATCACGAAATTCTTCCAAGAGCCTTTGAATTTGTGGTGGAAGTGATCCCACAATTTCTGGTACTATCTCCTTCAAATGCAATAAAAGAACCAAATTAGAGCTGGATAAAGCTCTCTCAATGTCTCCTTTGTTGGCAAGTAAATTGCCCTTCCTTTCAGCTTCTTGTTGATGCGTCTTCACTTGTTGAGGACTCAATGGTGCTAACACAATCTTCCTTCCATCTTTCTCAAAGGAATATGTGTTTTTAAACCCATCATGCAAAGCTCTTCTATCATACTGCCATGGTCTTCCCAAGAGCAAATGACTAGCACTCATTGGAACAACATCACATAGTACCTTATCTTTGTAATTTTTTCCAATAGAAAATGGCACAACAACCTGTTTAGTGACTCTCACAACTCCATCTTCATTTAGCCACTGCAATTTGTAAGGATAAGGATGTTCAGTTGTGGCTAAATTCAACTTCTCCACCAAAGTAGTAGAAGCCACATTTGTGCAGCTCCCTCCATCTATAATTACACCACAAACTTTCTTTTCAACAGTACACCTTGTGTGAAAAATGTTCTCCCTTTGCTCATCACTAGGCTTAGCTTGCAAATTTAGAGCACGCCTTATGACAAGGAGTTCTCCCTCATCAGCATACTCCATGTTTTCCTTATCAGAACATTCTTCCATAACTCCTTCAATGACTGCCTCATCTTCACTTACCACTTCTCCATGCGTGTCTTGGATTATCATTACCCTACGGTTTGGACATTCAGATGTGTAATGCCCATGACCAAGACATTTGAAGCACTTTACATCGCTACTTCTTTTAGGAGGTTCTGAATCAGCTCCCTTTTCTTTCTCTTTTGATGAACTTGATGAAAGTTTTGAAGACTCCCTCTTCTCCACCTTTCTTTCTTCTCCTTTAGATGCAACCCATGATGGTGTTGTAGAGAAATTTGTGATTTTGTTTCTAGCTGGCTGTGACATTTGCTTACTAGAAACTCTCTTCTTTTGTCTCTCCACCTTGATTGCAAGTTTAATAACATCCTCTAAGGTTACATAATTTTGTAGTTCCACCAAATCACCAATCTCCCTATGCAAACCACCAATGAACCTTGCAATTGTTTGCTCTTGAGGTTCATTCAGTTCACATCGAATCATTAGCATCTCAAACTCTTTCACATAGTCTTCTACACACATACCTCCTTATCTCAAGGATTGAAATTTGAAGAAGAGCTCTTGCTTGTAATATTCTGGCACAAATCTTCTTTGCATAAGTCTCTTCATTAGCCTCCAATTTCTGACTTCTTCCTCACCATCTCTCCTCGGTTGGTTCTTCAAATTCTCCTACCATAAATTGGCGTAATCTGTGAATTCAAGGGCTGCAAGACGACATTTGGTTGCCTCCGAGTACTCATGGCACTCAAAGACCTTCTCTATACGTTGCACCCACTCCAAAAATTCCTCTGGAGAGCTACTTCCCTTTAAAGTAGGGACCTTCATCTTAATCTTCAATTCTTGCTCCCTTTGCTGCCGCCTCCTTGGCCTTGGAGACCTTTCATCTTCTGTATTGCTTTCTTGGTCTGATTGCTCTTCATTTCTATTTCTTCGCTGCCGATGCCTTGGTTGATGGTTTAGCCTCTCCATTTATTCTACCAAACGATTCAACTGCTCTATCATTTGTTGTTGAGATCTCTCCATTTGATTTTGAGACCTTTCCAACTTCAGAATTTGAGCTTGCTCTAAAGTAAGCCCCATTGGAATTGGAGGTTCAGAACTGTTTCCTCCAGACATGATCTCTCTCTATAAGTGTTCTACTCTCAAGTTACAAGAGTTTCCCACACGAAACCACTGCTTTGATACCAATATGATGTGCCTAAAAGAGGACACAATCTGTACCACAAGGAAAATAAAGAGAAGAAACCAACTCAACTAAATTGATAAGCCTATGGCGCCACAATCAAGCTAAGATGGGTTGAATTCGCCACACCCCAGATTAGAGAACGGAATGAGAGTGATAAGAATTCTGAGATTTTCTCGCCACACTAACACAATTGTTAGATAAGAGAAGATAGATGTGCACAAAGCAATCTGAAAAATAATTCACTCAAATTTGATTATCTTGCCACAAGGGGGCAAGTTCCCTTTTATAGATAACAAAAGTCAGCTGCCTCATTAATGCAACCACAACCACCTCATTAATGAGCCTACAACAACTATAGTGAACCTACAGTCACCTCATTAATGAGCCTACAACAACTATAGTCAAAGTACAGCCACCTCATTAATAAGCCTAGCCTACAACAACTACAGCCACCCTATAGCCACCTCATTAATGCAACAACAACAACTACAACCACTTGGAAAGCTAAATGACACTACAGCAACTCTAAAAACATTAAATTACATCAGATTCTGTATCCCAAAAATTCATGCACGAAAATTATTAAAAAAAATAAGAAAATCTGCATTTCTTTTATTCTTCTAAGTCCAAGCTTTTATTTGGCCCAGCCCATCATTGCACATAAGTAAAGAAACCCAAGTCAATCCCATTTGATGCTTCTTGGCCCTTGAACGTGTTATTGGCCCAAGTATAGATTCAGCCTCTTGTTCTTCAAGGACAGCCTTCATGATCACATCATTCTCTCAGTAGGGATATAGCCCGGATTGGTAATAAATCCGTGAGACGCCCTAGCTAAGAGGATGAGGTTGTGCGTCTTGGCAGAAATATACAAAATTGGTGAGCCGGCCTGTGTGTGCTCTCCGGGATATATTGCCATTGACGAGTACTAGTAACATTTGTTGAATTGGATGAATTTTTGTCTTCTTATATGTAATTTCTAACTATGTCTATTGGTTGAGCTTGAGCCTTCGGATATGCTTGCATGACTGGTGATGTATTTGAATTTTATTAACGCGAGGCTGATTTGCTCACTGAGTTTAAAAGCTCACACTCTCTGTACAAACTTTTTGTTCAGATCAGGTTGCCGCCGAAGAACATCCACTAGAAGAGTAGATCACGTTGGACCTTCCCGCTGTCGGGTAGGCCCTTCTTTTGGTATACAGTATGTTGCTCTGTAACCGTCTAGGACATCTAGGTCAGAGGTTTGGTATTTGGCTTGTATTTTAGTATGATAATGTATTTTGTACTGAGTATCTATTATTTTTAATTAAGAAAATCTGATGTATTTTCTTTGTATTTATTAAGGAATGGTATTTTGAGAATATAGAGATAATGACTAATAATTTTACTTGTGGGAAGAATTTATCGAAAGGCTTACAGTGATGGGATATTCATCATTGTGCCGGTCATGTGCCTAGAAAATAGGTCGTGACATGTGTATAGAAATATAAAAGTTTTATGCAAATTTCTTGTATTGTAGCTTTACTCTAGAAGAGAATTTACAATAAAAGTTGAAGAAGTGTTGTAGATTATATGTATAATAAAAATAGATGATTTCACCATGTTTTAAGTTAATAATTTCTGAACACATCATTCGACCAATAACCTTGCATCAGTCGACTCTCAATTTCAAAATTTATTCAAGTACATAGTTGATCAATTGACTGATCATCATAAATTAGTCGACCGATCGCTTACTGCAAAGAATGAAATTTTATACTTTAAGACATTTCAGAATTTACTTATTTCTATGATATTAGGTAGTTTGTAAATATTTTTAGAAAAGTATCACGTCTTCAAACATATTTAACATATTTTCCTTTAATCTATAATATAATTTTTGTTAAATTATATAAATGAATGTAATTCTAGTAAATATTCCACAGAGCAGAGAACACCTAACATCTTTGACCCTTGAAGCCCAGGTCCATTTCCAAGATGGGCTTCAATGAATTGGGTGGGTCATCCAACACACACAGATTCAGGTCTTAGTTTAAGGCAACCAACGCAAGCCTGTCAGCCACTTCATTCCTCTCCCTGAAACACCATCGGAGCTTTGTTCTCCATCTTCTAGTAAGAATGGCTTCAATCTGCCAGACAAATGACGAGCACTGGTTGTCCACCAATCAACCTTTACTCACCAGCTCGATCACCAGCTTCGAGTCTGAATCCAAGCAAATATTTCATATTCCCTTTTCCTAGGCAAGTTTGGGTCCTGTTAAAATGCCCCATGGCTTTGATGAGAGGCCGTCTAGAGCTCCGAGCCCCCTCATGAAGTCAATAACTTATTTCCCTTCTGCATCATAGACCACTCCACCACATCCAACCGCAGAGTATTCATCACTGCTAACACTATCAACATTGTATAGATAGCAACCAACCATTAGTGGCATCCATCTCAGTCTAATTTCCTTACTGATTGAGGTCGAGAAATCCAACACATCTATGGAGTCTTCAAATTCTCTGGTAGTCGTAATAATACTCTAGTAAATATCATCAATCCTGTAGCTCTCATTCCTAAAAATAAAGGCTTTTCTTCTCAGCCAAATTCTTCGAATTGCTTCCTCATAGGTTAATTTCTAGTTTAGACTATCAATTTGCCTATATCTTTTTTGCTGTTGAAGATTAACCATTCAATAATGTCCCTTTTGAAAAAATTATGCCAATGTGAAGATCTGACTAGCATCTTCCAAACATCTATATTTGTTGGACAATCTGTTAGGGCATGCATAACCATTTCTTCCTCTGTTCTGCAGATTGGATATAAAGATTCAGAGGTAAGATTTCTTTTCTTTCTTTAAATATTTGTAAAAATTTTCTTTTGAGCACATAACCACGTGAAAGTTCTATCCCTTTAGATTCCTAGCCATTTCTAAATCAACTCCCAGTGTTTTTCACTCCTCATCTGCCCCTCTTTAACTAGGTCTCTGTAAGCTAACTTTACATAGAATTCCACTTCTTTTGGGTGGTTCCATATGACTATGTCATCTTCTAACTCATTCCCAATCACATGACCATTAAGAATCTCTCTACATATGTCATTAGGAAGATATCTCTAGAGCTTTTCCCTGTTCCAATCCCTATTAGGTAGCACAAAGTCTCTAACGGATTCCTCCAGTTCATAATTAGTAACATCTTTAAGGTAGACCCCTTGCTTGAACCAGCAGTCTTTCCAAAAGTATGCTTTCCTACCATTTCCAATTTTCCATTTTGTATTTGTCAGGACATTATTCCATACTTTACAAACTCCCGACCAAAGGTTCGATTTGCTTTTTCTATGGCTAATTCTAGGAATAATATCTATCCAATAACTATACTTATTCCTTAAGGTGCGTGCCCATAAGGGGTCCTTTTTATTGATCATACCCCAACCACCTTTCATCAAGAGGGATAAGTTCATGAAATTTGCCTTCCTTAAGCCCACATCCCCTTGTTTTTGGGCCTACAAAGTTTCTTCCAAACAGCAAGGAAAGTGCCTTTATTTTCTTTAATGTTTCCCTAGATGAAATCTCTATAGATTTTGTCAATACTCTCACAAGTGCTATTGGGAAGGAGATTTGTTTGCATATAATAGACCAGGATAGTATTAGACACGGACTTGGTGAGGGTAATTCTTCCTACAAGGGATAAAAAATTAGCTCTTTATTTGCTAAGACAATTTCTGAGCTTCTCTTCCAAGAACAAATAAGATCCCCTGTTGACTTTATTGTAATAAAGAGGAATCCCTAAATATTTTCCAAAGTTTAAAGTAGGGGCAAACCCCGACTTTTAGCCTAAATTTGCAACCATGCTTGAGTCGATGTTCTGTGAGCAATATAATTGAGTCTTATCTTTTTTCACCCTTTCCCCTGTGGCTTTGCAGAAAATGTCTAAACAAGCTTGGATTGCTCTTAATTGTTCCATATTCAATATTGCAAACAAAAAAAGGTCATCAACAATGAATAAACTTTTGCATGAAAACTTTTTCCTCTCAATCTCTCCAAGATTCAGAATTTTGAATAGAGGATAATAGCGATGACCCCTTTGAAGATGAAGGAAACCTATCAACATTCAGCAAGGAAACAGGTCAATGAATAACAAGGAAATGAAAACATCAGAAGATGAGATGGAAAACTTGATATAGGATGAATCTTCAACTTTGGTGAAAATATGTCAAAAAAGAAATGGGACTGATCTTTAAGATAAAAAATAAATAACAATAATATCGTATAAGAATATGTTGATAGGTATAATGGGGATAAATATAATGAGAGCAATAGCGATATGGATATGTAGAACTCTGAAGGAAACTTTGAAGAGGATATCCAAAAGGATGATACAGAGACACAAGACCCTCTCTACCCTCAAATTCTTGTAATGCTAGAGGAGAGAAGAACCTTTGTAAACCTTGAAAAAAAGAAATTATCATCAAACTTTTAGGAAGAAGAATTTGTTACATATTCCTATATAGGAAATTGACTAATCTTTGGAGTTTATCTGGTATTTTCAAACTCATTGACCTATAAAAGAATTCTTTGTGGTTCAATTTTTGGGAATGACAGATTATGAAAGTGTTATGTATCACAGGCCATGTATAATTCTTGGTCACTATCTTACAGTTCAGTGGTGGAAACCAAAATTCAGACCCTTGGAGGAATCTATTAAAAGACTTGCCATTTGGATTAGGATTCTGGATCTACCAATAGAATATTATGACAAATACTTTTTTTATGGAAAATAGGAATAAATTGGCAACACTTTGAAAGTGGATGTGCATACAAGAAAGGAAAACTAGAAGGAGGGAATTAAGTTCTATAAAAAGAGGGAGATTTGCCAAAATCAGTGTGAAAATAAATCTAAACAAAAAATTGATACCTAGGAGTACGAAGGCCTAAACTTAATTGACTTCTATGGACACCACAGAGAGACATGTCCGAGTACTAATAAGCCAACTTCCCATTAGAAGGTTGAAAGAGATAGAAGCACTACCAATATGATAAATCCTAGAGTGGAAAAAGAGAATTCAAATAGTCAAGAACAAGAGCAGAAGGACACCTATGGCAATTGAATGATAGTGACAAGAAAGGCAAGAAACAAAAAAGCAAATAAACAACAAATTAATGAGGAACAGGTTAAGATGACAGCCCAAGATGATAACCTAGCTTCAGGATCAAAAGTGCAAAAAATTAACTGTAGGAATAGCTCTTGGTTTGCTATTTTTGAGTAGAAGAGGAAGGGCCCAAGAAAGAGAATATAAGAACTGATTCTTTGGAACAAATAAAAGGGAATACTTCTAAAGATATAGATTTCCTAAATCAAGAGGATGAAATCATGAGGAAGAATAATGAGGAAATTTAGGTAGATGTTAATGAGATTACATAGAAGCAACAAAAGAACAACAAGATTAGACATGGAATGAGAATAGAATTAATGAAACGCAAGAGTATTATGGAGAGGTTCATTAAACCTAAGGGAAGGATGGAGAATAGGGCAGCTGGTTTACTGAAGGCCAATACAGTGGGGACTTTTAAACCTCAAAAACAAAAGAAAAACATTATTCAATGAGGGAAGGCTAAATCCCTTATAAATATTTATGATATTAATAAACTCAATAGCTCCTAAAGGTATGCTCAGGATAATGAATAGGCCTCCAGATTGAAAAACGAGAAGGATAGGGGAGAAACTAGAGTGGAAAAGGATAAACTGAATTATGTTAGCCCAAGGAAGGGCAAGGACCCCAATGTGTGGTTTTGAGTGCTTTGTATGGAGGATTTGAGGGAGTACCTTTCTCTTTGTTCTTTCTTTTGATATTTTTTCTTGAAGCATGTGCAGTGCTTCTTTATGAGGTTTTATATGATTACCATTATTTCTTAGATTTGTAAGGGGTAGGAGCACGTTACTTTCCACGCCTAGTGTGGGAGTTGAAAGCAAACTACAACATTCATATTTTGATCATTGTGAAGCTTAGAGTCAGCAGATCAAGAGCGGATAAAATTATAGAAAAATTTGGGTTCAATAACAATTATAGAGTCGAGGCAGAGGGTTATTCGGGTGGCATCTAGTTACTATGGGAAGGAAACAGAGTATCAATTGAGATCATTAGTTCCTCGAGCTAGTGCATTCATACGAGATTTTGTTACAAATATGGAAAAGAAGAGTTCTTCCTAATGTGTGTGTATGGCATTCCCATTCCCTCCATTAGATGGAGTCTTTAGGCTTAGCTTGAAGCTTTTGGTTACTCGGTGGGTAATTCGAAATGGATGTGTGTGGGAGATTTTAACACTTATAAGACAGTGAAGGACAAACAAGGGGTGCTCATCCTAATGTTGAATCCATGTCAGACTTCAATTCTTTTTGTACTAATTGTAAGCTCATGGACTTAAATTTTTATGGTCTTAGGTTTACTTGGAAAACAACATAAAAAAAGAGAATTGATTAGGTGTTGTTGAATTTCAAGTGGTTTGCGCATTTTAAATAAGCATACAGTGAACATCTAAATTAGTTTAGATAAGATCATAGGCCTGTTCTTGTCAAAATGGGAGGGGTTGAAGACGTTATCAAATCCCCTAAAAGATTTAGATTTATTGTAGCATGGGTAACTGAATCCTTCTTTAAGGATTTAATTAGAAACTCTTGATGCAAGGATGCAGATTGGACAAGTGCTATCTCACAGTTGATCGGGGAATTAATAGAGTGGAATGTTACATCTTTTGGCGACATAAATAAAAGGATGATAATACTGATCAAAAGGTTGAACAACATTGAAAGAGAAAATCCAAGAGGAACAAATCCTTACCTAAATCATCTTCAGGAATTTCTTTTGAAAAAATATGAGAAAACTCTTTAGCAAGAAGAAATATTGTGGTGCGAAAGAGCGAGACATAAGTGGCTTCAATTTGGAGATAGGAACACTAAGTTCTTTCGTGCTTCCATGTTGGTGAAGAAGAAAAGAAATAGAATCGTGGTCCTAAAAGATGATAGTAATAACAACGTCACAAACAAGACTGAACTCAAAGTGATGGCGACTAATTTCTTTAAAATGTTGTACTCAAATGACAATCATGTGGAGGTTAACAGCTATCCTTTAAGGGGGACTTTCCCTAAACTAGACATTGATCATATGAAGACTTTAGATGCTGAGGTGACCTTAGAGGAAATTAAGGAAGCCTTCTTTGGCATGGAAGTTCTTAAAACTCTCAGGCTAGATGGTTTCCATGCCATGTTTTTCTAGAGCCAGTGGGAAACAATTGGAGAATTGGTTTGCAATTTCATCAAAATTCACTTTTAAGATCCATCTAAGATCGATGTTATTAATGATATAGATGTGATTTTGATTCTGAAAATAGAGAATCCCGCTGAAAAAGTTTAGGTCGATTGCTTTGTGTAATGTTACTTATAAAACAATTACAAAAATTATTGTGAACAGACAAAATTGTACTAGATTGGAAGGCTAACTGTAGTGCACCCATGGTAAAGTGTATTAGTGTCATTATGTGATCAGTCTAAATAGAAATTTTAGGGTCAATTTTATGTCCGCATCAAGCACTATCATTGAGTTTGTCAATAACATTTTTGTCTGATATCTTCCGTTTCTCTTTAACTTCAGGCCCTCACTATTTTCTCAACACTTTTCCATTCCAAATGATAGTTGCCCATCACAATCTGGGCAAGATCATTATTCCTGATCCATATTGAATTCCTTTTTCTTAGTAACAAAATTGATTCAGATTCAAAGTTGTCTAGCCAAAAATGGGCACACTATCAAGTTATACCCTATATGACCCTATTTCAATATATTTAATTATTTCTTTAATAAATATGTATAAACTTAAGTACCACGGCATCAATAGAGATGAACAATCAGCATATATCATTAAATAGATGCATACAAACCTCTGATTCACTGTGCTTCTATTCTACATGATTTATTTTTGTTGCAAAAGGTAGGCTTCTTTTTTCACTGTGCTTAACCGTTTTAATTAACCTTCTCTATTGTCATTTCACAACATTTGTGTGGAAGAATAACATAAGAACATTAAATGGGTTCATCAATTAGATAACTGAAAACACGATATAATTATTAGAGTAGCATTATATAGTTCTAATATAATTTATGGGATACCTTGTCAGTAAGTTCATTAGCAGTTGCAACATTTTCAACAGCTAAACCAGAGGAAGAAGAAACGGCCCTTCCTACCATATCTTGGTTTTTCTGTGGAGAAGAAAACGAAAATAAGTCATCTCTTAATTCCCCTATACAGATGAAGAGCTAGAAATTATAGAGACTGGTGATGCTGCAAATTGACTTAACCTACCTGATGCTCCTTTCCAGCAGGCTTACATCTACCTCCAGCATATTTCATATCATTCTACATGAATTGAATGTTCTAATTTCACAAAATGTTTTAGATACTTCGGTACCCAGGGAACCCTGATCAGTTTTAGCTGCATTGGATAAAGACAACTCAGGCCATGACTTAATTCCACATCCTGAGGCAGATAGTCCTCCACCATTATCAAGGTTGGAACTGATTCCTAGCTTTCTGTGATGAACATCGGTTTTAACCCCTGGCTTCTTCTGTCCACCGAGCTTAATGCTTGCAGCTTCCTGATTCCATTCTTTCTTGTTGCCGAGATCTGCACTTACCTCCGGATAAGGCACAATATGATCATCACTCGCGCCCGCCTCGCCCCATATTATGTTGGCAAGTATACAAGTAAATATTAACTAGGTGAAATCCATAAACAAAAGGAAAACATTTTAGAGGCCTGCAGTAGCAATATTTTTATGTCAGTAAAATTTCAAGGAACTCTGTAATCAGATAACATGACTTCCCTAATGCAGAGACCAGACCTAGAAGGTAATGAAGGACATGCTGATTTGATTTTGAATCTCATAGAAACACTCAACACTCTACAAATTCTGTATCAAATAAAATTTTGGAAACTTCCTCACACAAAACAGAGCATAGTTAACTCAAGCCATGGCAGATATATGCTGCCACTCAACACTCGACAAATTCTGTATCAAATAAATTTGGAAAATTAAGCGTACTTATTTAATTGTTACTGATATTCGTCACTTAACATTGCCCCCCTTTAAGTTCTTTATTTTCTGTTATTTACTATTCTAGAACACCCCGTTTTCATTTTCTCTTTATTTTTTATGGTTATTTGAAAACTTTGGTAGTCCAATCCCTGTGGATTCGACCCTACTCATCCTATCTACAGTTCATTTTATTAAAGGGAAGTAGGATTTATTTTTGGTGGCTTTGACACCCATGACTTTCTTTATTTGTTAAGATACTACATCTAGAAGTTGTTCCATTGGATCTCTTCCCCAGCCAGCATCAATTAATGGCTTCTATTCCACCCATTGCAAAACACAGAAAAGCTTAAATGTCAAATATTTAGTTTGCATTCGGCTATAGTTTTGCTAATGAAATTTTTAACTGAAGAACTTTTTTGCATAGATTGTAAAGTCTGAACAGATTATTTGTTAAATTTCAAAATTCATGAGGATAAAATTTACATCAAGTAAAATTTAGGGAATAAAGTGCATTTTATTTTTAAGGATTTAAATGTGCCAAAAGATTTATCGCTCTTTTTTTTTCTCTAAATTTAATAATATCTTTGAAACAAGTTAAATAAGTTGTTCTGTACGTAAAAAAAAAAGATACATATACCTATTGAAAAAGTAAATGAATAAAATTTAATTACCCGACACAACTTCCATTCTTAGGTACTGTTTGAACAAAACAGAGGAAGTAACGAAGTATATATTAAGTAAAATGATTATTACGTTATGTAAAATAATTTTAAATCATAAACTTGAACAATGTTATCAACAAATTTTATAATACTATATAATATTAAAAGTAAGTAAATAACAATCAAATATTCAAAAATAAATTAAATTGCTTTTATTTTATTGTTACAATTTATTAATATAATTATAAAGGACAAAATATTTGTTTATTTATTAAATATGAGATTTGTGTGTTAAATTACCTTAGAATATATCTTTTATGATAATTTGCTTGTAAAATTTACATATAAATTATTTGTTTTATTTATTCTAATATTATATATATATATTCTTTTGTTTATCAATTTACACAATAATTCAGAAGTCTACCCGGATTAATGGCGGAGGCTGTTTCTAAAACTACGAAAGGAAGTGTGTGGAAACCAGTAAATTATTCTTTTTATTATTTTTTTAATGGTAGTGAAATTCTTTTTGAAGTTATCTAACAGCATTCCTGCAGGTCGTTAGTGTTTAGATTTTAAAGAACTCTTGATTTTGCCTCACAAATACGCGCAGTTTTTTTTTTTTGTTTTGCGTTACTTTGAAACATTATTACGTGATCAAAGAGTAATTTTTTTTTTCTTATCACCTTTCATGTAGGCCAAAGACAATTAATTTGATGGGAAGAAATTCAAAGAAATCAACATTATTCATTGAAAAAATAAAAAAGATGAGATTGTATGGTTAGAAAGCCAACTGAAAAATGAGGGAGGTTTTGATGTCATAAATACTTCGGCTTTGGACCCTATTGGTGAAACAAGTTTAGAAATAGTATTACATAACTCATGTTTTTTTGTAAAATTGGAAGCCATTTAAAGTTCTATATAAAATCAAATTTAAAATAATTAGTCTATGTTTTAATTAATTCTTTTTTAGGCTTGACCTTAGGGTCAAATCAGATCAACCCGGCTCAACTAAGAGTAAATCCGAATTTTTCTTTTCTTTTATGTTAATATAAGATTAATAAATTCTTACAAATATTTAACCTTTAACTATGTATCTAAACTCCCTTCAAATATTATATTTTATTAACTATTCTTTTAATTCAAGATTTTTTTTAATGTTTGAATATCTGTAAGACCAAGCTATAAAATAATTATCTACGTCTCATTATTTAATTAGGAAAGTATAAACCTACCTTTTCCTCCAACTAAAGCATTTTCATTCATAAAACTTGAAGTCTTCATAAGTTGTAAGAGACTGAGAGTAATGAAAAAGATGATCTTGTGAAAGATAGAAATTTGGGATTAATTATATTATAGAAGGACATTCAAGTCATTCTACATGAATTAGTTGGATCAACCTAACCTAAACAAATAAAAGTAGACGAAATTCAAATTTATCTATGAAATTCCAAGAGGTTATTTTCGCTCATAAATAATATCCAGAAGTAGAAAATTTATAAGCAATAATAATCCAACATCTTAAAATACCCAATGGTGACAAGTCATAGTGCAGTGGTTGTTTGAAACTTATGAACGGCAATGGTTTAATTATTGAATCCCTATTTTAGATTATGAAAGAGATTAATCTTTTCTTCTATTGATTAAGAAATTATCCTTAGAAATCATAAAAATCCATTCTCCAAAAACTCCAAACCAAAAATGTGAAGTAATTTGGACAAACTCAAAGAAAGCAAGTGAAAATAAGCCATCATATTTGACAGCAACAAATATGGATTAATGAAAAATTAGACAAATAAGCCATTATCATGAATGTATTTATTTTGCCGAAGTTCAACCGGAAGCACAATGTTGGTGAACAAATAAAAGAAGAAAATCACATTTTAAAAAGGGTTGAATTGGGTGACTTGACTCTAAACTTTTCTTTAACATAAAAATGCCAAGTAAAACTTGATTGTTTATAGCAGTTTTGCAAACTTTAAAAATTTGAAGAACAGAAGTTTCCTTTTCAAAGTTAGTATACTACAGCTGGTTTAGTTATAAATTAAAAAAACAATTAAGTGAAGAGAATGACACTACGATATATAGAGGTTTAGATTCAAAATTTGAATCCTACGTCTTCTCTCCAAGCACAATGCTTGAGAGTTTTATGCTAAGTGGGTAATCATAGTACAATACAAACAAGAGGTCAACTAATTACAAACTTCTAACTCTATGTTTAACCCAATTGAGAACCAAAACAACATGAGGGTTCAAAAACCTTTGCAACCTTTACGTAAGACAAATTTAAATGAAAGGTTTTTCAAGCAAGAACTTAGGAAACTCCAAGTGGAAGAAAGATGAGAGCAAGGCTCACAACTCACAATAACTTATTGTAAACCAACTCCTAAAGAGTAAATGAAGTCAAATAAAAGCACTCAAATCAAGTCAGAGAATGATTTGTGCAGAGTAGCATATGAGCCTTTCTTCTTGTTTCTGATACTGCATTTTTGCACAAGAGAGGAAAATATGTAAGTTGATTGTGGCACATATATAGCACGAATGACAAAATGAAAAATGATAAAATAAAATGTAACTCAAAGCATTAAAGAAATGCAACAGAATTGTACTTCATTCTTGAATATGTTATCTTCTATTATCTTATGTTCCCTATGTTCAAAGTTCAGACCTCAGAGACAGTTGTGTCAGTGTTCATTCAAAGAAATAGGAGAAAACTTACAGCAACTGTCACAAAGTTTCGCAAATCACAATAAAATTATCTTTAGTACACACCTCTGTTTCAATGAGGCCTCACAAGTAGAATAGCCCTCCACCATTGTAGAATGTCCATCTACTCTTAATGAAACTGAATATGAACTCTGCAACCACAAAAGAAAGGGTAACTTCAACACCTATAATGATATATCATCAGCATTCATGTTCATATTACTTGGAAGAAATAGTTTTGCGTTGGTTTCATAAGGGAAAAAAAAAAGTAAATATGTGGTTTAATGTCAGTTTTAATGTAAAATTATATATATATATATATATATAATCTTTTTGTTTACAGGAAAAAAACTTCGTTTCCTTTTGATAAAGAAAATAAAAGATAAAAGAGACAGAAAAGGAACAAAGAAAAACATGAAAGAATCACTAGTCACACTTGCAGAGGAGGGCTTGGAGTGATGCTCCCAAATAATACAAACTTACGATATGAAAATTCAAGAAGCTAAAGTTAATGGGAATTAAATCTGTAAATACATAATCCCAATTTAAAAAATAAATCAGACAAACCTTACATTACATGCAGTCCCATCGAGCCTCTGCTCCAAAGATTGGCCTAATTACTCCATTTCTGTGAATCGAAGGTACACTTTATTAGAAAACAAGGTAAGATATTAGATGAAGCACAAAGAATTGCCCAATCATATACATATATATGTGAGTGTAAATGTGATTTAGAGGAAGTACCTTAATTGGTAGAAATATATATATGTGAGGGATGTGAGAAATTTTTAGGCCAATCTAGTCCTGTTTCTCTTTGGCACCGCTCCGTAAAATGAGAAATGGATATTGGTAAACCATCCTTTGACAAGCATTCAAGAGTTAATTTAGGGCAATACAAAAAGAAGATAACGATTTAAAAAATTGGTTGCACATATTACCCAACTAGATAAATTATTAGAAATCTCTTTACAAAATGAATTATAATAATTATACTTTTAATCAGATAAAATAATTGATGCAAATTACTAAAAAATTTCTATAAAAATAAAAGAGATCATTACCAAAAGCAATAAGTGCAAAAATACTAGACAAACATGCCAGTGCCTCTTTAGATTATTTTCAAAATATTGTTTTCAAAAACATATAAAATGTATTTTTTAATTTTAAAAAAAATTAAACAAATTTCTTCAAAATAGTTTATCAAACAAGACTTCTTTTTTTAATTATCAAAACAAAAAAAAAGTTGTTTTTGACAACAAGAGCCAAATAGAACCTTTATTTTGAAGTGTTTGTATTGGTTGCTCGTAGGGAGACAATTGGTTGGCTCATTTCTTCAACTGTTCAAATGAATTAGAAAATTTATTGATTTTATTAAGTCTTCTTTTTCTAATGGCTATTTAGAAGAAGGCAATATATAATTCAAGAAAGCATCCCCAGCATGAATAATGGCATCCACAAATAATTTTTTTTTTTTATGGTCAATCATGAATTTGATGCTGAATGGTAATAAGAGTTGGTCCCATTCATTCTTATCACACATATTATATCCCAAATGGAGAATTCAGCTTAAAAGGAAAAAAAAAACAGAATCTGAAGAAAGACATCAATCCTTACATCTGTTGTGAAGAAAAAAACAGAATCTCAAGATAAAACATTGAGGCAATATGTGAATTGACTGTGGCACATATATAACGGGAAAGATAAAAATGAAAAATGGTAAGATAAAACATTGAGGAAGATAAAGGATCAAAAATTATATTCAAACTTGGTTAGTTAACTGTTTTCATTTTGATAATCATAAAGTATGACATCACGAAAACAGAAATCAGCTCAAAAGTGAAATCTAGAAGGGGAATATCAGGCTTAAGAATGAATCAACAATCCCATGATCATAACAAACTTCAACTCTAAAATGACATTCCTTTGGAATAGATGATTGAATCCCCACCAATCAGATCTCCTTAAACTCTTCAAGTTGTTAAGGTTAGTTTTAAAATTGAAGAAATTTAAAATTCTGGAAGAGTGGTGAAGTATGCATGTCTCACCAATCAAGAGAACAGATTCCGTAACTGTAATCCTTTGGAAGACATATGGCAAAAGATATGGGAATAAAGCGAGCTCCATTGGATATGCGTTTCTGTATGTCAAACAGAATTCAAAGTCAATTTTGATTGGGACACACAAAAGTCGAACCATGTGAACCAAAATGGAAAGTGCTTCCATACCAATTGATTTATCTTGATAGATTTCAATCTTCACTTGTGATAAAGTAATAAACATTTGACATCATGGCAGAACAGTTGTGCACATCAAGTGAGACATATGTATTTTGAAGTTGTATGTGTAACTAAAGCATAGACTCCCCTACTTGCTCCACAGAATACAATCCCTTTACCCATTTCTACAAATTAAAAAAGATTTTCACTAGTGAACGTGGAGATTGTGATGGATAAAACATGAGAGTATAATGTGGAAGAAGTAACTTTAAAGCCATTAGAATGAGACTAACCTCCCTTTGGCAAATCATGGAGAGGAGATTAAGTACAGAGAAGTCCCAGATACAAAAGAATTTTAAAGAGTCTATTAAAGGGGTCGTAGAATGAGAATCTTGCTCTACAGAAGGATCAATTGGAGGGGTGTGAGTATGCAATAAATTCAAATTACAATAATAATTATAACAAAATAATTAAAAACAAAAAAGTTTAATCACAATTTTCTACCCGCAATGCTGAAATAGATACCGTGCAAATCTATTTAACTCCTTTTATGAAAAAATTAAAATAAAATCAATAAGATCAATTTTTTTATTTCCAAAAATCTTTTTTAAAAATGCAAAAGAGCTTTTTGCATAATAATATTGCTAAATAAGCTTATGCTATGTTGTATCTCAAGAGCAGCTATTGTGATCACCTACATTTTATTAAAGATAATGCAAAATTTATAACTCAAAACATTAAAGAGAAATGCTTATCTTATGATGTTCCCTTCGTTATTTGAGTACAACGAATAATGCTAGATGAAGCACATAGAATTGCCAATCATATACAAAAGTGGGTGTAACATAGATGAAGTACCTTAAAGTTGTATGTGAGGGATGTGATAAATTTTAGGCCAATCTGGTCCTATCTCCCTTTGGCACCGCTCCTTAAGCAACTGACAACCATAATCAATTCGTAAATGAGAAATGGATGTTGGTAAACCTTCCTCTGGCAAGCCTTCGAAAGTCAGTTTAGGACAGCCAAAAAAATATAAGGATTTAAGAGAGTCTAGGTGGAGAAGACCCCTGTAGTTGATTGCTTTTAATTTTTTGCATCCATTAAAAGTAAGAGACTGAACAGTGGGTGGCAGTAATCCCTCGTCAGGGAAGGACTCCATTTCAACATCAGCCACTTCAATTTCTTCCAGGTAGTGGAGACGGCACAAACCCCAATCTTTGCGGGAAGCAAATAATTTAGGACAATTCCTAATTGAAAGACTGCGAAGTCTTGGAAGCAAACCACACTGTGGAAGTGATTCCATGGCTGCACAATAATATAATTTCAAGGAATGAAGAAGAGGAAGTTGTGACTGTGAGCGTTGGTTGATATCACTTTGGGAAACATCCACGTCCGTTAAGCTGCATGTTGGCATGTCTTTCACTGAAATCTTTCTACAAAACTTTAAATGTAACTCTTCCAAGGAAGGGGCCCTTGGAAGTGAAGCTTCAAGATTGTTACAATCATTAATTGTTAACTTTTTCAAAGAAGGGAAGTGTTGAGGCAGGGACTTTGTCAACTTGGGACAAGAACTTATAAAAAGTTCTTGAAGGGACGAGAAACATTCACCTTCATCAAATAAATACCATTCTTCCCATTTTTTCATATCATTAAAAGACAGATATGAAAGGGATCTAAATGAAGCAATCGAGGTTGAGGATCCATTCCCATAAAAATAACGATCAATTGCCTTTACTTTACAACATCCATCAATTTCAAGTCTATGAAGGGAAGGTAATTGTCCAAGAGGTGGCAGTTTAACAAGGGATCTACATTTCCTCAAATTTAAAGATACTAATTTGGACAAATAAGAATCATCAAACCAATTTGGAAATCTTGTACCCATGTACCATGAAACAGAGAACCTTTTCAAGTTACAATTTGGTTGGAGAGCCTCCAAAATGCACTCTTGATATTGGGACGCTTTACTATTTTGAACCACTTTCCAAAACAATGCTAGCTCATCCAAATGCTTATCTTTCATTTGGACCTTCTTGGCATTTATAGGATCAGTTATATTCCCCATAAATGAAAGAGTTAGTTTGCCCTTTAATCGTTTTAGGGCTCCTAATTCTTTCAAATCAGATTCTCTGTTCTTTCCTACAACAAATTGAGTCATTGTTCGAAGATGTTCTAACCTTCCCATATATTTTGGCATCTTCCTTATGCAACAATTTTCCAAGTCAAGATGACACAAGTTTATGAGTTTGTGAAAATCTGAAGGCAACTTGGTCAATCTATAACAAGATTTTAATTTTAATGTTTGTAGATTAATCAACAAACACATTGAACTTGGCAACTTTCTAATTCCAGTGTAAGAAAGGTCTAGATAACGTAAATGCCTTAAGTTGCTAACATCAATTGCCAACTTTTGGAAATCAAGTCCATTCAAAGATAAGGCGCGTGTGTACTTGAGACGAGTAAAATATGCTTCCAAAGATAAGACGCGTGTAAACTTGAGACGAGCAAAAAGTTCTTCCAAAGATAAGACGCATGTAAACTTGAGACGAGATAAGAAGCGTCTATAATTGAGAAGAGCAAAACGTTCTTTCAAAGATAAGAGGCGTCTATCATTGAGATGATCAGGTTTACGTTTTTGAGACCTATCTATATATTTCATATGACTGTTATCTATCGTGAGTGAGATGAAGCCACGTAATTGGTTGCACTTAGAAATAGGCTCAAAGGATTTAAATTTGTGGTAATCTAAAT
Source organism: Biancaea sappan (assembly GCA_037074585.1). NCBI lineage: Eukaryota > Viridiplantae > Streptophyta > Magnoliopsida > Fabales > Fabaceae > Biancaea > Biancaea sappan. The sequence goes on along the minus strand of CM073501.1, from coordinate 27,708,070 downwards.
CCAAGAATGAAAAATAACGAGTTTTAGTTGTAATATTTTGTGCCAAATCACCCTCTAGCTGCAAACAAAAATCTCCCACTACAGATTTTGCTAAATCATTCAACAAGTCATGCATAACAACGTGATCACTATCACTTTTTGAAGGTTCAAAAAATGACCTTGACTCTAGATCATTGAAGACTTCATATCCCACCTCTTCCATGCTTAGACCTTTTCCACTGGGATGTAATAAACCTTCTGCCATCCATAATTGGATTAACAAATCCTTGTCTATCTCATAATCTTTTGGAAAGATAGAGCAATAAGCGAAACAACGCTTATGATTAGAAGGTAGATAATGATAGCTCAGTCTTAAAGATGGGATTATATTACTATCATCCTCTGAGAAATCCCACATATCACTTTCCAAAATCTTTTCCCATGCTTGATGGGATAGTTTAGTGTGCAACAAACTTCCCAACGTTTTTATTGCCAACGGCAGTCCTCTACACTTTTGAACAATTTTTTTACCAATTGATTCGAGCTTTGAATCTGCACGATTGTGTTGGTCAGTGAAGGCATGTTTTTCAAATAAGCTCCAACAGTCCTTATCTTGTAATGGTTTCAAATGATGTGAATAGCTAGAGTGCATCACTTCATCCGATACCTTTGTACTACGGGTTGTTACAAGAATTTTACTTCCTAGAACTCCATTCTTTAAGGGCGATTGCAAGGACTCCCAATCTCTACGATTCTCATTCCAAACATCGTCGAGAACAAGCAGAAATTTCTTTCCCACCAATTTCTCCTTAAGTTTAAGTTGAAGCGAGATTAAATCATCTAATTTTTCTGTTTCACAATGAAGTTCATGAAGAATTGTTCTTGTAACTTGATCAACATGAAACTCTTGTGAAATACACAACCAAGCTCTAAGTTCAAATTGATCATTAATCCTTCTATCTTCGTAAACAGTCCGGGCGAGGGTGGTCTTACCCATCCCTCCCATAGCTGTGATGGAAATCACATTCAGAGGCTGATTGCCATCCACCTCTGAGAGTGATATTAATTTCTCAATTATGATCTCTTTATCGGCATCTCTACCACACATGGTATATTCATATGTAAGAGATATGGTTGGCGATCTTCTCATTGATTTCTTTTTCGTGCGCTCTTCACTACCAGCACCAGAGCCATCCTTCAATCCTAGTATCTCATTTTGTTTGATGAGATATTCTAGGTTGTCAAGCAGCTCTTGGATCCTTGACTCAACCTTTTTGTCAAATGCACTAAGAAAAGGGGCAAAGAAGCCTCGTACCTTGCTGGTAACGGTATGAGACACAGCATACATCTTCTGTAGTGAAGCCTCAGTGACAATCTCGTCCAACAGATCCTCTGCTTTGAAGACTTCATCTTTGAGCTCATCAAGCCATTTCTTCACATTGGGGTTCCTGTACTGCCTTTCCTCTGCATCTTCAATGACTTGGTTCACAGAAATAAGGATAATGTGCAGCTTTTTCAGCAAGCAATCTTTGAGCTTTTTGCTGTGGAAGTAATTAAATATCTCAGGAGAAGACAATCTCTCAAAAACCACTTGAAGGGCAGTAGCCAGAAATGCTCCCCCCACTAACTCTGCCATGATGATCTTCTGTAGATGCCAACACAAGATATATTGAACGGCAACAGAGGAAGAAGAAGTGAGAAAATTGAGGGTTATTATTGATGCTTATATTTTATTTGTAGGGAGTGACAACTTAAACATGTATTGTATACAGCACAATTATTGTGGGTCACACCCTACAATTATTGGTTGAATTTGAAAATGCAGTGTTATTTTTGTTAGCTTGCTTACTAAAATTTCTGCTCAAATTTGGTAACTATGACAGATACACAGCAGGAAAAACTTCAAAAAGAAAGTAAGCTATATATAAATATGAATTTGATAAGTTAAAACTCGAGAGTAAATTTTTGCGGGTATCATCAAACCAATAGTTTTTCTTTTTATTTAAAAAAACCCAACTAAAATGCGTTTAAAGGATAAAATATAGGGTGTCTGGTTGATTTTTTTTTATTTTAAAAATAAATTCTTTCAAATTATTTTTAAAACTAATTTTGAAAATAGAAAAATAAATAAATTCGTTTGGATAACTTATTCTAAAATAATTTTAAAACCTAATAAAAAAAATTTGGAAGCTTTGGGTCAATTTGGATGTGTTTCTGCCTTTGTATTTTGAAAACAAGTTTTGTAAAATAGTTTTAGAAACTAATTTGGAAAAAATAATTCACTTGGTTAATTTGTCCTAGAAGCAATTTTAAAACTTTATTAAACAAGAAAGTGCATTTGGAAGATTTTTTTTAAACATAATTTAAAATTTATTTAATACAAAAGTTTTCGTAAAATGTTGTGATAAATTCAATACAATGAAATAATTAATATAAATTTTAAAAATAATAAAAATAAAGAGTGATGAAATTTATTAATTATTATAGCATGAGTTACATTTTAAAACATTGGTTGCACATATTATCCAACTAGATAAATGATTAGAAATCTCTTTACAAAATGAATTATAATAATTATACTTTTAATTAGATAACATAATTGAGGCAAATTAGCTCAAAAATATCTGTAAAAATAAAAGAGATAATTACCAAAAGCAATAAATGCACAAAAACTTGATAGAAAATGCAAGTCTTTTTTTTATAGCAATTAGAAAAGTAAATACACACACATAATTAACAATGTGCTACAATATTGTTTATTTTAGCAGTCATTTAACCGCTGCTAAAAAAAATGTGTTATTTTTCTTCAATTGAATATATTTACTTGAATGTCATTAATGAAACTACATAATTATTAAGAGTATTTACAGTAATAAATTTCACTTGTATTTTTTATTGTAGGTCCTATAGTGCCACATTAATTTAAATAACTCTTTACTACTTTAAGCAATTCTTCATTATAGTAGTGAATTTCTTAAGAATTCACAAGTGAGTTTCACAAATAATTCTCTACTACTTTTAACATATGAGGAAGTGGGAAGCATTTATTAAATTTAATTTAAATGCTTCTTTTTTATTATTTTATTGTTACATTTTGTATAAGAAACAATAATAATTTTTAAGGGGTTCTTAAATTTAAAAAGTCATTCTTATTTTTGTTTATCACTGTAATTTACTGTATTGACTGTTACGTGTAAAAACGATTCTTATACAAAAATAACAACAAAATAATCAAAAAGAAGTATTTAAATTAAATTTAATAAATGCTTCTCACTTCTCCATATATTAAAAGTAATTGAGAGTTATTTGTAAGATTCATTTGTAGGTTCTTAAGAAGTTCACTACTGTAGTGGAGAGTTGTTTAAAATAGCAGGAAAATACCTAAACTAATGTGACACTGTGAGATGCACAATAAAAATTCAAGTGAAATTCACCATTGTAAATACTATTAAATAAGAACAATTCTTACGTGTGACAACTAATTAAAAAATTATAATGATAAATTAAAATAAGAATCAGTTGTTAAATTTAAGGACTGTTTAAGAATTTTATGTAAATGCTCTAATATGCCACTGCTCTTTAGATTATTTTCCAAAATATTGTTTCCAAAAACAAATAAAATGTGTTTTCTTGATAATAGAATACAACGACAGCACAACTGCCAAAAGGCCCAAAACCGAAGAGGAAGAATTTAATGCACTGATATCAACTTGACTTTGTGACTCCTGCGGATTTTCTGTTCATAATAAAATAAGTAAACATCTGCATTGAGTTTTAGTAATAATTTTAACTGTTGTTAAAACTTTCAACAATAATTTTTTTATTTTGTTAAAACTTTCAGCAACAATTTTTTTATTGCTGAAAGTTTTAACAACAGTTAAAATCGTTAATAAAACTCGAAGCAGAAAAATTTTGAATAGAAAATTCGAACCCAAATGGGCCAAAAATTCCTTTTCTACTTTAAAAAAAAATGTTTAAGGCAGAAAAGACAACATTCTACATGATTTATCTGATGTAAATTTAAATGTTAAATATCTTTTAATTAAAATCACATGTGCACATAAATAGTTAACTAATAATAGAAATTATTTTTAATAATTTTAAAAATTAGAGAGACCAAATTCAAAATTTTAAAAATATAAGAACTAAATTTAATTTTAATGAAACTATAGAAACAAAAAATATATTTTAACCAATATTTCTGCATTCTTTACATAATATATTATTTATTTAATAAGTTTTTTAAATTTTTGTTTGATGGATACCAAATATAAGATATTTGGATGCCCAATAACAAATTTAAAGCTAATATTCAGTATGCAAAATATTCAACATAACCAGTCTTTGTGGGTAGCAACTATTTAAATTTTATGAACAAATTTGGTTTGATTAATTGAGATATTATTTTAGAAGAGCTTTACTTTTTTTTAACTCAATAAATTTAAAAGAGATTAGTTTTTAATTCTATCCATTAAAAACATTGATATATTATTTTAGAAGAGCTTTACTTTTTTTTAACTCAATAAATTTAAAAGAGATTAGTTTTTAATTCTATCCATTAAAAACACGTTCTTAAAAAATCCAATATCTAAAACAATTCTAGATCTAAAATTATCAAACTGAACAAAAAAATGTCACGTATTTTGGAGAAACTCATAAAGGCCAAAAAAGATTTTGAATGTTTTACGAGTATACTCTACTGAGAATAATTATACTTAAAATATTATTAAATATTAAATATGAACATCTTTTAATAAAAGCAAGAGGGCTTGAGCACTTATAAATTCAATGACTTGTAAAAAAATAAAAGGAAAAAAGAAAAAACAATATATATATATATATATATATATATATAAAGACTTAATTTGTTTATTTCCAGAAATCTTTTAAGAAAAGGAAAAGGGCTTTAGCAACGGTGGAAATATATATATTTTTTTCGAAATAAAGAGCAAAGAGAGACCCATTAATGCAATGAGCTGTGAAGCTGAAGGTGTACTGCAACAAAACGTACAATAATAGAAGCCGGAAATAAATATGTACAAACAAACACGTGAGTATTGTATTATGATGTGAGCCACTGTAAGGAAATTAAAGAGTAAAACCGCTTTTTTATTCTTATAAATGTATTTTTGTTATAGTTTAATATTTAAAAAATAGTCACTCACTCTTTATAGTCAATATTAATCTCAAAATTTTAAAATCTTATGTGAAATAACGTGACATTTTATATGTTGATATAATTATTATTTTAATTTTTAAACTTTGAAATTATTATATAAAATTATATCATTTAATATAATAATTTTAAAGTCCATTGACTAAACCATTTATATTTTATAATTAAACTGTCATCAAAATAAATAAAAATAAGTTTACTCAACTGTTAAAGGAAATGGACAGCTGCTTTACATCTTGGACCGTGCCCATTAAAAATGGAACTACCTTTCTTAAATGCTTTCACCTTATTCAACCACTCTGCTGCATTCCATTAATTTTTTACTTCAATGAAAATGCTGCAACGGCAGCTGCTGTTGCTACAATTTAAACATTGCAAATGCCCCCATGCTTCTCAAGAGATTCTGAATTCAGAATTTTCAAACATTTCCAAGGTTAAAAGCGTAATTTACTCTTACAAAGAATGCAACTTTTCAGAAATCTCTCAGTTTCTCTCTCCCGACAACTTTTCTGGACTGCCATTTATGAGCATTTCAATTTTCTGGATGGTGCAGCTGCACACGCGACAGTATTGGAGCATTTAATTTTGACATGTTCTGTGATGGGATTGGGATCAGGACTCAGGAGTGATGGTATATGGCTACACTACCTGTTGGGATTTGATTTCTTGAGAAGCATGGGGCATAACAAAAAATAACAAAAAAGATAATTGTCAAGGGACTAGGGCCACTAGGATTTGGAAACGTTGATTCCCTCCAATTTTTTATATAAAAAAATTAAAACTATAGTATTTGGGTAAATTGCATTTTGCTATATACTATTTTTGTCCTTTATAAGTTCTTTTAATAATTTTGTCAAAAAACAAATTGTATCGAAATATCTAATGTCCCATTCTTAAAAAATGATTTGTGGATTTCATCAGTATTTATTTTAATTAATATATTACATTATTTAGGAATGGTTTGAACTTTTGAACCTATAATGAACCGATCAATTTTTATGTTTAAATTAATTTAAGATTTATCTATATATAACTCCTAAAATCAATAGTTAGGTATCAACCAAGTTTGTGTACATCGTGGGTTGAGAAACTTCTCTCCTACTAAAACTTCTGTTGTTTTTGTGTTTTCACATAATACTACAATTCTAAATGTAATCAGCAATCATGGATCTGAACCAATTCTCAAGTCTACTTTCAATTTCTTTAATCTCCCAATTTTTTTTATATAACAGTGTTAGGTTCTCATGTAAAAAAAACCAAAAAAAAAAGACATAATAGAATTATGTAATAGCCAATAAGAGAGAAAAGAATCAATGATAAGTCTGTGGTGTTTCACTCAAAAAGTGAGGTGAAACTAATAACCAAATAAAAGTGGTAAGTATCACCCTTAAAGTCAACATGTTGCTATATAAGTTTAGAATAAATTTTAAATACATACACATAAAGTTGACATTTTTTTTTTAAATTCTATTGAAATTTTTGGTCGCAAGGATTTTTTTTTAAAGAATTTTGATTAATTAAAACTATTTTTTGAATTTATAAAAAAATGGGGCAATGACATATTTTTCTAAAATTGGGTCTCAAGTTTACGAAGATGAAAATCTCCTTATTCTGGCCCAATACCCTTTAAGCATTTTCCCCCAAAACTCAAAAAGCCCAGTAACACGTATGGCCTATTGAGATTCAACATTTAACAAATACAAGTATGGAAAGTTCCTCTATTTGCTTTTCGTCTTGCTTTGTCCCCCCAGAATTGTCATAAGGATTTTAAGGAATATAGTGCAAACAGTAAGCTGCATCAGGTGATTGTGTTCGAGGATGGTATAGAACCCTCAAGTGTTAAGTGCTAGATTTAGTACCATTTGGTGCTGAATATTTGATCCATTTTATCGCCTACTTGTGGTTGCTTGTATATTTTTTTCGTTGTTTTTGATTGATTTAGTTTAGTTTTGGAATTTTTAGAGTTTAGTCTTCTTCATGTGATTCTTTGACCAAGAACGTCGCTAATCATCATTTTATTCTCTCTAACGTAAGGCAAGATGGATGAAGCTGAAGAGGAAGAAGCAGATGGCCACTTTCTGTCTACCACCGCTATAGCGGTGAGCCCTGTACCAAAATTGCTGGAAGCATTCTTTATTGTCCTGTACCGCTATAGCGGTGGAGACTTACCGCTATAGCGGTAGTTCGCGATCCTGCACTGATATAAAAGGTTTCAGATGAAATTTTTAGGGTATTCTCAAGTTGAAGACTAAAGGGGGGCGCCGTTTTGGCTGGGAAGAGTAAGGGGAACCTGATTTTCAAGACTTGGGGAGCTCAATCCATCATCCCACATCAGATTCATGGCCATCTTTATCCCTTTTTCTGTTTTCTGCTGTTTATTTTCTATGAGTAGCTAGATTTTCTATCTAGGGTTACTATGAACTTGACTCTTGAATAGATTTTACATTCTCTCATGTATTTACAACCTTATTTCAATTAATATAAGTCTTTCTATCCATTTTATTGTTGTGTTATATGGACTTGATCAATCTATATGTATGCTTGTTGCTGTCTTCGAACTCGGGAGAGGGAGGTGAGAGTAGAACACTGAATAGGAAGGACGAGTGCGTGAACCTTACTAAGTGTTTTCGCTTGTTAGCTAATAGGAATGTTAGTTAATCTCGTTTAATCAAAACTAGGTTGGTTGTATTAGGGTTAGCCCACACAAGGAATTGCGTAGGAGTTGAGTAACTTAATTGAGATTCGGGAGGATTCTTTTAAGTTATTAGAATAACCTAGGATTAACTTATAGAGTTGAATAAGTTGCGAGTACGTGAGAGGGGTTTTGTAATTTCTAAGATAGAGGAGAGGGATTAGTGACCCTAGGCTTTAATTAGACTATTTCATCAATTTTTGCATTGTTTACTGTTATTAAAAGAAAACTCATAAATATTTACGATTATTGATTTTATTTTATCATTCATTGGCTAAAGCTATCTTCAATCCAATTGTTTCGTCCAACTAATTCAATTAAATTTCTTAGGTACTTAGTCGCTTAGTCCTCGTGAGAACGATACTTTTACTCTCAAATCACTATATTACTTGTGCGATTGGTGCGTTTGCCAAATCGATTAACAAGTTTTTGGCGCCGTTGCCGGGGACTAAGATTTGTGCTAATATTCAAAGAAATTTAAAGGGTTAGCTTAGACGCTTTACCTTGTTTTGTTTTGTTCTCTTTTGCTTTTGTTCATTTTCTTATTATAGAGTCATTTTTTGTTTTTGCTGTATTGATTTTTGCGGCTGAATTTGCTATCATTGCCAATTAGTATCATCTTTTTGTGCATGTGAGGTGCAATTAATCAAGCTGATCTTCTTTTTGATCCCGAAATCGAGAGGCTTGCAAGGAGAACTCGAAAAGAAACTAGAATTAGAAGAACCCAAGAAGGACAAAGTTCTCAAGAAGAAATGGCTGATGATAATGTAAATCTGGGTGGTGTTGAAAACAATGGAGGAAATGGAGCGAAAAATTTGAACCAAGATGAAAACATAGCTGTGTGAGATTATGCCTCACCCAACAATGCTGGGCATGCATTGAGCATAGTGAAACCTCCACTTGATGCAAATAATTTCGAAATAAAAGCAGTCTTGATGAACTTGGTTCAACAGAACCAGTTTGGGGGCAGCCCGATAGAAGACCCAAATAACCACATCACAAACTTCTTAGATATCTACGACATGGTTAAGATGAATGGGGTAAGTGATGATGCCATACGTTTTCTTCTATTTCCTTTTTCCTTGAGGGATATGGCTAAGAGTTGGTTGAACACTCAACTGAGAGGGAGTATCACAACTTGGGATGAACTCCAAAAGAGATTTTTAGATAAGTTCTTTCCTCCCTCCAGGTCAATCAAATTGAGGAATGAGATTACAGCCTTTTATCAGCATGAAGGAAAAAGTTTATATGAGGCCTGGGAGCGGTTCAAGAATTTACTGATGAAGTGTCCAAACCATGGTCTCCAAGAATGGCAGCAGCTCACTATTTTTCACAGTGGTCTCACATATGAGACTCAAGATAAGTTGGATACTGCAGCTGGTGGTGCTTTGATGGCAAGATCTATAGTGCAAGTAAAAGAAATAATTGAGACAATGGGGGCAAGCCAAAACGCATCTATTCGAGCCAAGAATGTTGCAAGAAGGGGAGTCATGGAACTAGACACATTGAATGCTTTGTTAGCTCAGAATGAAGCACTAACAAAGAAAGTTGACATGCTGTGCTCTAGGCAAAATGAACAGGCAAAGGTAAATGCAGTAACAATACCTGAACCAAATTGTGATTTCTGTGGAGGGGCTCACGTTAATGGATGTTGTGAAGAATTTCCATCTGTGGAATAGTTGAATTATATGGGTAATATGTAGAGGAATCAGAACAACCAATACTCCAACAGTTATCATCCAAGCTCAAGGAATCATCCGAACTTCTCTTGGAGCAATAACCATTGCCTTAACCCCTCTACTTCGTCTTCTGGTAAGCCTTCTCAACCTCCAAGTTTCCAGAATCAAGGTAATTATCTTCCTCAGAACAGAGCTCCACTACCTCAGGTGGAAAAGAAGTCATCCATGGAAGAAATGTTCATGAAGTTTATGGAGAGAACTGAGGTTATAAGCCAAACCCAGAGTGCAGCCATTAAAAATTTGGAAATTCAAATGGGGCAGTTGGCTACTGCTCTGAATAGTAGGTCACAAGGCAACTTTCCTAATGACACAGAAAATAATCCCAGAAAGGATGGCAAGGAATAATGCAAGGTGATAACTCTCAGAAGTGGTAAGCAACTCCTTGAAGCTTCTACTTTAAATGTTCAAACACAAGATGATAATCTTTTTGGTCAAGAGAAAGTCAATGAGCATCTACAACAAGAGGTGAATGTAACTGAGCATGAAGTACCAAAGGCCAATGATAAAAAGGAAGAAGAAGTGGTGAAAGAAAAAGTGCAGAAGGACTCATATGTGCCCTCTTCCTCTCCTTCCAGAATTATGCCTCCTATCCCCTTTCCTCAAAGGTATAAGAAGCAAAACATGGATAGGCAATACCAAAAGTTTCTGGAGATATTGAAACAGTTGCATATAAACATTCCCTTCGCAGAAGCTTTAGAGAAAATGCCCAGTTACGTGAAATTTATGAAGGATATGCTCTCAAGGAAGAAACGACTAAATGAATTTGAAACTGTGAAGCTGACTCAAGAATGTAGTGCAATACTTCAGAGGAAGCTACCAGTTAAAATGAAAGATCCTGGAAGCTTTGTTATCCCTTGTAATATAGGGAAGAATTTTGCTGGTAATGCTCTGTGTGATTTGGGGGCTAGCATTAATCTGATGCCCCTTTCCATTTTCAAAAAGTTGGGTTTGGGAGAAGCAAGGCCTACTACTGTAATGCTGCAGCTGGCAGATAGATCTCTATGCTACCCGAATGGAGTAATTGAGGACGTGCTGGTCAAGGTAGATAAGCTAATCTTTCCTGCGGATTTTATTATCCTTGACTATGAAGAAGACAAGGAAATCCCCATCATTCTAGGGAGGCCATTCCTTGCAACTGGAAGAACTCTGATTGATGTCTTTAAAGGAGAGCTCACTATGCGGGTGAATGATCAAGAAGTCACCTTCAATATGAATAAGGTGATGAAGGCACCAGATGAATATGAGGAATACAATATTGTGAGGGTTATTGATGAAAGTACACGAATGCACTTTAAACAGTTGGTGAGTAATGATAGTTTGGAAACATCTCTAATGATGGAAAAAGAAATTGAGAAGGATGAGATCAAGGAAGTAATTGGATCTCTCAATTCATCGGAGCTATTTTGCAATCCAAATAGAGCTTTTGAGAAGTTGGATAGACCTGAAGGCAAAATAACTCTTTTAAAACCATCCATAGAAGAACCTCCTAGATTGGAGTTGAAGCAGCTTCCATCCCATCTCAAGTATGTTTTTCTTGAGAACAATGACACCTTACCAGTAATTGTGTCTGCTACCTTGATAAAGGAGCAAGAGAAGCATTTAATAGAGATCCTGAGAAAATATAAGAAGGCTATTGGATGGTCCACAGCTGACATTAGAGGAATTAGTCCATCATTGTGTATGCATAAAATTAACTTGGAGGATGGGCATAAAACTTCTGTTGAGCATCAGAGAAGATTGAATCTTGCTATGAGAGAAGTGGTCAAAAAGGAAATCCTTAAATGGTTAGATGCAGGAATCATTTTCCTATATCAGATAGCTCGTGGGTGAGCCCGGTTCAGTGCGTCCCTAAGAAGGGGGGTACGACCGTAGTGGCTAACACCAAGAATGAGCTTATTCCAACCAGAACTGTAACCGGGTAGAGAGTTTTCATGGATTATAGGAAGCTCAACAATGCCACTCGAAAGGATCATTTTCCATTGCCTTTCATTGATCAGATGCTGGACCGATTGGCGGGGCAAGATTATTTCTATTTCTTGGATGGTTATTCGGGGTACAATCAGATTGCCATAGCCCCTAGTGATCAAGAAAAGACTACATTCACATGCCCTTATGGTACATTTGCTTTCCGGCGTATGCCCTTCGAACTGTGCAATGCTCCGGCAACCTTTCAACGATGCATGATGGCAATATTTTTAGATATGGTGGAGAAATCTATGGAGGTATTTATGGATGACTTCTCAGTTTTCGGAACTTCATATGAAATTTGCCTGACAAATCTAGAATTGGTGCTTAAAAGATGTGAAGAAACTAATCTTGTGCTGAATTGGGAGAAGTGTCATTTCATGGTACGTGAGGGAATTGTGCTCGGTCATAAGGTTTCAAAAAGAGGTCTAGAAGTGGATAAGGCAAATATTTCTGTGATTGAGAAATTGCCACCCCCAAACTCAGTAAAGGGTGTAAGAAGTTTCCTTGGGCATGCGGGTTTCTATCGCCGCTTCATTAAAGATTTCTCAAAGATTGCAAAGCCCTTGTGCAAATTGCTAGAGAAGGATATGCCTTTCCATTTTGATGAGCAATGCATGAAGTCTTTTGAGGACCTAAAGAAGAAATTAATCTCAGCTCCTGTGGTAGTTGCTCCTGATTGGAGCAAATCATTCGAACTTATGTGTGACGCCAGTGACTATGCTCTGGGAGTGGTGTTGGGTCAAAAGCATGGGAGAATTTTTCATCCTGTTTACTATGCTAGCCAGACTCTAGTCGGACTCTAGCGGATGCACAGTTAAACTACACTACTACTGAGAAGGAGTTATTGGCTGTAGTTTTTGGGTTTGAAAAATTTAGACCATATCTAGTGGGAAATAAGGTCATTATTTTCACTGATCATTCGGCAATCAAGTATTTAATTGGTAAGAAGGACTCCAAGCCACATTTAGTCTGATGGATTTTATTACTGCAAGAATTTGACTTGCAAATTGTGGATAGGAGGGGAACCGAAAATCAAGTGGCTGACCATCTATCCCGAATAAACACGGACATGAGTGACAAAGTGGAGCTACAAATCAGTGAAAGTTTCCCTGATGAAACTTTATTCTTTGTTGAAGAGACCCAATTACCATGGTATGCTGACATTGTGAATTACTTGGTATGTGGGCTTGTGCCACCTGACTTCACTTATCAACAAAAGAAGAAGTTTCTGCATGATGTCAAGGTTTATTGGTGGGATGAACCAATCCTCTTTAAGATGTGTGCTGATCAAATCCTCCGGCGCTGTGTACCAAAGGAAGAAATTAAGAATATCTTGTGGCATTGTCATGGATCAGACTATGGAGGACATTACAACAGTGTTTGGACTGCAGCAAAAGTATTGGAAAGTGGATTCTATTGGCCTTCGCTGTTCAAAGATGCAAGAAAGTTTGTTGAGAGGTGTGACCGGTGCCAAAGGAGTGGGAATATATCAAGAAAGCACGAAATGCCTCTAAATATTGTGCTGGAAATAGAAGTTTTTGATGTGTGGGGAATTGATTTCATGGGGCCATTTCCCCCGTCATACTCTAACCAACACATCTTGGTGGCCGTTGATTACGTATCAAAATGGATGGAAGCAATTCCTACACCCACCAATGATGCAAAGGTGGTACTGAAGTTCTTGAAAAAGAACATATTCTCTCGCTTCGGAGTCCCCAGAGCATTGATAAGTGATGGAGGATCACATTTCTGTAATAAGAGTTTGGAAGCACTCTTGGCCAAATATGGAGTCAAGCACCAGATAGCCACTCCGTATCATCCTCAAACTAGTGGCCAAGTGGAAGTGTCTAATCGGGAATTAAAAAGAATCTTGGAGAAAACAGTTAGTAACTCACGGAAGGATTGGGCAACTAAGCTTGATGATGTGTTGTGGGCTTACTGTACTACTTTTAAAACCCCAATTGAAACTTCACCATTCCAGATGGTCTATGGCAAGGCATGCCATCTTCCGGTTGAACTTGAACATAAAGCATTTTGGGCTGTAAAGTTTCTAAATTTTGATTTGAAAAAGGCTGGGGAAAAGAGACTTTTACAACTGATTGAGCTGGATGACCTTCGTCTCCAAGCTTATGAAAGTTCTCATTTATATAAAGAGAGAGTTAAAAGATGGCATGATCAGAAAATTACTCGCCGATCTTTTGCTACTGGCCAAAAAGTCTTGCTCTATAATTCAAGGTTGAAGTTATTCCCTGGAAAGCTGAAATCCCGATGGTCGGGACCTTTTGTAGTCAAAGAGGCATTTGAGAATGGAGCAGTGGAGATAGCTGATTTAGAGGGCACTCGGAGCTTCAAAGTAAATAGCCAAAGACTGAAACATTATCTGGGACACGAGAATGAAAAGGAGGGGACTTCGATTGCCCTCACTACACCAAGTGCATAGGCACCCTGGTAAAGTCTGGCTGAAGACTATAAACTTAGCGCTCTTGGGAGGTAACCCAAGTCTCTAGCTTTCTTAGTTAATTGTTATTCTTGTCTTTTAGTTTTTGTTGCTGGATCATTGTGTCTACTGTAATTAATGTTGTTGTGATGTGTCGAAATTCGCTGATGTTGGGAGTTATTTTTCACATATAGTGTCTATGAAATGGTCTAGAGGTTGAGGGTTGGCATATTAAATGTTTTGAATCAATAATGTGGGCTGCTTGGACTGTTATTGCTGAATTGTGAATGTTAACACTTATTTTTGCTGATTGATCAATTGTAAAGGGGTTATAGGATAAAAAAGGGTGTGAACATGAGTAATTTTGCATGCATTGTGAGGCTTTTCATGGTTAAAAGAAGTAGAATTTGCATGTGAAGGAAAAAGGGTTCATTGTGAGTGTCAATCTGCATTTTGGAGAGGCAATGTCTGCATAGTACCGCTATAACGGTGCATACTCACCGCTATAGCGGTGAAGCATGGAAATATACCTACCTCTCTGTCAAATACCGCTATAGCGGTGAAACAATACCGCTATAGTGGTAGCACTTTAACTTCGAAAAAAAATATAAAACTGTCTCTGCCTTGTACCGCTATAACGGTATGTGTGTGCCGCTACAGCGGCGCGTCGGGATATAACTCCCAAACTGAACCCTAATCCCCAAACCCACGCCGTCGACCCCCTCCTTCTTCTTCCTCCCTTGTGCGACCACCCCCCTACTGTAAAGCCTCCCCAGAGAATTCCCTGCATATTCATCACGGTTTGAGGCTAATTTTGGGTGTTTGGGTGTCTTTCAACCGATTGAAACATTCTTCCGTGCTCTCCTTGTCTTTGATTGAGTCATCATGCTAGGTAAGTGTTTTTCTTCTCATTTTGTTCAGTTTTCGTCTGAGGTTCTCCACTTTCATACAATTTTTGTTTGAATTTTCGAAGTTTCGTGGGTTCCCTTGATGGTTGGTTGTTGAAGTCGATGTAGATTTTAGTCTTTGTCATGGGTATGATGTTCTTCGAGTTTTGATGGATTATTGCTTACATGCTTTGATTATTGATTGTTGGTTGTTGTCACATCCCAAAAATTGAGCATGTGAAAAGATACTACTCATTTGATATAATTCTCAAACATACGTTATATACATATATTCTGTAAGGTTTTACATTCAACCTTAATCATTCATTCCACACTACAGAATTATATTCATCTGATAAGCAAATATAGACATACATAGTCTGATATTTCTATCTCATCGCAAGCCTAGGAGACCTATAGAAAATACAGAGCTTTTCTAATATCCACATTAATAAGTACTGGTGTCCCACCAGACAGAAATAGAGAATAATCCCAAGGGGCTTCTAATCTTCAAACAGATTCTCTTCTTCTCTGTTTTCTGTATCTGAAAAAAAATAATCATAGGGAGTGTGAGTTTATTTAAAAACTCAGTAAGTAAATAACTGTACTATATAAAATATCAAAAGTACAAATACCACATTTACTCATATAATTAATTATCTTATACATCGAGTAGTATGGGACTCTAACCCTTTCAAACTCATGAATAAGATTTCATAGATATACACCGAGTAGTATGGGACTTTAACCCTTTCAACTCGTGTATAGATTTCATAGATATGCACTGAGTAGTATGGGACTTTAACCCTTTCACACTCGTGTATAAGATTTCTTAGATATACACCGAGTAGTATGGGACTTTAACCCTTTCACACTCGTGTATTAGATCCCGTAGATCTTTACTCATTAATAAAATAGTGAGAATTCATCACATAGTACAATTGTCATGAAATAAATAGTTTCTTCATACTCTTATTTCTACTGATCATCATATACTCCCATATGAAAAATTAATTGCTTATTATCCAAATAATATTGTAAATGGGACTTATATTGTACTTTGACTAGTAATATCAAAGTAGCTGAGCAAGGTTATTCACTCACCTTGATGTTTGTCCAAGTTTACCTTGTTCCACACTAGAATTTGTGTAGGAAAATTTCCTAGTAAAATATATTACAAGGAATCATAAGAAAGGAAACAAAATCACGAAAATACGTAAAATTTTCTGACTGCTACAGTAACGGGTTGCTACAGTACGGTTTGCTACAGTAACGGTTTGCTACAGTGTCGGTTCGCTACAGTAACGGTTCACTACAGTACCGGTTCGCTACAGTAACGTTGACTGCTACAGTACCGTTGACTGCCGACACTACAGTACTGCTACAGTAACCCGAAGAAAATTTTCCAGATTTTGTTTCGAAATCCCTGGTCGCTACAGTAACTCGGTTTTGCAGAAAAATCTTTCAAAAATTCATCCTTTCCTTTCTTGTTTCAAAACCAGAATTTCAACTCTTTTAACCGATTATAACTCAAATATAACTTCTAAAACAACTGAGATTCATGAATTATCATCAAAATCTTCAAGAACAAAACCTCCTCTGATCTTCTACATAAACTGAAATTTAAGGAAAATAATCGGATTAAAGCTTACCTTTGATCCTTACAAAGCTTTTGAACCGAACAAATAATCGAACTTCTGAAGATCAAGGAAAGGATTTGAGAAGAAAATGAAGAACTGAGAAAGAATCTTTTCTGCTTCCTTCGGCTCAAGTTTCAAATATGAGGTTACTATTGAAACTTTATATTAAATATTTCTAATGGGTTATTCAATAATCCATGGGTATCCATAACCCAACATCCAAACCCATCCAGTCAATTTACAATAAATGGATTAATTGACCATTCTGCAACCACTTTTCCATGAATTTCACCATTCTTAGAATATATCCCTCATTGTGCAAATATTTAGTCCAGTCATTTAACTCAATTTTCATAAATAATATTCAAAGAGAACAATTAAATATGAAAATTAAAAATGACCAAAATAAATAACTAAAGTAACGTTGTAGAATTCTAAAATACTCTTAAGCGAATTATATTCTGAAATTAACGGGTATTACAGTTGTGCTGCATAAATGGTTACAGATGGAGATTAGGGATTAAAATTGTTATAAACCAATGTTTAAGAGATGCATGCACTTTAGGTGTTCGATGAAATGCCCAAATGAACTTCAGTTTAAAGTTTTGTGCATAAAATGCTTAGTTTTGCTGCTGGAATGATTTGACATTGAAATACTCAAGTGCAATTTGATGTTTGATGCGTAAATTGGCTAGAGTTCATAAACAATTAGTTTTCTTTTTCGCTATAAAGCCAAACCAAGCATGCATCGGGGTTTGAAGAGAGATGAATATTTTTAGAAATGATGGTTAATACACATTAACTTTGGGAAATAACATGTGTGTATTTTGAAGTGACTTAATTGAGCATGACTGTTGGGGCTGAATTATATGTTTTTAATTGCAGGGACCCTGATTGTTTTGGCATTCCTTATGGCGCCCCCTGTCCCTAAGAAGAGAAAACTCCCAACCAAGAGGAAAGAAACCCCGGGGGCATCATCATCAGCCGCACAATTCCTCACGTTCAGGACTCCAGACCATGGGGTGAGATTCGACAAAGAGATAAGCCGAAGAAAAATCCTCCCAGAGAAAGTCTTCAATCTAGAGGAGGATGAATATCCAGAGATTCAGGAACATATCATTAATAGGTGTTGGGACAAGATATGCAATTTACCTGAGCATGCATATGTGGATATGGTGAAAGAATTCTATGCCAATAACTTCAGAACCACCAATGACACAATGCAGAAGTATAACACTGAAGTTAGGGGCAAACTGATTAACTTCTCTCAAGGGGCTATCAATGAGGCGTTCGATTTGTGGAACCCAAGAGAGCAAGACTATCATGGGTTGCTAATATTGAAGTCTTGGGATCCCAAAGATGTGCGCCAAACGATCTGCAAACCCGAGGCCCAGTGGGAACTGAACGCAAGGGGTAAGCCATACAAGGTACAGCGTACAGACTTATTGCCCATTGCCAAAGCTTGGTTCAGCTTTGTGCAATACACTATGCTTCCGTCCTCAAACTTTTCAGATGTCTTCGCCGAGAGAGCCCTGCTGATCTACTGCATCATGAGAGGGATCACAATTAATTTTGGGGAACTAATAGCTGATAAGATAGATGAATTGGCTCAAGCAAAGACTGGGGTTATCGGATATCCCTTCATACTGACAGCATTTTTGCTAAAGAAGGAAGTTCCCACAGACGATATGAAAATAAAGAGGCCTCCTGGGATCACAAGTACTTACATTGCCAGTTTATTCCCTGTGGAAGGAAGACCAGCACCGCGACATCCAGTCGGCCACCCTCGACGCACGGCACCTCAGGCTACAGCTACTGTGACGTTGGCTGATGTCAACAGGGAGCTAAGAGAAGTCAAACAGTCAATGACTTCCTTCAAAGCAGAGCTGGGTAGGACGCAAGAGGATGTACGCTATACGATGGATTACGTGACTGCATTGGGATCGCTGATGGCTGAGAAGTTTAGCATGGATTCCTCGAGGCTGCCGGTAAGAGGAGAGGCATCCAGCGCTGGTGTTGAAGCTGAAGGAGAGACTGATGATAGAGCTGGCAATACTGAGGAACTGGAGTCAGACTAGAAGGGAGCCTCGCCACCCACTTCTGACATTATCTTTTCTTTTCTTTTCTTGTCTTTTCATTTCTGCCAGTGACATGCTTACTTTATAAAAGTGCTTTATGTTTTTGTGAGCTGATATTGATATCTGCATGGAGTGATATGATTAGCAGAATATGAAACTTTTAGCAGTTATGTGTGTTGCATATATTCTTCATGCTGTGATTTCTTTACTCCTGTTGGATAAACATAGGACAGTTAGGACACTGGTGCGTATATTTTATAGCACATAAAATATTCCAGCAAGTATACTGGGTCGCAACAAGTAATAAAGTGATAAGTAGAGTATCGTCCCACAGAGATTGAGGTATCAAATAAAATTCAATTAGGCTAAGTGAAATGCTATTAAGACTTATGAAGGAAATTTCAGAAATTACACAAAAGGGGGGGTGATGATTGAAACAACGTAATATAAATAACTGAAATTTAAATAACTAAACAGAAAACAAAACAGAGAAAAGATGTGGACTGGTCACAAATTCCATGGAATTGTACATCATCATCCTTTCCTTTGAATATTCTTGGCTAATTCTATTATGTAATCTTCAATCTAAAATTCTCAGAAAGTCTTCTAAGACTGAATTATATTAAAATTATAGTTAGGAAGATCTTCACTAATCTATAACTCAAATATAATCCGATTAAGTCCTAATCACATCAATGCCCCGCAATCGCATATGACATGTTATCTCTTGTCCTACTCATTACAAATACATAGCAATCGCATGCATGTATAAATAACAAGCTTCATAGGACAATAAATAAAATAGAACTTTGGCCAAGAAAATACTCATTGGTCCAAATGAATTAAAGTACAATTTCCATTTCATCAAATGACCGACTACACAAGAAAATGAGATTGATTTCGTTGGTCTAATCCGATTAATTCATAGACAAATTAATCTTTGAATCATTGAAGAACAATTCAATTAAATTACAATCCATTCAATGTTGGCCAATTTTCTAAAATATGATTGAATCCAAAAACTTTGAAATTACAATCTAACTTAACCAAAATAATTGCCTAAAATCTTAGATCAACCATTCAATTAAGTCATGAAGCTCAAGAAAATTATTCAAGCCACATAAATAAAACTATCTATATCTAGATAATCTAATTTATGGTGGAAATTACAAGGTCAAGCTCAATATCTAGCTAACTCTAGCATAGACATAAAAATCTCAAACTCATTGAAAGTTCATCAAACATTCAAGAGGAAGAATAATCGGTAAAATCCATTCCATTAAACGAAAATGCATTAAAACTGAATATGTTCAACAATAAAGCTTCATAAAACCGAACTACATCAATCCTTAAACTCAGAAATTACATGGAAGAGAAGAAGAACATGACAGAAATCTGTAAAATACAACAGAAAACTAACAAACTATGAAGGAAAATGGAAGAAAATGGGAGAAAATGGGAGAAGGAGAGCCATTCCCAAGTGGGAAGGCTTCCTTTCCCTCAAACCAAGCTCTGGAAGTCGCCTCTATCTGCAGCAGCCGCGGGTCTGAAGTTTGGAGCGAAGCCTCCTCTTGTTTTGACCTAAAAATTGCATTTATAGTGGCTCTCTGCGGCGCCAGCGCCGGGCGCTGGCTTAACCTAATTGTTCCTCTGAATTTCACGTCATCCTGCTAACTCACTGTTCCTGGCGCCGGGCATTGGCTTCCTGGCGCCGGGCGCCAGGCCATTTTTTTCAGCATTTCTGATTTACTCTCTGTTGCTTTGTTTCTTGTCCGGTTCGAGCCCAGATGCCTCCAAACTCTGTAAAACACATAAATGAACCATTTTGGAGTAAAATTATGGAGTTAAAGCACATAAATCTATAATTAACTTTCACCCAAAATAATTCAAAACATTATAAAAATAGAGTTTTGGCAAAAATCAAGATGCAAAAAAGGGCTAGAATAGAGGCTAAAATATATGGAAAATTGCATGTTATCAGACACTGTCAACTTAAGTTTAGGAGAGGGAAATCTCTGTTTTAATATGTCTTATCCATGTTATGGTGCAATATATGCAATATGTGGGTTAAGCAGGCAGTTGTGCATAGCAAATATAGGCGTAGGCAGATTCATGTTTAAAAAAAAAAATTTGGCCTTGGCAAGAGAAAAATGTGTGTTGTGACTCAAACATAATCATGTTCTTAAAATTTAAATTCATGAATCTGTTTTTAATTAAGAAATAATCTTATTTTCTATAATTTGAGGAGGTTTTTCTAAAAATTTGAGGAGGCTGTTTGAAACCTAGGAAATTCTAAAAGTGAATACTGTTGTTTAAATTTTTCTTCCCTAAAGAAGCATGAAAAGGATATAAACTCGATAAGGGGTAACCGTTTCAGATTTCTTAAATAAATTAAATAAGTTAACAATGATAGCTTGAGGATGAGGTTTATGTTAAAACGGTACTGTGTGGATTAGGCGCACGGGTATTGTTTTAGCCAATGAACCTTGCTTTTGAATTGCTTGAAGAAGATGAAAGGGTAGAGAAGTATTGTGTGGATTAGGCGCACGGGTATTTCTCTTACTCTACAATGTTCTCTGTGAGTGTGAAGGGGGAAGAAGAGTTATGTGGATTGGGCGCACGGACTCTACTTCTTGCTGGATGCCTCTTGTTCTATGCGGGCTGAATTGAACAATGGAATCTGAGCTGTATATCCTTGAGAGTGTCAAATTATAGAAAGGGAAGCATAATTTGGGTGACAGTATGGCCGCTTTTGAAGTTTCGGTGGTTTCAAATTGTAAACTTAAGTATTGATTTAAACTTCCTGATGATTATTGGCTGTACGATTCCTTCTTTGTTAAAAGCACTTCTTGAATTTAAATTTTAGAGGATGGAAATGTTTTGAAATATGTAATTAGCATTTCTATCTTGCCGAGTTCGAATGCAGTTTAATTTTGGCAATGAATCTGTTTATCTTATGACTGCCTTACGCTGTTGACTGTTGAGAGGATTGATTTGCTTGAGGACAAGCAAAAGTGCAAGTTTGGGGGAGTGTTAAGTGCTAGATTTAGTACCATTTGGTGTTGAATCTTTGATCCATTTTATCGCCTACTTGTGGTTGCTTGTATATTTTTTCCGTTGTTTTTGATTGATTTAGTTTAGTTTAGGAATTTTTAGAGTTTAGTCTTCTTTATGTGATTCTTTGACCAAGAACGTCGCTAATCATCATTTTATTCTCTCTGACGTAAGGCAAGATGGACAAAGCTGAAGAGGAAGAAGCAGATGGCCACTTTCTGTCTACCACCGCTATAGCGGTGAGCCCTGCACCAAAATTGCTGGAAGCATTCTTTACTGTCCTGTACCGCTATAGCGGTGGAGACTTACCGCTATAGCGGTAGTTCGCGATTCTGCACTGATATAAAAGGCTTCAGATGAAATTTTTAGGGTATTCTGAAGTTGAAGACTAAAGGGGGCGCCGTTTTGGCTGGGAAGAGCAAGGGGAACCTGATTTTCAAGGCTTGGGGAGCTCAATCCATTATCCCACATCAGATTCATGGTCATCTTTATCCCTTTTTCTGCTTTCTGCTGTTTATTTTCTATGAGTAGCTAGATTTTCTATCTAGGGTTACTATGAACTTGACTCTTGAATAGATTTTACATTATCTCATGTATTTGCAACCTTATTTCAATTAATATAAGTCTTTCTATCCATTTTATTGTTGCGTTATATGGACTTGATCAATCTATATGTATGCTTGTTGCTGTCTTCGAACTCGGGAGAGGGAGGTGAGAGTAGAACACTGAATAGGAAGGACGAGTGCGTGAACCTTACTAAGTGTTTTAGCTTGTTAGCTAATAGGAATGTTAGTTAATCTCGTTTAATCAAAGCTAGGTTGGTTGTATTAGGCTTAGCCCACACAAGGAATTACGTAGGAGTTGAGTAACTTAATTGAGATTCGGGAGGATTCTTTTAAGTTATTAGAATAACCTAAGATTAACTTATAGAGTTGAATAAGTTGCGAGTACGTGAGAGGGGTTTTGTAATTTCTAAGATAGAGGAGAGGGATTAGTGACCCTAGGCTTTAATTAGACTATTTCATCAGTTTTTGCATTGTTTACTGTTATTAAAAGAAAATTCATAAATATTTACGGTTATTGATTTTATTTTATCATTCATTGGCTAAAGCTATCTTCAATCCAATTGTTTCGTCCAACTAATTCAATTAAATTTCTTGGGTACTTAGTCGCTTAGTCCTCGTGGAAACGATACTTTTACTCTCAAATCACTATATTACTTGTGCGATTGGTGCGCTTGCCAAATCGACTAACAAGTCAATGCAACAAATTGGTGTAAGAGACATGCTTTCTTCTATCAAACTTCCACCATAAAAATGCCAGCTTTCTTCTTTCTCAACCTATGGGACAACAAAAGAATATTCATATAATATGGTTGTCCAAACATGACTCACTCCCCAGTTCTTACATTTATACCACAACAAATTACCCCTATTTACTAACTAATCAACATTTGGAATTACATGACAAATTAAACTAGTGCAACACCTATTGTGGAACCAAAGATTCAAGTGTTATCATTTATGGGTCTTTCTGAGTTTTCTTTTATTTATTGTTGTAAGTAAGCTACTAATCAGCTTATCATTTCCTTGATTAAAAAGAACTAGTGTAGGTCTGTGTTGAATTTAAGTTTATTGGAGTCTTCAGAAAATCATAGGGTTTGGTCGGTTGTAAAAGTCTTGAGGATTGATCCTTTTGGGTTGAATTCATTGTAAAGGCTATGAACAATCTAGGTGTGAGTTTCCTAAGGTCACATAGAAACTAACAAGTTGCTGATGTAAAAATATGTTGTTGATCCTTTGGTTGAGATTGCTATTATAATAGTTTTCGTGATTATCTTATCAATATAATTCTATTGCTATATACTTAAGAAGAAAATTGTGATTTTTTTAATGAGTGAGTATGTTGACATTTTTATAGGTATTTTTTAGTTAATTTTTTGTGTATAATTGTTGATAAATGTAGATTTTTACTATGTTCTTTGATTTTGGAGAAATTTTCGCTGATATATTTGGAAAGAAGCATTTTGTAATTGTTTTGGAGTGTTTGAAGAAGAAAGTTGATGCAATGACTGGAGTATGCTAACTTAACCTTGGTCTAGTTGAAGATTAATTCATAATGAAGATTTCTTAGAATTGTGAGATCTAATTGTGCTTATGCTAACTTAACCTTGGTCTAGTTGAAGATTAATTCATAGTGAAGATTTCTTAGAATTGTGAGATCTAATTGTGCTTCATCTATTCTTTAATTTCTTCTGCATTTGTGATTTTCTGAACTCAAGAGAAACATAATCTCCATTGTTGTTTTTGTTGATTTTGCAATATGGGCCCGTTATAAGATTAACAGAGCAACGTATTTCTTGCTAACAAAAATAAATTCGTAGTTGTTAAGCTAAATTAGAATAAGTAGAAGGTTGTATAATCTAATTGCATCATAGCCTTTGGGTTATGTACTGGAATGTACAATCTGGTTCCTGAATGAACCCTGCTTGAGGTATGTTAGCCAGGGTTGGGTTCTTCTCTTGCTTAATGTTTTTAATAAACCAAATTCCATACATGTTGGGGTTGTTTGTTAAATAGAGATTAAATGTACCGCTAGACCCATCAAATCTAATATCTAAGGAAGAATTGTCCTGAAGAGCATATCCAAGCGCTATAACTAATTTGTAGAATGAAATTATTGAGTTATCTCTGCATCTATGATCAATTCCAAGAAACTCACACTAAGGATTAACTTCAACTGGGCTCTTTTTACTGTGATTGCATCTAATATTATGTTCCTCCATACCTATTTAATTTTTACAAGTATCTGTCACTTAATGTTGCCCACTTTTAAGTTCTTTATTTTTTATTATTTACTATTCTTGAACACCCCGTATTTTCATTTTCTCTCTAGTTTCTCTGGTTATATGAAAATTGTGCTAGTACAATTCCTGTTGATTTGACCCTACTTATCCTATCTACTATTCATTTTGTTAAAGGGAAGTAGGATTTATATTTGGTGGCTTCCACACCTATCAATTACCTTAGTTTGAACCTCTATAAATTATAGAGCAATTTCTTTTCTTCTTTCTCCTTTTAAGTAATCTATTTCAACAACATATTTTATGGATTGGCTAAAATGTACTTTACATCCAAACTTTAACCTGATGTGACCCTCTTGAACTTTAAAATTCAACAAACAACCCCCTAAACTTTACAATCCGTGCAAAAAAGCCCTTCTGTTAAAACCTTTATTGGCAAAACTAACGGTCAAACATTGACTGTACATTTGACTTCCAACTAAACAATTATTTTAGCAAGTGGCATACATATCAATCCATCTCTATCTCACCCAATTCCCTTCAATTCAAACCCATATGCTCAAATCCAAACTCGAACATGAAACTAAGGAAAAAAAAACTTTGCCACTAATCAAACCCAAATTTCTTCATTGGCAAAGGGGACAAGTTGTAGGGGAAAAAGTATGAATTCCCCATCTTCAACAGTGGTTTGGGTGATTTTGATGGGGGAAATGCGAGAAACTTGGATGTTGAGCTAAGATCCGAAAAGCAACATTTGCATTTTATGTTTGGTTGCTAATTTTTGGTTTTGATTTTTGTCAATAACAAAATCAACATAATGTCTTGTTGATTTGGGGCTATTGGTTTTGGACTAGAATGGTTTTTTTTATGGCGGAGAAGGATCTATTAGTGTTGAGTATGGAGGTAAGGTTCATGATACAGTTTTGTGGAACCCTTTTGAAGTGAAATTCATGAATAGTTTGGGAGAGTTAAAGAAAGAAGGTGAAGTGGGTTTCTTGTAGTTTATACATGCATTAAGATGGTAAGGATGAGGTAGTATTGTAAAAGTAGGCTTTCTTCACAATTAGGGCAAACTAGGGTTTGCAAATTCTAACCCATTTAAAAAGGGCCTAAATGGGTATGCCCATGCTAGTAAGGAATTTCAAGTCTTATTAATGTGTAAAAATGGTTCTAGGATCCCCTGCTTGAGTTATATATATATATATATATATATATATATATATATAT
Source organism: Biancaea sappan (assembly GCA_037074585.1). Taxonomy (NCBI): domain Eukaryota; kingdom Viridiplantae; phylum Streptophyta; class Magnoliopsida; order Fabales; family Fabaceae; genus Biancaea; species Biancaea sappan. The sequence goes on along the minus strand of CM073501.1, from coordinate 27,682,390 downwards.
ATATATATATAATGAGCATCTAGGTGCTAAGCACTTTGGATAGCTTCGTTATGATGTATTAATAATTTGTTTGGTTGCAAGGAAAGAAGGAAAAAGAAAAGAAAAAAAGAAAAAAGAAAAAAGTATATTTAGTATGAGATGAAAAAGAATAAAGGAAAGTAAGTCAAGTTTACATAATTAGCCCCTGATTTATTTCGAAAACAAAAAAAAAAGTTCCCTCTTTCCCATGAACCCTATTCTCTGCAGATGAGCACATCATTCAACATAGCCTTCTTCCAAGACAAGCCAAACATTCGATGCACCCATCTCTAGCGAACACCATTGGCTGCAACACTACAGCCAACCCAACAGCAATGACTTTGATGGCTTCGACTGCTTCTACAGCTTCGATGATGGTGAAAGCATAGAGAGAGCAAAGCAAACCATGGTGTCGAGCATGAATCTAAACACCAACACTAGAGCGAAGCACAGGCAAGCTACAAAGGGCTCAAAATTAGGGAAACACTGGAGAGGGATGCATATCACAAGATAGAAGAAGAGGGCAAGATGGTATTTTGGCTTCACAATCTCCCTTCCTTCAGTGCTTTCCATTGGGTGTGGATCCTCTGCTTGGAAAAAAAAAAAAAGCAGAGGGATGCTTGGAGTTTTAGCAACGATTTTAACTATTGCTAAAACTTTTAGCAACAATCTTTTTGTTACTGAAAGTTTTAGCAACAGTTAAAACCGTTGCTAAAACTCCAAGCATAAAAATTCCAAGCAGAGGATCCACACCCCTTTCCGTTGCTTGACCGAGGGAGCCAATCCGTACAAAAAAGTGGGAGATGGAAATCAATAATGGAAGTCTATTTACTATAGCAAGTTGATACCAAACGCAAGATGAGAGAACAGTATAGGAAAGGGACACGAAACATGTACCAAAAAGAGTGTAAAGGTGTGATTGATTGGGTTAAAAGCTTTTTAATAAAATTTTCTTATTTTTTCCATATAAAAAAGAGAAATGGTGTTATAAAATTAATTATATTATAATAAAATAATTGATTTCAAAAATTATTATAATAAATAATGTTATTAATAATCTAAAAAAATTAAAAGAGGCAATAATTTACAAGTATTAATTATCTTTTAATAAAAGTGATTGAAATTTTTTTATCAAAAAAATATTTAATATTTAACTAATTAAATATGATTTTAAATAAAAATAAAAGTGCCTTGTGGGCGCACAGGCCTCTTTAGACTTGTGGGCTATGATCAACAAGTATTAACATAATTAAATTGGTTTATTTATTAAACGAGTCAACTTATGTAAGATGCTAGGAAGAAGGCAATGAGGTTGGTCATTTCAAAAGCTTAGTTACTTCCACAGCATCTCGAAGTTGTTCCATTGGATCTTTTCCCCAGCATCAATTAATGGCTTCTATTCCACCCATTGCGAAACACATAAAAGCTTATATGGTATTTTTATTTTCAGGAGGAAACTTTCAGGTTAGTGCAAATATGGGTATTTTTTAGTTTTAGATGGATTTCGGTTTGAACCAAAGATTCGAGTCATTTGTCTCCATACTATTTTTTCCAAAAAAATAAGGCATATGCTATGTTTCAAAATCAATTTAGGCAAATGTTATGGATTCCGTCAAATTAAGCATTGTGGATTTTTTTTTTTAATCTGTCAGGGTTCGACTTATGTCAAGCCGGGCTTTTGACAAATTTTTTTTTATATATCTGACGGAAGCTCAGCTTGCTCGTCCTGACACAGGCTGAGCCTCTATTAAAATAACTTTTTTTTTAATTTTTGAGGCCAAGCTTCTATCAGACAAAGTTTTTGTGTCAAAGGCTACAGCATGTTGAAGCGTGGTGTGACAGCATGGTGCAGCGTGGTGTGACACCAAGCTGCAGTCTTTGCATGCATGTCTTGGGACTAGTTTTTTTTTTTTGGTTCCTTGCCTTTTTTTTTTTTGGTTTTAGTCCCTCTGCTTCTCCTATATAAGAACCACAACCTCCCTCATATTTTTCATACATCCAGATCCTATCCTCTTCTCTTTCTTTTATTTGTCAAAATCCTCTACAAATTGATTCCTTCTTACAAGGAGTAGAGCAGTAGTACAGATCAATGTTAGATAAATGTTATAATTATATTTTAATCGTAACCTATATTTGTATGAGTTGTATTGTTTATTGTTTGATGAGTAGTAGTTTTTAATTATAAACTAGATTTGTATGAGTTGAGTTGTTTTATTGATCGATTATTTATGATTTTTTATGATACTAGTATAACTAAAGCATGTTTTAAATAATAACATTTTTCGTTTTGTAATATAATAATATAGATTTTTTTATGTAGGTATTTTTAATAATCATTATATATTTTTATTGTGTCTAAAGGAATATTAGGTTATTTTTATATTTTAAATAGAAAATTTATTAAACATAAATAAAAAATTTTAAATTTAGTTTATAAACATGATATAGAAAAAAATTTAATTTAAACAAAAAATTAGATGCCACATAAAAACTGAGATTAAGAACAGAAAATGACAATTTAAATATTTTAAAAGTATATGAAAAATAAGAAGTTAAAGAAATTCGAAATTGGAATATATATAATTTTTTATGTATATAAATAAGCAATATATATGAAAATGAAACTAGTGTAATATGGAAAATAAGTCAATATTATTTATATTTATAATTGTTTAAAAAGTTATTGAAAGGTAAGAAAAAAATGTGTTTGAATAAATTTAAAAAACAATTGTATTAATTGAAGGTAGAAGAAACAATTTTTTAAAATAAAATGTATTTCAGAAAATTTCAAACCGTAATTATTGACACTTTACTTATTTATTAAATTGTGTTAAATATTTTGGACTGTGTTGTTTATATATTTACGAGATTAAAATTTTTTAAAAAAATATATAAAACGAAGTAAAATTATTTAAAAATGACAAAAACTAATTTTCTAAAAACATTGTATTATAAACCCAACTAAAAAATAATTATAAATCCAACTAAAATTATTTAAAAATTGTATAGAAATACGAATTTAAAAATATATTTTCTTAAAATTGTACAAAATATCTAACCCAATCCAAAAAAATAAAGAACTATTATAAATTAGATTTTTGCCAATTATAATTTTTTAGGTAAAATTAAAGAACTCCAGATTTTATTTTTTTAATTTTAAGGTGAAATACTAATTTTCTAAAACAAAAAAATTTGTAGTAGTAAAAATTTTGAAAATTGTAATTGGAAATATATTTTATTTTTAATGTTACTTTTGTATATTTATATTAGGATATGTTAGAAGGGAAGAAACATGATTTGCCTTGAAAATTATAAAATATAGACTTTTTTTATTAATTTCTATTAATAATTTTTTGAATAAATTAATATTTGTTGTTTATTACTTATTTTATAGACAGTTAAGATGAGTTTAAGAATACATGTATATGTTTATGTCAACGGAAGGAATGTTAAGGGTGATTGGGGGCTACATTTAAATATGATATTTATAGTATGATGTCATTTGATGATCTGAATATCACCCTAGATGAATTGAAAAGTAACGAGAATTTAGATCTTCCCCTATGTGAATCAATGGATGCGGTAAGCTTTATAGACTTCTTTCAAGGAGAGTACAAGAAAGTAAATATGAGTTCTGACAATACAGTTAAAGCAATGATCAACAAATATTTAAGGTGTCAAGCTGATTATCTCGAATTGCTGGTCAAAAATTCAAGTCATCAGATAAACATTAATACCAAAGTTGGTACATCACAAGCCATTATTCCTTGTGATATTTTATTCTAGCCCCCTAGTCAAGCATTGTTCAATAGTCTGTTGCTCAAAACTAGACGATACTCCTTCATCTCCCTAGCCATGCATGGATGACTTTACTGATGAAGAGAAGTGCTTCAGTAATTTAGCTGCTTCGATAATTTAGTCGACAATGATGACGATGATGGTGATGACATTACAAATGATCGTGGCGGGCATGGCGAGGGAGTTTTAGTCCCTTCCATCAATGAATATTGAGAGCCTGCACATAATTTTTTAACAAGCCTTCTAGATGATGAGGTAATGAATGATGAAGAACCTAGTAGTTTAACAATGAACGATACCAACCTTCATGCTGGGAAGTGGTTTACTGACAAACTTGAATTATGAGATACGGTAAAAGAGTATCATGTCCTAAATCATTTGACTTATAAAGTGGAGCATCAAAGCAAAAATGTTGAATTATACGAGTGCCCTAAAAAGGAAGAAGGTTGTGGGTGGAGACTTAGGGTCATGTGAAAGAAGTCTTCTAATTATTGGCAGATTACAAAGTATCTAGGTCCACGTGTCACTACACTAGGATCACTCAAAATTGGATACAAATATTATAACCAGTTATATTATGCAGGTGGAAGCCAAGGTAGAGATCCCAGTTAGTCAAGTGATCACACATATTCATTCCAAATTTGGCTATAAAGTTTCTTATTGGAAAGTGTGGTCTGCGAAATGACAGACCATTGGCGAGGCATACGGGGACAAGGAGTAATCATATGTGGTGCTACCTCAGTTTATGGGAGCAATCTAGCAGGGGATGCCATGTTCTATAGTGGAATGACATACTGACCCATTACCTGATGACAAAGATGGTCACCCTTAAAGGAAGTTTGTGAGAGTATTTTGGTCCTATAAACCCTGCATAGATGCCTTTGTTCACTTGAAGCCAATTATCTTGGTTGACGGTACATTTTTGTATGGCAAGTACAAAGGAACCTTATTGGCTAGCTTGAAAATTCAAATGAGGATGTTGGAATGTGGCTAAACAGAATAAGCATTTACCAATAGGCACAAACATATGATGTTGATGGTCGTTAATGAGGTCAAATGACGATGAACTTAGTAGAGTCCATGAATAACTTTTTCAAAGACATTAGACACCTTCCTATTCTGGGGTTAGTGAAGCCACATTATACAAGCTATGTACTTACTTTCTGGAGAATTTGCTAACATTGGAGGCCTAAATTAACTCTAACTCCAATGAGATATTCTTAGAGGTCATGCGTAAGAAGCTTGTAGAATATAAAGTCAAAGCATGTTCCTGCATTGTGCGTGTATTGGATTGGGCAGTCAGAGTTTTTGAAGTGAAGACGCCATACGACCATTCGAGATGTCATCAAGGACGTATTTACAAGCTAAACTTAATTGATGGTTGTAAAAGCCATTGTGACATATTTCAAGTTTGGCATCTTTTGTGCCCACAGGTGTTAGTGGCTTGTGTGCATGCAAAACTTGATTCTAACAGGTTTATTGACCGTGTATACCAGCTCGACACAATCATGATGGCTTACAACTCACTGTAGCTCACTGTGGCACCCTGTCAATGGGCCATAGCATTGGGTAATCCATGATTACTACCAGATCCATTCCATGTTAGAGGCAAAAGGTGACCAAGATCGTCACGGTTGCAAATGGACATGGCTTATAGGTAGCATCGTCAGCCATCACGATGTGGCTTATGTAGGCAACAAGGTCACAACTGATCAAACTGTCCACAACAGCGTCAACCCTAGAATGGAAAACATCTTTGTAAATTCCTGGACTTTTTGTAATGAATATTATTGTTACTTATGTTGTATATCCCAAGTGTGTTTATGTTACTTATGGTATAACTATATGTTTTATATTTATCAAATACCTTTTTTATTCATATATTAAATAATTTTAATTGTATATTTTATTATAATTATATATTTTATATATAACTATATTTTTTATTATAATCAGATACTTTTTATTTATATATAAAATATTTTTAATTATATATTTTTATTATAATTATATTATATTAATGAATATTGTTGATACTCATGCTGTATCTCCTAAGTGTGTTTATGTTACTTATGTTATAATTATATTTTTTATATTTATCATATACTTTTTTTATTCATATATAAAATAATTTAATCATATATTTTCTTATAATTATATTTTTGATATATAACTATATTTTTATTATAATCAGATACTTTTTTATTTATATATAAAATAATCTTCATTATATATTCTTATTATAATTATATTTTTTTATAATTATATTTTTTATTATAATCAGATTAAATAACTTATGTCTTATAATTTTTTTTTGTGTTTGACCGAACTCGGCCTGTGTCAGGCTAAGCTTCTGTCAGAAAAATGACAGAAGTATAGCCTGACAGAGGCCAAGTTTCGTCAGTCAAATGTTGCCCTAATTGGACTTCACGCTGCACTACATGTGTGAGAGAGAGAGAAACGAGACGACTTGGAGTTGGAGTTAAGGAGTAAATGCAAATTTACTCTATAAATAGAGCCACATTTGGCATGAAGCTACACAACATTCTGGACGGACGGAGTGGAGTTTTGAGATAGAGAGATTTTGGTTTTGGAGAGTGTAGAAAGAGTTTTCAAAAAAAAAAAACTATTTTAGAGATAAATGTTAAGGTTAGATCAGTATACTTTATTTATTTTTGTTAGATTATTATGCTTTTTTTATATTACATTTTTTTATTTTTATTTTTTATATCAGATCACCGATCTCAGACGAGCTGTCAACCCAGATCCTGATGACGGTTCACTTTTGTATTTATAGGACCGTTACATCTCTCAAGATGTTTGGGTAAATAAGGTTAGTCCACTTTAAATATTTAATTTCTTTGTTGTTATTTATTAATATGGAAAAATGTTATTGGTGTTATTTAATTTCTTTGTTATTATTTATTAATATGGAAAAATTTTTATTATTTAAATTAAAAATTGCTATTAATGTTATTTAATAATATGAAAAAATGTTATTTATTAGAAATTGTCATTAGTGCTATTAAAAATTGTTATTATTGTATTTTAATTTCTTTGTTTTTATTTATTAATTTAAAAAATTGTTTATTATTAATATAAGAAATTGTCATTAGTGTTATTAAAAATTGTTATTATTGTATTTTAATTTTTTTTATTTATTAATATGAAAATTTGTTTGTTAGTGTTATTAAAAATTGTAATTATTGTATATTAACATGAAGAATTGTAAAATTTTAGAGAGACCGCATTTTATGTCTACGTAAATTTATACTTGTTGGCGATTACTAACCATTACTGATCATCCAACACTTATTGGTGCGGCCTCCATGGACTGGCCGAAGTTATGTAGGCGATTTCTAGGTGTTGCCCCACCATCAAATAAACTAGATGGCCAAAGGTTGAGTATGAACTGGCTGTTAGAGACCTTTGACCATTTACCAAAGGACGCCATGCCTGAACATATTGTGTATTTTACACGTGCATATATTTTATGCCTAATTAGGGGGAACATGATGCTAGATAAGTTTGGCATAAAGGTGTATCTAATGTACCTGCCATTCCTTGAAAATATCTATGATTGTGGGCAATATAGCTAGGGATTGGCAGTATTAGCACATTTGTATAGAGAACTTTGCATGGTGTCACGTCCCAAAATCTAAGCACGTGACCGGCACGGAAAGTGAATTTCATTTCACCTCCGTAAGCCTATCTTTCTCTTAAAAATCATACAATTCTTTTTCATGCAACCAAACCGAGTTCTCTATACATACTACAATTATTCACATTACATCACTGAACGAACCTACCCGATTACAGAGATTTCTAGATTTATACAACTTAGAATAAGACTTAACTATAATACCTTTATCCTGAACAAATGAAAAGGTAATCATGGACTAAGGATCCATAATTCCTTGTTCCGATATTTACCTTCAGCTGTCAACTCTGAAAAAAATATCAATAAGAGGGGTATGAGCAAACCACGTGCCCAGTGAGTAGATAACACAACACTATGACCAAAAAAAATATCATGCATCATAATGATAACATGCAGCAATCATACGTAAATCGATCATCATATGATATGATATTATTCATAATACTTCACGACAATATCCAAGTACATTAAATACATTTCAACATAATTCAAAATTCACAACAGCAATCGGTGAAATCAATTTCACACACATTTCCCGTACCAACCGGATCGTCCAGAATACCTCTGGATCGTTGTCTGCGGCCCCCGCCGCATCCACCCTTATCGCTCCATTTATAATCTCCACCCTTATAACTTCACATAAATTTCTCCATGGGGTGCACCACCATGCCTTTCCTTTCCAGTCAAACACAATCACAATCACATATAAAAACATCCTCAATCATAATCTTGAGCCACATACACAACTCAGTCATTTACAATTCAAGTCACAACATAATCAATGTGGTTCCAGCAACATAGCATGTATACAACATAACCCATAATATAGAACAATTATTCAACTCAGTTCACATGCCATTCAAAATCCATCATATAACCTCCATTCATGGGAAAATAAGAAAATATAATTATATACATTACCAGACACGTTCCACAATTGTTTATGCCTCATCGTTCCACATCATCCTCTTCAAACTTGGATGTACAACATATTTTCACTATGATGCAAAAAGTCAATAACAAAGATATTTAATCATAGCAAGAATTAACCCACTCACCTGGATTTCACGCTCTCGGCACTCCCACCTTGCACCTTGACCATTCCTATTGTAACCAGACAAAAACCATCAGGGTTACGAAATAGAGAAATTTCCTACCATTATTCCCAACCTTCACTTACTTCTCAAATCATAACTCCTAACTGGTAATGAATATCCAAATGAAACTTATACCATTGGAAACTAGACTTAAAGAGCTTTCCAACGATATAAAGTTTGCCCAAAACGGAGTTCGGATGAAGAAGTTATGGCCGATTGAAAAATAAACTAAAGTTTCCCGGTACACCTGGCGCCTGGGCGCCAATCCCTTCTTCTCCCCATCTCACGATCGCGACCCCTTCGTGATTTCTCTCGGATTTGGTCCAAATCTGGCCAAATCTTCACCGTTTTTCATGATTTCTTCCATGGGATCTCACCCTTAATGTCTAAGGAGCATTTAGACACCAAAATCACCAATTTTAATCGAGAAACGAAGCCGGAATCTCGATTTTACCTCAAAGACTTTTAAAACTAGAAAATAGGGAAAAGCTTAAGAAATAAAAATTTCTACCTCGATTCCTTGCTTTCCCTACGTTGCTTGGCTCCTAGAGGCTCGCCCCGTAGCCCGAGATCCTACCTTCAAAGTCCGGTTGTGGAATTGGAGTGTAGAGAGAGAAATTAGAGAGAAGAAAGAGAGAAAGAGAGGAGAGAAAATGAAGAGAGAGAGAGGAAAGGAGAAAATGAAGAAAAAATAGGTGAGGCCACCTATTTACTCGCCCGGGGTGAAATTATCACTTGTTCTGCAATTGACCCTCAGTCAAGACTAGCAAAAGTAAATTCATAAAATCTCACCTCAGGTGTTTCTAAATCCTAGGTGCCCCACAGATTTCCTTATTTCACTTTAGTCCCTCTCAATATCTCAAACTCCACTTTAATCCCAAATCCATCATCCTTTCGGTACCGGACTCATAATTCATTCCCATAAGCTCTATTCTTCTTCTCGGGTTCCTACTAGGTCATTTCTCAAAAGTCCTCTATACTTTCTTTTCTTTTCACTTTAGTCCTTGAGAATTTGTAAAAATTTCCTAAATTAAAAATTAAAATTTCTATTCCCACATTTTCTTCACTAATTCAAAAACTAAATTTTCCACGTAATTAAATTTTTCACTAAACTTCAAATTAGACTTTAAATATTCATATAAATTCTTGGGATATTACATTCTTCCCCCCTTAAAAGAATTCGGTCCTCCGAATTCAAAACTTACCTCAAAATTGAAACAAATACAGATATTTTATCTATATCTCATTCTCTCTCTTAGAATTTTCACAATCAAGTACAAAATATAACAAGTCCATTTTTTTTTATTTCTTAAGTTACTTCAATAAAAGAATCACCTCAACAAAAGAATATTCGAAAACTTAAATTTTATTTCTATTACATAAGCTACAGGCAACAAGCTTAACTCGAGCTACAAAACAGATAATTTTAATATATAAACCTTAAATCAAACATCAGCTTTAGGTACAAACAAAAGAAGAATAAATTAAGGACGAAAAGACTTTTGAGATGTAGAAGGTGCTCCAGGTCTAGAAAAGGAAGGTGCTTCAGACCTTAAGGAGGAAGCTAATCGTTGTAGCCTAGAAAGAGTTTCTGGAGAAAACGTCTGGGAAATTTGGCGAAGTGCAGAAGTTACTCCATTCATACAGTCAATACATCTCGCTTGTTGGTCACGAAAATTTTGAGTTGCAAACATCGAATGTCTATCAACTCTATTCGCCAATTCCCTAAAATGACGGTTCAAAAGCTTCTCTTGTTCTGTAAAGAGACGATTTATCGATCTCCCATGTTCCTCAAAGTGGCGGTTTATCAATCTTTCCAAGTCTTCCATCTTTTGTCTCATAAGCGCAAGCTCATTATTAGAAGATGTTGCTGTGCTAACATCCTCTAACTCTACTACATCCCCTTTTCTTTTCTTAGCCTCAGGTGACTCTTCCATGGATCTCTTATTCTTATAATTCTCCAGGCTAAGGTTTAGATCCAGCTCTACCTTGCCAGCCTCAAAGTTTAAATTGAAAGATTTATTGCCGGCCATATTTTTCTGAGCTATAAAGGTTGTACAGAAGGAGAAGTTTGATGCTAGAAAGCTTATAGATATAAACTCTGTGAGCAACGTAATGGGGCATCCATTATATATAGACGAAATTTAGGGCTACAAAACATTTACATCATACTCTAAAGATGACCTACAGACCTTATCTGACGCAATGCCAACGGTCTATGATAAGCATGCCAGAAAATAACAAAATATAATTTAATACAAAAGATTTCCTCAAAAATTTCGGCTAACTTTTGACTCTTGCTCAAATTATTAAACTAATCGCCGCTTCAATTTATGGCTTCTTAACTCTGTATTTGTCTTATCCAATAATTCTAAATCGAGATATTACTCCATGAACGGGTAGCTTCATACTAGCCTTATCTAGGTTTCTACTCCATGGCTTTGCCCTAAGCTTACACATTTCAAACATACATATTAAAATAAAAACTTCTCACATCTACACATCAAGCGTTCCATAAAGTGAGAAAAATTTTACCTTTCACTTGCCTCTACGAGCATATATGTATATATGTATAAACATGGAGATACATCATTATCTATATATTTTCATCTATTCAAGTCCTTTTAAATTTCAGACTTCTCATTCTCTGAATATATGTAGAATCATTACATATTATTACTGGCCATAACAAATAGCCTTCACTCTCTATGCATGAATAACATACATACATACCATATGTATTTAGATACATATAATCACAGTATAATTCAATCAATCATGTATATTATACTCAACTGAAGGCTTTCAAGAACAATACAAGAAAGCATAGAAATATATTTTAGTTTATCATAAAAGCATCCAAGGTAATCTTTAATGGCTACATTGTCGACTTCTTTCAATTTCAGAAAATGCCAACGAAAGAAATGGAAAAACCAAGTGTAAATCGGTCGCAAATCCACCGAATATTGACTTTCGTGGTTTTGCCATTAATGCGACGCGTTGTTGGTGTGCATGCCTACCCTAGACTTCTAGCTTCCAGCTTGCAGAAATCCATAGGTTAAGCGTGTAGGGTGCGGCGAAGAGATATCTTCTTTGTCTCTAAGTTCAAAATTTTCCTCTATAAGAACTATCTCAACGTTCTCAGTTACCACACCACAAAAAGTAATCATCTCTGAGCCTACAACTTCCCAGCATTCCTCTCTTCTCATACTCCCACATAAATTTCTAAATTTTTCCAAATCATGGCCACAAGGAAGTACATTGATCTCACAGTGGATGCCAAGAGAGAAGAGCTCGACTTAAACTTAAGTCTGGGCAAAGACAAGAGCAAAAGACCTTTTGAAGGGTCTCTAGAGAAGCATAAGGAGAAGAAAATGAAGAAGAACGAGGAAGCTGAGGAGACTAGCACGGGCCATACCTCGGAGGACAAAATCGCCTGTCTAAAGCAGGAGATGAAAAATCTGGAAAAGATGATAGGAGACCTGGAGAAGTTAACTAAACGCAATCATGCAGAAATGACTTCAAGAATAGACAGGTTCTTCTATTGGTCTACCCAGTGCTTCTGCAATCAACAACAAAGAAGTGTTGATTGTATGAATGAGATTTACACTACCCTCTGCGACATTGCTCTGTCTCTCGCTCCAAGGAATGGTCGAGGGGTGATGATACAATACAACCCTCCTAATCCGATACCACCTCGCTTTTAGATTACTCATGCATGAGTAATTTTTTTTTTTTTGCAATGTAATCCTTCTGCTTTTAATGCTAGTGGTTTCTTTTATGGGATGGTACTCCAAAAAAATAGTAATAATAAAATTAAGAAAGATAAAAGAAATCAGTCACACAAAATCAATCATGAATTTAACATATAAAGCCCCATACATACAATTTGATCCGACAGCAACGGAATCAAAACAAATAATAACCTTTCCTTTACCGAGTTCAAAAGTATAGCCATATCTGCCTAAAACTAAAACTAAAAACATAATTCATAAGAAAAGACAAGTCTTGGAGGAAAAGGAAATGAAAACATCCTACAGGACCTTCAGTGGAGCCATCTCTCTATAGTCGTGCCCGGGTTCACCACGATAGAGGAGATCCCACTATGGTTACCTTACTCTGTAATCGATAGGAGACCTAATCCCAAAGCTCTGATACCAACTTGTCACGTCCCAAAATCTAAGCACGTGACCGGCACGGAAAGTGAATTTCATTTCACCTCCGTAACCCTATCTTTCTCTTAAAAATCATACAATTCTTTTTCATGCAACCAAACCGAGTTCTCTATACATACTACAATTATTCACATTACATCACTGAACGAACCTACCCGCTTACAGAGATTTCTAGATTTATACAACTTAGAATAAGACTTAACTATAATACCTTTATCCTGAACAAATGAAAAGGTAATCATGGACTAAGGATCCATAATTCCTTATTCCGATATTTACCTTCAGCTGTCAACTCTGAAAAAAATATCAATAAGAGGAGTATGAGCAAACCACGTGCCCAGTGAGTAGATAACACAACACTATGACAAAAAAAAATATCATGCATCATAATGATAACATGCAACAATCATACGTAAATCGATCATCATATGATATGATATTATTCATAATACTTCACGACAATATCCAAGTACATTAAATACATTTCAACATAATTCAAAATTCACAACAGCAATCGGTGAAATCAATTTCACACACATTTTCCGTACCAACCGGGTCGTCCAGAATACCTCTGGATCGTTGTCCGCGGCCCCCGCCGCATCCACCCTTATCGCTCCATTTATAATCTCCACCCTTATAACTTCACATAAATTTCTCCATGGGGTGCACCACCATGCCTTTCCTTTCCAGTCAAACACAATCACAATCACATATAAAAACATCCTCAATCATAATCTTGAGCCACATACACAACTCAGTCATTTACAATTCAAGTCACAACATAATCAATGTGGTTCCAGCAACATAGCATGTATACAACATAACCCATAATATAGAATAATTATTCAACTCAGTTCACATGTCATTCAAAATCCATCATATAACCTTCATTCATGGGAAAATAAGAAAATATAATTATATACATTACCAGACACGTTCCACAATTGTTTATGCCTCATCGTTCCACATCATCCTCTTCAAACTTGGATGTACAACATATTTTCACTATGATGCAAAAAGTCAATAACAAAAATATTTAATCATAGCAAGTATTAACCCACTCACCTGGATTTCACGCTCTCGGCACTCCCACCTTGCACCTTGACCATTCCTATTGTAACCAGATAAAAACCATCAAGGTTACGAAATAGAGAAACTTCCTACCATTATTTCCGACCTTCACTTACTTCTCAAATCATAACTCCTAACTGGTAATGAATATCCAAATTAAACTTATACCATTGGAAACTAGACTTAAAGAGCTTTCCAACGATATAAAGTTTGCCCAAAACGGAGTTCGGATGAAGAAGTTATGGCCGATTGAAAAATAAACTAAAGTTTCCCGGTACACCTGGCGCCTGGGCGCCAATCCCTTCTTCTCCCCATCTCACGATCGCGACCCCTTCGTGATTTCTCTCGGATTTGGTCCAAATCTGGCCAAATCTTCACCGTTTTTCATGATTTCTTCCATGGGATCTCACCCTTAATGTCTAAGGAGCATTTAGACACCAAAATCACCAATTTTAATCGAGAAACGAAGCTGGAATCTCGATTTTACCTCAAACACTCTTAAAACTAGAAAATAGGGAAAAGCTTAAGAAATAGAAATTTCTACCTCGATTCCTTGCTTTCCCTACGTTGCTTGGCTCCTAGAGGCTCGTCCCGTAGCCCGAGATCTGACCTTCAAAGTTCGGTTGTGGAATTGGAGTGTAGAGAGAGAAATTAGAGAGAAGAAAGAGAGAAAGAGAGGAGAGAAAATGAAGAGAGAGAGAGGAAAGGAGAAAATGAAGAAAAAATAGGTGAGGCCACCTATTTACTCGCCCGGGGTGAAATTATCACTTGCTCTGCAATTGACCCTCAGTCAAGACTAGCAAAAGCAAATTCATAAAATCTCACCTCAGGTGTTTCTAAATCCTGGGTGCCCCACAGATTTCCTTATTTCACTTTTGTCCCTCTCAATATCTCAAACTCCACTTTAATCCCAAATTCATCATCCTTTCGGTACCGGACTCATAATTCATTCCCATAAGCTCTATTCTTCTTCTCGGGTTCCTACTAGGTCATTTCTCAAAAGTCCTCTATACTTTCTTTTCTTTTCACTTTAGTCCTTGAGAATTTGTAAAAATTTCCTAAATTAAAAATTAAAATTTCTATTCCCACATTTTCTTCACTAATTCAAAAAGCAAATTTTCCACGTAATTAAATTTTTCACTAAACTTCAAATTAGACTTTAAATATTCATATAAATTCTTGGGATATTACACATGGCAACAGATCCTAGACAAAAGAAAATTGGTGGTTGCCTCACTCTGTTGCATGTTGAGGCATGAGGTAGATTTCTGTGGCTAACGCCATTAACATGCCCTGCTCAAGATAAAAATTTACAAATTACCCTGTACCGCCATTGTTAGGATGTCAATATGTGTACTACTTATATGAGTATGAAGTTTATCAAATATTATTTACTATTTTGAATTAATACAGTTGTGAATTCTTGTAGTTGGAAGGGTGCCAAGGACTCCATTGGGCAAAACAAAGAAGCTTTGAAACATTTCAGACTTCTATTACATAAGATGACTGGTGACGAGGTATATTACTTAAACTAGTGTTGTTCAAATACTAAGTTACTTTATATGTTTGTTTATCCTAACATTTAATTTCCACATATTACCTGGTGCCCACACTATAGGGAAGTTCTCCAAAGGATTCCGCAGTACGGCCTAGCTAACTCTGATGTGTGGCTTGCCTATGTACAATTAATTTGTTTTCATATCATCGAGTGGCATCATTCGGATCGCTTGTTTCGCCAATTTGGTGGAGATCAGCTAATTCCTTTGTCAATCTTCGCCACCATCACACCTTGCTGAGAATTGGCTGACAGTACGTAGTCTGTTTATTAGCCAGTGGTCTAAGTGAGAACAACGAGTGATCCAAGTTCAACATCCTTCGCTTACCTTGCAGCATAACTCAGAGTATATGCATTGGTACTAGAAGCATACTAGGTGGTGGATCAATCATCAAAGTTGTGTTGAGGGTTATGAGGTAAACCTCAATCCTATTTTATTTAAATTATAATATAGTTTATCTGCTTTGTTCTAATTTTTTTATGTTTTCTGTGGGTTGACATGGCATAGTCTATGTATAGATTGGCTGATGAGGATGTGAGACCTAGTGGTTTGGCATAGAGAATTAAACATAGCGCTATGAATATTATCACTGCCGTGGGTGAATAGAGAGAAATCAGAATCTCTCACCCAGATCCACCTGCTCAGGATTTTCCTGCAATCATTCCAGAGAATGTGCCAGGTAAATGTTCTCGAGGCCGTATTGTAGTAAGGGAACCTATTCTTTATGATCTGTGCTACAATCCAAGTGCATCCATGTCATATGAGAGTGCATCGAGTTCAGCTTATTGTCTAACTGAACCTGATGTAGGTTACAGTGGCACCGGTCCATCTTTTACACACATTAGAGGCTTTAGTTCTTCATTTGGCGTTGGTCTGACTCAACATGATGTGGGTTATAGTGGCGTCAGTCCATCTTTTACACACATTGGAGATTTCAGTTCTCCATTCGGCGCTTATTACACACCGATACCAGCACAGTACAATTTTGATTTTTCATCTCTTTTTCCTTCACCTATGCCACATAATGTGGACTTCAAAATGCTTTCTTCACAACGGATAACCCCGATCCCATTAGTTCAATCGCCAGTGTCAGATTTAAATGTTCAACCCACGAGGACTTTTAGAGAAGAAGAACAACAAAACGAAGAGTCAGAAGATGAACAAGAAGAAGAAGAATTCGAGCAACGTTGACGGTCAAAATAACCAGTTATATGTACTTGTTGTGGAACTGGCAGTTATTTTAATGAGATTCTAACATTTATTGTATATTTAAACATGTTAATTTAATCATAATGTTTGTCAACACTATTATCTTTCTATTATTTAAAATATTTTGGTTTTAGTAAATTTTTTAATTTCTTTGTATACAATTCCAATTTAATTAATCAAATGTAAATTTTGGAAATTAAAAAAAAACTAATCAACTACTTCTAATTATACAAAATTGATCTGCATGAAATTTTTTTCATTATACAAAATTATTTTCTAATTTTTTAAAGTTTAAATAATTAAATTTATACTTAATTTTTTTTCTTGACAACTCCTACCATTTTTTTTCAAAAAAAATTCTGGCATGAGCTCGGCTTGACACTGGTCAAGCTTCTGTCAAAATAATTTTTTTTTGATAGAAGCTTGGCAAACAAATTTTGTTACAGGCAGAACTTTGATAGATTAAAAAAATTCACAATGCTTGATTTGACGGAATCCATAGCATTTGCTTGAATTGTTTTTGAAACATAGCATATGCCTCAATTTTTTTGGGAAAAATTTAGCTTGAGGGGAAGTTGGGTTAGATGAGTATGGACTTATTTAGAGGCCACTTGTTGAAATATTTGTGAAGTTGGAAGTCAAATGTAGAGTTAGCATTCGGCTATTAGTTTTATTGATGAAATTTTTAACCGAAGAGCTTTTTTCATAAATTGTAAAGTTTAAAAAGATTATTTGTTAACTTTCAAAACTCGTGAGGATAAAATTTACATCAAGTAAAATTTAGGAGATAAAGTGCATTTTAAACTTTAAGAATTTAAATGTGCCAAATGATTTTTCACTCATTTTTTTCCTAAACTTAAAAATATCTTTGAAAATAAGTTGAATAAGTTGTTCTGTAAAAAGGGATAAATATACATATTGAAAAAGAAAACGAAAAAATTTAATTACCGAATAAAACTTCCTTTCTTAGGTACTGTTTGAACAAAACAAAGGTAGCAGTGTTTTCTTCTTCTTCTTCTTTTTTTTTTAAATGGTAGTGAAATCCTAAAACTATGAAAGGAAGTGAGTGGAAATCACTAAATTACTCCTGGTTTGTATTTATTTTTTTTCTTCTCTGTTTATTATTTTTTAATGGTAATGAAATCCATTTTGAAGTCTAACTATTATCTAACAGCATTCCTGCAGGTTCTTGGTGTTTAGATTTTGATATGACATAGATACCTCACAACTTCACAAACTGGCATAAGTGTGAATGGAGTATATAATTTTTAAAGAACTCTAGATTTTGCTTTCTTTCTGTCAAGTTCTAAATAATATAAAATCAAATTTAAAATAATTAGTCTATGTTTTAATTAATTCTTTTTTAGGCTTGACCTTAGGGTCAAATCAGATCAACCCGGGTCAACTAAGAGTAAATCAGAATTTTTATTCTTTTATGATAATCTAAGATTAATAAATTCTTAAAAATATTTGACCTTTAATATGTATCTAAACTCCCTTCAAATCTTATATTTATTAACTATTCTTTTAATTCTTCTAAGACCAAGCTATATATAAAAAAATTATTTACGTGTCATTATCTAATTAGGAAACTATAAATCTGCCTTTTCCTCCAACTACACCATTTCCATTCATAAAACTTGAGGTCTTCATAAGTCGTGAGAGACTGAGAGTAATAAAAAAGATGATCTTGTGAGAGATAGATATTTGGGATTGATTATAATATAGAAGGACAGTCAAGTCATTCTACATTCCAAGAGAGTATTTTGGCTCATAAATAATATCGAGAAGTAGAAAATTTATAAGCAATTATGATCCAAAATCTTAAAATGCCCAATGGTGACGAGTCCTAATGCAGTGGTTGTTTAAAACTTATAAAAGGTAATGGTTTGATTATTGAATGCCTTCTTGATGATTAAGAAATTGATACTTATATAGTCACTTCTCAGAATTCAGACAAATAAGCCATTATCATGAATGTATTTATATTGCCGAAGTTCAAATGGACTTTTACCATAAGATAGGAACATATGTAACAAAGAAATATGGAACCATTCAACCAACAAGCAACTTTCACTTTTGTGCCCTTCTCCTTCCTTTTGCATTGTATACAATTGCAAGCATCCATTCGCTAAATGGGCTTTGATTGAATTGTAGGCATTCTCGGTTGATTTATTTTCAAAAGAACATAGTAATTAAGATCTGGATCTTTTTTGTAAAATTAATAAAAACATGCAGGATTACATGTAGAATGTTTTTACATCAGGATCGCATGTGATCTAGATCTTACTCGTAAAATTGTATATGATCTTAACACCTAATTTTTTGTTTTTCTGTAGCTCCAAATTCAAAATTTTTTTAATGGAAATAACTAATAAATTTATGGAAATATGAAAAGTTTTATGGAAATATTTTGATATTTTGATATTTGATAAATTTATGTTTATTTAATAATTTTAGCAAATTATATAAATATTTTTTAATTTTTATATTTATTTTTTAAAATTACATAGAATCTTACGATACTCGATTCAATCTTTTCTATATCTTTCCGATCTTGTACAAGATCTCAATCTTAGTTACTTTGTAAAATAGATGTATGAGCATTTACCAAATATGCATAGTTATTTTATTTTATGTAAATATATAAGTTGATCTCTAAAAATTTTATTATTTAGTCCATAGACTTTAAGTATCAAATATATTAGTTCTTATAAACTATGAACTTAACATAAATTAATTTTTTATAAGACTGAATTGTATGTTATCTTTAATAAATAATCACTATGAGTCAAATATCATATTGTTCACAAAAATCATATTGGCAGAATCCTCTGTTTTGATTTTTAGTTCAAAGGAATAGGAGGAAACTGACAGCAACAGTAAAAAAGCCTCACAAAACACAATATAATCATATCTTCGAACACTTCTGTTTTATTCAGGCCTTTCAAGTAGAATTGCCCTCCACCATTATAGCATATCCATCCTTTTTTTAATGAAACTGAATATGAAATCAATAAAGGGTAACTTCCACACCTATAACACTATTTCATCATCATTCTATGTTCAGTATAATTAGGAAAAAATTGTTGAGCTATGACCTTGCTTTCACAAGGAGAAAAAGTATATAAGTGGTTTAATATCAGTTCTGATTTAAAATATAAATATATAATTAATCATTTGGTTCTCAAGAGAACTTCCATTCCTTTTGATAAAAAAAATAAATAAAAGAACATATACCCCCTTGTGCTCCCATGCACAAGTAACATAATCTAATTTGAAAGTGAGATAAAAGAGACATAAAAAGGGGACAAAGAACAAACATGAAAGAGTCACTAGTTGCAGCTTGCCACACTGATATTAGGAACAACAATGGTACACGCTTCCAATGAATTGCACTTTCATAAAGTATCTTGAAGCGGGAACCATTAAGCAAGTAGTCAAGAGTATTATAGTTGTGAAGAGAAAAAATTTGTAAAACAAGCCTCATTCTGCAGAGGAGGGCTTGAAGTAATACTCCTAGGTGTTGTCTCTGCACAACAAGCAATACAATCTTACGATATAAAAATTCAAGAAGCTTAATCCCACATTAAAAATCAATCAGACAAACTTTACATTACAGTTCCAAGAAGCCGCAGCTCCAGCATGTAAAATATAACCGTCTTAGCGCATTTCTGTGAACTGAAGGTGCCTTTTGTTAGAAAACAAGGAATGGTGTTAGCTGAACCACATATAATTGCTCAATCACATACATATGTGAATGTAATATAGATTAAGTACCTTAAATCAATATATCTATGTGAGGGATGCGAGAAATTTTAGGCCAATCTTGTACTGTCTCCCTTTGGCACCACTGCTGAAGCAATGGACAATTATAATTTTGCAAATGAGAAATATGTTGGTAAAGCTTCCTGTGGCAAGCCTTGGAGACTCAATCTAGGGCATTTCCAAATACTGCTATTTCTGCTATGAGTATTGCACAGTTGTTTTTTGATAAGGTTTTTAAGCTCATCACCATGGTTAGTGATCGGGATGTTACCTTCACAAGCACATTTTCGAAGGAACTTTTCAGACATAGCAGCACTAAAGTTATGCTTTAGTTCTTGTTATCATCCTCAATCGGATGGACAAATGGAGGTTGTTAACAAAACAGTGGAGATTTGTTTGAGATGCTTCACTAGCACACATCCCACTAAATGGATGGATTGGCTTTCTTAAGCGGAATGTTCCTACAATATACTAGTTTTCATTCATCACTCTGTTCTACTCCATTTGAAGTGGCGTATGGAAGACCACCACTATGTTTGCTGGCATATTTTCCTGATATTCCCAAGCTAGATGCAGTGGATATAGCTCTACAGAACTGAGATGAAATTCTATATTCACTCAAGCAGAATTTACTGCATGCCCAGCAAAAAATGAAGGCTCAATTTGATGCTGGCCTTAGGCCGTTGGAATTCCAAGTTGGGGATAAGTTTTATTGAAGTTGCAGCCTTCTCAGCAACTTTTCTTGGCAAAACGTCGTCACCAAAAGTTGTTGTCACAGTATTATGGGCCTTTTAAAGTATTGCAGCGTATTGGATCAATGGCTTATAAGCTAGAGTTTCCATCACTTACACGTCTTCATCCTGCATTTCATGTCTCTTGCCTTAAGTCATTTCATGAAGATGTTTCTCCGACTATTTCCTAACTTGGTGTAAAGCACTAGAGGTCTTGGTTCTCTCTATAATTGAATCAACAAGATAGGCAGGAAGAAGAAGATCAGCCTTTCTCATTCTCTGGGAGAATTCTCTGTTTCAAAACCCATAACCAGACCAGAGACAAGGGGCCTTAACAGATGGAAGATAAATTGGTGGGTTGTGGTTGATGCTTATCTTTTCTTTGTGGGAAGTGATAGATGAGGTTTACGTGGCTGTTTCCATGCAATTGCTCAGAATCTGAAGTCTCACTTTTAAAATAATTAATGTCATCCTCTTTAGTGATCTGATTGGATTTTCTTTTTCCAACTTTTTGATTTGTCTTCATAGTGGGTACGATGCTAGAAATTTCTGTTTTATTGTTCTTTTTTGGCCTTCTTCTATTAATACTAATTTCTTGGTGCTTTGATGGAAGTGCTTCAATGCAATTGCCTCGAGCCTTCATTCTTAAATGGTACTTGTCTATTAAAATGACCCTGACAATTCTCAGTATCGTCTATTTTACATGAATTGAATATAACACAATACTTCAAAATATATTTAAACATTTTATATTTTATCATTTCGTATTTAGGTTGATATATTTGTGGTTTCATCTCACTTTGGTAAATTGATATTCTTTTATTTTATCATGAGAAAAAGAATATGTACAATATAAATAAAATCAACCCGACTTTTTTCTTTCTGTCTCTTCTTTTTCTTTTTTCTTTACTAATTATTTTCACTGCAAGAGTCCTAAATTGGGATATGTTTATTGATTTTATTTTATGTAGTGCCTATTGGATCACACTTAGGGGACTTTGTTTTTTTTTTTTTAATATTAAGATATCTGAATTTGAACACACGTCTAAATATTAAAATATTATCTTTGAGTTTAAATTACTAAATGATTAAGATTATTTTTTTAATATCTGAACACATAAAAAATTTTGTTAGAAAAAAATAATATTCAAATAAGTTAGCAATTAAACATATATTATCAAAAATTTGATTTAATCAAATTAAAAGTAAAATTATATATTGAATAAACAAATTAAAAATTAACAAATAAATATTGATTATTAGTCTAGTTAAAGAAATATTTAACAAAAGAGTGGTCTTGCATGGATTGTAAATTTGAAGGAGTTATTTATTAAGTTTTAAAGTTTAGAAAGATAAAATACACATAAGACAGTTTACGTATTTTTGCCTAAAATAAATAACACATCTCAATGATATTAAAAATTGTCACAAAATTTGATTTATTAAAAATTGTATTCAAACTTATTAAACACTTAAAAAATAAAATAAAAAAATAAAATTTGAATGAATCAAACATTTATTAAATACAAACAAATGAGGTCCAAATGTAATTATGGCAGTTGAATTTGAAAATGTTGCATTATTTTTGTTAGCTTGCTTAAGTTTCTGCTCAAATTTTGTGATTCTGACAAAAACACAACAGAAGAAACTTCAGAAACAAGCTAAGTTATACATAAATATGAATTTGATAAGTGAAAAATGGAAAGCAAAATTTCTGTAGATGCTATCAAACTAAAAAGTTTTTTCCTGGTGAAAAAAACAAAAAAAAAAACTAAAATGAGTTTGAAAGATGAAATGTAATTTTTAACATGGAAGACATAATTTTCAGGCTTCAATCCAATAACCATATAGCAACATCAAGACCAATATTCTTGGTCCCTGTCATCTGTTAGAATTGAAATATTTATATTAACGTAGTTATCACATAAAGAATGAAGCTTGCCCTTTCATATCACATATAAGAAGTTATTTTAGAGAAAATTGCTCTAACCTCTTATTTGATTTGGCTAAATTGTACCTAGCACTTCTTTCTTTCTTGTTTTAATAAAGAAAAGAAAAGTTATATACTTGACCCCATTCTAATTTATGTTCAGTGCAATTTGTGTTCTTTTAAAAAATAAAATTAGTTAACAGCCTTTTTTACTGTCATATTAAAAATAAAATTACAGTTTAACATTTTATAAAAATTATTTTTATAACAAAATATAAATTGAAAAAAATTATGTACATGCTTCAAAATATCTGAAGAGTCAAATTTAATTTTTTAAATAAAATAGTATTAAATATAATTTAATCAAATTTGAAAAAATCATCGTAATTTACTCAAAATTTTATAATGCAACTTACGTTGCAGTAAAGCAGGGATGCTGATGAAAGATTCGTGGAGGGATGCAACTTTAGTAGAGCATTTTGCTTTTCGAAGTTCAGGCCGTTGGATTTCTGCATCGATGGCCACAGACGCTTCGATTTGGAGAAGTTCATTGTCATTGGATCTCCATCGATCCAATGACGGGAGAGTGAAACGGACTGTTTCACTTGGACTTTTTTTTTTTTCTTCTTAATTGTGATACCTAGGGACCTTTTGAAGGAGGAAATGTCATAATGACCCCATCCCCTTAGATTACTTTCAAAAAACCCCTCCATACCTGACTTTTGTTCTCCTCCCCTCCACAGTCGACACGCATCTGGCTTCTTCTCCGCACTTCTCCTCTGCCATTTTTGTTCTTCTTACAGCGTATGCAATAAGTTATTCTCATTTAAACACATAAATTTAAATTTCAAATTCAACTAACAGAAAGCAAAACCTATATTTTAACTAAATTACATTTAATACTTGTCGTATTTTAAATTATCATTTGACTCTCATGAATTTGATATATATTACAAAAAATATTTCTTTCAATCTATTAGTTTTCACTGAAATTAAAAAAATACTCAGATGTATTTATTATTATATTAGAAATATTAAAATTAGAGTCTTAGAATTTAAAACCAATTTAGCTTCTCTTGTTACTTTTAAGACTAAAATGCAGTTTTATGTATTACAGAGAATTAACTCTAGTAACAAAATATATAATAAGAAAGAAATTTCTATCATATAATATCACACACATATATGAGAGCCCAATGATATTTTATAAATCAAGAGAGAGAGAGAGATAACAACTCTATTTTGATTAAATCCTACAGGAAATCCAAGCTTGTGAGTTTTATTACATTGACTGTTTATTCTCATTTAATTCCACTAATCATTAGAGTTTGGGATATTAATTTTGGGGTGTTAATCTATCTGAAATCTTAACTTTTTGGAGTTTGGATTCTCTAATGTGAGGGGGCGGCAATTGCATCCTCACGTTGATCTGTATTAGATTATGGTTTGTCTATTGTTCCACGTCACTCACTGAAATTGACTCTTATTTACATCTTTCTCATCTCTCTCGCATTCATCAACTTCTGGTCCATCTCTCTTGCATTTTTCAACCGCTCGTCCTTCTCTTTCAAACACTTCTCCTAAATGAACTAGGATTCAATGCTTGTTCCTTATCACAAGTACCGTGCTTGGCCTTTAACAATACTTTTAGCAATGATTAAAATTATTTTAAAAATTTTTTAACAACAATTTTAAAACTATTGCTAAAAATTTTAAAAAAATTTAACAACAATTTTAACTTTTAAAAGATAAACATGGTGCTTGTACAAGCACAATCGCATTTCTTCCTAAATTTGAAAGTAGGTATTTTACATTTGATGACAAAAAATATAAAATAAAATTAAAATTTTAATCATTCAATCATCAGATAAAAAGTTAAAACTGAATTAATAAAGTTAGAAGCACAACTCTTTTTTTTTTATTTTCATTTATTTAATTTTGATTATCTATTTAATAATTAAATGATTAAAATTTTAATTTTACTCTAAATTTCTCATTAACAAATATAGGTGAACTGTTTTCAAAATTTATTAAAATTATAATTGACCCAACTGTTAAGAGAGAGATGAGCGGTTGGTGAATTCGGAACAGTTGAGAAAGACGCAAACAAGGGTCAAAATTCAATAGGTGACGTGGCGCAATAAACAACCCATAACTTAATACAAATCGACTGTACAAATTTAACGTTAACCTGCAGTTAATCCAAACTCAATTTTCTGGGGAAAAAAACGTGATTGATAAAACTTTCATAACTATTTGTTACCTCGTTCTTAATTTGATGGGTTTAATATTATTTTAATTTTAAAAATAAAAAAGCTCGTACACCCTCTAACTCTGCCAATGTTTTCTTTTGTAGAGAGAAGATAATGGGCAACAACGAGGTAAGTTCCAAAAAAAAAAAATTCAGTAAAATGGGAAGAAAAATTAGATGAAAAGTTTTAATCGGTTGGTTGGGCGCAATCAGTATAAAATTCGTATTTAACATGCGAAATGCAGAGAATCGTGTTATTAATTCACCAATGCAGAGAATCGAAGATACGCAAGAAAATATGAAACATTGGGCGTAATGGAAATCAAGCCAAAGATAATGGAAATCATCGAGAATTGTTTCATACTCAGACCAGGGCTAACCTCAGATCATTTACAGCAAAATTAACCAATTTGAACAATATAAAATGGCAACACGAAGATACTAGAAATAGAGAAGGAGAAGATTCAGAAATGTCACTTTTCTCAAGCTAAACTAGGAGCCTTAAGAAGACGAGCACCAAACGGTAGTCGACCGCGGGATTACTGTGGCCATCGATGCCAGCTGGAGCACCTCAACTTTCTCACCGATAATCTCCTTTATCAGTCACAGTTTGCATTTCTCGGACGCTTCGATCACAACCACCGTCTATCGCCGTCGATTCTCGACGGCAATCCACATCGTCCCTCAAGCTGCTCAACAATTACAGTTCCCGCATTCACAACTTTTTTTTTGCAGCAGCGCAAGGTTTGCAGTATTAAAAAAATTAGAAATATATTTGGACAACAAAAATAGAAATATATTTATAAAGGAGGCTTATAAACTATTTTTATCAAAAAAATATAAATATATTTTAATTAAAAGGAGTTTATAAGCTTTTAATTAATTTTTAAATTTTTAATTAGCTTATAAATTATTTTTGCTAAATACATTGATATTCTCAATGGAGTTATCCTAAATTAATTTTTGTTTAATGAAAAATCCGCAGTTGCAACTGCTGTTGCTACAATCTGAAATAAATAAATAAATAAATTTGTAAAGGGGCTCAACTTAGGATTTGAGAACGCTAATTCCCCTCAATTTTCTATTTTAAAAAATTAAAAATATAGGATGTATTTTGTTGTGTTTTTATTTTTTCACTTTAAAAATAAATTTTGTAAAATTATTTTTAAAAATAAAAAAAGTTGTTTAGATAATTTGTTCTGAACATAATTTTAAAACTTTAAATAAAAAAAGATTACGTTTGAAACATTTATTTTAAAAAATTAAAAATTATTTGATATATTTATACATAATATTGTGATAAATCTAACACAATAAAATAATTAATAATGGTATTTTAAAAAATAGAAAAATAATACAAATTAAATATACTATTTAAAAGCTTAGAAATTAATGATTAAGAATATATGATTTTCGGTTAATTTGACCCCATAAATTATTAAGAATGTCTTTAAATAATGATTTAAAAATTTACATTTTTAAGTAAAATAAATTAGTTTGGTGCAAATTAGTTGAAAATGCTTATAAAAAATTTTAAAAAAAATAATAGATAAAAAATCAATAATTTCACAAAAGTTGGTTGAAATACACTCCCTTCTACATAAACTAAAAAGGTAGCATTACGTCATAACTTCATTGTTTCTCATCTCGATGATATCCTCCTATTTGCAGAAGTTGATAATTAATCAATACATTCAATAAAAAGTTCCCTTGAACACTTCTGTAATGTTAATCGAATGGAGATAAACTTTGAAATGTCCAAACCTTGGCTATCAGCAACCATTCCAACTGACAGGAAATATTACATTGCAAATCTTCTCCAAATTTCAACCAAATCGAATTTAGGAACCTACCTAGACTATCAACTCAAAACTAAATACTCCTCTTCTAGCTTTAATAATATTGTTCTTAAGCTACAGCAAAAACTCCAAAAATGAAAAGCTCACCACCTACCTTCACCGGAAGATACCAACTTATTATTGCTATTATGAATCAAATACCAAAGTACCATTATAAAATTTTTAGTCTCCCCCAAAAAAATATATGATAAAATTGACCAAATAAATAGAAATTTCCTCTGAGAATATTCCAACTCTAAAAAAATAAAATTCCATCAATTAACTAGAATATCATCGCTAAACCAAAGAAAATGGGAGGCCTTGGCATTAGAAAATCATATGACTCTAATGCAACCTTCATTAGAGCTGTTCGGCTCACCTCAGCCAAAGCCCTACAGGGTCAATGAAAAGCATAGGTTGAATTGAGACAAGCTTTTATATAATTTATTATTAATAAAGTCTAACTTATCCCAACTCATCATAGCCAATGGACTTACTTATCTTGTTTAAAAAATGTAATTTTAATTATTTTTATGATAACAAATAAAGATTGGAATAATTAAATTTTAAAAAAATTAAATTAAACTTTTAAAAAAATATATTAAACGTTAAAATAGACAATTTTTCTTGTTTAAAATGTAACTATAGTTATTTTGAATGAAACAACTTGGTATTGGAATTATGAAACTTCAAAAAATAGAATTAAACTTTTAAAAAATAAACTAAAACATACAATGTAAAACTATAGGAAAGTTTCTAGCATCTTCACTGGAAGTCTGGAACAGGTTTAGAAAGAACATGGGATTTGGGTTCCATTCCCTTTCTGCTTCCAGACCGAATCTGTCACGTCCCAAAATCTGAGCACATGACCGGCACGGAAAGTGAATTTCATTTCACCTCCGTAAGCCTATCTTTCTCTTAAAAATCATACAATTCTTTTTCATGCAACCAAACCGAGTCCTCTATACATACTACAATTATTCACATTACGTCACTGAATGAACCTACCCAATTACAGAGATTTCTAGATTTATACAACTTAGAATAAGACTTAACTATTATACCTTTATCCTGAACAAATGAAAGGTAATCATGGACTAAGGATCCATAATTCCTTGTACCGCTATTTACCTTCAGCTATCAACTCTGAAAAAAAATGTCAATAAGAGGGGTATGAGCAAACCACGTGCCCAGTGAGTAGACAACACAACACTATGACAAAAAAAATATCATGCATCATAATGATAACATGCAGCAATCATACGTAAATCGATCATCATATGATATAATATTATTCATAATACCTCACAACAATATCCAAGTAAATCAAATACATTTCAAATAATTCACAACAGCAATCGGTGAAATCAATTTCACACACATTTCCCGTACCAACCGGGTCGTCCAGAATACCTCTGGATCGTTGCTCGCGGCCCCTGCCGTATCCACCCTTATCGCTTCATTTATATTCTCCACCCTTATAACTTCACATAAATTTCTCCATGGGGTGCACCACCATGCCTTTCCTTTCTAGTCAAACACAATCACAATCACAATCACACCCAAGAACATGCTCAATCATAATCTTGAGCCACACACACAACTCAGTCATTTACAATTCAAGTCGCAACATAATCAATATGGTTCCAGCAACATAGCATGTATACAACATAATCCATAATATAGAACAATTATTCAACAATAACATACTTTAACTATCCGCATATGAACGAACTCAACAATCAAAGTATGATATATTTCAACTCAGTTCACATGCCATTGACAAACCATCATATAACCTCCATTCATGAGAAAATAAGAAAATATAATTATATACATTACCAGACACGTTCCACAATTGTTTATGCCTCATCGTTCCACATCATCCTCTTCAAACTTGGATATACAACATATTTCCACTATGATGCAAAAAGTCAATAACAGATATTTAATCATAACAAGTATTAACCCACTCACCTTAATTCCTAGCTAAGTTGTACTCTTCAATTTGGAGAAAGATGCCAAAAACCTTATAAGAGGCCTAGAAAATAAACTACAAAAGAAAAAAAACACCATTTTAGAATTTAACGCACCAAGCACTCAACATTGTTCTGTTTTTCTGCTAAATTCTGTACTAAACTTTACAAAATTGCTGGTACCAATTCATAGCTCTAAAATTCATGATACTTGACATATATCTTTATTCATGTGTTAATATGATAGGATAACAATTTCAACCCAAAAATCCACCATTTGGCCGTTCAAATCATCACTTTAGTACCATTACATCAGAACTGCTTACTTCTGCTATAGGTTCTGCGTTTTTGTTTGAAAGACCATCCTAACCATATCCAAATGCAAATAAAATTTTGTATATCATTGGTTTCATGTCTTAGCTAAATACCATAAAAACTTCAGATCAAAAAGAGATGTTTAGCTACCAAGACCAAACCAATTTCCTAAATTGCCCAAACTTTACTCTACACTGAACAAGTGCTGTTTCCATGCCTATTTGACCAAGCAAATCAATTTTAATGACCATGAAACTTTCCAGATCACACTGCCACTATATTAAGAATTTCTCACAAAAATTTCATGATTTTAGGAGTTGATTTAGTTATCCAAAACTCACAAAAACGGCAGCATGCCATAACAGTCTCATTTTTTATATTCATCAAACTTCAGCTACTGTTTTTGGTGCATTAGGGATACCAAATCAACCTAGAAAATTCCAAAATAATTTGGACACACTCTTGGACACCATTTCAACTAGGATACCAAATTTCACGATCATCTGAGCAAATTTCATACCACAAACAGTCAAAAACATTAACAGCAGTAAGTGACAACAAACATGATTCAATTTCCACTATCCTTTTCTTCTTATTTTTCTTTCTGCTAAAACTTTTGTTATAGACCTTCACCCAACTTCAACACATCCTCTGTCAACCCAAGACACAAATTAAAAGAAAGAGAACTGAACTCCTCTTGGCACACGTGCTATAGCATGAAAAAGAAAGAAAATCCTAGACAAAACCAATTTCTATTCGCCCTTACCCCTTGCTAGATGGTTTCGCTGTCGAGACCCACTGCTCCAGCACCTTTCATGGTGAAGAACCACCGTAACCAGCGACATCGGCAGGGTTTTCTACAGCAAAAAGGAGAAGGATGGTTCACGATTTTTGCTGCAAGTGCTGTCATATACTTTCCATCATGTTGCTGCATGTGCTTTGGTCTTCCATTATTTGCTGCATTGTATTCTCTACTGGCCGAAAGCGTAAGGGACCACTTGATAAGATTTTTCTGCTGCAAAGTGCTATCCTTTGGCCGAAAGTGTGGGTAGCTAAATGTGTAAAGAAACATCATCCAATAATTGTTGCCCACTATCAATTATCTAGCTAATGGCCGAAAATGTGGGGGCTTGTGGATGTATTGCAATCCTTCTTTTCTTAGTTAATTTTAAAGTTCCACTACACCACTAAAAAAAATATCTGGGATATTACAGAATCATTGATCAAATAAGAAGCATTGCTCGTCCTTTCCTGTCCTTCTTTAAAAATGATACTATAATCTGGAATTTAGCCTCAAATGGAACTTTCTCACTGTCCTCTGCCTATAACTCTCAACTCAAAAAAACCATGAAAACACCTAGGAAACAAATACCATCTGGATCTTGAAATCTCCAGGAAACTCATTTGAAAAAATGTTTTTGTAGAAATGTTTTAGTAATGGATTACCAATTTTAAACACTTCACCATTGGAATTGTGCTTCTTCTTCTGTTTGCCGTCTTTGTAATCTGTGCAGTGAAACAATCATTCATGTTTTAAGAGATTGCCTTGTAGGAATTTTTATTTGGTCAAGCTACTCCACTCCTCCAATTTTTTTCTAGATAACCTTCAAAAGTGGCTTTTTACTAATGTTACCAACTCTCACTCAAACCATCTTAACATTCCTTGGAATACAAATTTCTTATATACTATTAGAGCTATCTAGTTGTCTGGAAACAATGCCATCTTTCAAAATATCTCAACTTCTTCCTCTGAGATTGCAAATCTTGTGCTTGGTAAAGCTGCAGAATATTGGTCAAACATGAACTATCCCACTGTTGCTTTAAATTCACCCATTCAAAATGTGTCAACTATCCCCAAGTCGTCCCCCCTCCCCCTTCCAACACACCAAAAATAAAAATACTGATGGTTCAATAGCAAATTATGACTTGGAGACAAAAGGACGGGACATTAGATTTAAAAGAGTGAGACTTTCCTTCTACGTATAAAAGGTTCTTATACGTAAGAGATAAAGAGAATTATTAAATTTTGATTTAACAGCTCTTATTTATTTAGTATTTTTTAAAAATTAAGTTAAAAAATTTATAATAATTATTATTATTAAATTAATTAATAATTATAAAATTTTTATTTAAAAAAATATTAAATAAATAAAATTTATTGACTCAAATTGATTGAATAGCTACCTCCTAGAAAGGGAAGCCTCAAAAAGGATAATCCAAATACATTAGCAAGGGAAACGTTACTTATGCATAGATATGGACACTACTAGGTCTTCAGATAGCGACACAATTATCTGGTTACTCCAAAATTGAAATTGAAACGGATTCTCGTCAAACTGCTGATATTTTACAACATTATTGCTGTATTCATTACCCCTAGAATCTATTGTTGCAAACTGCAGGTTCCTATTTTCTAATGTCACAGATGTCAAAATTAGGAAGATTGGCAAGCAACAGAACTTGTGTGCTGATGGGACGAAAATATCGCATACCTCTGACTACCTTTGATGAACCGCCACAATCTATCATGCATCACTTTAACAATGATAAAATGGCAATTTAGGATGATGGAGCTTCCTCGCTGTCTGAGGTACGATTTTCTTATTTAATCCCTCTCTCGCTCTCGCCGTCGTTCGAGACGGAGGAGGTGATTGAGGAGCCCCTGGATACGCCAAGGTCTGGCGATAGCATTTCGGTCACGATTCGATTTAGACCATTGAAGTAATGCTTAGATACGAGGTTGTGATATCAAATCCATCGGCGGTGGGATTTGTGGACATCGAATCGCTTGATTTTGAAATGTGTTATTTGAGCTAAATGTACTGAGTATTTTGATTTGGGGGCATTTGGTTGCAGTGAAAGGGAGTATCAGAGAGGGGAAGAGATCGCGTGATATGCTGATGGCGGTAAGATAGTGAGCAATGAGTATAATCCAACTACTGCTTATGCATTTGGTATTGGCTTCATGTTACTTATTTTGTGTTTTAAGTTTAACTGTTTTTCTATTCGGTCATTTTGTGGTGCATTCACAGAGGGCAGTTAGATACGTACTCGCAAATTGACCATCAATTTACATTACTTGTAGAATTGTGGAATATTGATTTTGGGATTTTGATTTGTTTAATTGTGGCAGATAGAGTTTTTGGACTGCATAGAACTTCGGATGAGGTGTATGAAGTAGCGGCCAAACCTGTTGTAAAGGCTGCCATGGAAGGCGTCAACGATATGAAATCTTTGTCTCCGCACTCGACACTAAATCACATTGTGATATATGGGCAAATTCAGATTTGGTACTTCATAGCTGAAAAAATAGATTGCACTGGACTGGTTTATGCGTATTAGTTATGCTTGGGGGGTTGATGGAGCTAGCTGAATTTGACATATAACTTATCCTAAACATTGCAGGAACTGTGTTTTCTCTCTAATTCCTTTAAATATTTTGACATCACTTCATTTCCTTACAAGCTTCAAGCATTATGTTTCTTCTTTGCTCTTATCATCTATTTTCATGTATTCATCTCCTTATCACACTCTCTATACATTAGAAGTTTCTTTGATTCATCATTTGATCCTAATTTAGTGTGTAATCTACGGTTTATTATTTTTATTTCAAGACCCCTTAATGTCTTCAATCACCCCCTCTTTTATCTTATAAAATTTTAATTAAAGCAAAATGAGATGCAAAATCTGTTTATTTTGGTATCCGCTCCATTCCTTTTTTGAAGAATTATTCTACACTACAATTCTTTACTTTGGCTGTCAATGGGATTTTCCTTTTATTATTTACATGAAGTGAATATATCTGTAGATAATTTATCCATATGTTATCTTCTTTCTGCAAGTATTTGTTCTGAGTTGTTGTTAGATTTGAATAATATAGTTGTATAGAAGCTTATGGATTACCGGTATTATTGAATTTGATGTGAGGTTTTTCTCGGTATTTTGTTTCTCTTTCCTGTTTACCTCTGTTATTGCATTGCAGTATGGATCAGTACTTTCTTTGCTCTTCTTGCAAATTATAGTATTTAAGTTCATGTACTAAAGGATATTCAAATAACTAATGGCCATGGCTATTTTTGAGAATTCTTTTCATTGTTCTTTTTGTTCTCCACTTTTTGGGCTTTCAGAACTCATTTAAGGTTTTCTTAAAAATTGTAATTAGATTGCTACTCTAATTATTAACATGTCCTATAATGTTTAAAGTTGCAAATAATTTCATCGAGATGTCATCCAATTTTTGGAAGGCCAGTGAAATGTATATGGTAAATGTAAGCATGAGGTGTTTGAGTTATATTTGGATGCAGCTATTCTGCAATGACAAACTAAGTTTCCTGGCTACCATGTGATGCCAACTAACATCCATGTTTCTGCAGGATGTTGCTGTCAAAGTATTCTCCAAGCAAGAATACTCTGATGATATGCTAATGTCCTTCAGGCAAGAGGTATGTTTTCTGGCAGTCAAAATAGAAAGTTGCTAATGTACTTCGGAGAGACAATTTCTGGCAGTCAAAATAGATGTATCTAAGAAAGTTATTTTTATTATTATTTTTTTAAATGCTGAGTGGAGTTGGCCTTGGCATTAGATCTCACTATGTCCTACAATGTCTGTTATATATGGACAGATTTGATAATTTCTCATCTCTTGAGTTTGTGATTGTAGAGAGCAGTAATAAAATCTTTACATAGCATGATATATACATAAGATAGGAATACTTCTGAGAAAATGTTGTTCTTAACTGATTAAAGAATAGTAGACTTAGTATTTTGATCTAAATAGTCAACCTTTAGTTTGCCTTAGAAGAATTTGTAAAATAGCAGATAGTGTATAATATTGTAGGATTTCATCTTCAATATAATAGTATTTGTATCATACACTTTATAGAGTTTCTTGGATCTATATATTATACTAAAACACTTCCACTCGGGTGCATTAGTTGATGTTAAGTATCCCCTTCTCTCTTTTATATATGCCATTGGTGATGTGGGGAGAGATAAATTTGTAGTGGTATCTCTGCCATCTATTCTTTTCTCTCTGCTCTGCTTTCTTTCCTTAATTTATGTTCTGAATGAATTTAAATATCTTTTTGAATTGCCAGGATATAATCTTGCCATTGGTGGACCACAACATGGCCAGCACAAAGATGAGAGAAATTAGCATATGTTAGGAAAATCATTAAAAGTTCAGGAAGATAAGAAGCATTCCAGGGTTCATGTGGTTCTTGCCTTTACTCCTTATTATCCTCCTCAAGCAGAGGTTTGGTTCATGTTATCATATATTTTGAGGGGATATGTGTTATTATATACATATAGTGGTATTAAGGTCACACTACCTTAATTCATCCATAGTACCTTCAAAGAAGTGTGCATAAACATTTGTTTCAGTGTCCAAGATATCAAGTCACACTACTTTATCCTTCTCCAACGATGTAAACTTCTCTGTTCTGCAAGTTTTTTTTTTTGGGTGTTGTTCACTTTTGTTGTATAGTTTATAGTTGACAATATATACTGATCATGGTAGTGACATCTTAGCAATTTAATGAGGAAGCTAAATTCAATCAAAAAAAAATAATTAAAAGATGATATTCTTCCATTTGAACGTTGGTGTGATGAAGATTTATATCAAACATAAGTGTTTGATAATTTATTCATGACCTTTGTAAGATGTAAGTTCCTAGTTCGATTATCATATATACATAAAAGATTTAGAGAAATAATTTTGCCTACTAATTAGTTTTTCTTAACATTTTATTTAATTAACTCTTGATGTCATTATGTGGAGATAGAATAAAAAAAATCTTTCACATCACTTAAGTACTAGAGCTGGATATGCATTGGATTTGAAGGTTATCTCTCTCTCTTGCTTTATATATATAAACTAGCATGCTCTTACTAATGATGAAGAGCGTATATGAAACTTTAGAAACGAGAAGCATTGCAACTGCTATAAAAGAAAAGGACTTCTCAAATAGAATGTTTTGTTGTGCAATTTTAATCAATTTGAAGATGGATCAAGAGGACTTCTCAAATATAATGTTTTGATGTTCACCAAAAATGAATAAGCCAACCTGAATGAACTTACATTAGCGAAATGAAATGTAATAATTTATATGTTTGGCAAATGTAGTTTGGAATTGAAAGTGGGAAAAAAAAAAAGAACTTTTTTATTGACAGCAAACAGAGGTACAATTTTGATTTTCTTTAAACAAAAAACTGATCTCAATTTAATGTATTTTGAGTTCCTAATACTTCTAAATTTGACCTTCTTCCACTTAAAGATGGGGACCAGAATTTGAAGACTTTTCACTTACTGTTAACCTTCTGAATTGCACTTGCTTTTGAAGCTCGACGCTGCTAATGGCAGCCCTTGCATATATTGTTCTCTCACTTTCAACGATTGTGTTTCTATTTTGGGACAAAAGAATTTAAGTTGGTTTTTGCTGGGACATATGAACTGCTTTGTAGTTGATGTATGAATTTCAAAAATTGTTATCCAAGTCTTTTAATATTTGTTGGCCTCAATTTGATTTTAAATGACCTATTATAGACAATACATCTTGGATTTTTGACCTTTTGTTTTCACAAGGTGTTACTATTCTAAGGTTACAAAAGATTATGTTGAAATTGGAAGTTTTGAATTTTTTTTTTTGGTTTAGAACAATTTTTTGAGTATTCTTATAATGTTATGCAAATAAATCAAATTCATATCCCCATTAAGTGTACAGAAATACCACCCAACACTTGTGGCTTTCTGTGGATATTGAACTGTTTTTTTTTTCTTTGTATTATTTTTTAATGGTATTGAAATTCTCTTTGAAATCTATGCTAAGATTTTGATATGCTATTGATGCCTCAAAAATACATAAACTGGCATAAGTGCAAATGATGTATATCATTTTTAAAAAAACTTTCGATTTTACTTTCTCCGTATCAACATATTTATTTGTCTATATTTCATGTCAAGCTGAATGTAGAAGTCTTTACTTCAAAATAGAGGTGAAGGAGAGGGGTTATTTTATTTATGTGATATATAAAAAGAGGAAAAAAATACATTTAGACCACTAATCAATAGTTGAGATAACCAAAAAAAAAACATTTATTACACATTCTTTTATTATTTTCACATTACTTTGAGCCATTAATTTGTGGTAAAAATAGTTATTTTCTCTTTTCATTTTTTATGAAGGAGTATTTGCAAATTTAGTTTAGATTGTTCTTTTATACTTTACAAGACAAAACTACGAAGATGGTTTTTAGAGCAAACCAAAACATAATTGGGTTAAGCAGTTTGGTTTGGGCTTATTATGGGCGCGCTCACACTCAAAGGGCACCATGATCATATGTAAACATAAATTTAAGGAAAATAACCTTGTTTTGAGATCTCAAACTAAACGGGGAAAAGAAAAGGAACAAATTTATATACATCCTCATATATATGTATATATATATATATATGGTCTTATTCGATTTTTGTTTAATTTAATTTAGTCAAAAGGTATTAATCAATTTTGAACACCTTGCTTTTACATAACTTTTACAAAATATTATTCTTCACCTGATATTCCTCACTCAGATATGCTCCATATGCGTATACTCGCATGTCATTGCCCTCCAACCATTCAAATTACACAAAAAACCAGCACTTGCATCAAGTAAGTTCTTACGATTAAGATAAAAAACTGAAGAAGACACGCTTTCGTAGCACATATGCATATCATGAACTCGGGGAGTGGGCAATCCACTATAGCACATTTGTTGAATGCAATATCAGAAATTACTAATTTATAACATATATTGGATGCACCCTCCTTACTTCTAACCCCCTCAAAAGCTTTTCAGCCTTAAACCAATGCAAAGCATAAACTTGCATTGATATTTAATCAACCAGAACAGAGGTGAAAACAGAGTAAACTCTGATCAACCTAAAAATTTAACTTATTATGATGACAAATATGGCTTTTTGTATCTGTCTTGGACATGATTTTTGGTTGAAACCAAAAACTTTTAAGCAAATATAGAGACTCAATCTGAAATATCGACAGATAATATGTTGATTTGATGATAAGGGAAACTGGCTGCCAAAATGGATAAATACAACTCCAGAACAAGCCAAAGACAGTTAGTTTGATATTTGGGTGGTTTTGCTAGTCCACATACACATCTGGTGTAGTCATGAGTATAACATCTTCTCGGCACTCACCCCCCTCGAGTGTGTTCAGGTAGTGAGATACACAATAGTAGTCATGTTTTTTTAGTAGTAGGTGTTATTAAGCCTTAAAAGCGTGCATTGATGAAACTGGTGCTTGAGATTCTGTAACAAGATCCCTAAGCACTCGTGCTTGATTAAGATCCAGACAGCTGACAATAAAAGAAAACGTTTGCGTTACAAGTAAAGCCATACGTAATGTATGTGGAAAGCACAGCATTAAGCATGGAAGTGATAAAGGAAGGAATTACCCTCAGATTTCTGGAGAACATATCTCTTCATGGAGAGGTTTCAAGCTCTTGAGCTCCAACATCTGCAAGCTCATTGTTAGAAGCATTCTCGGAAGTGTCTATGCAAGGACTGTTACTAAATTGATGCATTGGCTGGGCCTGAGCATCAAACAATGAGCAACAATTATTAAGTCCTTGGAGAGAAAATTGTTCATTACTTTTCAAATCTTCATCTGACAAGCAATTTGCAGTCAAGTTCTGGAGGTTAGCTGCTTTGCTTTTGCTATGCATCTTCGCAGAGACAAGTGAGTCACATTTGTCAGGATAGTTTCCACTTAACTCTAGAGGCCTATGAAAGAGCAAATGGGCCACAGTTCGATCAATGGGGTTTGTCTCTGTTTCAACATCAGGCATCCTGACATATCTGTGATACCAATATGGTTCAGACAGGAAAATTACTTATCACTCAAAAAGGGTAATCAAAGTGATAACCATAACCAAAAAGTTACATTGATCATCGTTCGAGCAAAATCAGCAAATATAGTGGAGGCCTTACTTTCATCTCTCAATTGAAGTTATGAATAGTAATTCAATTGAAAAACACGATTACACATTTAAGCTGTTCAGCTAAAGCCAGCAATTTACCTGTCCTAAGAAATGAACTATTATTTAAGTGATGCCTAATATAGTGTCAGTGAATGTCTTTGAACAGCAAGTACAGTTGCATGATACTGAGTACATTTTTTATTGTGACTATTCCTCAAAAGCCTGAATTTATTTTTTATTTACCTCGGTAACAGAAAAAAAAATATTTCACAGAAAATAACTAGCAACTCAAGTAAGATGGGCTCTTTGAAGGAAAACTTGAAACAAAGTTGGTGCAATTGCAACTATAAGTACATGTATTATCTATGTCAATGGAAAGTTTGGAAAAATTGAGTGGGGGCAAAGTTCCCACCCTCACCATGACGTAGCTCCACCACTGTGTGTTTCTGATGTTGTCCATCAGTGATGAAGATAGAAATAAACTAAACTCCTAAAAAAGCAGCTGGCATTCCTCATAAAGTGATGCTAAAAGACACATAGCCAGTAGCAACCATATTGTTTTCCATCTTTTTTTCCACGTCTAATATTGTCAGTCAATGATGAAGAAGGAAGTATACTGAACTCATAATAATTACTGCTTCACTTTGTAAATGGTATAAACTAATAACCAGCAAATTACGGAAATAAAAGTAACCATATATAAAAGTATCTTTCCTGACCTGTTTTGGTTGACTTCCTCTTTTGCAATAACATTGTGTTCTTCTCTGCTACTTTTGTTTGTACTGCTAGTATCACCAGCATTATGCCTTTGCATTGCACTTTGTGCCAAGCGGAACAAACTATCTCTGATGCAGAGTCTTATTTTCATGTCCAGCTGTAGAAAAAAGTATGCCTCGGGAATGTAGCCATGTCCGAATTAGTATGGAAGGAAATAATCATATAAAGTGTTCACCACTAACAACTCAGCCATACCTTTGATATGATGTCCTCAAGCCTATACAGTATTGTTTCTTCAACAAAACAATCATTAATGGCGGCAGAGATTGTGTTGGAATCATCATGTTCAATGGATAGATCCAGAGCAGGAAAAGTGCTTAGATCTTCAACTTCAGGATCAGCCCCATCACACGGATGATTTTGCATTTCTAGAAGACAGTTTCGAGTGATGGATTTACTAGTTGAAGGAACTTGATTTCCTAATTGTTGCTGTTGTTTCTGAATAGCAAGCATTGCCTGCATTTGTTGCCGCCTCCTCAATTTTTCAATTTTTTCCTGAGGAGTCATGGTCGGAGGCTTGACTGAGTCCCCAGATGTCTGCACAGGATTCACTATACCACTAGACACTTCATACCCAGACAGTAGAGGATGATGCCTGAGATCTCCTGACTGAGCCTGAGATAGCATTGGGATAGCAGGATATGTATTTGCATGGTTTCCATAAACAGAAGATGCTATATAGGGATTCATGATGTTCTGATGAAATGTCTCAGCTCCTTGAATCTGCTTCTGTTTTCCAAGAACCGAAGAGGGAGAAGAAGGCACCAATTGGCTCTCAAATTGTCTTGATAGGTTTGTTGAAGGAGACCAACTACCATAAAAGTCCTGTAATCCTTTACCCTCTTGTCTTCCCTGTGATTTTTTCTGAACTTTTAACAGATTATCCTGTCCAAAAGCCTGAATAAATGTAATATGACAAAATGATCAATTACTTTGTTTACTTTGAGGTAAGGAAATGAATGACATTGTAATTGAGTCTTTCAATAACACATTTTAATTAGTCCCTTAATTTTATCCCTAACTATATTCTTCCCTATTTAATTTTATCCCTAACTATAGTCTTCCCTATTTTTTCAGCATAGTTCTAGATCTTTGAGATCATCCACCTTTAACCCTAACCCTAGCTTCCACAAAATCAAGGCTATCAAGATCATAATCTTACATAGAATCGAATGAGATACAAGATAGATTGAATTGTAAGATTAGATCGGGGATTGTAAGATCCTACTCTTATAAACAAAATAATATTTAAGAATCATATAGTAACATAACATTTTTTAAACAAGCATAATCAAAATCTTATCATATTTGAATAAAACAAGTCATAATTGCAAATGTCATACATAAACAATCAAACAAAGTCCATAAGTTACTATAGTGACAATATCCATACATTAAACAAGTCATGAAACTTACAAATAACAAAATTAAAAAAAAAAATACTTCACTAAACTTAAAAACAAAACATAAATGACATAATATAACATAGGAACAAAGAATTGCACAAAACCAAAAGAATTTATAGAACTAGAAATATCACACATTCACTATTTTTTTTTTTTTGACCTTCTATAAAAATAGAAAACTATAAAAGAAAGATTGTAATAAGCCAATATGCATGTATGAAAGCTTACTTCATTCATTGATCTCATTTTGATTTGAGGGTATTGTGATACTCAAATCAAAAGTGTCGTTTTCGGTGGCCAGAGCATTATATTTTTCCTCCCAAATGGTGCCATTTCACTACCTCTAAGGGGAAAAAAATATATATATTTGCATTTGCTGCCGTTGAGCAAGATCTTACAATATTACGATCTTGATCGCAATCCTCCTATGATATCACACATTTTCAATCCTATGTAGGATCAGGATTGAAAATGGCTTGTAAGACTGTACAATCTTACAACCCTATGATCTTGCAAGCAATCTTGACAGCAATGCACAAATATATATATATATATATATATATATTAGAGAATAAAAAAAATCCTGCAACTTGAGCTATGCTTTAGTTTGACAATATATCCTGTGGTGGTTTGGGATTCTATTATTGGATTTCCATGTTTGAACGTATTGTTTTATGTTATGGAGATAATTATGTAGAGTTCTACTCTGGTGATTGTGGTAGTTTTGTATTATATTAAGTGTTTTAGTTATGGTTTTTCTCTCAAGGAAGTTGCAACCAGAGCTCTTGGAGTGAGCTGATGAGCCATATGGGCGGATACCAAAGGGGTTTTGTATTAAAAGACTTTGGCATTAGTATACGAGTTCTTTGTTTTTGGTACCTTGATATGCAATCTAAATAGACTAGATAGGAGAAGTCAATGAAGCTAGTCATGGGAAGTAGGTCGAAGAAGTTAAGGAATTGTGATTTGGTGTATTTGGTTGGAAAAGAACGAAAAATTTTAAAGGTGCCTCAGTGACTCTAAATGAATTGTAGAAAAGGGTGGGTCTTAGGGTATTCTGGTCATGATTTTTTTAAGGGAATCTCAATCACTGATATGAATAGGGATTGAGTGGCATTGTTATTGTCTTATGTTCATCTTATTTCTTTCC
Source organism: Biancaea sappan (assembly GCA_037074585.1). Taxonomy (NCBI): domain Eukaryota; kingdom Viridiplantae; phylum Streptophyta; class Magnoliopsida; order Fabales; family Fabaceae; genus Biancaea; species Biancaea sappan. Next base: position 27,640,684 of record CM073501.1, on the reverse strand, counting down.
TTCTTTCTTCTTGCTTTATTTCTTTATATGTAACTAGCTGAGTTATGGAAGGCTTGAGGGGATGTTAAGAGGCATCAAGAATTCACTAAATTTGTACTAGATTTAAAGGAGCTAACCGTAGTGCACCCATAGTAAAGTGTATTAGTGTCATTAAGTAGTCAGTCTAAATAGAAATTTAAGGGTCAATTTTATGTCCACATCAAACACTATCATTGAGGTTGTCAATAACATATTTATGTGTGGTATCTACCTTTTCTCTTTAACTTCAGGCCCTCACTATTTTCTCAACACTTCTCCATTCCAAATGATAGTTGCCCATCACAATCTGGGCAAGGTCATTATTCCTGATCCATATTTAATTCCTTTTTCTTGGTAAAAAAACTGATTCGGATTCAAAAGTTGTCTAGCCAAAAATGGGCACACTATCAAGCTATACCCCATATGACCCTATTTCACCATATTTAATTATTTCTTCAATAAATATGTATAAACTTAAGTACCATGGCATCAATAGAGAGGAACAATCAGCATATATCATTAAATAGATGCATACATACCTCTGATTCACTGTGCTTATATTCTACATGATTTATTTTTGTTGCAAAAGGTAGGCTTCTTTTAAGCGCTTAACCGTATTATTAGCTTTCTCTATTGTCATTTCACAACATTAGTGTGGAAGAATAACATAAGAACATTAAATCGGTTGGTCATCAATTAGATAACAGAAAACACGATATAATTATCAGCGTAGCATTATATAGTTCTAATATAATTTATGGGATACCTTGTCAGTAAGTTCATTAGCAGTTGCAACATTTTCAACAGCTAAACCAGAGGAAGCAGAAACGGTCCTTCCTACCATATCTTGGTTTTTCTGCGGAGAAAAAAAGGAAAATAAGTCATCTCTTAATTCCCCTATACAGATAAAGAGCCAGAAATTATAGAGACTGGTAATGCTGCAAATTGACTTAACCTACCTGATTCTCCTTTCCAGCAGGCTTACATCTACCTTCAACAAATTTCATATCAGCTGTGACAGCATGCACATTTTGTATATCATGAGATGAAGAACCACCAGTCTCCTCATAGCTGAGGGCAAATGATTGGTCATTACAATTAAAGTAATCTGCTTTAATTTCCAAAGGCTCAGATCTGTTCCTTAAACCACCTGCTGGACTTGGAGTATCCAAGGACATAGGTGCTGGGCTGTCACTCACATCTTTAGAAGACCACAGCTCACCAGCATTATCAAGATTTACATCGCTAAAAATAGGGTCATCATTGCTGCAAAACATCACTCGTGAGAATATTGACTCAGACAGATACCATTGTAAAGTACTAAGATTCACATAACCAAGAGCTATAAGAAAAGCTATAAATCAATGATATTCACTTGTCATAAGGAATTTAGGCACTGCTGTCTAATGAGCACTAAGATGCCAAGGGAAAGTAACCATACCTACAAAGGAGAATTGTAAGTACAAAAAGGGCAACATAAGGCTTGTTACATTTTAAATTAGTTAAGATGTTTACAAAATTTACACACATAGAAGGCCTTCTTATTTCAGTTTTGTCACTGATAAAATTGTTTCAGTTACAACTGTGCACACCTGCAAACCTTGGAGTAACGCCCCCCCACCCCCCTCCCCAAAAAAAAAAAAAATCTTATGTGGGTCACTTAAACGTAGATGGAGCCATATGACAACAGTTGCATACAGATATGATTGCATTTCTCAAAAACAGGTTGGAGAGAGAGAGAGAGAGAGAGAGAAGCTCTAGAAATAGGTAAATAGACAGTTATTTGTAAAAAGAATCACACCAATGTCAACAGAAATTTGTGATTAGAATGTGCTAATATGAGCATATATCACATATATGATGATAAAGACAAATCTACATAACCTGAAAATTCGATCGAGGTCATCAAAGCTTCCTATGTTTCCCCAGCCATAGTCAACAAAGTCACCTTGTTCTTTACCTTCATGTGCATTCTGGAAAACTCCAGCATCCTTTCCATGTTGAGCAGTCTCTTCTGTCAAACATATATACAATTAGTGATATTTAAAAAAAAAACACTAAATATCATGCATTATCATTTTGCATATAAAGGTGGGATAAATGCACAAATACACAGGCAGACAATTGTCAACACTGCACATAGACATACACAGGCATCATTGCTATATACTCATAATTCCAGCAATTATCAATTTTATCACCTCTTGATGAATTGAATGTTCTAATTTCACAAAATGTTTTAGATACTTCGGTACCCAGGGAACCCTGATCAGTTTTAGCTGCATTGGATAAAGACAACTCAGGCCACGAGTTAACTCCATATCCTGAGGCAGATAATCCTCCACTATTATCAAGGTTGGAACTCCTTCCTAGCTTTCTGTGATGAACATCAGTTTTAACCTCTGGCCTCTTCTGCCCACCGAGCTTAATGCTAGCAGCTTCCTGATTCCATTCTTTCTTGTTGCCAAGATCTGCACTTACCTCTGGATAAGGCACAATATGATCATCACTCACACCGGCCTCGCCCCATATTATGTTGGCAAGCTGAAAATAATCAATTATTAAGTATACAAGTAAATATTAATTAGGTGAAATCCATAAACAAAAAGAAAAACTTTTGAGAGGCCAGCAGTAGCAACATTTTCATGTCAGTCAAATTTAAAGGAACTCTGTAATCAGATAACATGACTTCTCTAATACAGAGACCACACCTAGAAGCTAATGAAGGACATGCTCATTTGAATTTGAATCTCATAGAAACGCTCAACACTCTACAAATTCTGTATCAAATAAAAATTTGGAAACTTCCTTACACAAAACAGAGCATAGTTAACTCAAGCTTGGCAATGCGCCACTTAATATATAAGCAGAATCTATTCTTTGAAGTATTATGAGCGATTACGACACTATAGACTAATTTATGAACTCCATTCATCAAAAGAACAAATTAATGACAATACTAAAGTCTTACGGTGCTTGAATTAGATATAACTGCCCAATCATGTTTTTATCGAGTTTAATTAGGAGAGTTGGGGGGCCACCAGCGAACAAGTAAAACTTTGGAACGCTTCATCAAATAAGCTCTGGTACCATGTCAAAAACCACTTCAACAGTAAAGCTCAAGGTTCATTTTGTTAATATCTCCAACACAAACAATGACTCACTTGCCACAAACTTCAGCAAGAAACATGTCACAAATTTCAAAATTCAACACTGGATATATAGAACTCAACATTTTGAAGAAATTGGGTAACTCCATCCATATAACTTGAGGGAATCATCCAACAAAATGGGACAAATACCAACTAAAACAATAGAACAAAAACCAAAAACCAATGCTAAAGATAACTTCAAAGAAACCCTTCATGCATCAGAAACTGGTTTCTAACAATCAAACACCGCAGAGCTGTGTTACAAGCTTAGTTATCTAACTTCTGTTGGTAGCAATGATAACAATTGAAGGTTTTTTTTTTTCCCCCAAGAAAAGGAGACTCCATGCATCAAACTATAAATTCTTTCCTCCCTCACCCTTAGGAAAAATAAACTAAAATTTTCTGCCACTGCAGGTATCCGGATAGCACTTGTGAATTGAAGTAGTCAAGCAAACCTTGACCTTTCAAAGTAAACAATCATCACAAGAAGAATAGAATATCGACCAAGAACATGGAAACCAGATGTGAGAACAATTACTAAAAATCTATCAATAACTACAGATTATATTACCTGAAGCCACGCTAGACTCAATTCTTTCTATTTACAAATTGACTATAATAGGGGGAGGGGGAGGAAGAAAAATTTGGATCCTGTGTGAACAAATGGGAGAAATCAAGAAACCTCGCGCAGAAGAACAACGGTTTCATCAGTGAATTAGAAAAAGATTTTGATACCAGTATCTCAGCAGTTCATGTCCATCTATTTCGATTTCCTTCTCTAATGGTAGATGAATAAGAAAGAATAATTTACTAAAGGGAAAAAAGCATAGCATCTTTATTAAAATAAAAAATAATTTAAAAAACAAAAAAAAGGCAATCCAGATTTCATCCATGCCTCTTTATCATATGCAACCACGGGAGGCTTAGAATCAGAATGCACCCCACGGCTAGCGTTCCGTAAAAATCAGTATCATTAAGTCGTCTTGTTCTTTCTTAACCTTTCCAGGAACATGCCCAAAGAACTATAATATTCTTCCGACTACATTATGATACTCTGTTTGCGAGTTGTAACTATTCTTGCCAGCTATTACCATTTTCTTTACTCTTTACCATTTCCACTTTGTGGACAAGGTCCAGAAGATTCTCAAAAGACTCTCACAAATAATCCGTTTGAACCCCAATTCCCAACTTCCGTTTACACCTCCACTATGTAATATTTCAATATTGGAACCCTGTTTCTCAAACACTTCTTATTAGGTCTCCTTTCCATATCTCTTCATGCGCTTCAGCCCGTCAAAGAAAGTTTCACTTCATACATAAACTATCCTTATCTCCTATATTTCCCACTTGGAATATTCTAAACCTAAGTAATTTAGGGACTACACACCAGAGGACTCCCAGCGGAACAAGAAATATTTTCAATTCAAATTCGTGTTCTTATAATTACCCAATAATTGAAACAGACAATAGACGACGAATTATAAACTTTTTTACAACAACAAGAATTTGCCCAAGTCTAACAGGACCTAAAACAACTGGATCATTGACTTCAACAAAAAATTGAACCGAAAGACCAAAAAGAAAAATTAAAAATCAACTCACCTCTTCGTCGTTCCAATCAAACATTGCTTATACACACAGAACAAAGATCCTCAAATCCAAAACCGGAATCAAATACAAGCCAATGAATTAGTCCACTCATCGCCGAAATCCCCAAAAGATCACAGAGATAAGCAGCCCAAAAACACCATGAAATTGACCCAAGCAAACAGAGAAAGAGTGTGTCAGAAACGTCGCCAACAGTGGTAAAGACGAAGCATACAAAAAAAACAAACAAACTTTGAGTTCCTCTTCTCTTCCACAGCGCAAAGGCAACAGAATTTGCAGAACAGAACTTCTCTGTGCGCCAGAGAGAGAGAGAGAGAATGTGTGGTGCGGGATGAGTGGGCCGAGCCCACGTGACGTCACGTGGGTTGTGAATGGCTCACAATTAGGCGGGGTGGGGCCACGCGCGGGACACGTGTGAAGAGGAGTATCTAAAGTAGTGGCCACGAGAAGGTCGATCAAATGCTGAAATCTGATTGGCCGACGCTTAGATTTTTCAATTTCCTCGCGTTTTCCGTTTCCGTTTCTATTTTTCGTCAGGTTCCCAGCGGTTGGGTCCCACTTTCCCTTATTGGTGGATGAGGTCGTTTTACACGTCGCTTTCGGGTTGCGCTAATGTGCGACTTCAGTTTCTAGCGTGGCAAGATAATTATGAACAAAATTAAAAACAGTAATTATTTTACGATTGTGATTCTTCTTTCTTTATGACCCTCTAAATCTCCCAACTTTTTTTTGTTTCATTATCTTTCTATTAATATAACTTTCCATGATATTTTCCGTCCTTCCTCAAACATATATGTCAACAAATATTATTTGTCTTCAATGATTAAATTTTTATGAAATATCTGTCGTCTTAATAAATCTAATTTAAATTAGGTTAAATCATAATATAAATTAATAAAAAAATTTATCTCTAACATTTGAATTTAAATTTTTACTTAAAAGAAATAAATATCATACCAACATTAATTGTATAATAGAGTTTTGATATGTGAGAAGAAAAGTCAAATTAAAAATAATGAAAAGTAGTAAATAAAAAATTAAAGTGAAGATAAGAGTTAGGGGTCAAATAAATTTTAGAGACACAATTGATGTGATTCCATATTTGCACCAATATTTTTCAATAAAACATCTCGTATTTTTAACTATTTACCAAGAAAAAAGTTCAAGGAAATAAGTTTTATGAATAGAGTCGTAATATATTATTCTATGTCAATAGGGAGGTCGACCTCTCCAGAGGTCACCTCTCCACACATACATAATTTTTGAGGTGAGAATCAGGGTAAAAAATGAATTTTTTTATCAGTACGCATTTTCATATGTGCTGGTAAACTGTGGAAGTTCGACCTCTCCACAATAAAATCCTTATATTTAAAAAAAAAAAAATCTAAGCCTGTACAACTTGTGTCAGAACATGAGCAAGTTTGCCTATACTTTTTTTATAGGCTAACGGATAGTATAATTTTTTTTTTAATTTTTGTTCTAAATTTTTTAAATCTTTATTTAAACATAAATGAATATTACTTTTAATATGCGTAAACTATAATTGATTTAGTTGATAATATATGTATTTTATTGAAATAAAAATAAATTATGTATAATTTGTATATTTGTTTGTTTGATTTAGTTTACAAAATATAAAAAAGTAAATTTAATTATATATATATATTTATAACTAAATATCATAAATCAAGATTGTAAAAGAAAAAAAAAAGTTGGCCAATAGGCCTTGTGAGCTCTACTGTAATATCTCCCATATTACGGCGTCGTAAGAACACGAAAACTTGGGCATACAAAAAATTTTTCGTGCATAAATAGATGTTTATGAAAAAGATTTTGTCATGTCTATCACTTAAATGTTTACACTTGGTGGTATACCTAGTTATGTCCTTTTCTCTCGCTTCCATGTTTGGTATTTAGAGTTCTTGTATTTATGATGTGTGCGTGAATTGTGTTGATTACATTTATAGTGTGCCTTGTTTTGCATTTAAAGTTTAAACTAAGTGGCCTTAAACCGAGTTGAGCATAGAGTTCCTTCAAACATAATTAACATAAGATTAAGAAGGGTTAATTATATTGTTTGGCCCAAACCAACCAGGAGGGGCATGGCCCATTGATCCCATCAAAATAATAATAATAATAATAGTATGTGTGTATAAAATAAATAAATAAAATATATATGTGGTAATGATACACCCTTCTTGATAGACGTATATTTTAGTTTAGAAAGTAGAATGATAAGGTGGAATAAAAGGAAACGAATAAGATAGGTATAGTTGGATTTCAATAGGAAAAGATTGTAATGTCATAATAATAATATAATTGCTAGATTAGGATAGATGGAAGGTTAAATTAAAAAAAAATCAACTAAAAAGGTGGGAGATAGTCATGGTCAGAAGAAATTAGGATTAGATTACGTAAATCATCAAAATCTTGGAGAAGATACTTTTAACAAACTAAAATTCTAGAAACAATGGGACAAGCTACTCTCCCAACCTTTTCGGCGCGGGAGATCCTTCATAAAATAGGATTAGTATTTTGATATATAATAAACATTAATATAAGATTAGGCAAGCCAAGTTTAAATTAATTAAATAAAGGTTTCTAACTAGATGATAATAATAAACAGAGGAGAATAAATAAAAATAATAAATAAAAGGAGATAACTATACAAAAAGATAAAATGAAATCAATATATAGTTAGGCGGATACAACAAAGGAAAAGAGTTGATAAGATAATTAATAATGACAATAAAAGGATTAAAAGATTGGAAGTTAGACAATTGTATTAGGAATCCTAAAGTAGGCATGATAAGTTAAAAAATTAAATTAAATAAGAATTATGGAAAGATTAGGAAGATAAAACAATTTAAAATAAATATAATAAAGTAAGATAGGCCAATACTGAGTTGAATGAAAAATACAAATATAAATCGCTATGTGGTCTCTTTCAGTTAATTCTAATGGGGAATTTAATATTTTTATTTTAATTCAATATATGTTTCCGGATTTATTAGGTTATATTTTAAAATTTATGTACCCATAACCCATTTATGAATCAGCCGTATTTTAAGAGGTAAAATGCTGTTTTTGTCTTAGAAAATTTAGTAAGCGATAATTATTTTACTTTTTTTAAATGTATTATTTGACAATTCTAATGTTGTCTCCTTCAAAAATTGAACAAAATAAAGTGGAACCAGGGATGACATGAAAATTCTTAACTTTTCTATATATAAAACGAAATAAGAGTTGGAATCTAAAATTATTCACATTTCTTATACTAAAACACAATTTAGTAATTTATATTTATAATTTATTTTCGTCAATTTATTTTTTAAAAAAGATTGGACTATTTTACAATGAAATTAATTCTGAGTATTGTTCCTAAAATTTAACAAAGTTAAAATCTTTTTTATTTTTTGTTTCTATAATTTGTTTAGTTAAGTACAAACTTATGATAGTGATAGTGCCAAATTACTAACCACATACTCAAGACATATCACTTCTTTCAGCCTCTTCTTTTTTTGGTAATTTAAAAAAAGACATTTGAAAAAAGTCAATTCAAAGGAGATGAAGTAGGCCAAGTGGAACCAATATTTAAAAATTAAAATATAGGGTCTAGTTAATATCTAAAGAATGTATCATTTTAATATATATATATATATATATATATATATAGAGAGAGAGAGAGAGAGAGAGAGAGAGACAGAGAGACAGAGAGAGACACCAATGGAATAGTTTAAGTATATATTTGACTTTAGTGAAAGTCCCGTAAAATCAATTTTTCTAAAACAACTATTACATATTTTATAAAGTAACACTCAATAATTGGTATATATTATTTGAACAAAACCGAAAGTCACATTCAACTTTAAAGACCGAGACCATAGATGATGAATTTGAATGGACAAATACTAAATAATTGGTATACAATTATTTGTTGAAATGGATAATATTAAAGCACAAAAAAAAAGAATTATGCATTTTAAGCGAGGATGCATTGTAATTAATAAATATTTATAAATTAAATATTATGAATAAAAATTAAATTATTTTTTATAAAAATCATAAATTATTTTTATCAATACAATTCAAATTAAATCCAGATGAGATGAGTTTGGAATAATATCACAACTTGTTGATTATGTTTCTAGGCTAATTCCAAAAAAATGCTATGCAGTTCCTCTATCTTTCCTTTGGATTAGTATTTGTCATTAATTTCTTCCTCAGTATAAAAAATATAGTCAATTACTATTTTGCTCCCCAAAATAATACAATTTTTTTAAATTGACTCATTAAAAAGTTAAGTATTTTAATTTAGCCTCTAAAAATTTTTATTTGTCTCAATTCTGTCACTCAATTTATCAAAATAATTTTTAACAACAAAATAGTTTAAAATTTAACATAAGTAAATTTGGTGATTTAACAACAAAATAAATTAAAAAATATAATATTTTAAAAATTAAACTGAAACGTTTAATATTTTAATAACTATAAATATAATCTTTTATATATTAAATAAAAAATTTACTCTAAAGAATATATTGTCGTGAAATATAGTCAAAAAAGTTGAAGTAGGCAACAAACCAAGTCATTCTTATATATGGACCAGTTTTAGGTACAACTGCATGCTGCCTAACTCCAAAGAAAGCCATGTGAAGGGAAGAAGACAAAATTTTTACCCAAAATATAATTTTCTTTTTAAAAATTATAAAGGAACTTGCAGCTTGACTCGTGAACTTATAATACCCCGTGATCAAAATATAAATATTGATGATTCATTTCTAATTATCATGTTGAAATCGCGTTCTGTCAAGTGAAAAAAAAAAAAAACAACTTCATATCAAATCACTTTTTAAATACTGTTTTTTAAATTGAATCTTTATTGATATGCCCATTAATTCTGCTAATTGAACCAACCATAGCCATCTTACTATTTTGAATCTGTGCATGTAATTTATGCCAATATAAAGTAAAGGGATAAACGATATGTTACAAGTTTAGTATCTGAACTCAAAACAATTTACTCCTCTACTACCAGAAAGAAGAACCTATTTACAAGTTTTTTTTTTTGGGCATGAATAACCTGATTACAAGTTTAGTATCTAAACTTTAAAATAACAATTTACTTCTCTACTATCACAAAAAAGTGAAAAAAAAATAATTATATATTAGTCAAAATTAAAATTTATAAATTATGTTTTTAGAAGAAAAGCAAGTCAACTATCGTGACAGGAAAAAAATTGAGAAAAAGGGAGGTATGAGGCATCACATGACAAATTATATATTTTTAGAAGTTAATTTTAACTGACATATGATTTTTTTTTGGTGATTCTAAAGTTCAAGAGTTAAAATTGTAATTGACTATAATTTAAAAAATTAGCTTTCCCAAAGTAAAGATAAGAGTCAATTATTAATTTAATCCTTACAAGATTACAATTATTTTACTTTGGCTATTGAAGGATTAAATATCTTATTGTAGTCTTAAAAATTATATTTATTTTATTTTGGTTCTTTTTGTGTTAAATCTTAATATTTTATCATTGTCAAATTTCAAATATTTTGTTGCTAAAAGTCAAGTTGATAAAGTTCGGGACAAAATTAAGATAAAAAGATCTTTCAAGGGTTGAATTGAAAAATTTAATCTTTCACAGGCCAAAGTAAAAAAATGTAATATTTTAGAAAACAAATCAATAATACTGTACTTTAAAGATAATTATATATATGCACTTAACTAAACAAAATAAGCATATATAAATATAACATATTAACAATGACAATATAACATATAATTAGTAATGTGTTATCAGAATTTAACATATAGTATACTAATAGAGAATTAACAAAATAAACAAAAAACGCAAAATGTCTAAAACCATACAGATTTAATTATAAATTTTTAAATTCTACGAATTAAATTAAAATTTGGATAAAATCACCAAAACGAACAAGTGTCTCAATGTGTAACTTAGCCACTAATTCATCATCAAACAAAGGATAATTTTTAAAAAAGAAAAAGGAAAAAAGATATAATATTAATGATTTGGGGCAGTTAGTGGTGGGATGTTTGGTGGGCAACGATTAAATGTCTGAAAAATGACAAGGACAAAAGATTCAGATTCAGATCTCAGAATGTGTTTCTATGGTGATTGTTAGTTTTGGAAAAGCCTTTGGTTTTGATATTCTACAATTATGTGTACTAGAAACAGTTGCGTGAATTATTGAACAAGAAAAAGAAAGAAACAGAATAACTATATATATATATATATATATATATATATATTATGGAACATCATTTTTAGTGTCGGAGTTTCCCTTTTAGCTGCGCATAAATACCATGATGCAAAATGTTGTTTGTAGTTTTCTTCTACAGAGAATGTGCTTGAAAAGTCTTACAAGATAATGAAAGAAAATGCAATAATACTGACACTGTTTCAGATATTTATTAATTAAATAGTTAAGGATAAATTTACAAGTTATTTCTTATATTGACACTATATTCTTTTATAGTGTAGATTTTAAATTTTAAGTGAAGTTCATAATATTTAATTGCAGTTTAAAATACGTAAAATTAAGTTCATAATATGTAAATTATTAATATGCTAAATAATAAAATTAAAATGATCTATTTGTTTTATCCTTTCTTTGTCATCGAGATAAATAATGAGTTAGAGAAGAGATTTTTTTTAATTGAAAAATAAATTGTTCTCGAACGAGTGATGAACAATTTCTTTTTGGTACAAAAAACACAAGATTTTAAAAATAGAATGTGAAAAAATCAAAATCTAACTCACGTAAAATCTCTTGACAATTGTGTGCATAAATGATGTTGCTTGAGTCAAATAAAAATTATTTTAAAAAGACAAATTTCTAGGTTAAGGCCAAGTATCATCGGCCAACTTGTGCATAATCTGAGATTGGATCTCTCCTAGAAGATTTTAAAGATGCAACCCCAAATAATTGACCTAATACATTTAGAAGAGTAAATTCTTCTAAGTATTGACTAAAAAAAGTGAGGTCAAAAATCAAGATAAAGAGACTTAAAATAAAAAAAAATTATATTAGAATAAAAAATTAAAATCCAATCTAACCCATTTAAGCCCAACTTATCACAGACCAAATACTAAACAAGATAGGACATCCTAGCTCATTTAAGTAATTGGTCTCTTTTGTCCCACACTTGCCCCATACCTACACCCGTCTTACAACATTTAACAACATAATTTTTAAATAGTATAATATTTATAAATTTGTCATGACAAATCTTATTAATCAATATTCAACATAATAAATTCAACTAAAGCACAATATTTAGCAAATCTAACATATCCAACAAAAACATAATATCTATCACATATCAACATTAAAAAATAAACAAAGTTTCATTCATAAATCTCTAAAATGTTGCAAGAGAGATATAGATATTCCAGAGTTCACAGTACTTTCTTTAGTATATTATTTTAATATTTCATCATGTATTTTATTTCATATATATATATATATATATATATATATATATATATATATTATATGTTCGGGATGGAGACCATATGCCCTATATCTACCTTGAACCAGAGCATGTTTATTTTAGGATTCCTCGAACCTGCCCGTTACTCGGTAAAAGGTTGAATTACTCGATCCGAACAGGATAGGGTAGGCTAGGCTAGGCTAGGTTAGCTGGGTACTGGTTGAAATTTCCATCCTTAGTCTCAACTCTAAGGGCAAGTGAGTTAGGATGAGCAATTAAAGAGGTATTACTACGAAGCAAACAGTAGGGAGTGAGGAAGATGAAGTTGATGGAAGCATGGTGGAGCTTGAGTTCACGGAATATGAGGCATTTGAAATTGAAAGATATGCACCAAGAGGGAAAGTAATATCGAAAAAACCCGAAATAGGAGCATGATAAAAATATGATCTATAAGAGTTGGGGGAATCCAGAGGGAAAAGTGAATGCTTTCTTGTTTAACTTTAACAATGCTGCAACACTGAGGAGGATTATGGAGGAAAGTCCATGGAATGTGTTGGGGTGCCTTCTTAGTCTGCAAGTATATCTCGAAGTTTACAATACTGAAGGTGAACTTTGACTTAATTTCGTTTTAGGTGTAGATGCATAGAGTCCCTCGTGAAGGTTTCTCTACAAAAAATGCATGGAGATTGGCTAATAGAGTGGGTGAGGTTTTTATAGTGAAATCCTATACTGGATAAGAGGATTATTAGGAGAGCAAGAGTAATGGTCAATATCACAAAACCTTTCCTGTTAAGTGTTTGGGTTCTGAGAAAGAATATGCCATGAGTTTGGGTGGTGTTGAGATACAAAAAGTTGCAAGATTATTGTTTCAACTGTAGAAATGTGGGCAAGAGAATGCAGGGAAGATGAGAAAGTTGATGCCGAAACCGAGGAAGCAAGGTAGGGGCAAGACTTGAAGTCCCCTAACAAAGTCTTTTGGTGAAGGTTATGTTGGAAAGCATAGTCGCAGTCAAGCTATCGACAATAAAAGGGAGGAAGTGGTGGCATGCAAGAAGGCACATGAAGGTTAGGGTAGAGAACAACAGAACAACATAAATGGCAAAGCTAGAAAAGACAATCAGGCCGAACGAGTGCAGACAACAAAAGTGGATGTAGTAAGGAATAATAGTGGTTAGAGTCAAGCATCACGAGGAAGAGAAATAGAGAAAGGAAAATCACAAAGACAAGAAGGAATCAGTATTTTTGGAGGAAACATAATGAGTAAAATAAAAAATGAGGCACATTCTTACACAAAAGAAGTAAGGGAGGAATATAAAATGGTGCAATTTGGCCAATAGGGGAAAGGAATTGCAAAATTGGATCTAAGGAAAGGCATTCAAATACTAGGCTGGAGCCAGAAGACACAACGAATATACATTTTGCGAGAAAGGACATAGGGATAGGGAGCCCATTATAATTATTGACTATCAAAGCACAATTGGCCTAAAACAGGGTGTAAAAATGGGCTTGGACCCCATTGCATTAGACATACAACTCTTAGAAGATTTGAAAGTGCAAAGAAAAAAAAATAAGTAAGCATATCTTTAAAACTAGCAAATTATGACCCAAGTATTAAGCTGAGGATGGAAGTAACAATTTGGTCACTAAGAATGAAAGTTAAAAAGGCCAAAGAAGAGGCTTATTATCTGTAATGTCCATCAGAAGATGAAGATACAGTAAAGACAAAGGTCGTGACAAGTAAAGAGCTAGGATTAAGCAGGGGTGCTTATCAATAAACTACAATAAGAGTTATTGCTAAAGCGAAATATATCAACGTGTGAAACTAGTACCAATGTGGAAATGATGAATGAATCTGATATAAAGAAGCAAAAATGGAAGAGCAAGGGTTTATTGGTAATAATGAAGATCACAAGTGGAGGTGAGGAGGTTACCAATGAGTTTGGGATAACTAGGGTGGTGGGCAAAAACACGCCCCACCCGTCGCCATGAGTTATTGCTGAAGATATAACAATGTTTAAAACTAGTATCCATGAGGAAATGATGAATGAATCTGATAGAAAGAAGCAAAAATGGAAGAGCATGGGCTTATTGGTAACAATGGAGATCACAAGTAGAAATAAGGAGGTTAGCAAAGAGTTTGGGATGGTTGGGGTGGTGGACAAAAACAAGCCCCATCGATCACCATGAGGTTGATGGGCTAAAATTTTCAGGGCATTAAGGTAACCTCGACAATCTGTGAGCTCAAGGATATAATATCCTAGCATAGAGTGGTGATGGTTTTTCTTATTGAAACAAAGGTAAAAAGGAGAAAAAGCAAAGAACTTGAGAATAAGGTTAGGCTTTCAGGAGATGCATGCAGTGGATGCAAAAGCACGACTGAGAGGGCTAGTGTTGTTATGGAAGGAGGAGGTTTCAGTTAGTGTGTTGAAGAATGGTCCCAATTTTATCCATGTTAAAGTCATAGACAGAAGCACAAACAACATGTGGCTATTCATAAAGGTTTATGGCAATCCTAACTACAATGCAAGGAAAGCTTTTATGGGATGAATTATTTGACTAGAGAAGAAAGACATGTAGATATGTAGTAGTGACTATAATGATATGTTGTCCCAAAAAGAGAAAGATGGTGTTAGGGTGCATAATAATGGGCATATATAAAATTTTCGAAGCTTTGTGGACAAAAAATGGGCTAATCAACCTAAAGATGGACTGGGGGTGCTTATACACTTAGTGCAACAATAGAATTGAAGAATGTGTGAAGGAAATTTTGGATAGGGCTTTAATGAACATGACATGGTCTGGAGACACCCAAATGTCTTAGTGAAGGCTCTTTCAATGGTTAGCTCTGATCATTCTTCGATTTTGATTAATACTGTCACGTCCCAAAATTTGAGCACGTGACCGGCACGGAAAGTGAATTTCATTTCACCTCCGTAAGCCTATCTTTCTCTTAAAAATCATACAATTCTTTTTCATGCAACCAAAACGAGTTCTCTATACATACTACAATTGCTCACATTACATCACTGAATGAACCTACCCGATTACAGAGATTTCTAGATTTATACAACTTAGAATAAAACTTAACTATTATACCTTTATCCTGAACAAATGAAAAGGTAATTATGGACTAAGGATCCATAATTCCTTGTTCCGATATTTACCTTCAGCTGTCAACTCTGAAAAAAAAATATCAATAAGAGGGGTATGAGCAAACCACGTGCCCAGTGAGTAGATAACACAATACTATGACAAAATAAAAATCATGCATCATAATGATAACATGCAGCAATCATACGTAGATCGATCATCATATGATATAATATTATTCATAATACTTCACAACAATATCCAAGTGAATCAAATGTATTTCAACAAAATTCAAAATTCACAACAGCAATCGATGAAATCAATTTCACACACAATTCCCGTACCAACCGGGTCGTCCAGAATACCTCTGGATCGTTGCCCGCGGCCCCCGCCGCATCCACCCTTATCGCTCCATTTATATTCTCCACCCTTATAGCTTCACATAGATTTCTCCATGGGGTGCACCACCATGCCTTTCCTTTCCAGTCAAACACAATCACAATCACATATAAAAACATCCTCAATCATAATCTTGAGCCACATACACAACTCAGTCATTTACAATTCAAGCCACAACATAATCAATGTGGTTCCAGCAACATAGCATGTATATAACATAACCCATAATATAGAACAATTATTCAACAATAACATACTTCAACTATCCGCATATGATTGAACTCAACAATCAGAGTATGATACATTTCAACTCAGTTCACATGCCATTCACAATCCATCATATAACCTCAATTCATGAGAAAATAAGAAAATATAATTATATATATCACCTGGCACGTTCCACAATTGTTTATGTCTCATCATCCCACATCATTCTCTTCAAACTTGGATATTCAACATATTTTCACTATGATGCAAAAAGTCAATAACAAAGATATTTAATCATAGCAAGTATTAACCCACTCACTTGGATTTCATGCTCTCAGCACTCCCACCTTGCACTTGACCATTCCTATTGTAACCAGATAAAAACCATCAGGGTTACGAAATAGAGAAATTTCCTACCACTACTCTCGACCTTCATCCACTTCTCAAATCATAACTCCTAACTGGTAATGAATATCCAGATGAAACTTATACCATTGGAAACTAGACTCAAAGAGCTTTTCAACGATATTAAAAAAAAACTGATGCTACAGTAACGGTCAACGGTCAACGCAGCTACAGTAACGTTGACCGAGTCAACGCTACAGTAACGAGAAAATCTGGAAAAATTTTCTCGGTGAACAGTAATTCTGGAGAAAATTTTCGATGTTCTTCGTGTTCTTCATCCAAAAATCTAAAAATCATATCTAAAACAACATTTCTTTTGATTTCTTCCATGGGTTTTCATCCTTAATGTCTAAGGAGTGTTTTAACACCAAAACCCCCAATTTCTACCAACAATCCAAGCTCAAATCTCAAACTTTCATCAAGAACACTAACTTTTTCAAATATCCAAATTCTACGAATTTCTCCTAGTTTTCTCCAAATTTCTTGTTCTAATAACATCATAAACCACCTAGGAATGTTTTAGATTAACATCCACACTTAAATTCATCCATTAAAATATTCTACAAAAATTTTGCAAAAATAATAACCAAGGATTTGATCTTGTAATAAGAGGAAGAAGAAGAAGAACATCAACTTACCAATCATCCTAACTTTCATAGCTTCCTTCCCAAAGCAAAAATTGCATAAATGATTGATGAAGAAATTCCTTTGCAAGCATAATCGAGAGAGAGAGAAAGTGAAGATACGGGAGGGAGAATAAGAAAAAGAAAAGAATAAGGAGAAGTGTATACGTGTGGGCCCCACCAATTTCTTTTTCGATAAAATCGCTCATAGCCACCTTAGCTTATAAGATTTGTTCACTTTAATCCCTCTCGATGTCTCAAACTCCACTTTAACCTCGAATCCATCATCTTTTCGGTACCGGACTCATAATTCATTCCCATAAGCTCTATTTTTCTTCTCGGGTTCCTACTTGGTCATTTCTCAAAAGTCCTCTATACTTTCTTTTCTTTTCACTTTAGTCCTTGAGAATTTGTAAAAATTTCCTAAATTAAAAATAAAAATTTCTATTCCCACATTTTCTTCACTAATTCAAAAAGAAAATTTTCCACGTAATTAAATTTTTCACTAAACTTCAAAATAGGCTTTAAATATTCATATAAATTCTTGGGATATTACAAATACGTACCCAAGAACTAGACAAAGAGAAAAGATATTCAAATTAGAAGACTTTTGGATAGAAGATGAACAATTTGATGACATGGTGAAGCACAACTTAATGGATGGTACTAAAGGAGTAGGGTTTTTTCAGGACCCGAAACTGGAATTAGGAGTTTTACCAGTCACGGAACAGTGGTCGTGATCAATGCCATAATGATATTATCCATACAGTCGTAAGCCTAGATCTTTTCTTAATTTAACCCTAGTATTTAGTACTATGTCCTAGGTGGCCTATTTGATTATAAAACATACTAGAGAAATTAATTTAAAAATAAAATAAATTACCTTACTTTGAGCAATTGGGAGGTATTCTCGATCCGTAAGTCCCTGAATTAATCATCATTTTGCACCTGCAACTATGAGGAAGTGAGTCTAATCTACGGACTCACCACACTAGCCCTACTCTACACAGACAAACAATATAAATATATAGTGTGTCATACATAAACAAACACATGTTCTTCTCTTGTGAGTCTACATTCTCACAAATATCTCTTTGGGCTCTAATCACATAATTTACTTTCCCAAGTTGATGTCACTCAAGAATTCTGAGTTAAGGGTTCCCCTAAATTTGATCCCTGAGTTACATCGACATGAATTTACCTCCATGGATTCGTCACTCGAGTCTGGCCATAGGTCTATAGTTTCCACGACAAGTTCCCATCCTCATGCAATACAACACACACACACACACACATATCACAGCACAAAACATATATGCCACCACACATATAACTCATCCTCCCTCACATAGGTCTACGTCCCTATGGGAAACTCACTCAAGAGCTACGTTACATTTCCTCGGACGTTCCACGCAAGAGTTCCATTATATGAGTATGAATTCCCATATTTCTATTTCTTAAGACTTCATCAACTCAGGTCTACATCCCCATAGATTTGTCGCCAAGATACCGTCCAACACTCGAGAGTTTCATCAACATGAGTCCATGTTTCCACATATTCATCGTTCAAGAGTTGTCACATGGATCTACATTCCCACGAACTAATCCTTCCACCAATCATATCCACAATCATAAACATTCACAATTAAATAAAATAAATAAAATTTCCATATGCATAATTTATCAAAGATTTATATTTGGCATCCAAATAGAGTAGTAGCACTTATATTATCTCCATTCATTCCTCTTAGGTCCCAATTATTTCCATTCAAACAAATAAAAACAATTACAACTCTTTTGTGCTAGTTTCTACTAGTCCTTTGCATAAATACATATTGTAGTATGTATCAGCATTTTATATTGGGCACTCAATTAACAATGGTAGCACCTATACCATTTTCATTTGTGCCCTATGATTTCCAATCATTTATAATATATACACCATACATATTATTACCTAATCACATAAATATATTTAAAGCACATTTATGAAGACAATCATAATATATATATATATATATATAAACATTCAGAGAAGAGCTAGATCCCTCACTTGGATTTGAAGCCCTTTCGATTCCCTTTGAGAAGCCTAAACCACTCCTTGACCATCACAAGACCTACGAGATGCCATAAAATTGCCTCAACCCTTACACCAAAGGAAAACAAGGTTGCCCAAGCTGTGGCGCCTTAGGCGCCAGCCTTCCCTACCCCTCCCCCTTGTTTCAGCCATGGGAGCCTAGGCATCTCGTCTCTCTCTCTCTTTCTCTCTACCAAGGCATCGGGTGGTGGAGCCTAGGGTGCCAGCCCTCTTTTCTTCATTATCTTGGTGGTGCCTTGGGTGCCAACCCCCGATAACCCTCAGTTTCCCACTTCTTTGGCCCCAATCTTCATCATTTAATGCAATTCTTTTCATGATTTTTCATTATGGATATTTAGAGGATATTTTAACACCAAAATTCCCAATTAATTTAGAGATTTCAAACTTGAATCTCTAATATTTCACTTAAAATCCTAACTTTTCCATTCTAGGTTCCAATTAAGAAACGTTTTAAAACATTACCTAAGCTTCAAAACTCTCCAACAATCTCAACTTCTACCTAAATCCCATTAAATTTGAAAGTGGGAAGAAAAAGGAGAATGTGAGATGCCTACATCAAACCCTTATCCTTCCGGTAATGGTTGTAGAGACTAAACCTTCGTTGAAGAATGGTTGCCGGAAACTTGGGTCTTGAGTTTGAGTGGAAAGGGATTGAGGGGAGTGGAAAGAAACTTGGGTCTCTTTAGACTTAGTAATAATCTAGCTCCCTTAGTGCCACATGTCTACTCCCTCAATTCCCCGTCACTTATTATTTATACATCTTACCATTTATTAATCTCGCATTTCGTTATTAAATAACGAAAATTTTTCCCTTGTACTCTAATTACTTAATAAAATCCAATAATAATAACACCCAAAAATGGCGGTATTACAGGTTTGGCAAGCTGGCAGTAAAGATTTGATTGGTTGGGGAAGGACTTCCAGAATAGAGTATGAAAAAAATTAAAAGAGCTAACCAAGAGATTCAAAGGTTGAAAGAAGAGCTTATAGTGTTGCAAAGTGAAGTGTAATGGAGGAGAATATGGAGAAATACAAAATATGTCGTAGATGAATCTACAGACTACAGGACAAAGGAGAATTAATTTGGAAGGGAAGAGTGTGTTCTAAGTGGTTGAATAAGGGAGATAGAAATTCCCACTTCTTCCATCTAAAAACCATATAGAGGAGACATAGAAACAAAATTGCAAGCATTTAAGGGAAAGATGGCGAATGGAAGGAGGAGGAAGAGACAATGGGAAAAGAGTTCAAAGAATTCTTCTAAGATTGTTACCGCCTCTAGTAGGAGCAATAGAGAAAAAGTAGGTGTTATTCCAAGAAGGGTAACAACAAATATGAACTAACTGTTGTTGCATCCGAAGAAAGTTGTGATGGAAATTCTCTTAGTGACTTTCTCAGCCTTTTTGTTTCTGATTATGAGCCTTAAATTATGGTCGTGGAACAACCTTCCATGCATAGGTAATGAAATTTTCTACATTTAATGAAAGTTGTTTCAACAATACAAGATAAGGACAATAAATGAAAATGCATTTAATGAACTAAGGAAAGCAATTAAAAAAAACCAAAAAAACACCAAGTTCAAATAACCCATATGTAAAAATAATAGACCTTGTACCAAAACATAGATTAAAACTTGTTTGTGGGTTAGGCTTTAGGTTAATTTTTGCCTGAGTTCACATTTCCAACAAACCTAAATGAGACACTCATATGTCAAAAAGTGAGCTAGATCATTTAGTTTTGTTTTTAAACATGCCAAACTTCTTATGTCCAAACCTTCCCAAATGGTAAACTAAATGGGCTAACTTTTTGTTATGACATATTTTGACAATACTACTGTTTAGTCCTTAATATTTAACAGTTAAACGAGTTAATCTCTACAAATTATAAGCTAAGTAGAAATTAATTTATATATATATATACACATATTTTTTTTAATTTTAAGGGACTAATTCAATAACAATATCTAATGAATTTATAATATTTAAGAACTAAATAATAATATAATTAAATTTTTAAGAGCTAAATAATCGATTTATATTTTTTTAAGAATTAAATTGTTAATATAATTGAAAAAGAAAACCAACTTCTTGTGGTTGTGCTTATTGGTTCAGTGTACATATCTATAAAAATTGTGGTTCAACCATATATCAATACACTTCCCCTAAATTTTCTTTCCTAATATATAATGCTTAATGAACCACAAAAAAAAAGATAGTTAAAAAAATTCCTCTTTAAAAACTTAACAATTTTGAAGGGTAAAACATATGTACAGTTTACACTCTACCTTTTAAATTAAAAAATCAGAGTAAAATCCAAGTGATATTGGCGAATTAAAAAAGAAAGAAAAATATACTAATAGTAGTAAAAGAAAAGGTACATAATAAAGGTTGAAGAACATAGAAGCTTGGAGTGGTGATCAAGACAACGTATCGCATAATTAAGCTTAAGTATTTATTAATAAATTTTAATAAAAACTTGATATGTAAAAAGTTTATAAAATTTCATCATATAATGCTGAGTTATAAATATTTAACATATAATTTTATTTGAAAATATAAAAATAAACACTCTTAACAAAATTTTATCGTTTTAGATATTTGTTCTAACTAATTTCTAATGCAAGTTTGATCTCATCAGTCGTCATATCCAATTTGGAAACGCAATTAGGTGTAGCTAGTGCTAAACTTTAACTTGCATTAATTAATTAATTATTTATTTATTTATTTTCACATAATGAACAATATGATGATATCTCAATCAACCATTTTGTTTAGATGTGGTGCTTGTTGGGTAAATGACTTCCTCTGTAGCACGTAGGATTTGGCATAAAAGGAAAAAATTTATATGGAGTTATCATAATTTTACTATCAAATTCTTTAATTAAAATATAATAAGGGTATGTTTGTGTAACTAAAATACAACTAATATATGGTGTTTAAAAGCTGATAGTTGTATATTTTTTACAACTTAGCATTACATGAATGATCTTTTAAAATACTTTTTATATATGTTCTATTTTTAGTAGAGAAATTAATAGTATAATTGTAAGTAACTATATAATATTGTCCCATATAAAATTGGTAAATACCTAACTTCTTCACTTATAAGAATGGCAATGGCAAGGAATTAATCAAATTTTAAACATCTAAAATTAAATTATATCTAATATTTAACGTCAAAATTTAAAGAATTTTCTTTAATTTGTGTTGTGCAATTTTTTTAATGTTAAAAGTTAAAAGTTAATAGATTCTCATAAACTTTCAATTTATCCTCCATTATTTATTTATTTTTTTTGTTCAAAATCTTTACATCACTTATCTAATATGTAATCTAAAGAAGATTTTCTTTTTGCGTAAAAAATAGATTTAATCACAACCTAAACTCATTAAAAAATAAAAACAATGAGTTGTACTTTTGTGTATAGTAATTAATAAATGAAAAATGGGCTCAAACTTATTTTAATTCAGGTCAAACTCAGCCCCAATAAAGTGAATATAGGCTCATTTTAGTTTTCATCCATATTTTATATGTTAATTTATTAAAAATTTTATTTCTGCATTGAATAAAGGACCACAAAATTGAAACAGTAATTTTAAAGATACGAGACAAAATAAAAAAAATAATTGAAGTGGATTATCTTATTCAATTAAAATAAAGTATATAAAAAATTATAACTATTATTTATTATTCAAATATGTAATTTCTTTTATAAAAAATATTAAATTAATTCGGTAAGGTCGGGCTTGAAAAAGACTTGAGCAAAACCTGTTTTTTTTTTTTTTAATTCAGTGTCAAACCTTTTTGGCTTAATTTTCAACTTGTTTTGAGTCGAATAAAGTAATATTCCAGCCTATGATAAGGCCTACTAAAAATGCGTAAGAAAATTTTAAACAATTGTTAGCCACTCGAGACAACAAGCCAAGTGTACTTTATTCTAGTTTGGCTTCTTTTCATTTTATATGACAAATGGTATTAATATTTTGGCTAAAGTTAATAAATAGGGTATGTTTTGCAAAATTAAAAGTTTCAAGGACTTTAGCGTCAACTTTTAAAGTTAACAAGATTCCCTCAACTCTCCAAGAACAAAATTCTTTGGTTTTTTACTATAAAATTTGTAGTGTTTTGATTATAATTCAACTGGAACAACCCTAAATCATAAGTGTGACTAGCATATGAGATATGAGGCAAAGTCTGTACTCGCAGGCTTAACAAATTAAACAATTTATGGTGTGTTTGATATACAGAAAGAAAAAACGAAAGGGGAGGGAGATGAGAACGTTATAAAATATTTTACTAAACTACTTTCATTTTTTTAAAAAAAAAATTTAGTGTTTTTCAAGAAATAATTTGAATAATTGCTCACTATCTTTCTTATTCATAATAAAGTCTTATAAGGGGATATTTCAATCACACAACA
The DNA here is from genome assembly GCA_037074585.1 of Biancaea sappan. Classification (NCBI taxonomy): domain Eukaryota; kingdom Viridiplantae; phylum Streptophyta; class Magnoliopsida; order Fabales; family Fabaceae; genus Biancaea; species Biancaea sappan. Next base: position 27,617,205 of record CM073501.1, on the reverse strand, counting down.
TAATTCATTTAGAAACTCAATGTCATAATTAATTCAACTTTTTTTAATTACATTAACAAGGCAGACTTATAATATTGATTTCATAATCAAATTCTTTCTTTCTTTCTTTTTTCTTTTTAGAAATTTCAGCATAGTATACCCTAAAAATAACACAACCCAATATGTATATAATCAATCAAATATATCCAGAGAACCCTACTCTCAGTTCCAATAAGGGGTATATAGGGGATCATCTGGTTGTGGGAAAGTGAAAAGAAATGAAACAAAAATAATAACATCATCACAGCTTACTAAAAGGAATTTAAAAAACTTGATGAAAAAGGCAACAAAGAGAATACCTCTAAATTTTACTACAAGAGAACAAGTAAATTATTTTCTAAAAGCATGTGACTTCAATTGGAGTGGATTTTAATAAGAGAAAATATTCCAATTTCATTTGGAGTGATTACGCTTTTAATCAATAGAAATATGTAAGATTATAATATAAATAAAAACAATGAGAAAATTGTAACAATTCAATCAAGAGTAATCATAAAAATAATATCTTGCATGTGGCAGACATATAGAATGCATGAGAAGGATCACATTCATATCTGATAATATTTCACTAACAATTATAGGCTTGACATCCAACATTTCAAGCCACATTTCACTGTCTGAGTGTGAAGGAAGCAGGTCTTGTGCTTTTCACTTCATTCATTGTTCTTAAGTTGTTATCATAAAGATTTCTATTTCAACAGAATCCTATATACCAAAAACTCTTCACTCCTACAAAAAGAAATAATGCAAAGTTTGTTGGCATTATTTATTTTATATTATATATATTATATTATTTATTTTATAAATGATGTTTAGAATGTCGACAATTTTTTTGGATGAACTGACATATTAAATATTGTATATATATACATATTTTGTGACATATATATTAGATATTATATTTAATTAGGTCTGTGATAAGATTTTTATATATTTTGTGTTGAATGACTTATTTGATATATTTTATAAGTTGGTATAGGTATTAGTGTAAATATTTTGTGTGTAGATTATTAACTCTAAATAATAACAATAATGAAGTATTATTATAAAGGGACCAACCTATAGGTCGACCCATAGGCATTATTGTTTGAATAGCAGTTCCTTGATTATATAAAGAGTTTTGTTTTGGTAAGACTATGTGTGTGAGTCATTTTTTTTTCCATCAAACCAAAATAGTAAGAGAGTCACTTATAATCTCTTAGAAGAGTCTGCCCATATTTAATCTCCAGATTACTACAGATCAAGATTTGTTCTTATTCTATCATTATCTATGTTCTTATTACTTATCAAAAACCCACAAACAACAGAATTATATTTGAGTATTTTTCACATTTTGAGTTTCCATAATTCTAGACTATTTAGCCTTTGTTTATGTTAAATTTCTTTCAAAGTTGATCATAAATTACATGAATTCCTAATTATAAATCCTCTTAGAAAAATTATATTATAGTATTATGAATACAAAGAAGAATAGATTATACATAGACTAATTATCTCTACTTTCTGGTTCATCTAAATTATACCGTAAAGTAATTTAGTTTTTTTAATATTTTTTTAGTAAATTAATAATGTTGCCTTTGGAAGATTTTTAAATTGGTCATCCAGAAGTAAAATATCTCAATTTAATCCTTAAAAAATATTATTTTTTACTTTCAGTCTGTCCTCCAAAAATAAAGCATATCAATTATGATTTCATTGTACTTTTAATTCTTCTAATAGCTATGCTATATGCAACGAAGAGATAAACAAATAAAAGGAAAAACTACACATATTTTTTTAAAACTACAGTTTTATAATTTTAGTACGTGAATTTTTAAATTGATCTATTTAAATTCAAATACCATTTATTTTTTTTTTTTTACGGAGGACTAAAGAGTTTTGTACATAGAGAAATTATGCAACTCAATTTTATATTAAAAAATAAACCCTTTAAATTATATCACACAATTTGTAAGAGCATCTCCAATGGTGAATCTCAATTTGGTTCTTATTGTGGGTCCCACTATACCACATCAGCTTAAATAACTCCCCACTACTTTAAGCAATTTTTTACTCTAGTGGTGAACCTCTTAAGAACATATAAATGGGTCCCACAATCAATTCTCCACTATTTTAATATTTATTATTCTCTACTAACCCCATTAACATTTATTGTAAGTTAATTAT